>CM070600.1:12400000-13000000 GCA_036346395.1 Hsuehochloa calcarea
GCATGCCCTTCTTGTCATACAAATACCTGGTCCCATAGGCGACAGAGCTACCTTTCTATAGTCTACTACAACTTGATGACTGATCACAGCTTAGATCTGGAAGTTGTAACTAAATACGTAGAAGGACATCTTACTGGAAGAGTTTAATGTTGACTCGTTGATGCGTTTAGAGCCCTGACTTTTCTCGAGATCCCCTCTGAAACCAGTAGCTGAAGCCTGAAGTGGGCTTCTATGACGTTTTAGCACCGTTTTTTTTATAACACATTTTTAAGTAAAATTACATAAATAAATATATGTTTAATAATATTACAAAAATAGACTTCTTAACCCCGTCGCCATTTGGCAAAACAGTATCAAAGATCCCGTCGTTATTCCAAATGACGGCAGAGACTTAAATCGTCATTCAAAATGGCGAAAAATTTCCACCGCCAATTGAATGATGACAGGAGCTGGTTTTTTTGATGTTTTTTTGACAGAGAATGTAGAGCTAGCCTTGGATTCTGTTGGCACCAACATACATGTTATTTCGGTAGGGTCTACTCGTTTGTTTGGTCTAAACAATGTGTGAGGTGTCGCGATGTTGAATCCCGCACAAGGTTAGTCGTGCGCGCAACAACAATAAATGAAATCGAAAATGGACATAAGCATAATGTTAGTCATACAAAAAATAATATTTACATCATATGGGTAGTACATTTAGTCACGAGCCCTCTTCGGGCGTACTCTACGGGTGACCTCTGCCCTCGTCCAGTGGTCCCGCAGCTGGTGCGAGTACGTCAAGGGCTCTGGTGGCCAAACTACCCTTAAGACCAACCTTCGTGGGTGTGGCAACGCCGTCAACAGCCACCGGTCGTGCGAAAAACACATGGATGAACAGATGTCTCAATCGTCCTCCCACATGGCCTTCACCATCCTCGCAAGCAAAAGCATGCGAGACACTCTCAGCCTACGTCAAAATGATCAAGAGGGCACATCAGTACGTCCACAAAAATTGTATTTAAATGGAGTACAAAAAATATCACAACTGCACGTACCTAGAAACCCACCGTGGGTCGATCATACATGCCCTCATGGGCGTGCACAGATGCAACACGCCAAGCTCCATGGGTAACTCGCCAGGCTGGGGCTGGACAGTACTGAGGCGGCTACGGTGGCTAGCGTCAACAGCCGGTCCAGTAGCTCGAAGGGGTCTCCTGCGGACATCATACCTGAAATAGTGTAAAACATAAAAGACAATGCTTACATTATTAATAAGAAAACATCAATAGGGAAAAATTAACAGTGTTCCTAAACCAATCGTCATTCGAAATGACGACGTAGGCATCAGGTGGCGCCTGTCACCAATCCAACAGGCGACAGGGGCATATCACCAATCGGACCGACGATAGGGCCATGTTTCTAATTTTATTAAACGTGCATTTATTTCGGTAATTCTATTAAAAATACTATTAAAATAGAAACATTACCGGCATATCTACAATAAAACTAAACACACCTAAAAAGATTTACTAGACTACAAAACCATACATCTCAAACTATCTAATCAATTGAATTACTACACTATAAAAATATATATATAATTAACGACATATCTAAAACTAAACTGCAGAGACCTAAAAATATTTACTACAAAGAACTACGCTACGTAACCATACATCTAAAACTATCTAAACCATTCAATTACTACACCATAAATAAATTCTTTACGACTAACCATATTTCTATAACTAAACTACACACGCCTAATAAAGATGTACTACACCAAACTACACTACATAACCATACATCTAAAACTATCTAATCCATTAAATTACAGCATATTAGTTTCAGTTGCTAACTTACCAGGGTTTCGAATTTGAATGTAAAGTTACAAAAAAAAAATACCGCAATATAGGCGACCGAATCTACTACTCCTTCTCTCCCCTCCGCAGCTACAGACGGGCAGGGCTTCGCCACCTCTTCTCCTCTCATCTTTTCTCTTTTGGATTTAAAATGAATTTATACTGGATTTTTAGACCTTTTATAGCTTATCCTCTGGCGCCATTTGAAATTACGACATATACCTTTGCCACTGTATTGCTGGCGACAGGGCTCCCGTCGCCATTCCAAATGGCGATAAGGCTCCTATCGTCAGTTCAAATGGCGACCGGGGTCTGTCGTCATTTATATTAGCGACGGAAGTCTATTTTTTGTAATTTTATTAAATTGATATTTGTTTCTATAATTCTATTTTAAAAATATATTATTTAAACAAATTCTTTTAGCACCTGCTCCAAAGTCGAAACTAGAGCTCATCAGCAAACAGGGCGCGTACTTAGCCGCGCGTTCCTAGAAACGTCTACAAGACGAGACCATAAAAATTCTTCCAAGAAAACAAATCGCGAGGTCCGCGACGGGTGGCAATGGCAAAGCTACGGTTGTGCCCCCGACAACCATGGGTTCCACCATGTATCTCGGCTAAGACCGTTTACTGGCGCCTGCAGTTCTAGAGGCTACTATGCAGGTCCTTTTCGCCAAATAATTTTTGATCCAGCGCATTCCCGCGGTTTCCGTGAACAGTTAATCACTATCGAGGAGGATTACGTCGCTAAATTAACCGCCTTTTAAACGACAGCGGCATCCCTTCCCCT
This sequence comes from Hsuehochloa calcarea, assembly GCA_036346395.1. NCBI lineage: Eukaryota > Viridiplantae > Streptophyta > Magnoliopsida > Poales > Poaceae > Hsuehochloa > Hsuehochloa calcarea. The sequence continues at coordinate 12,402,631 of CM070600.1, forward strand.
TCTCTTTGCGTTGCTTTGCTTTGCCTCCGATCAAATTCTTTCCCTCCACTCCGTTGCTTCCCGACCAAGTCTTCAGCTTCCTCTCCTCGCCCAAAAGCAAAGGATCCCAAGTTTCCAACTCGATCGCAGTCGAGTCGCCGAACAAAACACATCCTCCGGAACCCAAGAACCGGGCAAACAATCGCGCAAACCTTCGCTTTTGCAATGGCGGACACGGTTACAGCGCAGGCTAGATTGAGTGGCGGCGATGTTTCCGCGAGATTGCAGCAGGTTCTCTCACTTTTGTTCCCCTCCAACTTCGCCGCGAAGGCGATGCTGTTCGCCGCCGTCGTGGCGATGCTGCCGCTGCTGCCGACGAGCCAGGCCCCCAAGATTTGGGAGCTGCCTCACATCCTCCTGCTCGGCCTCGTCATCTCCTACGGCGTCTTCGGCCAGAGGAACGCCGATGCCGAGGTGGCCGCCGTGGCTGCTGCCAAGCCCGTCGACGACGAGTCGGTGGAGTCCTACGTCTCCCAGATGATGCAGGGCTCGCTGGTCTTTGAGGACAACTATGGCGGCGACGACGGTGGTGGCGCCAAGGACAGCGTCCAGGCGTGGAGCTCTCAGTACTACCCAGATGACCCCCTCATCGTCGTTGCCGACACGGGGAGCAACAACGGCAAGGGCGACGCGAGCGAGAAGCCGCTTCTCCTGCCGGTGAGCAAGCCAAAGCCGGCTGCCGAGGAAGCCGCGGCACTAACAGGGGATATCAGCGACGACATTGAAGAAGAAGAAGCAGAGTTCCTTGCCCCCAAGGCAGTATACGACGGCGTGCGTGAGCATGCCATACCTTCGCCGTCCTCTGTCCTCGAGGCCGACCTGATCCTCTCCCCGTGCTCGCCGCCTCTGCTTCCGCCGCCGCCCCCGCCACCGTTTCTTGGCCGTGGACGCAGCCTCGGGAAGAGCAAAGCAAGAAGTTTCAACGAATATGGAGTCAGAAATCTGAGCATGAGCGGAAGGGTGGGCTTGCAGAGCAACGGCGGCAACAAGTTCCAGTCAAACTCAGCGATCCAAGCAACGAGGAGTACTTTCGCCGGCTATGATCCTGCACCTACAGTGTCATTCGACGACCAAGTTGCCGCAGATGATGAGTTCGATGAGATGGTCGCAGCGTCAGACAGCTCGTTCAGCAGCGATATGGTCACCGACGGCGACGATGACAACGACAAGGAGGAAGGCAACTACGAGGAAGAGGACGACGAGGACGAAAACCCTCGCGACGAAGAGCTGTTTGAGTTGGCGACGAGGCCGGGGCCGGAGGCAGAGGAGGAGGACGAGGTGGACAGGAAGGCCGACGAGTTCATAGCCAAGTTCAGGGAGCAGATTAGGATGCAGCGAGTTGAACCGGGCAGGAGATGATCAGCGAACACGTCTGAAGAAGTGCTACTAGCTCATTGCTCGCCCCGTAGCATGTGCTCGGATTTCCTCATGTGTAACGCAGCGCTTTTTCACGTTTCTTCTTCTTTTTTGGGCGTTCTGATGTAATTTAGAACCTGAACAAAAGGTGTAAATGAATGGAGCCGGGGGCATTACTGTTCGTTGAGTGTGCGCTGCCGCTGCGTACCATTTGATTTGCCTTCTCTGCCTTTTCTAGCAGTACGATGTACTTCAAACCTTCAAGCCCACCTGAGCTGAGCGTGACGACCAAGACGATTTGAACCAAGTGAAAATAAGCTCTCGGCCCAAAGGTCTTTTCCCGCGGGATGAGATGGCAATTTCCTGCGGGAGTGGGGCCCACATAAAACAAGAAGAAACCAACCGATGCAAGCGGACGCAGCTTGCCTGCTCCTCCTCTCTCTCTGCTGGAAACCCTCGCCCTCGCGCACCTTGTCGAAGACATGAGACTGTGATTAGGACCAGGGAACCGTTGATGATAGAAGGCAGAGAGATACAGCCGATAGTTATAATTATAGAAGCAAAACTGTTACGGTGATGTTTATTACACCTATTAGAGTATTCAGAGTATTGATGTACATAATTTCTTATCAATGATCATTTTTCTCATGAGCTCTCGAAAATCGTTTTAGATCATATAGTACAACGGTCATAAATTCGTACGGGTAGAATGTTGAACCTATGCAACGATAGGTTAAAAAGGGCAGGAGAGTTGCCAAACTGTACAGGAACCATATGCTCCTTGACTAACACTCGGGTTCTAAAAAAACAGTAAGCTTAGGACCCAAACATGGGAGGTTTATCAACATACAGACCTTGAATGTTTCAGTATTTGCAGCAATCTGGTTAAGAAATTGATTATTTTCCTCCAGGAGATACTGCGTTGCACTGCCCACAGTAGGAGCTGCCTCAGAACGGAACCAAATGATCATTTTTAGAAGAAATAAAGCCATCATGAGATAGATGCGTGCAATTACATGAGAAAAATCAAATTCCTGTTACTATTAAAGGAGTGCTTCAGAATGAATACAAACGAGCCTTGTTGTGTGCGATAACATTAAAAACCCAAGATGTTGTATTACATTATCTTCCCAAAATATTATAGTGAAGCACAATAAAAACTGAAAGGCAATAACAAATAATCAAATATAATGTAAGCAGGGGCAGGCAATTTAGCAGATTCTTTGCTTATATGACATGTTAAGAACCTTTCACGCCTATAATTTAACAAGTATATGATCTTCAATACAAAAACTCCCTTTCTCATTCAGTTGTGGATTCCCGCTACGAAAAAAATAATGGTACAGGTAGCTAACCAGTGCCAACCGTCAGGGTATTTCATAGACAACAGAATCTAGCAATGTATGCTAATGGATCCATAATCCTACGTTAAAAATGTTTAGCATGAAAATATTGCTACTTGTCCCCCCCCCCCCCACCTATTTTCCCTAGGCTCGGCCCACCTTTATTTTCTCCCCCTCCCGTTTTTCCCCTGCCCAGTCGGCCCGGCCGGATTTCTTCCCCTCAGCCCACTTCCTCGGCCCATCCCCACCCCCACCCCCACATTTTCTCCCCCCGGCCCGACTTCTCCCCCCCCCCCTCTCTTTCTCGTTCTCTTTCCCCTCCCCGCGCCGCCCCTGGCTTTTCTCTTCCTGTCCCCTTTCTCCCCTCCGCGCCTAGCGCCGCCGCCCGCGTCTCCGCCCGGGGCCCCCCTCCCCTCTCTCACTCAACCGCCCGGCCGACCAGCCCACCTCCCCGCCCGCCAGTCCAGCTGCGCCTGCGCTTCCTTCAGTCGCCTCGTGCCGCGCCGCCGCCATCTCATCCCCATCTCCGCCGCTACCCCGCCCCGCTGCCTCTGCGCCTCTCCGGCTATAAAAGGCGAGCTCCCCTGTCCTACCCCTCTTCGCCTCCCTCTTCTCGGTGCCGCCGCCATCTCCTCCCGGTGCTCCTTGGACGATTCCGTGCCGCCAGAGCCGCCTCGCCACCGATCGCGGGCCGAACCTCCCGCCGCCGTGAGTCGCCGCCACGTGCCCTTCCCCGCGCTCCCGGGTCACATCGCCGCCCGCCCGCTTCGCTTCCTCGCCCCGCCGACCGCGACGGTGAGCTTCCCGGCGCCCGGTGCCTGTGGCCGCTTCTCCTTCCTCTCCCCTCCCCCCGGTCACTGTCGCCGCCGCTCGGCTCTGCGCACGTGCACTTCGGCTATCGCTATTTCCTCTCCGGCACCGCCCCGGCCGCACCGCCACCTCCCTCGGTGTCCTCCCCATCCCGGCGATCCGTTTTGCCCATCCTTGCAGCCCCTCTTGCCGTCGCCCGCCGCCGGCAGCCGCCACCACGCGCCTCCTCCGGCCCCTCAGCCGTTGTGCTGCTACCTCTCTCTCTCTCTGTGTGCGTGTCGCTGGAAGTTGGGCCCCATGTGCAGTGTAGTCATGGAACAGTAGTAGAGGCATATTTGAATAGCTGGAAATCATCAAAGAATTTGTGCAAATGACCTTCGTAATCGCCTCTACAATCATGTCAAATATTTGTTAAAACTAATTAAATCAACCCTTCCACTTTTGTGTAAAAAGCATCGTAGTATTGGAAATTATTTTGCGATTTGCTAAGAATAATTTAGGGAAGCTATTCGGGATTAACTTGTTAATCTCAATATCTTGCTTTGAAAACTTGTATGTATATTAATCTTGTAACCCTATCAAGTGTCCCTCAGTCCAAATATTTTTTTAGCGCATCTTTTTTATCCCCGATCAAAAATCATCAAAGATAAAATATTTTATTGTCTTTTTAAGCCTGGCAAAAATATCTCGTATACTAATCTTGCCCGACCAATATCAGTCCTTTTATCCTTCTCTCTGGTATTTAAACCACCAATGGTATTTAATAATAATTAATATTACCACTATTTCCAGGCAACTGCAGGAGAGAACTGTGGTAATTCTTGGAATCCCCTTGTGATTGTCAATTTTAATATTGCCCTTCACTTGTCAACTCACACCCAAATCTCTTTTGATTAACCCTCAGCAAATATTATCCATTATTTTAAAGAAGCTCTTGTTTTAAAATTAGGTCAAGCTGTGTCGTTACCCAATTAGCAATATCTTGCCATCTTCCAAATACGAAGTGGAGTATCCCTGTGAAAGTTCCTTCGACTTTGATTCCCCCCCTTGTTTTCTTCCAGCAGAGTTTCTCCGCCATTGCCTTTGTTACTCAGTTGGTCGTTTGACTTTGTCAAACATCTCCGCCTCGCTAAATCTTTTCTCGTAAGCTCGTTCATCGTAAAAATTATTTAAATATCTTTGATTATACTTGGTCTTCTGAAGTTCTGTGGATTTATTTGTTGTTCTCACTTGTTATCGCGTGATTAGAAGTCGGAGTCCAGAAGAAGCAACAATTCGAGCAGGATCAAGATTCGAATAAAGACGCAGACCAATAATTCCAGACCCCTGGCAGAGAAGGCCTTGAGTAAGATCAAGGCCGCGATAACCTGACCCAGGCGAGTCAATACTTTGATTATTTTGAGCTTACATTTTATGCAAATTATATTTATTTAAAATATCAAAGTTGCATGTTTTAATTCTGTAATCAAATGGTGTTGGACCGAAAAGGCGACTAGAGGGGGGTGAATAGGAGCACGCTCACTTTTTCCCAAATAATGAATTCAACACAATTTCACTTCAATAGCTATTAGGAAGCTATGAAGATCAATATACCAGTACAGCGGAAGACTAGTATTGAATCCAATTAAATCCCCTAAGCAAAATAACAAAATCAACTAAGATTGCAGAATCACAAAGCATGGGCGGTCGACCCTGGACCCGGTAGTTGGACCGATTGCCGGGCGGTCTAACATTGTTATCTTGGCGGTCGGACCGCTCCAAAATCGATCGGACGGTGATGACGAAGCGATCGACCGTACCGACTCGAACCGATCTGAAGCAGTAAAATCAGTACGACGAGGATCTAATAATCCTCATTTTATCTTTTATCTATAATTCTTATTATGGGTAAATATGATGTCACATAGTCCCAGTACCCTTATATCTATAAGGAGAGGCCTAACAAGTGATTGTAAGTTCTTCTACAATCACCCCCATAGTCGTAAGCCTTGCTACGACTATATCATGGTCGTAAGTCCTTCTCGACCACTACATAGTCGTAAGTCCTTCTCGACCACTACATAGTCGTAAGTTCTTCTCACGATCGCTACCGGTCGTAAGTCCTCTCGACCGGAAAACTACGACCACCTTATAATCAAACCTACTGCACGAGTAGGTCCAATTGATTAAGGAATCGAACGGTCTACACGCACTATTATTCCGCGTATTAATGGTGTGTAAATACCCCATTATCTCGGAAGATAATTGCGGATGGCGTGAAGAAGTCAAGGCGCCGGTAATTCTCGCCATCATGCGCCGTTACTACATTAATTAGGCACATCTCATGAGGCAAAACGGCTACTTCTTCACGACTATATAAGGGCATCAAACAGAGAGACAAAGGGGACAGAGGAGAGGAACAACGGCAAACAAGGGCTAGTCAAGTAGAAACACAAGCACTATTCTCTGTAATAGTTTTAGTCCTTTGCTAGATCATCAACAATACCATACACACAGGATTAGGGTTATTATTCTCTCCGGAGAAGGCCTGAACCTGTCTAAACATCCCGTGTCAATCCACTCTGCGTGATCTCATCCTTAGGAGACCCCCCGAATCAAATAATCTTTACGTAAGATCGGTTCTAATACACCGACAGTTGGCGCCGACCGTGGGGATCTTCCGGTAATCTCTTGTCAACATACTCTCTTTTTTCCAATCTCATGCAAGCATGGCGGGAGAATGGAGCGAGGAGAACTGGTTCGACTTGGCGGTCTGTGAGACGTCGACATGGATGCGGTTTCGACTACGAGCCGAGTGATGCATCCGTGATGGTGATGTTGCCTCGGAGATTATTCTCCAGAAACCATCCCATCAATGGAGTTGAGGAGGATCCTTATCCCCACAACGATCGTCCCAACAGAGGAGCCAATTCCTCCAAGGACAAGGGTCAACCCGACGAACCGCACCTGGGAGGACTCACGACACAATGAGAGTTTTTCCTCTAAGTGTCCAAGTTCCCTTAAGGCGGTCCGACACAGTGAGACAAGTCCCGAAGCCACCATTCCAGACTCCACCAAGATCTTGTGATCCTATCTCTCGGGGTAACTCCGGAGATAGTGGGATCAAGCATGCTTTTCCTACGAATCGACCGTCTCTCCGCAGATCTCATTTGCGGATGGAGACGATTATAACCCGAGTTCCCCTACGGAGGATTACTCCAAGTCGCCAGATGGTGTCTCTCGAGCACTCCTCAAGCGGGAGGCCTCAAGCGCAAGTGAGAATCATCAGCGGAGGTCTTCGTCCTTCCCTCAAATCGAGTCAACCTCATGGAGGACGAAATGAGAACCCTCCCGAAGATCACGCCTGCGCCTCCTCGTAGTAATGGCAAGGAACCACCGCGACAGAGAGAACCAACACTCGATGAGCGCGAGAGAAATCCTCGACATTCTCGCACTCCACCGAGAAGGCCTCAAAGATCGGCGGGAGGATTTTGAGGTCATCCAAGAAAGAAAATTGCAGCCGTAAGAACTCGCTCAGGCGCATTCAATATCGATCCACAGGAGGTACAAGAACTCCGGGACATCAACGACTTGCTTGAGAATCCCAATCAAGAGCTTGCTCGAGCGCCAGATCGATCTCTTTCTTTGAGGAGATTGCGCAAAGGCTTGAATGTGATGACAAGGCGGAAGTACCTCGTCAACAACATTCGGTAGTCGTAGCAATGCGACTTCTTGACTACCGATCAATCGAATATTTCTCTGCGTAGGAATCGACACGGTCATAAGTCACATCGATCTCCTATTCGAGAAATACTTTTCGATCGGTGATGATCAAGTAGCCCTCAGGAGGTGATCAATCACTACTCGGCAAAGAAATTCTAACGGTGGATTACGAGGAGTATTCCCCTCGAACCGAGACCTACAATGAGCAGTCACTGTTGTCGGTATCGTCGTATACGATCACTGGCGACATTAACCCTTCTTTCCTACAAAGAAGGCGTCAAGAAGTAATTACGGATCTGCCGCATTTTCGCCGACCTTGAGCGGTTACGGCCACCTCATTTTCGACCGGTGAACATGGAGAAATTTGATGGATCTCAAAATCCCATCGAGTTTCTTGAGATCTATACAACACCGTCCGAAAGCGGCGGGAGGAGGAGAGCACGTAATGGCGAATTACCTTCCAATCGTGCTCGAAGGATCCGCTCGATCGTGGTTATTAAACCAACCACTCGAGTCGATCTACTCTTGGCAACACCTCTGTGATCTTCTACGAGCAAATTTCCAAGGCACATACAACCGCCGGAAAGGAAGGCGACTTGCCGGATCAAGCAGAACAACAACGAGACTTTGCGTCAATTCATCAAGCGCTTTAGTCGGGTTCGTAACTCAATTCCGAAATTTCGACTCCTCTGTGATCGGGGCTTTTAAGCAAGGAGTCCGTAGTAGAAGAATAACAGAGGATATTGCTTTAAATCCTCCCAACACCGCTGTCGAACTCTTTGAGATGGCCGATCGATATGCAATCGCTTACGAGGCGGTCGAGTGGAATAACACTATCGATCGAGAAACACACGCTTTGAGAGCCGGTGAGGTTAGTAAGGACAAAAAGCAAAAAGTCCAAGAAGAAAATAAAAGTCAAAAGCCACAAACTAGTGGTTTCAAGGAGGTTTTGGCCGTAAAGATAGAGAGCCCCAAACCACCAAGTCGAACCACGATCAAGGCAAAGGTAAGCGCCCGATCGTAGGAACGACAAACCAAGATGGTGTCCTTTTCATAAAAGGAAGGACATGACCTCATAGCTGAAGTTTTCCAAAGAAAGCTCGAGGACTACTACAACAAAGCACCGCTCCTACTCTCGGCGGGTAGGACATACGAGTGGTCGAAGTCGTCGATGATGAGGAGATGCCATTCCAAGATCCGCACCATACCGTTGAGCATATCTATGGAGGATCATCGATATCGACTCCAAGCGACAACTTAAAGTCTGCGGACGAGAGGTAAATTCCATACATACTCCTCTTGTCAATAAATTACGAAGTGGTCGGAAGTTACCATCTCTTTTGAGAAGGACGATTGCCGATCACTATGAGTCGATCAGTCGATTTCGATTGTGGTCGAACCCACCATCAACAAGCGTCGTAAATCGAGTGTTGGTTGATGGTGGCGATTCTTTGAACATATTATTTACCAAAGCCCGGATGAGATGCAAGTACCGGGACAAAGGTAAGGCGATGCGATATTCCTTCCATGGAATCGTCATCGGGTCTTCGCCAAACCCATTGGCCAAGTTTCTCTTCCTTTAACATTTGGCTCGCCAAGTAATTTCGGAGACGAGAAAGTCTCCTTTGATGTGGTCGATTTCGATCGGCATATAACGCCATACTCGGACGACCAACTTTGGCAAAATTCTTAATGGCTACTCATTATGGGTATCAATGTCTTAAGATGCGAGTCCCAAAGGAGTGATCACAATTCAATGTGACAAAAGATGGCGTATAGTCGCGATCACGATCCTCGAGATGGTTGGTCAAATACCAACTCGAGATGAAAGTCGACCTTCGACTAGCAAGTCGAAGCCTAAAGTCGCACCAAAGCCGAGCGACCAAGTCAAAGAGGTTCCTCCGGGCAGAGAAACCCTCAAGACTGCTCGCATTGGGAGACTTCCGATCCCAAATAGGAAGACGCCCTCATTACCTTCCTCCGAGCTAACGCAGATGTCTTGGCGTGGCAAGCATCCGACATGCCCGAGTCCCGTGGAGGTGATCGAGCACGTGCTAGCTTTACGGCCGATAAAGTACCGTAAAACAAAAATTACGGAGATTTGCCCCGATCGACGAGATGCTATTAAATCGAATTGGATAAGCTACTTAAGGCGGGCTTTATAAGAGAAGTCAATCACCCAGTGGTTGGCTAACCTGTAATGGTCAAAAAGTCAAGCGGCAAATGGCGTATGTGCGTGAGACTTTCTTGATCTTAATAAAGCTTGTCCAAAAGATGATTTCCTTTACCTCGTATTGATCACCGGTTGATTCTCTGCGGGTTGTGAAATATTAAGTTTTTAGATGCATATTCGGATATCACGGATCAATATGTGTCTAAGCGATGAAGAAAAGACCGCATTCATTACTCCATTTGGTACCTTTTGTTATATCAAAATGCCATTTGGTCTAAAGAATGCGGTGCTTCTTTTCAACGCTTAATGCAATCGACTTTTCATCTCAATTAGGCCGAATTTGGAAGCCTATGTTGATGACCTAGTCGTAAAAGCATTAAGAGACTTAATCATATCAGCGACCTACAAGAAACATTCGACAACCTCGAAAAGCACCATTTAAAACTTAATCCGAGAGAAGTGTGTGTTTGGAATTTCTTGGGAAAATTGCTTGGATTCCTAGTATCCGAGCGAGGAATCAAGCAAATCTGAAAAATAAAGGCCATCCTCGGATCGACCTCCAAACACAAAAAGGAAGTCGAAACTCACTTTGGGTGCATGGCGGCTTTAAGTCGTTTCATCGCACGACTAGGAGAAAAGGACTACCTTTCTTTAAACTTCTCGGAGACATGAAGGTTTTGAGTGGTCGAGCGAGGCAAACATTGCATTTGAGGATGTCAAGAGGTATCTTTCGAGTGCTCTGCTACGGTTTCTCCAAAGCGGAAGAGACGCTCTTAATTTACCTAGCCGCCACGCCACGAGCGAAGAAGCGCGATCTTGGTCGTAGAGCGTGAAAACGCACAACGACCGGTTTACTACGTAGCGAAGTTTTACGGGCCTAAGGAGCGTTACCCTCGTGTCCAAAACTTTTGTATGCCCTCCTCATGTCTTGAGGAAGCTGCGGCATTATTTTGAGCGCACAAAATAGTCAGTCTTGCCCGAGTTTCCTTTGGGAGCAATCCTCCATAATAAGGAAACAATGGGGCGCATGGCAAAATGGTCGGTCGAACTTGGGAGTTCGACCTCCATTTCGTGTCCCGACGGCCATAAAATCCCGGATCTTGGCGGACTTTGTCGCCGAATGGACAAATCTGAACTGCTTCAGGATCCCGATCTGATTCCCACGACCGGTGGATGATGTACTTTGACGGGTCACTCACTTTAAGTGGCTCGGGTCAGTGGTCTGGTATCTCCTCTGGAGAAACCTTAAAGTATGCCATACAATTAAACTTTCGTGCCACTAACAATGTGGCGAGATCACGAAGGTTTGCTAGGCGGCATACGAGCTGCGAAAGCACTCTCGATTCGTCGACTACTCGTAAGAGGAGACTCTCAACTAGTCGTGAATCAAATTGGGAAAGAGTACCAATGCTCTAACTCAACAATGGCTCGGTACTTATCAAGTCGTAAGCTAGAAAAACATTTTTAGGTTTCGAGGTACAATTTATCCTCGAAAGGATAATTTCTCATGAGACCAACTTGCTCGGATGGCTTCTTCCCGATCCATAGTACCAAAAGGAGTTTTCTTGGAGCAACTCCAAAACCGTCTCGGTCGAAGAACCGAGGCACCTCCTCTTGAGATGGCCTCATTAGATTACGAGGATACGGATGACTCCCATCTACGAGTATCTTTGCAAGGGTTCCGTGCCAAGATGACCTTGAGGCGGTCGATTATCCCGAAAAGCCAAAATGTATACTTTGGTTGAAGGAGTCCTCTATAAGCGAGGAACCCAAGGGATACTCATGCGATGCATTCCGCAAAATGAAGGAATAACACTCCTTCACGATATACACAAAGCATCTGTGGGACGCATGCTTCCTCTGAGAACATTAATTGGTAAAGCCTTTCGACAAGGTTTTTATTGGCCTCTGACCACATGCGATGCTAAAGAGGTGGTTAAAAAGTGTGTCCAGTGCCAATTTCATGGTAGATGATACACCAACCACTCAAGCATTACAAACAATACCTCTTTCTTGGCCTTTTGCGACACTGGGGCTTGATATCCTAGGACCGTTTCCCAAAGCTCGGGAGGCTTGAATTCCTTTTGTGGCTATTGACACGTTCACAAAATGGATCGAAGTGAACTCAGAATCGGATAACAGCTAAGCGACAAAAAGGTTCATGATGAGAAGCGTAATTAGTCGATTTGGAGTACCAAGTCGGATAATTACGCATAATGGTAAACAATTAGCAAGTGCAAAATTTCGTGAATTTTGCGACGAGTTAGTACCAAGTTATGCTATGCTTCATTGCACATCCCCAAAGTAATGGGGCGGTTGAGCGTGCAAACGGCCAAATAATGCGAGGAATTAAAACTCGAGTCTTGACCCGACTTGTTAAGCGCTCGGGGCTTGGGTACAAGAATTACCTTCCATATTATGGGCGATTCGTACAACCACAAGTCGAGCAACAGGAGAAACACCATTTTTCTAGTGTTGGGCGAAGCCATGCTTCCTCCGAGCTAAAATGCGATCGACACGAGTTGAAACCTTCAACAACTCGGACCAGAACAACTTCGGCGAGATGACATTAACCTACTCGAAGAGAGGAGAAACCTAGCCTTAATTAGTTCGGCGGTCTACCAACAAGCCTGCGCAGATACTATGATCGTAAGGTCCAACCTCGCGACCTTCTTTGTAGGTGACTTGGTATTGAGGCTCGCCAATCCAAGTCTAACCTGAATAAACTTTCCCTAAATGGGAAGGTCCTTACGATGGTCGAAGTAACTCGGGCGAGGTCGATCGACTAGCAATGGAAGATGGACAGGTTCTCTCAAACTCTTGGAACATCGACCAGTTACGCAAATTCTATGTGTGACCGATTTCTCAAGCAATAAAAGTCCAGGTTCTTTCTACCTCTTTTTGCCTTATTTTGAGTAGTGCTTTTTAATCTTTCGACTATGATATGAGAACACCCGTTTTCTTTACACCGGCGGCGAGAAACGTCATCTGGACGAAACTTCTCCTCTCTGCATGTGGTTCTGCCCACTAGAAGGAATTTCCAAGCATTGACTCGTTACTCATTTTTGCTGCCAGTACAAAGAGCCCGGGTTCTATCCAGTCGAAATGTTCTCAAAGCCAACTCTCTCAATCTTAGTCTATTTTTTCAGTCAATTCAAAAAATATTCTAAGTAGAGTACACTTTCTTACATTTGTTCGACCACCTTTGATGTACTCGATTTGTTTTAACTGGTCGAAGGAAGAGACACACCTAGTCGAAGTCTTTCCTCTCTGCATGTGGTCCTGCCCACTAGAAGGAAACTTCCTAGCGCTGCTCAGTCTCCTACTTTTGCTACTGGAAAAGACTTATCGAAGTCCACCAAAAAGGACGAGCAATTACTAAAGTTCTCTAAGGCGTCTGCTTAACTCAAGTTCTTTGTTCTTGGTTCAATTAAACTAGTCGGAAATGAAAACATCACCTAGTCGAAGCCTTTCCTTTCTGCACGTGGTCCTGCCCACTAGAAGGAACTTCCTAGTGACGAGTCGTTTTTAACTCTTTCGACCAGTGCTTGACACAGTAACAAAAGCTATAAGTTAAATAAACCTCTCTTTGTTTTGAAACCCCATTTTTAAACACTATTTATTTAGATTGTCTAAACAATCTAAACAAATAGTCGAGGCTAGGATAAAGTTATTAATTTGACTTCAATTCTTAGTCTTTCGTTCGTTTATTATCTTTTGAGTTACTAACTACTCGAAAAGATGATTTTCGTGAAATGAAGCGGATCATATATTACTCATTAACAAAAATTATCCGCCTTACAAGGTAGTTACAAGATTACTCGAAGGGGAGAGCCTAGTGCATTTCCTCATACACCTTTTACCAATCGATGCATTTCCTCAATCGACGACTTGCCTCGATTCGAGACGATCAAGTCGGCTTCAATTGGTTTAACATTAAGGCGGGGTCTTGAGCTTTAAGTTTCGCCAAAGCGTAACTTCTGCAGACTTCGATTTGCTTCCTTATCGATTCAACAGATTAGTCTTGAGTGGTCACCATTTCTTGCAATTTTCCGACTTGTTCCCCAATGGTACTTGTGTGAGCAACTATGGTATCTTCTCGAGGAGTTTTCCCTCGAATGTAGCTCATTAAGCACATTGTTCAGAGAGTGATGTTGCCTTGAAGACTAGTCTTCATCGACTCCATCTCTGTTGGGTACAAGTCGAAGCCTCATGAAGCTTCTTGTTTTCGACCACTTGTTACGAAAGAATAATATCGGTCAAACAAAGATATACTTCTAGAGGAAGATAACACAAAGATAATTATAGGTAAAAGCTTTTCTTACCTACTAATTGAGAATCCAATTTCTTGACCTCTTCTCGATGGGAAGCAATAGTTTGACATGCTTTTGCTCCCATGCTCGATGTCCTCTGCATTCATCTTAGCAATGCGGACGGACTCATTGCGATTAAGGTCTTTGCTTGGATTTGACCTCGAGGCTTCTCAATTGGGCGACAATTTCGAACAAGAAATTGGCATTAGAAAAGGAAGATACTCAAAAAGAATAACAGTAAAGATTTACTTACATTAATCGAGTTCTAAAACTCTCGAGTTCTTGATCCTTATTCTTGGTAATGCGGAAAACTCTGAATGACCAAAGATTTGTCTCCAACTTCGATCGAGAGCTTCTTCATCTCATTTTCTTTATCTCAAGAAGAAATGAGAGTTAGATAAAGGTTAAAACTCAAAAGCAGTCTTAAGTTCAAGCACTTCATCGCTTATTTTTTCCTGCAATTTCTTAGATGCGAGACAACCTCTCAAGTCTTTCCGAGAGGTTAATACTTCATTCCTTAGCCTCCTCGACTCCTCTTTTTCATAGTCGGCGAGTCGGCTAAGGTCTTTGAATCAACTGCTTAACCTACAAAGGACGAGAGATGGAGATAAAAATCACCAATGGTTATAAATACTTCTACAACCACCGACCTAGTCGTAAGTTTTTCTGCGACTACGAATGGTTGTAAGTCTTTCTGCGACCACTATCACGGTCGTAAGTAGTCGTAAGCTTTTTACGACTAAACACTTTGTCATGAGTTTCTTCCATGACTATTCTCGTGAAACTTTTACAGTATTTAAGTCAAAAACAACTATGAATTATAAGTGACTTACCACCTCTCGCCTCTGCAGCAGAGTAGTTCTTTCTCTTGTCTTAGCTCTAAAAGTTGTCGATGATACTCACCGACAACAAACAATTTGCTCGAGCTTTACGCAAAAGAAAACAAAGGAGAAGGGAAGGAAAGCCACATATATAAGTATTCAAGATACTTACATTCATAGTCGTTCTAGCAAAAATCGAATATACAAGGTCCGGTCTTTGCGACTTATCTATCCTCGCGACTTTGTCCCACCACACCTTCTCGAGGCGCTCGTTGTCAAAAGTATTATCCGTATTGGGAATATCTTTGGGATGGGGACTCGGTCACGAGATTTGTAGCGAAGACCCTACGATGGAGGCGGGCCCAAAGAAGTCACCACGAAGTTGAAATTTTCTCCTTACGGTTCGTGATTTCTCTTTGGGTAGGGAAGGAACGCCTCCTCGATTTCCTTCCCAGGCGGTGCGCAGTGGTCACCACCTTGACCAGAGGCTTCCACACCTCTGTTGTTTCTACGACTTGATGGTCGTGGCGGCCACCTCAACGATGCTACCGCTACCTCAAGAGTCGTGAATTACGACTTCAGCAGATGTGGGAGACACTGGGAGTCTCGACTTCATCGGCCACCGGGCCAAGGGTGATGCTTGACCACCTCCGTTGCTACCTCTCCGATGGTGAAGGGATAGCAATGGACTTCTCGTGAAGCATTCCGAAATTTGAAGGAGTCGGATGAAATAAAGAAAAGCAAATCGGGTTGTGAAAAAGAAAAAGGTAAATGTCCTTCTTACACTTCAGTACATTTCACATACCTCTGCACCCTGGTCTTAACCAGGAATTTTGGAGCAATCCTCCCAACGGAGGACCTCTTCTTCTCCACGACCACGTCTGGTCGAGGTTCAACATTTGGCTCAGCTACGACCACGTCTGGTCGTAGAGTTTGAACAGAACGAGCTCGGTTTCTGATCTTCGGATGGACGAGAGGTGTCTCGACCATTCCGAGCGAGATCGCCTCGATTGCGAGTTGTCTTGATCAACATCGTCCTTCATAAAAGACATAAAATCCTTCCAGTTCTCCTTTCCGGTTGTTTAATAAAACTAGGAGTGGCACCAACTGCGAAAGATTCCGTGTCATAATAGAAGGGTACCTTAGCCTTGCGAGGTTTGCGCTTGAGAGGTTCAACTGCTTCAACCTCCTCGGCTTCGACGGCTGCGGCCTCGGCTTCAGATACAACTACAGCTGCCGCAGGCCTTGTAGAGGGTTTGGTCGAAAGACCAGAACTCGAACTTGCTCCCCCCTTGTCGGCAGATTTTACAAGTCGACGTCTCTTCGAGGGAGGAGCCGAGTCTTTATCTTCGACAACCCGGCGCCAATAGTCATCGAGCGACTTCTTCGTCGTCTGGCGATTTTCCATGCCTACTTTACGTAAAGCAAAGCAGAAAAGAAGAATCACTAATTAGTCGTAAGTTTTTCTACGACTAGTACCAAGTCGTAAGTTTTTCTACGACTTTTCTTGATTGTAAGATATTCTCGATCACCATTAGTCGTAAGTATCTTCTCGACTATAAAGTCCTAAAGAGAGAATCGATTTACGATTACCTTTAGGCGCTCTATCCTTTCATCTGCGGACAAAACCGCAATGACTTGAGGAACCACCCCTCGGGAGTGGCGGGGACTTCTCACGGATGAGTCGACTGAGTCAACCTCGGCTGTGAAAGATCCGTAAAGCAGATAAAAATATTAGACAAAGTTGAGAAAACCAAGCGGAGAGTTAAGTCAACAATTGCTTACCCTCCTCGTAGTCTCGGTGGGGTCTCCTCTTCCCGAGTACCTCCACATAGGAGATGCTCGTTTCTTGAGAGGACTAATTCGGCGTGTGATGAAATCTTTCACCACATGCCATCCGGTCGACCCTTCTTCCTTCAAGTCCTTAATGGCTTGAATATAAGGGCTAATCCGCTAATATCTTCGAGGTTGAATCCCATGAAGATTTCTTTTCAGCAGACTTTCCCCACGAAAGAAAGGTGTCTTGAGAGGTGACCTTCGGTAGAACCACCTCTTCCTCCACCCGACCACGAAGACCGGGTAAAGCTCAATGTACTCCTTCGACTTGAGTCGTGGAGCTTGAGACCATGACTTAAGCAATTCGGTTTGTCGAGCCATCCCATAATAATATTGGAGCAGCTCGAGATCCGCGGAATCCCAGTATGCCTCGCATGATATACGAACACACTCAACATGGTAATGGAATTGGGACCTAAGTTCACGGTTCCACCCCAAAGTGTTCGAGTACTCTTCGTAAGAAAGGGGTGGGCGGTAATCGAAGGCCGCTGTCACAATACGCTTGGAAGGCGGGATTTGCCCATTTTCCCCGATGGCGATCTTTGCCCGATGGCGGAATCCACTTCACGAGCCTTCTCGGGATCTTCCGACATCGACCAAGATTTTGATCTTAGCGCATCCATCTCCGATTCCTCCCATTCGAAACTCTCTTGGCCATTTCGCTCGAAGCAAGAAGTTTTTTGATTGGGTTGCGCGGAGAAGATGAAACCTAGTCGAGGACGAAGAAAGCAAGAGCTCGAAGAACAAATGGAGTGATTTGGGGAAAAGTAAAACCCAAGTCTACCTCTGGTAAGTTTTTATAACAAGACGATCTCCGCCGCTTGAAACCGTCTCGCCTATAGGTGCAGAGGAGTTGGTTGTACCGCCGGAACCGCTTCATCGGACAAGTCTGTGAGAGCGGTTGCAATTCCCAGATGGTGCTGTTCGAGAAAAATTAGGTGCGTATTGTCACCCCAAGCGAAATTACATTCTTGACCAAGTATTTACGGTGAAGGAAATATCAATCGGAAGGCTTTTCTCCGATTCCCTACTACGACCACCGACGGTCGTAGGGGTTTTACTGACTTTTGATAGTCGTAAGCAATCTTCACGATTGCAATCGCCGAACCGTCTCATCAACAGATCTGTAGAGATTGTTTGCAATTCCCAGATGGCTGTTCGGAAAGTTAGGTTCGTTTCATCACCTCCAAGTAAAATTACTTTCTTGACCAAATCTTTACGGTCAAAGGAAGTATCAATCGGAAGAGTTTTTCCTTCGACTATCTTTCTACGACATGTTCATAGTCGTAAGTCCATTCTGAAACCTTTACCAAGTAAATTACTTTCACTTAAAGTCGGGGGCTAGATGACGAGGATCTAATAATCCTCATTTTATCTTTTATCTATAATTCTTATTATGGGTAAATATGATGTCACATAGTCCCAGTAAGTACCCTTATATCTATAAGGAGAGGCCTAACAAGTGATTGTAAGTTCTTCTACAATCACCCCCATAGTCGTAAGCCTTGCTACGACTATATCATGGTCGTAAGTCCTTCTCGACCACTACATAGTCGTAAGTCCTTCTCGACCACTACATAGTCGTAAGTTCTTCTCGATCGCTACCGGTCGTAAGTCCCTCTACGACCGGAAAACTACGACCACCTTATAATCAAACCTACGCATTTGAGTAGGTCCAATTGATTAAGGAATCGAGCGGTCTACACGCACTATTATTCCGCGTATTAATGGTGTGTAAATACCCCATTATCTCGGAAGATAATTGCGGATGGCGTGAAGAAGTCAAGGCGCCGGTAATTCTCGCCATCATGCGCTCACACTACATTAATTAGGCACATCTCCGCAGGCAAAACGGCTACTTCTTCACGACTATATAAGGGCATCAAACAGAGAGACAAAGGGGACAGAGGAGAGGAACAACGGCAAACAAGGGCTAGTCAAGTAGAAACACAAGCACTATTCTCTGTAATAGTTTTAGTCCTTTGCTAGATCATCAACAATACCATACACACAGGATTAGGGTTATTATTCTCTCCGGAGAAGGCCTGAACCTGTCTAAACATCCCGTGTCAATCCACTCTGCGTGATCTCATCCTTAGGAGACCCCCCGAATCAAATAATCTTTACGTAAGATCGGTTCTAATACACCGACAAGCCCGATGACGAAGTTGCAATTAGGTCAAACTTTTGATTCTCAACTCCAAACTTTATGAAATTTTGCACACCCCTTCTCTATGCTATTGAGGACCTATTCCAATCGAATATTATGATAATTCTTGGATAGATCCTGAACAATTGCCAATTGATTAACATAAGGTCTAAAATCGGGCAAGAACGAAAACTTGATCCTAATGCTTGTTCGTGAGAGATTGATGATCAAGATGATACTAGATAGATTCACACATATCACAGCAAGCTAATTCATGTGAAAGAATCAATCACAAACTCGCGGATCAAAGAAAGCCCTAAAATCACGAAATTGAAAGCAAGAACGAAAAGAGACTTATCTCAAGCAAACCTTGCATAGATTAAGAACGTGATCGTTGCTGGATTACACCCACACCATCATGGATCAGTGGTCAATCCAAGATCACCAAATTCACCTCAAACCATGAAAAGCCCTAGCCTCCACCTCAACTCCCCCTAAGCCAATTAGGGTTTGAAAACAACAAAAGAGGTGAAAAACAGCGAGAGAGAGGGTGCAGCCCCCATCTCCTCCTATTTATAGTGGAGGCCTAAAACTCTCTAGGGTTTGACTTAATTGGGCTCCCGTTAAGGCCCACTAACAAACGGGTCACACACGCACGCTTCATAGCGCCGTCTTTAACCTTTTGACCTAAACCGCTTCACCATGCGCCATGGATTTGCCAATAGGTCACCCTTGTCCATCTTGTGTCACGCTTGAGTCGTTGACCTCACCCGGCATCGTCGATCGTTCTGGACCTCAACTCTCCAAGTCTAGTCCCGATCCTCCTCGCCGTTGACCGTCGTTGACCACCAAGCAACCTGCACAACCATAGACAAGCAAACACGAATTCGGGAACAAGTTCTTCACAACTTGACCCATGTTAGTCAAAACATGCATCATGCAAACCATATGCCACGATACCAATGACTTTGACCTAACAAAACAACATCGCCACGGTTGGCCGACGTTCAAGTCAATACCGGTCCGACCGCTCCATGTGGTGGTCGGACCGCCTATAACGGCCGGACCGCTCCTCGTGAGCGGTCGGACCGCCCTAAGAACTTAGCGAAATTCATGCCACAAATTCAAACCTTCGGAAATTAAAACGAATAGAACTTCTTCTCGGAGACTCCAAAATCATGAGACCAAGTGCATTGGGATCCCTCACTTGCCTACAACACCTATTTTTGGCCCACTCGTTTTGACCACTTTTAGGTCACAATGGTCCGATCACGCACATGGCGGTCCGACCGATTTGGGACCGGCGGACCATTGCTAGGACCGGTCGGACCGCCCACTCGAAATGCTCGTAGCTTTGTCGAACACTCGTGAAACGACAAACCGTAAATACCATTGCCAATTGTCACATCATCCTAAGATCTGGAGCATATTCCCATGATATCTACAAATGGTTAAAGCTTAAGGTAGTTAAACATCCATTTGATGATTAATTAATTATTATCCATCCTTTGATAAATTGAATCCCTCATTCCATGTCACCCTAGTAAATATGTGGTAAATACTAGCATAGGTTGTACTTAAGTAACATACTAGTCTTGCTTAAGTATCAGGACAATAATTGTCCTGATCATCATGTTTTAATCATAAAAAGTGGTTTTGGGCAGAGACCCAAAAACGAAGAGGCAGAGACCAGAGGAAACGGTTGCCATCAACCAGTGCAAACCGAAGCCATCACACACTGGTAACTGAACTGTTACTGTCATTACTTCGAGTCGGTGCGTTTCGATTTTCAAATAGATAAAGAAAAAAAACGTGCGCGCACCCGACGTGCCTGCACGCACACGCACACGCACCACACCGCACCGCACCGCACCGCACCGCACGGCACGGCACGACACCGCACGGCTCGGCGAGACGAGAGAGCGAGCGCACGCGTGTGTTGGCTTTCTCCAATTTCACAAGGGGACTACCACGTTCCACCTTATAAAGTGGTGTAACTCCCCTTCAACTCTCCATGTGGGACTAATTAATTTTAGCACGTGCACATGGGCCTTTGAGATTCTCTAGTAATTAATTAGAAATAAAAACTGGGCCCAGCCCGTATTAATTCTTACCGTGCCTAAACATGGTTACATTTTTTATTGAACAAAAATAATTCGAAACTGATTTTTTTGCCAGTTTTGAATTTTCGACCGGTTACCCAAACCCTACTTAGACCAGCGTATTGCGGGCAAAATCAACAGGACACAGGCAGTGCGTGGCTTGGTGAACAGGGGAGGAAAACTTGCAAGACTTTTCGGAGTTGACAAAAAAACTCAAATTCAACTGAAATTGAAATCAACTCCAAATTTTTGAAATTTTTGGGGGCATTACAACACAGATCAGAACAGACCTAGGGCCTAGGGGACATGGATTCAGGGAAGGCCCATCCACCGGGGCGCCGGGCGCACAAGGAATTCCGCGTTTCCCGACGTGGCGCCAGCGTGCCGCTCCTGGACACTGCGCTTGTGATGACGCCCTCTAAACGCTGGAAACCACGCACGCTGTCGCGCAGCGTGCTTGCGTCAGAGCTGTGCATGTTCTTCTTTCCGGAATTCTGGACTGTAGTAGTCCTGTAGCGTAACGAAATTCCAAAATTAGCCCCCATAAATAAAAATTTGAAATTTAGCCCCCTGCTAGTACGTCTTTGCGGTCAGACACGACGACAATCGAGTTCTTGCCGTGCGGTCATGACACCTAATTCTTCTTAGTCGGGGACAACAGTCTTCTTGTCCCCGACGGTAGCACGTGGAGCACTGTAGCAAAATAGATTTTTCTGAAAAAATTACATAAGCAAACACACTATACTAGGAGGCTCCACAAAAAAATTCATAATTGTTTGAGCTCATTTTATATATTTAAAAAATCCTTTAAAAAATATTATTAAATAGATTTTTTTTAAAATAATCTATTTTACTACAGTGCTCCATAGCAGCAACTAGGTGTTGCTGTCCCCGGCCGTAGCACGTACTAGTAGGAGGTTAAATTTTAAAATTTTAATTTATAAAAGTTAATTTTAAAATTTTGTTGTGCTACGAGATTACTGTTCTTTCCAATGCCCGCAGCCGAAAGGAAACGGCACTTGGTACGGAGCTTCTGTCGCCGTCATTTGCGCCCGCACTTGGACGGCGGCTGTACAGACCGAATTAATAGCTGAAACCGTTCGGACGGCACTGCTTGCCGTCGGTGTCGAAGGGCCACCGAAGTACAATAATGGTTAATGGAACTTCTCCGGGATCTCTTGTTTTAAGCATTGCTGATTGCTCAGAACAAAAAATCGATCGTTTATTGTCGAAAGACGCGAGATAATCAAAGGTTACTTCATCTGAGTTCCTTAGAAAACGTACATTCGGCTTGTATGTATGCGTGTGTCTCTGTCGTGTGTGCTTGTTCGCCGGTGTACCGTATACATCGGGCGCTACATACGTACATACGCGCATGTTGACCGTCGGTTACCACTGATGTATCACATTATTCGTAAGGTATACACACCCTCGTTTGATTTAGGAGGTCTATCAAAAACAAGGACCGAGCTTGTTCCACGATGCAACGATATCAGAACAGGAATTAATTCGTTCGCAACTGCACAACAGCAAAATCGAGTAGATTTGTCTTCTCGAGTCTCAACCGAACACACAAGCAGGTGTGGAAAAAACCTGGTTTGCGTGGCTTGTTGGCTCGGTTCAAAATTGTTTCAATTAGAACTTGTTATTCGGTTAAACATTGAAATTAGTCAATTTCAAATGAAATTGGATTTCATTGCTCGGTTCGGCTCGTTAGCTCGGTTCTAAAAATACTTTCAAACTATAAATAAAATAATATTAAATCAAACTATATCAATTTAAAAATAAAGCTCAGTAAGACGGCTACTTAACTGGATATCACCCCTACACACAAGTGCGGTGGTTGTGTGCAGGAGATGAAAGGAAATGAGTTGCATTCAACAACTGGAGTAGACCAAGGAATTATTTGTCTAAAGCAGTCTTTCTGAATGCCATCATCTTGAGCATTATTCCACACTATAATAAAGGTCACACTATAAGAAAGGTGTTTAAAAAAAAAGGGGCATGTAGAGCCAATGCCATTTCCAATCTTGCGATGACCTGTGGGATTGATCGGGTCACTGGGTGGCAGATGCAAGGCCCACATCATCTGACATTTGAGAAAGAGCCATCAGAAATGCAGAATGTGTCAATTGTCCACAATGCAAAAGTAGCCTTTTCTTTAAAATTCTAAAAGAAAATGCTGTTGAAATGGTAATCCAGTTTTACTTCATTTAAAGTAACAAACGTGTCGGGCAAGAAGCCACTAGGAGGAACTATGTGGTTGGTAAGAAGAACATTATTTCACGTATCACAATAGAGATCATACGCGTTATTATCCTGATATATCATGAACGAGCACCCCCAAATCCCCAAATATTCAAATAATCATGTGCAATGTGCACATTTCAACCAACCTTACACACCTAAAATGCAAACAATCATCACTGTGTAATGAGTGTACATATAGTACTCATAACCACATAAATAGCTCTGCATTGCCATCGAATTCAGATTTCAGAGTTGAAGCCCAAAGTCCAAACAAGCCAAGCCAACCAAAGGGAGAAGAAGACCCATCGCTCTCAGGCTCTCACACAAAGCCACATAGGAAGAATCTCAAGCTAGCCTCCGCCCCAATATGCCATAGCTCACACACAAAACAAAGGAGGGAGGTGGCCAGAGTTCTGCACCCAAGCAAAGCAAACCACAGGGGAAGGGAAGGAGAAGTCTTTGGAAAACCAAGCTTGTAGCTTTCGCTCAAGAGAACACCAAACCCTACCATATATTCCTCCCCCATTGTTCCCCAGAACCGAGCACACTGCGGCCCCGTCTCTCCCACCTGGAGCGCGCCCAACCCAACCCTACCCAAGCCAAGAACGCAGCAATGAGCAAGGCAATCATCAATGCCATCCTCTTTCCGGTCCTCGCCGTCCTCGTCGCCCTGATCCTCTGCTGCTTCATCCGCCGCTGCCGCCGCCGGTCGCGGCGGCGCACGGTGCTGCCCTCTCACGGCGCGAGGGCCGACCGGCTCCAGGCGGCCGGCTCCAGCGCGTACGGCGTCGGCGGGGAGGAGGAGCTGGTGAGGTTCCCCGGCGGCGAGGGGCTCACGGCGGCCGCGATCCTCGAGGCGCCCGGCGAGGTGTTGGCCAAGTCGGCGCACAGCACACTTTACCGCGCCGGGCTGAGTGCCGGCGAGGCGGTGGCGTTGCTCCGGTTCGTCCGGCCGGCCTGCTCCGCGGGCGCCGAGGAGGCTGCAGCGGCGGTGCGGCTCCTCGGCGCCGTGCAGCACCCTAACCTCGTCCCGATCCGCGCGCTCTACGTCGGCCCTCGCGGGGAGAAGCTGCTCGCGCACCCCTTCTACGCCGCCGGCTCGCTCCGGCGGTTCTTGCAAGGTAGGTCTGTGTGTTCTCGCACGCGTTCGCGCGTGCGCCGCATCGTGTAACACTGTAGCTTCCTTCACTTTGCTTTGGAGCCAAGTTAGCTTTGAGTAAAACTAATCATGCCAAATGCGTGTCTAATTATTACTGGAGCTTTAGCAAGCTTTGCTAATTTATGTGACATGGCATCCAATTTACCAAAAAAAAACCCTGAAGTTTAGCTCTAATTTATTTGATAAATAGTTTGCTCATTTGATTAAGCGTTACAGGCAATAATGTTGCACGGATTAAGCAAATTGTTGTGGTGGGTGCTATGTAACAGCCTTGCAGGGTGGCTTTTCTTACTTTTAGCCATGTGTCTTCACTGTTACACTTCGTGCTCTTGTCGTTAAGTTAACCAGAGCAAGGGACAGCTCACAAAGTTTTTAGTAAACTTTTACTGCTTGGTTGTTTGCTTGGACATTTTACAAAGCATGATCTTCATGTTTCTTAAGGCCATTGGTTCACCTGTACTCCTGTAGCAATATCATTCATTTTTCTGTATTAATTTGTGTGGTTTAGTCCTATATCAAATCAAGGCTTTGGGAGAAAGGCTTCTTTCCAAACATAGTTAATGAATTTTTCTTATTGAAGAGAGATGCATCTTCGGGAAGTATTTTTCTTCTGAACTGCTTGCGTTCCCTTCATCTTTCAGCTCTCGTTTTCAGGGGAGTTGTTCCAATTGTATTCTTTGATTAAACATGTTTTATATGTTGGTCCATCAATTGGTCACATAGAGACTTGCAAAGATGATAATTGTCTTTTACACAAAACAGTTTATGCAGTTTTTGTTGCCAAACTTTTGAGGTGTTTGTATTTGATGGTAGACAGGTTTTGAAAAGGACAGTTCCAACCGGTCCTCTTGGTTAGTCCATTTCTTGTATGGGATTCAAGCTGGGTTAGCTACCCGCACGTTTCTCGTTTGAATTCAATTACATATTTTTTCTGCTCCCAAGCTTGACCTGAACTCATCTAGTAGCCATTTTGTGTTACTTTTTCTGATTTTGTATTTTGTACATGACTCAGTTGAAAATGGGTGATTCTTTATTCTGATCATACTAGGAGGTTTACCCATTACTAGTGCCAATCGGTCACTAACTGGCTAGTTACTGTCAATTCTTATATCATGATAGTCTCTAAATGATATGCATTTTCTGCGCTTTCTGACTGTTATCTTTTCTTTTTTTACCTGCAGAGGGAATCAATGATTCACAGAGATGGGATATAATTTGCAAGTTATCTATTGGCATTGTCAAGGGACTGGACCACCTTCACACAGGATCGCAGAAACCAATCATTCATGGCAACCTCAAGACGAACAATATTATGCTTGATGCTGATTTCCAGCCCAGGATATCAGACTTTGGCTTCTACCTTCTGCTGAATCCTGCTGCTGCACAAGAGATGCTTGAAACATCTGCAATGCAGGGTTATAAGGCTCCTGAGCTGATCAAGATGAGGGAAGTCACAAGGGAGAGTGATACCTACAGCTTGGGGGTAATTCTGCTTGAGATGCTTGCTCAAAAGGAGGCAGCGAATGCTAGCCCACCAAATGCCCGTGACATCCATCTGCCTGCCTCCTTCAAAGATTTGGTTCTCGAGAGGAAGATATCGGATGCATTCAGTTCCGAGCTGATCAAGCAAAGTAAGAACTCAGGGAAGGAAGAGAATCTCAATGCGTTCTTCGAATTGGCATCGGCTTGCTGTAACCCTTCACCATCCTTGAGACCAAATACCAAACTTATACTCAAAAGGCTTGAAGATATAGCAAGGTAATAGATATGCGTCCAGTTACGTGCTTGCTATTTAGAAAGTGTCGTGTTATACTAGCAGGGTAGTATTAGTATTTATAATTGTATTACCCGCTTGCTATTTGTTATGCTGAAGCATACAGAGAGTTTGTATTGGGGAATTGGAGAATGATGTATTACACTTTAGGAGCTACAAATATGTATAGTTTCCATGCAGTTGAAGAGGAACTCTTGTGTTTTCAAAAAGAAGAGGAACTCTTGTGAACGGATACGCTGGTCCTTTCGAAGAACAAGGCCTTTCTACGATTTTCTTGTATTTTGTGTGTCTTACCTGAAGTGACAGTACGGGCATATCATGCTTTCAGTATTCCATGCATAAGACTGACAGTATGCTGATGCAATTCTGCCGAAATGTTATGATTTATGAAACAAGAAGGTACTATCGTTAAGGTGGTTAGGGTTGCAACGATGCTTGCGATCATACTGCAACTGAAGATAGTGATGTCCCTGGTATCCTTGGCTAATGCGCTGTCGAAGGTTTGTCCTTGATCCCTTGTCATCAACAATCGTTCATCTTTCCACAAAACACATTAGCGAGCAAGCAATGAAGTACGTCGTCCCTTTTGGAAGCACTAAGTAGTGACATCTTGTCAACATCTCTTTTATTGTTGGATTGCTGGCCTCAAAACCTACATTTCTTTGCGGACCCAAATACGTCGACATCAGTAGCACGACTACCTCCACTGTTGAATCTACCCTACCATGTCCCTTCAAAGCTTTGCTAATGCTAGCCATCCGGTTTTCAGCATCAAACCTGCATGCGAAAATGCAGATATATGATTACTGCCTGCAGCTTGGTTTACTATTAATACCATGACTAAAATCACCAGGCCTGGAATTGTTTTTTTGGACCTAGAAGAGTGGCAACGAATTAAGTAATGTTTTTACTGCCTGCTGACCCGCTCCAAAATTTCACCCAGGGCTTGGGGCCAAATCTGGGCTCAAAGTTCAGTGTGAAAGAGACAAGTCACGGTCTAAAGAGATCAGGCCGTCTTAAAACCACCATGTGGGCATGTGGTCATCTTAGCTTCTGGTAGTGTCAGAAATCGATTCCGCGTGATCCACATAGTGATGTAAAAACAAGGCATGCCATTGCCATGTAAACAAATCCGGCAATCTTGCCGCAGCAAGAACACAGCAACCACGACAACAAGAGGATTTACTGACCTTCCCATAGATGACATTTAAAATCTGAAGAATTTCAGATGCCTTAACTTCTCCATGTGCTGTTGTTCCTGGCACGTGCTTACCATCGTGCGTGGTGCACATCTCCCCAAAAGTCACTGCACAGTACATGCGACCAATTTTAACATCCTAATTGCATTACACAAGTTGAACAGATCAGTATAGACGTCTCACTCACTAGACACGTGATGCTTACACGTCGGTGTGATAAATAATCACCGTGGCAACGTTTGAAACAAAGGTAAGCTGCCTTGCAGTCATAACAAGGCCATACAACAAGAATATCGTCGGTGCACGCTCATTTACAGCAAAATTTATTTAATCCAGACCATTCATCCAAAGTGCAACTTGCATACAACTCACATTTTTTAAATGATCTACCACGATGGGCATAAGATTCACTTCATAGGCGCTAGGGATTTCACAGGTACTGCCGGAGGCTTTCACCGCTTAGGGTTTCCATCTCTTTCAAAATCTCCTGGGACAGAGTCTTCACAGGAAGCTCCACATCCTCGAGTAATTCGCCGAGGAATGGGATAGTCTCCGGGAGGAGAACGACATACTCCTCCTTGAGATGTTGGACCATGTACCTCACAACCTTCAGGCCGAGCATTTTGGGGCGAAGTTTGTCACTCCTTGTCTGAATCAGCACCTGCAGTATTATCAGAAAGTTCCGAGTCAGTTAGTGACAGGGAGTGCATAAAAGGTCTGAACAACGGCTCTGGGCTCTGGTTCGAATATTTTTTTTATAATATATTGGCCCCTTTTGATGGGTAACCAAAATCTTTGATTAGTTTAGCTAGTGCAATTCTAAATCATATATTGCTTGGTTCCCACCTCATGGTTAAGAGGCTTCCACAGAACATCTGACCGTGCAGTAACTGCCATTTGCCCCAAGCACAAAACAAGACCTTCATCAACTTCTTCAACTGATGGAGCATCTGGAACCAATTCAAGAGATTCAGGCGGTTCCACAGCAAACTGAGAAACAATGGGTTTCAGAAGAACCTGCAAACAGCCACAACATTTTTTTTTAAAAAAAAGTTGGGATCAAACATAAAAGATTACCAAGAGAAAAATAAAGGCAGGAAGAATGCATATATGATTCAATAGAACCATTGCCGTCTACTTGGTCAAATCATAATATAATGATGAAAAGAAGCAAGAAAGACAGTCCAAAGTCAATATCACATTTCCTTTCTCAAAGTAGAAAATTGGAAAATAGGGCCGAACCTAAAGGATGCCCTTTCTAACACCTGGTTATTGACATTGAAACAGAACAGAAGGCACTTGCCATGCACTTTTTTCTGGTGGCTTGCAAAAGCATGCTAGATATGAAAATGAACAGCTCAGAACATGTAAATCTCATATAATAATAAAAAACTAACCTGGAAATTAGAGGAATCAAGGATCTTCTGGTC
This sequence comes from Hsuehochloa calcarea, assembly GCA_036346395.1. Taxonomy (NCBI): domain Eukaryota; kingdom Viridiplantae; phylum Streptophyta; class Magnoliopsida; order Poales; family Poaceae; genus Hsuehochloa; species Hsuehochloa calcarea. The sequence continues at coordinate 12,431,087 of CM070600.1, forward strand.
ATTGTCATAAAGGAAACACTTGTGTAAGGATTTCAATATCAGAGCTCTTAAATTCCACAGTTTTGGTCCCAAAAATTTATCCTTCTGTTCGACTTGAGCATCTCCACGTTTGGCCTTCTTCTTCTTTTGCATGGAACTGATGAAAGCATTATCTTCTGACAGATATTGTACAGAATCCTCAAGTAGGTACTTGAAGTAAGGTGTAAACAACGACCTTCGCAGACAGATGAAATGAATAAGGTGCAAAAAAAAGAAGGGAAAAAAACACAGCAGAAGGTAGTTGACACTAGCAAACTGCTAGTTAAGAATAGCAAACTGCCATTGAAGATAATGAAACATGGGGAAAATACAGGGGAAAATACAGAAGATTAGCACAAGACAAAGTTGAATAAACCACAAACCACCAAATCATAATCACGACAAGGGTTTCCAAAACCCATTTCTGGATAATAACTGCAATCCCCCAATCCAGTTCCGGTTGTTAATATAAAAAGTATATATTATTCTGGGAAACTTAACTGGAACAAGCCATAAACCAGTAGATAACTGGCTTGTTTTACCCTGGCATAATTCTTGTGTGTTTTCTTTCCTTTTCCATTAATATTACGAGACATTGTTTACAACAAAGAGCAATAATGTGCCCCAAATTGGATCAGGATCTGCTCAACTCGGCCACAAATATACAAACTAAATGAAATTGCATCAACACAATATCGTATGAAATACAATATTACGCCTCCAACTAGAATTTTCTGGCAGTACATCAGTCACTGCTGGCTTTAGAAACAATGGCCATGAGCCCACGACTAATATATACTTTTTTATATTTTGCTTCTAGTCACCATGTATTTCTTTACAAATCTACTTATTATTAAAGTTGGATTCACCTAAAGGATGGCTGACAGGGCATGGTGATTAGCAGGTGTGTGGTGTGCGCAGGCACATGCTATACCAATTTCCTGCCATCCCAGAATAAACAAGACCAATCATGTCAACAAGAACAGGCGAAGAAAAGAAAAGAAAAGAAAATCTAGCCAGAAGAGATCAGCCTATATATATGCTCAGTTGTAGCATTTGGCAAGATTTATCGGAAAAGTACAGTATGTAATCTTTGCCCTTTTCTGCTAGCCCTCCAGTACACATCACTTTACATACACTGATACACATACCCAAAGAAGCATAGAGGCAGTAGTGACAAAGCAAGTGAGTACTTCAGTTCTATCAGAATAGCAATATCCAGTGAACAAATCTAGCGCGAATGTGGCTGATGAAAATTATTTATAACTTAGAAGACAGTATGGCATACACTTACCTGTGTTGTTCAGCGAGCTTGTTGATCAACTTGTAGAAAATAATTGCACGGTCCATACTTCTCTTTGATGTGGACTGATCAACTTCAGACTCTGCCCATTCGAGAGTACGAAGGAAAAGAGGCCTAAAAGTGGACTCAGTAAGCTTCATTGTGAGAGTGATAATGGTATGGATAATACTTTGCTCCACTATAGTTATATTCTTCAATGAGTCCAGATGTTGACGACGGAGATCAAGAGCTACCAAACAATGTTCATATATTTTTGTATGGTAAGTTCCTACAGCCAACCGATCCATTGTACCAACTAGACTTGCAAGCATTTGGAATGACAATGACAGGCTTGCTTCTCCACATTTGGCAGCACCGGCATACAGATTCAGTAAAGGTGAAAGGATAAGCCGGACCTGCAATGCCAATAATACAATTAGATGCAGGTATAAAGAACATTCATTGTCCATCATATAACCCAGAAAAAAAAATCATGATGTGCTTATTAGATGAAACATACTGGAACTTTCTCAGTTAGTAGCTTCCGAACATCTGCTGCTTTTGCATCTAATTTTGCATCTATTTGAGAAGCACATTCAGGATGCAATACAACCAGATCCAATATTTCTTCCAAATATGGATTAACAAATTCACCAAGCTTTTCGACAATCACTTCGATGGTTGTCAGTACAGATAGCAACACAGTTATAGCTTGGTTAGAAAGTCTGGCGTCAGTTCTAGTGGAACTATTTGTATATTTTCCATTAGGGCAACAAGACACCTGATGTGATATTTGCAGCATATTTTTCATGATAAATGGGAGCTGAGGTAATGCTTTTGATCCCAGCACATTTATCAGTGAGCCTGCAGTATGAATTAACCCAGAAGTGACTGCATCACCATTGCTGATGTGATTAATGATTATTGCAAGGCACTTGCTATATGCACGATTATCAGAGGGAAATTCTTTTGCTAGTGTTTCAAGTGAAGAAATAGCAGCAATTTTCACCGAAGTGTCTGAATCAACCCCTCTGTCAATCAACTCTAGAATCTTTAAGCACAACTCGCTGAAATAAGGAGCAGAGCTCTTGTCCACTTGGAGGGCAGTAGTAAATGAGCTATGCTTCAGTTTTCTTGTATTCCTTTGCTTTTTATGGACCAAGCTATTCCCCCTTGCAGTTTCACACAATATTCCAAGTGTCTGTTTAGAAAAGTGCACATCAATTGCAACAAATAGGCCAAAAGTTAGTTTTAAGGAACTTAATCAATGAAAATTAAAACACGGCACACAGAACCAAGGTATCTTAAACAAAAACTACCTTTCTTTTCACAAGACTTTCTGAATGTTCTAGCAACTGAGTAATTCCTTTGAAATATGTTGAAGTACTCATCCATCCTGTAACTATTTTTAGAACTGCATTTGCAGTGTCTCTGACTTCCTTTAGAATAAGAGCAGAAATGTCTGTTTTTTTGTCTCGGACAGACACAGTACACAAGACAACTTCCTTCATAAGCGCTCCAAGAGAACTCTACAACAGCCAAATGAATATGACAACAGATATAAATATCAAGCTTAAAATATTTTCGAGCAATCAGCAATCCAAGATTAAATGAACAAGAAATGAATAAAGCAATACCAGTTTTACTAACTAATTGGAGTACCTAGAGTTGAAAAAAAAGACAATACAGAACAACAAAAAAGTAATACAGGCACAATTTTGATTACATGAAATACCTGTATAGAGTTAGCTGCTTCCTCGGATTCAAGCTCAAAAATCAACTCTGTATCCTGTAGCTTAAATAAAATAAACTGCATTGCCAAATGTAGCATAGGAAGAAGACCATTTTTCTGATGCACCCTGATTTCTTGTAGTAGTTTACACAGACAAGGAAGCCATAATTTATAGGAATATTGGTCCGTCATATTGACTGCCAATCCATACTCCCACTCTTGTGACATGGCACTCAAGGATAGGACATAATGGCTCCCCTGGTGTTCGGAAAGAGTGTGTGAAATCCGTGCAACCAACAAGTGTAATAGATGCATGATCACAGTACTCAAACTATTTTCTTCCCCTAAGGTCCTGAAAACAGTGTAAATGAATTTAGCTAGCTTCCAAGAATATAAATATGAGGATGTTGATTAATTGTAAAATAGAAAATACCTCAAGAGGTAAATCATGAGGGTCAGGCGCCTATGTTCGGCAACATCAGCCAAAGCTTTAATGAATATCTGCAAAAACATTAACATGTAATCTGTTAACAAATTGTTTTATTCACAGGAAAGTGTAACACAAACAGGGAACTTCAAGGAAAATTACAGAACCTGCAGAAGCTTTTCTATACTTGTGGTCCTTGATAACCAACATGGGACTAGAACAGATAATAAATCCTCCAAAACAAGTTGTGAATGGCTATCATCCTTCAACATTGAAAAGCAGGGGGAAAAACAAAAAGGATTAAAGGTGTTATGAACAAACTAAATGAGGATCTAACTAGCATTAATTTTACAAAGAAATCTAAAATAGTATTACCTCAAGAAAGAAATCTGAAATAATAGATAAGTTTCGAAAGAAAAGAAAAAAAACTAAGCAAAGATTATAAGTATGGTACTACACTACTATGCTGGATACATGGCATTGGCATTTTCTCCAAGCTTTACCATCATGCCAAGCAGGCTTTTGGATCACCTTTCCTAATGGAAATTTTTATCCTAGCAGCTTGGCACATTTGGAAGCCAAGAAATGGAAAAAAAATTTAGAATATTATGTCATGGTCGTGGCCTCGTGGGCCTGGGGGAACCACATCCATGCAAGGAATGTATGGGTGTGGTACTGTGGCATGTGTACACTGTTCATGCATATACTGTTCACTCACAATTAGTTTATTTTGTTAGGGATTAGATTGATTTGGTTAGTTTGTTTCTTAGGGGACAAGTCAAGTTATCCCTATAAAAGGGATGACATTGTATCTTCTTTAATCAAACAAGAATAAACAGAAGTTCTTAGTCTACCTTCTCCTAGCCCTTGTGGTGCGGCTGCCAGCCATGGCGCCGTCGCGCCCCTTGGGGCCAGGGACACCTCGATCAGGCCCTAGGGCCCTTATCCAAGCACACCCATTACATATTAACCCTACTCTTTCTTCCTGGAAACAATCATTTATTGGGGAAGTCACTCTACATATGCATAGAGTGAAAGAAGAACTTTGTCCTTTAATATTTTCCTGGCTAGAATCTTTATAAGTTTTGAATTGTACAAGTTTTTTCCTTTGTGGCTTTGTCTTGTAATTATTTATTCTATTAATATATAATGCAGTAGGAGCCACTCCTACTGTTTTCCCATCAAAAAATAAGTATGGTACTATGAAATATGAATTGGTTAGCGATACTTTAAATATAAGTCCACTTAATAATAAATGTAAAAACTCAAGAAATGCTTCAAAAAGGAACACCGCTTATTCTGAATGAAGGCCTACGGATAACAAACTGCAATAGGACTATTGCTCCCAAGAAAATTACACAAACCTGTTTCACCGCATCCCCAATAGCAACAAACAAATCAACAATACTTTCTGAAACCAGTTGCGGGAAAGCCTTTGCCAAAGAAGCAAGTAATGAAAACCCATGATTACGAGTTCCTACATCCTTAGCAGACTGTACGCAATTAATAAGGAGATTTACATTTCCACTGTTGAACAGTGCGTCCTGCAGAAACACATGTCAGCCATGAAAATCAAAACCAATAAATTGGAGAAAGCAGTCCATTTTTTTTTTAAAGGAACAAGTCTATTTTAACACCCCCCCCCCACCCCAAAAAAAAAACTTTCCAAAAGTCCACTTAACCCCCTCAACTACAAAACCAGTTTTTTACCCCCTCTTTCAGAACCGGGTCAAATAGCACCCTAAGGTGGGTTTGGCTGGGCGGTTTTGCATACATTGTAGGAATAATTCTATTTTACCCCCTCAAACTTTCGAAAAAAGGCCACTTAACTCCCTGAACTACAAAATCGGTTTTTTACCCCCTAGTATTTCAAATTTTGGTCAAATAACATCGTGAAGTGGTTTAGCTGATGTGGTTCCTAGGGACCGCCTATCGTATATATAGAGAGAGACAGGGGGGAACAGAGAGAGCATAGCAGAGGAAACAGAGAAGGAGGCACGCTCGGTGAGCGGCCAAAATGAGTCCCTGGCTGGGACTGTGGGGAGTCAAGGAGTGTTGGCGGCGCTCCTAGAGATGGCCCATGGGGAAGAAAAGGGGCGGCGGTGGAGAGGGTGAGGGACAAAAAGGAGGTGAGCACATTCATCTTGGTGAGCCCATTCTCTCTCTATATATATGACATGTGGGCCCTAATAACTACATTAGTCAAACCACCTCAGGTTGTTATTTGACCCGATTTTGAAATACTAAGGGGTAAAAAATAGGTTTTGTAGTTTAGGGGGGTTAAGTGGACTTTTTGAAAAGTTTGAGAGGGTAAAATAAACTTATTCCTGCCACGTATGCAAAACCGCCTAGCCAAACCACTTCAGGGTGTTATTTGACCTAGTTTTGAAAGATTAGGGGGGGGGGGTAAAAAACAGTTTTGTAGTTGACGGGGTTAAGTGGACTTTTTTGAAAGTTCGAGGGGTTAAAATGGACTTGTTCCTTAAAAAATAACAATTGGAGTGAGAACTTAAAAGTTAGCGGAGCAAATTACTTCGTGACCCAATTGCAGAGTATCAGTAATATCTTTGAGAATCAGTAGTACCAACAGCTGTGCTTCTTTTACAAAACTGGATAAATCAGGAGTTTCAGAAGAGGCGCCATGGGCTCTGCTATACTGACAAACTATCCCCGAAATCCATTGATCAGAAAGAAGTTTTGTTAGAATCTGGAAAAGTGGTTGTATTAAATATGTCCTGCATGGAAGGTGATAACATATCAGACATACAACATAGGAAATTAAAAAAGAAATAGTAAACATGGCCAGCATGGAAGGTGACAACACATCAGCCATATACAACATAGGAAATGTTATTTTAATAAAGTGGTTTTACCTTTGGTTAACATCTCTCTTAAGAAACAGAATATTTAGAAGAGAAACAAGAATAGGAGCTGTAGGTTTTTCTCCAAATAAATCTTCAGAATTGTTAAAGACATCACGATTCAGATCCTCCTTTCTCTTTATTCTTTTTGAATGTCCTTTTTTATCACCTTGCGCTACAATCAATTCAATAAATTTCACCAGAGTGGAGGCATGAACCTGTCATGAGAAGAATTAGGCAAGCAACTAAGCATTGATTAAAAATGGTATATGCCAACAGATGTCCAACAATATATGTTAATACAATCTGCCAATGGTTCCAAACTTCCAATCATGAGTACATCAATTTCAGCAAACAAATTAAAAATTATACGCTAATAAAAAAAAGGGAAATAAATGTAATGGACTTCTGGAGCACGCAATTTTACTTGCCCTAAGAAAGTAAACAGAAATAAATAAAAACAGAATAAGGATACGCAAACGAACATTAATTCGCAGTAGAGCATCTCGTGTGGCATTTCGAATCTCAAAGTTCTCAGTTCGAAACATAGAAATAAGGCGTCCAAATACTTTTTCCTGCAAAAGTATGAGACCAATATAAGTATAATATTTCCAAATTCAGTTGATCTAACAGTATGTGAAGAAAAAGTCATAGATAGGGCAGAACAATCTGGACGGATACGTAAGAATGCTCTAGGACACAGCAACAGACAAAACAACAAATTGTTCAGTGTGCTAGTTGACACAAAGAACTGAATAAGAGATATTATCAATTAAGATAATTAAATGTTGAGAGTTTGGGTCTGACATTGACAATCTATTTGCCGTTGTTCAATCAAGAATTCAGCAAAAGTGATGATTAGCTATTAAGCTATTGGCACCAGTACCTTCATGGTTCATAACCTGATGTTAGCATCACTACAAACAAATTGACAAATCTTCACTTTTAAGGCAGGATGCGCATCTAACAAATTTGGTTAACATCAATGAATAGGCAGAGTAGAAGACCATGCGTCACTGCTAGCAGTATCATCTTTTGCAAAACTTATATTTGTTACATGCTGCCTCTGTTGGTGTGCTTACAAATGCTTAGCTGACAAAACTTCAGCACATAGTCCGCGATAAAAATAACTAATAAAACTAGAACATTCTATGTTCCCCGGGTTTTCCACTTAAAATGTGCAAATAATTGAAAATGTCACCAAATGAACAGTTTTAAAATGAAGCCAATATAACGTCAAATATTATAACGCAAAAATGAACCTTAGTATCGGTCTTCAAATTTTCAAAAAATACTGGTTGAAGACTTTGCAGGGCAGTAAGACATGGCATCACAACAACAGGATCTTCTGCAGACAAACCATCAACCTGAAATTTCATTCGGTCAGAGTAAATCCCAGTAGATAAATTTGGAATCTGTATAGAATTGAAGGTTTTGCTCACCCTTAAAGCTTTCAACAGAACTTCAATCTGGTCAAAACCAATATTTGCATGATCTGACACTGAGAACAGAACCTGCAGAATAATAGTAAATAAAAACATCAGCAACAAAGATGTATAATGGCAATGCTGATGCATGGACATACAGGCATGATGATGCATTTACCTCCAAAAGCATGCAGATGATCTGTATTTCATGGGTGGATAAGATCTTCTGCTTAGAATCAAGCCCACTCTGATAATGATTACGACGGTCCAGAAGATTAGAGAACAAAGACTTCACATCTTCTGCCTCAAATAAGTTGCTTCCTACTCCTTTCAGGGCTGATAGAACCACCAACTGCGATATTTTTTAAAATATCAGCTATCATCCATATCAAACATCAAGGATCGTGCGTATGCACTCGCCTTCCTTTTTTGTGGTACTGATTGGGGTGAGTGGATGGATGGGGGGTTCACTGACTCAACACTGCAGAACAACTGACCTTTCCATAAGGGGAGAGCTTCATAGCAGAGCGCAAGATGAAATGAACTATAGCATCTTTTGTAGGCTGGTCAAATCTGAAAATAGACACAAGAGTTAGCTGTTAAGAGTGTTGGTTGTATATTCTCTCCCTCTCTCCTAGCTCATGTGGCCCATGAGACCCATGTACTCTTCTCTATATATACTCACATTAATCAATAAGCTGCACAGTTGTGAATAGCAAAACCCTAACCTCATCTCTTCTAACATGGTATTAGAGCAATCTCAAACCCTACCCCTATTTCTATAGCCGCCACCGTCGTCGTTGTGTTTGCGTTTCCTCCGCCGTGAGCTGGCGGGCCTGAGCCGCTGCTCGGCGGCATCATTCCATCCTCTCCCCTGCTCATTCGCAACACCTAGAGCATCCTCTCCTGAGCCTCTGCTTCTTCACCCCGACCAGCCCGACGGTGCTCGAAGCTCGCCCATCGGCGCACGGCGAAGATCCGGCCTTCCCTTGTCCACACCGCCGGATCCACGCTTGACGTCGCTGTCCACTACGACAGCAAGATCCTTGCCCGAGCGGGGCACAACGAAGATTCAGCCTCATCCACGCCGGACCCACGCTCGGTGTCGCCATCCACGTCGGATCTACAACGGCGCTTCGTCCATGCCAGATCTGCTACGACGCTTCGTCCACATCGCATCCAAGTTCCTGCATGCGAGTACCGAGGCAACACCGCAAGTGGCTCTGCATCTGCATTGCATCTTCATCCTCTGCTCCAGGAACTTGTCCTCTGTATCAACAATTGCTACTCTCTGCACTGATGGTTGCTGCTCTCTCTGCTCGGTACTCTCTCTGTTCTCTGTGATGGTATTGTGTTGCTGCTTGGTGATTGGTAATTGTGATCCATCAAAATGACAAAATCTGACTCGATGTTTGGGGTAGTTCATCTCTCGTGTTCATGGACATCAAGCTAGCTGGGTTGAATTACCGAGCATGGGCCTTCTCAGTCAATACTACTTTTAGGGGTTATGACTTGACCTCTCATTTGACTTATGATCCTTCTGATCCGAAGAAGGTTGATGTTGAGGTAGTTAAGGCTTGGCAGAAAGAGAAAGATCGTGTCATGACTGGCCTTATTCTGAGTGTTGATATTTCTTTGAGGATGAACCTAGAGTATCGTACTTTAGCAAAAACAGATGTGGACATACTTTGAGAAGAGACATATCCAGTACAGTGGTGCCCTTCGCTTCACATTGCTCAAGAACCTTCATAGTATTCAGCAGCAACAGGATCAATCAGTGGAGTATTACAGTGCTTTCACTCATATCACTGACCCTTTAGAGTCTATGACACCGAAGGATGTTGTTGTTAGCCAGTCTTGTGTCGCCAAAGATGAGTATGCTTACCTTAGGATCCTCACCACATGATGTCCTGGGTATCTCACAGCGGTCTGGATCTATCAGAGCGAAACCCACAGGAGTGCTGGTATGTTCTCATTGCAAGAGGGCTGATCATCTTGTTAACAAGTGCTTCAAGTTACATCCAGATCAACTTGAAGCTTATCGTGCCAAACATCCATCTGATCGTCGTCGTGGAGCACCTACTGAGACTCGAGAGCACTTACTGGAGCAGTCATTGATCGTCGTCGTGGAGCACCTACTGAGCCTCGAGAGCACTTACTGGAGCAGTCATTGTTGTCACACCCACACCTACTATGACTTCTGGATCAGTGTCTACTATGACCTCAGTTACACCTTCTGCTCCTAGCGCTGCCCATCCTTGGGTTCTGGACTCGGCTGCCTCTTTTCATGTCACATCTGACAGCTCTCAGCTTCTTGCTCGTAGGCACATGGCCGATGCTGCATATGTTCGCATTACTGATGGTACAACTTGCTCTATTACCCATCAGGGCATTCTCTTTACATCTCGCTTCTCTATTCCTGATGTATCTTTTGTTCCTTAGCTATCTATGAACCTTCTTTCTGTTGGTCAACTCACTGATATGAATTGTTTCATTGGATTTGATGATTCTTCTTGTTTCGTTCAAGATCGTCAGAGCAGAAGAGTGATTGGTTCTAACCATCGACGTGGAGGCTCTCCTAGTCTCCATGTCTTGAACACTTTACATCTTCCACTAGTACGTCGAAGGCCTTAGTGTCTTTTGCTATGTCATCATCTCAGTCTTCTATTGGTTCTTCCTTCAACAAGTGGCATCATAGACTTGGTTATCTTTGTCTAGCTCGCCTCACTATTCTAGTTCACCAGGATTCCTTAGGCCATGTCACTGTTAAGTCTAGTTTTCATTGTACTCGTTGTAAGCTGGAGAAACAGCTACAACTTCCATATTCCAGTAGTATCTCTCAGTCTTCTGGTCCTTTTGATTTAGTGCATTCAAATGTATGAGATCCATCTCCTTTTGCTTCGAAGGGTGGTCATAGTTATTACGTCATATTTGTTGATGATCACTCTCGATATACTTGGATCTATTTTATGAAAACATCGCTCTCAGCTAATTTCCATTTATCAGTCTTTTCCTAAGATGGTTCATACACAGTTTTCTTCTTCCATTCGTGTTTTCGGTTTTGACTCTGGGAGGAGTATCTTACATCAGCCTTTCGTCAGTTCCCTTCTTCTGAGGGTACTCTTCCTCAACTCTCGTGTCCTGGCGCTCATGCTCAGAATGGTGTTGCTGAGCGCAAGCACCGTCACATCATTGAAACTGCTCGTACTCTTCCCATCTCCTCCTTTGTTTCTTCACTTCTGGGGGGAAGCAATCTCTACAGCAGTCGATCTCATCAACCGTCAGCCCTCTTCCAAGCTTCAAGACAAGTGTCCTAGTGAGGTCCTGTATAGAACATCTTCTCGCTACGCTCATCTTCATGTCTTTGGTTGTGTCTGCAATGTCCTTCTAGCACCCCGTGAGCACACCAAGTTGCATGCGCAGGCGGTTGAGTGTCTTCCTGGATTATAGTCTTGGGCATAAGGGTTGTTGTTGTTGCCATGATCCCTCAGCGCGTCTCATTCGCATTTCTCGTGATGCAACGTTTGATGAGGACCAACTTTCCTTTTATCATCCTTCTATGCATCACTCCTTCCACAGATTTCACCTCCATTTTGTGTCTACCTCCCATTCTTTCACCAGACTTGTCTTCTCCAGATACACCTTCTCCACTATTTTCACCTTCTAGTGTGTCTCCTCCACCAGCTCCACCAGTTTCTGACACTTACACTTTTCCCTTTCAATATAATTGCCGACAGAGAGTTCCCTCTGATCCTCAGTCGTCCTCTCCTCCACTTGACCCTCCAGCCAGTACCACCGACTCTGACTATCGTTCTACTACATCACAATATGCCCTACGTGGTCGTTCCTCTATTCAAACACCAGATATATGGGGTTTTTTCTCGTGCAGGTGCAGTAGCTGAGCCGAGTACTTATTAGGAGGCTGCCAGTGTACCTGAGTGGCAGTTGGCTATGACAGAGGAGCTCACATCATTAGAGTGTACAGACGCTTGGGGTCTTGTTCCGCTACCATCTGGAGCTGTTTCTATCACTTGCAAGTTGGTGTACAAAGCAAAGAACAAGTCAGATGAGTTAGTAGAGCGATATAAGGCTCGTCTTGTCGCAAGAGGTTTTCAGTAGACTTATGGTCGAGATTATAATAAAATTTTTGCGCCAGTTGCTCATATGACCTCAGTCTGTACTCTTATTACAGTTGCTCATATTTCTTCATGATGATCTACATGAGTCTATATGCAGCCACCCCTGGTGTTGAGGCTCCTACAGGCTATGTTTTTCGCCTTAGGCGTGCTCTATATGGTTGGTTCGAGCGTTTTGGTTCTGTGATTCGAACTGCTGGTTTCACTCCGAGTGAGCATAACCCTGCCTTGTTTATTCACACTTCTCAGTGGGGTCGTGTTTGCTTCTGATGTATGTAGATGATAGGTTGATCACAGGAGATGACATGGACTACGTAGCTTTTGTCAAGAAGAAATCGAGTGAACAATTTATGATATCCGATTTGGGACCATTGAGCTATTTTCTAGGGATTGGGGTTCATTCTAATGGTGATGGCTATTATCTCTCTCAGAATCGCAACGTTCAGGATCTGCTTGCTCGCTCTGGGATGACTGATACTCATACTACTGTCACACCTATAGAGTTTCACTTGTAGCTTCGACCTACAGACAGTGTACCCCTGACAGATCCTTCTCGCTATCGTCAGTTCGTTGGGAGCCTTGTCTCTCACTGTCACCAGGCCAGACATTGCTCATGCTGTTCATGTACTCGACCAATTTGACAGTACTCCCACATCAATCCACTATGGTCATATTCTTCGTATGCTGAGATATTTGAGTGGGATTGCATCCAGACGCCTGTTCTATGACAGTTCGAGTCAGTTCCAGTTCCATGCTTACTCTGACTCCATTTGGGCGAGTGATCCTGTTGATCGCCGATCTATCACTGGCTACTGTATCTCTTGGTACTTTGCTCATTGCCTGGAAGTCCAAGAAGCAGACTGCGATGTCACGCTCTAGTGTAGAGGCTGAGCTTCGAGCTCTTGCCGCTACCACCTCAGAGATCATTTGACTTCAATGGCTCTTGATTGATCTATGTGTCCATTGGGACAATACAAATGTCATTTAGATTGTTACTGATCCAGTCAAGCATGAGCTAACAAAGCACATTGGTGTTGATGCATCCTTCACACGATCTCATTGTCAGCAGTCGACCATAGCCTTCAAGTATGTTCTCTCAGAGCTTCGAGTTGCAGATTTCTTCACTAAAACTCAGACTCGAGAACATTATTGACTTCATCTACTCAAACTCAGTGCATCAGATCCTCCTGATCCACCTTGAGTTTGAAGGGGAGTGCTAAGAGTGTTGTATAAGTGTTGGTTGTATATTCTCTCCCTCTCTCTTAGCTCATGTGACTTATGTAGCCATGAGGCCTATGTACTCTTCTCTATATATACTCTCCTATTAATCATCAAGCTACATAGTTGTGAATAGTAAAACCCTAGCCTCATCTTTTCTAACATTAGCTTGCATTCCCATTAACAAAACAAGTAAAAAACTAGAGATCAGATCAATTGAGAATTTGCCAAATTAAATGTACAGAAACATGCACGGAACTCCAGAAAAGATATGACCAATTGAGAGATTTGATCTCAAATACAATAAAGTTGCTAACACTCACCCCCTGCCTAGTTAATCAGACTCGGATGCTTGGCACACAGAACGCATCTACTTTACCAGCAAACACAACAATTGTGCTTGTGCATGCAGAGAAGGTAGGCCACCTGCCTAGTTAAGAAGACTCGGATGTTCGGCACACAGAATGCAACTACTTTACAAGCAAACACAACAATTATGCTTGTGTGTACGCATGCAGAGAAGGTAGGGGGTTACAACACCCAAGAAGAATGGAACAGACATTATCTTTGCACGAACCAGGCAGCCTGAGGGTTCACCGCGTAGTTGGGTGTGATGAAATGATAGAACTAAGGGAATGTGCAAGCATGCAACTAATGATGCAAACTTCAATATTTACTGTTCAGGATCCCCTCCCCTCTCCGCAGAATGCTAATGCACTATGTTCTGTCACTCTGCTTCTGTTCTTTTTCCCTTTCAACAGTTGCCCCACTCTCTCATATTACCGTACCTATAGTGTGTACATTTGATTCATCAGATAACATGCCTATGACCTGGCTGCTTCACCATTCAAACAACCTCCTGGTACTTCAAGCTAGTGGATGTTATCTCAAATTGGTTTTAAGAACATACATGCACCAAAGTTGATTAAAAACGGGGGCATTGATCAATATGAGTGTCATCTGGAGTCTAAATTTTAATGTGAAACAAACAACAGCGTGCATTCACTTGAATATGAGAATGAGATGTTTGTAAAAGAAAGGGACCACGATAACCTTTCGTGAAGATTTTCAGGAACCATCAAATCTTGACTTGGGCTTAGCATTGACGACATATATGCAGGTAGAAATCCTGCGTCTGAGGATATCATGGTCTTTTGATTAACCAATGACTCAAGGAAAACGCCAAAGGTTGGAGATGACATGCATTTAGGCAATATGCTGTTTCCTGTTGATATGTTAATTACAGATAACAAAGATCATTGTCGAATTCCTCAAGTTGAGAATATCAATATGAAAAGAAGGTTAACAGACCATTTCTTGATAGAGAAGTGCTCAACCGCTGCCACACCAAAGATAGCCCCTCAATACACTTAATAGCAGAGGACCTTACATCCTACAACATAAGAGAATGAACATGTTCAATATACTAACCAAGAGAACTGCAGTCAGCACGAAAAGGAACTATCTCACAGATTGCCACAGCAATAAAATATTTTACATTGCACTAGTGATACCTTGTTTTCATGAGCAAGTGGGAGAATAAGAGAAGGAAAGCCAAGTAGAAGCTGCATACATAAGCTCTCATCCAAACTACTACTTTCAGATAAAGCACATGTAGAACAAATAGAGGCAAGCATAAGAAGACTCTCAACTTGAACTCCAGCTGATAAACCTACATCAAAGTTCAGGAAATTTATCATCAACAATTTTCAAAAAGAGAAAGGGGGAGGATAAACTGCTACAAAGAAGAATGAGATGAATGAAAAGACAAGAGTAACCAAACAACATCTTAGCTAATAGCCACCAATAAAATATAAAAGTAGCAAAATAAATCCCAAACAAAACAATCTATTTCAAGAATGTGAAATGACAAAGAAAATAGACACAAAAAAACAAGACAAAGGCACATTTGAAGGTCAGACAAAAGTACAACACCAGAAGAGAATATCTAAATTTTTTTCATCAATCACATGCTTAGCTCTTACATAGTAACAGAATGACTTCAGCTAAAGATTAAAATAATAATCATAGCAAACCTTCATCCACAAAGTACTTCGAGATAAATTGAAAAGGTGCTCCAGTGCAGTTAACCATGAGATACTGTAGGTGCTTCTGAAAGTTGGTTTTGCCAGGTGATGTGATGAAGAAGAGAAATATATCATCAAGAATTGTGTTTCCACCAGTCTCAATCTGCATATACCAGAAGTTGAGGATAGAACATGAGATACTCTCAGAAGTCACAAGTCCGAACAATAGAATGAAAATTTTATTGGTTAGCAGTTACACACCATAGAATTCTGCCTAATATAGGAAGACTGCACCCTTAGCAGACCCCAAAATATGCAGACAAGAATTCTAGCATTCAATGCCTCTGTGTCATTATTGAAAATATGCTTCACCAATTCTGTAGTGCACTTCTCAAGCTTGTCAATGCTGATCTGCAATAAGCAAAAACAAAAGATCCGAGACCTAAATATTGGGCAAATCATCCAACATTGCAACAGAAAATAGTAAAGTAAATCGGAAATACCTCATCACCAACACAATCATCCTTGGGCTGTATGTGACACCATTCATTCTTCAGAGCTGGCAAACAAGCTTGGCACAGATTGACTTGCTTGTCCAAAACTGGAGAAGAAGAAGAACAAGAAAACACAGTAAATGGTCCACTTGGAATACATTGGAAGGCATTATCAACTGCACCGGTGCTAATTTAAGTGATCTTTTGGGTGCACGCGCACTCGCACGTGAGAGAGAAAGGGAGAGGGGGAGAGATTCTGGCATCAAATTTATTTTCATATAAGAAAGTCAGAATGCTACTAAGTACTAACTAGCGGCATCGGCGTGACATCACACCTGTTAGGACTTGAGAGTAAATAACTCATTTTATTTTCAGATGTTACAATTATAATAAACAAATAACAACATTCTCAGTAAAACAAAATAAGTAAATACGTAACACAGATTTGCTATTGCAACTATGACAAAAGCTACCAGAAATGGTAGAGCAAAAGGTAGTTGCAAAGATGTACATACCTTCAGTAGGAACAAGCAGTGCTTGTAATACTATGAGTAGAAACAAAGTTCTAGAAAATCTGCTTCTGTTTCCAGAGTCAACCAACCACTCCACATGCTTATTTGGGTGTGCTAGGAAAGTCTCAGCAAAAGCTTGGATGTTCTTCATGTTAATGGAAGCTATGGACTCTGAACTCATGTTCTGCAATGACATAAAGCAAATAAACAACAAAAACAAAAGCAGCATGTCTTGATAGCAATATATATAGAAATAAGAGATGTTTCATTTCATTCATAAAAAACAAAAAGTACGCCTTTCATGTATCTAGCCACATGCCTGCAAGGGGTTCAAGATGTGGATATGGGTACGAAGAACAGAAAGCAATGGTGCGCTAATTAAGAAAAAACTGAACCACTTGTGTTCATTCAATAAGCTTACACTAACATCAACATATGAGGACAAATGATTAGCTGTCTTGCCAGTAAGAAGCCTCACCTTCATTTTATCAGCAGTGACCTCATCATATACAAGATAACTACTCATGTAGAATTCCCATTGTATTTTCTTAGCTAACTCCAAGGCCTTCAAGTTTACCCTGAGGGTCTGCATTTCCATTTCAATTGAAAGTGAGAAGAACTGCAGGAAAATAAAAGACAGAAGCAGATAGTGATATAAGATAAATAGTTAACCTTCCGGTGAACAATAAGGAGATGAAATACTACTATAGCGATGTCCTTGGCATGTTCCATATGATGCGATTGATATTCCATAACCATCTTTTCCAAGCATGAAATAGCAACATCACAAGCCTTTGATGCTTTTGAACCACCTAGAGTGGCATAAAACAAAATTTATAGTCTTGTCATAAAATAAAAAAAATAAAGGATAAGCCTGTGCAGAAGGAGACAACTATTTCTCCACAAGGTAAAAAAAAAATTCAAAGGACAGTATTGTAGAACATTTCAGGCCACACGAAGGGGGCCACACCAAAGCTAAAGGTAGGAGGATAAACCATCATAGAAGAACTTAGTGACTAGTAACTTTTATGAATATAGTACTGAGCAAGAAGTGGAGTAAAATAGTGACACGGGTTCTCTTAATATGTCATGTTTTGATTTTCTATGTTGGTCTGCATCACAAATCATTGTCGACTGTACTTTGTTTACAACTCGATCTCCTCCATTATTTTGAGATCTTAAAAGGATGCCCTAGTGCTAACTGGCAGTGCTTTACATGTAAAGTGCACTTTGCACTGGCTACAACCTCTTGTGAGTACATGAACAATCCTAGCAGTCTGCTAAGCTATACAAACATGTTTCTGCAGACTATCTTCCACATCAAATCATAAAACTAACTCACCAAGAGGCCAACAAAATAACATTCGGACATTCAATGAACATTACCCACCTTTGTGAATGATGTTGATGCATTTGGTAAGCACATCATCGTACGCTTTTAGAAGCGTGTCGGGGCTGGCAACAGCAGCAAGTCCTTCTATAGATAAGGCAGCTTGAACAACACTTAGATCATCATCATGCAAACTGCGTATTATTGCATCTTGCATATTGATAAAATTCTGCAGTAACCCAGAAATAACAACATAAGCCATCAGATCATAACTTAGAGCAAAGAAAGCCTCAAATACAACAAGGAACATATACAGCAACAAACAAATGTCCAAACAATAATGCAGAAAATTACCTGTGGATTTAGAGTATTGTTCTTTAAGATGCCGGCAGCAGCAATTTTTGAGAGAGCAGATTGACGGACCACAGCCTGCATCATGAATCAAATTGTTTGCACCGAAGACCAGAAAATAAAAGAGACAATTGGGCCAGAATGACTATCAATAGCAAATTATTTGTCATTCACAAAATATGATATGAACAATGGTAGGCAACTATTCCAGAACATATATGCAGTTCCAAAATTATCAGGATTTCAATTAAAAAAATACATGAAAGTAACTCCGCATGAGAACGTACCTTTGGGTGCTCCAGACTGAACCAAATGTTAGAGTCAGATATTTCAATAGGCATGCCCTTGCTTTCGTCAAACAATAAGCCCAACACCTCAGAAGTAGAATCCCCTCCAATTGAGTTAATTTCAGAGTTCTGGTGGATTAATGTTTCGGATAAATATCAAAATTCAAAAAATAAAGGGAAAACAAGAACAGACAAAGGGAACAGAACAAAAAAAACAACAATAAGAACTAAGAAAATAAATAAGTGACAAGCTTGTCATCCTGTACCTCAAGAAATTTACGGATAGCATCCCGAAGCTCCAGTGGATAATTTTTTTCAATTGCACTCAAGATTTTCTTTGCCCATATGCCTGAGGAATAATAAATCATTGGTTAAGAGGAAAACACCCTAAATGATCTTTCATAAATGAAATACTACCGATATTAGAGAACACCTAGATATGCTGGGCATCAATGTATGCACAAAGAGTAAGAAAAAAATCACTTAAACAGTTTAAAACAGAATTGAAGCAGATGTAATAACTACCTGTGCGGTTTATATCTGTGTTTTCTGTGGCCCGTGATGCCTTGACACAGTTGCCAAGAACCTTGCACACGATGCTTTCAACAAACTTCATTTTAGGTAGAGTCTCAACAGTTTCAATCAGGTGCATGTGGCAAGAAGCATCAGAAGTGCTGTTCACATGTTGTAGAGTTAAAAACTCATACAACGCCAGGACAACAAAATATATATATAAAAAAAATCACAATTATCACATGAGCAAATCACCTGTAGTCAACCAATGATTCAACATAAATCCTAATAAACCTCTCAATGTTGTACTCACTGGATAATACAGAAAGGACACCAGAAAAATCCCTAGAAAAGAAATTACCATCAATAATCAATGCTTAATGCTAGTAAAGGGAGAAAGAAGAAAGCAAATATGCAGTGCATGTGGTAAAACATAACCAAAAGTAAACCTCACCTGATGTTTTTCAGAATCATCAATGGCTTCTTAGGGAAGTCATGGACCGACTGTGACTGCAAAATCAACAGACGAATATCAACCTTTCTAGATTAGGATTCACCTTGCCATATGAAAAAAAAAACTACAGTGGGTTCAGATGTTCAGTGCTTATATAGCAGCACATTTAAGGGTACATATCACAAGAAAGGTGTTATGACCAAACCTGAACAAGACTTATAATAGCCATCACTGTAACACGAAGCCATGGTAAATCAATCGACACTAGTGCATCATGGTGTGCAGCCCTTGCAACAAATAAGATCAAATTTTGAACAAGTTTTGGTGCTAGCGTTGCTCGCGTTGCCAGTACTCCAACAATCATCAGCGCGCCAGCCTGATCACAACAGAATTTGTCACAATGATATAGCTTAAAGAGCTTGACATCAAAATTTATACTAAAGATTAGGTGGATTCGGACAACACAATAAAAGGTTCATAATAAAGTACATAATAAGATTATGCACATGAGCACTTAATTCCATTGAGCATTGCAATAAATAAATAATAGCATAGTTAAGAAATCAATCTTCACAAAAAATGAATTTCATAAGTTACACATCTTTCATGTTCACCTTATAATCTTGGTCTACCCTCATTGCAGGATTAAGCGAGTCAAACACAAATCCCAACACCCTCTGCACTATATCCGTGTCAAGCTTGGGGATAGCACCCAAGCACTCCACAATCACTGCAGTGCAAAAGCAGACGACTGCCCTTGAGTGATGGAAATCCTTTGTCGGTGTAGCCTGAAAATGAACAGAAACATCAACTACAAAGCTTCAAAAGCAAGGCATAAACCTCCAATAAAAATTATAAAATAACTCCCCAACTTACGTAGTTGCAAAGGGTCTCCAGCACAGCCTTATCACGGATGCACTGTTGCACTAGAACACTCCTGGGCGGGGGTGCACCCGAGGACTTCACACCATCGAGAAATGCCCACTTACTATTCCTATTTATCTCAAGCAAACATTAAGAAAAATAAAACAGATAAAAGGAGCAAAATAAGCATAAACCCAGAGCACTCACACTCACCCCAAGTTGACCAATTGCACAATCCGAACAAATGCGTGCGTATCATGGTACGGCAGTGCACTCAGCAGCAACTCATCCAAGTTGTATACATGCACCCTGCATGAACATTTCCACCATGCACAAAAGAATAAGGTAGAGCTCACAGTAAGCGATGAAAAAGTAGCTGAGCATAGTCGTACAGGTATCGGCGGATAAGGTATTCAAGGGTTTTGAGGGCAGCTGGAAGCTGCAAATAGCCAGCTAGAAGGCGAAGGTAGGAGGAGATGGACTTGTCGAGCTTGTCATTCTCCTTGGGGGTTAGCTGCTCACGGTTCACGTCAAGGCTAGTCTCACTGAACAGCGTCTTACTGTACCTCGCAAATCTATCGTCCACACCAGTAAGGTGCTCCAACCCTGTAAAGCAATTCGAGTCAAATATTGCAAGGTAAGAGGGGGGTCGATGTAAGTGCTATATATGCAAAACTAACATAGCTTGATGTGAGAAGTTAAAAAAGTTTCAGAAAATTACAGGAAAAGCTGTAAATGTGTGCAATTCAGTGTACTGGGATCAACTGAAACATCGCAGCTAAATTTCAGGGAAAACTAGGGAGGGAAATGATTGGAGTGATCGAGGAGCTCAAATAAGAGCCATACGACCAAATATAAACGAAAACACTGAACAGTAAGCTTGGATCGATCTTGTTGGTGGTTAGGATAGGGGTCGGCACCGGAGAGGGCGATGGGGAGGATGGCGCGGAGGTCGATATCGGCGGCCTCCTTGGCGTCGAAGAGCACGGACGGCCGGGTGATGGGCCGGCGAGTCGGCTCCGGCGCGGCGCCGAGCGCTGACTTGATGGCCTGCAGCTGCGACGCGATCGAAGCCATCGCCGGCAACTTGTTTCCGCGGCTGTGAACGTGGGAACCAGGAGTTGGTGGGGTGAGGGTGGGGGTGTCGCCGCCGCTAAACCCTAAACCCTGCGCGACGGGAGAGGAGGCGGCGGCGAGCGGGTCGGGGAGGGATGCTGGAAGCTGTCGGTTTTGTGGTGGTGTGAGAAAATAAGAAAGTAATAGGTCGGAGCACGGAGACGGCCCATTTCAGAGGCGTACACAAGGCCCAGCCGCCCAGCCCTCTATCTTTACTTCATCAAGAACTGAAAATATTACTAAAGTTAACAGCAGTTGGAAAAGCCGGCTCCTCACGTGCTACGTCGGCAAAAAAAAAAGGTCTGCCATTGGATCGCCTCCAGCTCGGCTCAGGACCGTCCGATCGGCTCCGACCGTGTGCCTGCTGTATCTGCCCTCGGATCGCGCCTACCCACTCTCAGCCCGTCCGATCAGGGACACGCCACATGCTCCCCCTGCTCGAGCCCTAGGGCGTGTGTCTGCCTCCCCTCCGATTCCCCTTCCGTGCCACCACGCTCCCTTCTCGCCCTCCGCTCTCTTGCGCACGCCCGCCCACTCGGTTTCTTCCCTCGCGTTGCCTCGCCAGCTCTTCCTCCTCCCCGTTGCCGCTTCGCCTTTTCTCTCGCATGAACGCATGTGCCTTCCTCTCTCGCGCTCCTCTCTCCCACGCTAGATCGGTCGCCTTGCAGCACTCCATTCTTTACTACTATGGATCATGAGTGCTATGTGTTGTGTTTTACCGATTGAACATATAATCGTTCTGTATTTACTGATAGGTTTTAAAAATGCTCATCTTATTTAGCAAAAAAAAAAGATGATAATGTTTATATTAACGTGAAACATGCTACGGTTCTGCAGGTTGTACGTTGCATTAAAAAAAACAGGTCATTGACTTAGCAAAATTTGTGATAGATGTCACATAATGCTAGCGAGTGGTATGTGTTAGATGTATATTATTACTTGTGTATTTTTCCCGTTGTATAGAGGGTTACTTGCATATATGTCACACCTGTACTTATATATATATATATATTGGTCCATTGGCCTCATAATGAATACAAGCTCAATTTATAACATGGTATCAGAGCCATATCTAGGGTTTTGTCAGGGCGCCATCTGATTTTGCTGCGCCACCGCCGACTCGGTTTTTCTCGCCAGTTGGGTGTAAGATCGAGGAGGCCAACTAGAGGGGATGTGAATAGGCGGTTTAAAAAATCTTTTGGCTAAAACCGATTTCTAATATGAAAGAGTAAATCAAATCAATTTTGCACAATTAAGACCTAAAATAACTAGTTTCACTAAGTGCACCAACACTATAAGACTATGTTAATGATAGCAAATATACAAAGACACGAAAGTAATTTAATTCTAGGAATGTAAATTGCACAAGGTAAATCACTAGAGAGCAAACCACAAAAACATAAAGACTTTTTACCGTGGTGTTCGGAGACTAACCAGTCTCCCCTAATCCACGTTGAGGTAAGCCCAAACTAATTGGACCGGCTCCACTAATTAAGCTAAACACCTCAATTCCACTAGTGGTAGCTCTTTCCCGCTCCGAGTAGGTGAGCTCCAACCTTAACAACACGTCGGGCCTCTTCACAGTCTTCTTTGAAGAGATCACTGGACACGAAGCCTCCAACGCCGTCTAGGAGTCGACAAACTCCAAGAGTAATAAGTCAAGCCCCTTGCTTGACTCTCACCACGTGCAACGAATGCACAAGCTCAAGTGGATACAAAATCCAACTCTAGATGCAACACATGCAACTAGAGACCTTTCTCCTTGCTCACAAGGTGCAACACATGCATAATTGAGAGTAGAAGCTCACACTAGCTCAATAGAATGAAATGAAGTGTCAAAAGATGTTTTATAACTGGCCAAGGGGGTATTTATAGCCCCCACCACCGAGACTAGCAGTTACGACCACTTTCTTGAAAAAATCATGATTTGTGGTAGTACTGTCGTTGAAACCCAGTACTACCGATTTTCGCCTCACTAGTCAAAACAGTAGCATTTAATACTCTGAACTAACCGTTACACGTAAAGTTGTGGCACTACCGCCAACTATAAATCGGTACTACCGCATCACGGTCGTACCGCTCGGCGAGAACAGAGCTTCCGTTTTCCAGAGCTCAAGAATTCTCAAAAATACTTTCTTTGGAAAACTCGTACCACTATGTAAATATCGGTACTACCGCACTCCGATAGTACCGCTCAAGAGAATGCAGTCATACCGATTCAAGGGAGATCAAAACTTCCAAAAACACGCTCTCTATAATATACGTACCGCCACAAAAATATCGGTACTACCTACTTGCGGTAGTACCGTAGCCGAAGTGCGATTGTTCCAATTTTTAGAGAGTATCAAACCACTAAAAAACACACTCTCTGTATTTTACGTACCGCCATACATTTTTTTGTACTACCGACCTACGGTAGTACCGCAGTTCAAATGTGGTCGTTTGATTATAAGAGAGATTCAAAACATCCGAAAAATATACTCTCTGAAAAATACATACCGCCAAACAAATATCGGAACTACCGACTTGCGGTAGTACCGCTTATCAACAGCGGACATACCGTTTTTCAAAATGGTTTTCCAGAAGCTCAAATAAAAGCAATGCATGAACCTTAACAATTTATAAAACATATTTGCAGACTTAGATCATGCAACAAGGAGTAGGTACATTGACTTCAACTATTCTCAAAACTCATTTGTAAAGTATAGTCACATGCTACAAGGATTAAATGCATGAGCCTTAACTATTTGCAAAACAAATTCGTAAATACTAGCATCATGCCATGGTGAGCTAGAGCAAGCGAGATTGAGCTATTAACACATGATGAGACTCAAGCTATTAGGCAAGAGCCCTCTTAATAGTACAACAATCTATACTAGCACTCCAGTCTACCAACCAAACACCGAAACTGGTAAAAGACTAGGAACACATTCTTAGCCCTAGCTAGTCATACATTTGCCTTGCACACCCTCTTGAAGCTTCATGACGCACATCTTCACTTCAAGTCTTGGTTCTTGACTTGAATATCATCAACGCATGATTATCTTTTTCACTTCGGGATCTTATCCCCAAGTGACATCATTTTGTATGAAACATCGCATTAAAGTTCCCAAGCCAAATAAGAAATATGTGTCTTTTGGAAGATCAAAGCGCTTTTCCCCCAAACAAACAAATGATGATCATTTCAGAAGGGAAATATATTTTGGCATTATTGACAGTGTTCTTCAAGAGCTTGACAATCGGTTTGATAAAGTTAATATGGAGTTGCTTGTGTGCATGTTTGTCTTGAATCCTTGCAACTCATTTGAAGCCTTTGATAAGGAGAAAGTACTTAACTTTACAAATTTTTATCCCAATGAGTTTTCAAGTACAGATTTGATGAGATTCCCTTTCTAACTTGATAACTTCATAGATGACACGCGAAGTAATGATAGGTTTAAGGACCTCAACAATCTTGTTGACCTTTCTATTAAGCTTGTTGAAACAAAAAAAAATAAAGTTTACAAGTTGGTATACTTGCTTCTCAAATTGGTATTGCTCTTACCGTTGGCGACAATGAGCGTTGAAAGAGTATTTTCCGCTATGAGTTTTGTGAAAAAAAAACAAGTTGAGAAATAGTATGAACGATCAGTTTTTGAATGATTATTTAGTCACATTTATTGAGAGAGAAATTTTCTTGAAGGTTAATGAAGATGATGTAATGAAATGTATTCAAGGCATGAAAACGTGTAAAATAGTATTATAATTTTCTTTGTATAGTTGTATATTTTGTATTTTTCTATTAATGTAAGACCTTATTTGAACTATTTGTATTGTGCTTTTGATAAATTTAGAACATATGTGTTGGATTTATGATGTTATGAAATCATTGTACAAACTATAAAATTTTGAATGTAAAGTGTGCACTCCCATCATTTAATGTCTAGCTCTGTTTTTTCTTTCTTTCACGTTGCTGCAATTGTACGAGAATCTGAAATACATATCAAATCTTCACGGTTATATAATCTAGACACACCCAAAATCAACAGATACTTCGATTAATATAGTAATTTTTAGCCATTAAAAACTAACGTAATGACTTCTCAAAAGATAATAATAGATAGATGTACGGCAACATTAAAGTCTAAAAAAAGAACGTTGCTATATACACGCACTACCAGAAACTGCTTGTTTCCCGAGTGTCTATATTTTTACCGAGTGTCTATATGGAAACACTCGGGCATGTCCCGAGTGTTTCATAAGACACTCGGTAAGCGCTATAAGCACTCGGTACAAATAATTTTACCGAGTGTTCTACTAAACACTCGGGAAATAACAATTTTTCCCGAGTGTTTTAAAATTAAAACACTCGGGAGCGAAAAGACCGCTCACGCCCGTTTTCCCCTGCCCGTTTCCCCGCCTGTTTTTCCCCGCCTAACCCTTCCCTTCCCTTCCCCGCCGCCTCCTCCTCCTGCCCCTCCTCCCGTCGCCTCCTCCGCCGCCTCCTCCTCCCGCCTCCCTCCTCCGCCGCCTCCGGCTCCTCCTCCGGCACCGCGTGCTCGGCTCCCTCCTTCGCCCGCCTCCCCTCCCGCGCCTCCCGCCTCCCTCCTCCGCCCTCCTCCTCCCGGCTCCCTCCTCCACCCGCCTCCCTCCTCCCGGCTCCCTCCTCCGCCTCGCCTCCCGCCTCCCGGCTCCCTCCTCCTCGGCTCCCTCCTCCGCCCCTCCCTCGGCGAGTCCTCCCGGCGCCTAGCGCCGCCCGCCTCGTGCCCCCTCCTCCGCCCGCCTCCCTCCTCCGCCTCCTCCCTCGGCGAGTCCTCCCGGCACCGGCGCCGCCTGTCGCGCGCCCCTCCTCCCGACGACCTCCTCCGCCTCCATCAGCGGCTCCTCCTCGACCACCCCCACCCGGTCAGGCAATGACAACGGTTGATCTAAGCGGTGTGTATGGCTTTGTGCACTCTTGATTACTGCAAATTGTGCCGCCATCAATTGCCAAAATCTTGGTTCCTTCATTGATTGAGTAAATCAAATATTGATTGTTGTTTGTGTCGTATTTGCTTCTCCGCTTATTGAGTATTGTGCGTGATTCTTGCTCATCAATATCGCAATTGGTTGTCGATGAATAGAGTAGATGGCATTTGTAATCTCTGTTACTAATCGGCTTTGTGAATTGAGTAGTAAGATCAATGGGTTAAGGCGTTGATTGAGGTGCCGAAAATTGAAAATCGACTTGATCGACAATTGAAAATCGTGCTTGAAATTGCATTTGAATATGTATTATATCTCGTGAATCGAGAATTTGTGCAATAGATCGGCCAATCGATGACGATAATGTCTATTAATTGCCTCCTTTTGCCACGCTATTGCTATCAAATCCTCGCTTGTAGTCGGCTTTTGATTATCTGTGTTGTTTTGGCATTTGAAAACCACGATAGTAACTCGCCATTGAATTCTATGGAGTAATCTGGCAAAGGATATTATTAGCGATATATTGATCGTTGTCGGTATGAATAAACATATATCGCTTAATTTGGAGGTCACTTATCCGAGCTCTTTTTCCCATTATTGACATCTTGTTTTTTATTTCAATAAAATGTTCTTGAAAATTTTGGGGTACATAGATGTATTTTTGTTATGTGGAGTTATTTAGTAAAATTGACCGGCACAATGGCATGAGTCTGGTTCAGCTTATAGAATATATATGGATCTTCTGTACCAAAACAAAGATAAAAGTTCTACTGCATATACAACTAATTAAGTTTATTAATGAAATAATACATTTCTTTGTTGCTAATTTCCTTACTATCTTTCTTAGTTTTCTTACTAACACTATTATGTTTATTTTAATTAGATAATGAACAAATTACGATTGTTTGTATACGGAAATTAAGAATAATGTCAAAAGTGTCATTTGAGCAATGCTGTACTTAAGCTGCAAATGTTTCCTTTTCAGTGTTATCTTGGAAATGTATGGGGATGTAATTAGGAGTTGTAAATTTGATTTATATTGTTGGTTCTTACTTTTATTCAGAACTTGAAGTGCCATATCATTATTGTTTTTGACCTCTTCTTTTCCGTACATGTATGTGCAGTGTTTAAAGTACTTAGATTTGGTCATCACGAACAGAAGCTGAGATCTTTGGGGCAGGATACTGGCCTCTGATTGAACCTCTTCTTCTCAGGTGATTGTGTTCTTGATGTTTCTTGCTTATGTAGAATCTGTTGATCATTTATATTGTCTTCATGTCAATATATTTTTGTGTACATGTATAGGGCATGTATCCTACAGTAGCTTCTAGCTAGCTCTGTATAACAAGTCGGATTAATATATGCATTATGTTTTGTACACTAGGATGACTGAGGACCGTAGTTGGATGTACACTGGGCGTAGAGAGATGGGTGACTGTAGCGAAGAATGGATGGAAAAGACGTCCAATTTTGTGGATCGAGCATTTGCTAGGCGTAATGGACGGGGTGTGTTGTGCCCTTGTTCTCGTTGTTCGAACACACGACCACAAATGAGGGCAACAATGATCGCACACTTGTGCAAGTACGGATTTCGGCGGGGTATACCGTGTGGGTCTATCACAACAGTCACAACGTAGTACATCATATGTGCTAAGGGAAGAAACGGACGATGGCGGCCACAATGAGAGTAGGACAGAAGACATGCTAGATGATGTGCGTGATGCGTATGTGCCACCTGTAGAGGAAGAATCGGAGCCTGCAACAAGGGCTTTCTTTGATATGTTGTCCGCAGCGAGTCAACCACTTCATGGGCAAACACAGGTGTCCCAACTAGATGCCGCCACACGACTACTTGTCATCAAGTCCTGATTCAAAGACAAGCATTGCTTGCTTTGATGCATTCTTAAGCGTGTTTGGCACCCTTCTCCCTGATGTCACAAACTGCCCGCTAACTTGTATGAGGCCAAGAAATTGATAAGCGCACTAAATATGCCATATGAGAAGATAGATGTTTGTCCAAATCATTGCATGCTATTTAGGAATGAGAATGTGCACAAAGATCACTATGATAAGTGTGGTGAGTCTAGGTTTGTTGAGGTTGACTCCGGTGATGGTCAGAAGAGGCAGCTTCCTATTGGCAGAAAAATACTTCGCTATCTACCATTTGTGCCACGAATCCAACGGTTGTACATGTCTGAGGTTTCTGCCAAACAAATGATATGGCACAAGTATGGTCGTCGGTACCATGCTGACAAGATGGTCCACCCATCTGATGGTGAAGCATGGAAGCAATTTGATCGAGACTATGTAGAGTTCGCCATGAGCCTCGGAATGTTCGAATTGCAATCGCGAATCGATGGGTTTAACCCATTTGGTATGGGGTGCGCCAGTCAATTTGTTGGCCGTGTTTGTCATTCCCCTTAACCTCCCACCCGGCGTTTGCATGCAGAAGCAAAACATATTCCTTTCCTTGATAATCCCTGGTCCTGAATACCCAGGGAAGAATATGAGTGTATTCATGGAGCCGGTGGTGGATGAATTGTTACATGCTTGGGAACAAGGCATAGTAACATATGATCGGTCAGCGAAACAGAACTTTACCATGCGGGTCGCGTACCACACATCAATGCATGACTTCCCGGCGTACGGGATATTCTGTGGGTGGTGTGTACATGGGGAGATGCCATGCCCAATCTGCAGGGAGGCGTTGTGTGGCTGTTGGCTAAAGCATGATCGCAAGCATTCCTTCTTCGATTGTCATCGTCAATTCCTTCCAATTGACCACGAATTTAGAAGTGATGAAATGGATTTAGGGCTAATATTGTCGTCATGATGGACCACCCCGTCGGCTGGCAGGTGTGGAGGTTCGTGCACGGCTAGATGCTTTGAAGCCCCTTGACGATGGAGATGGGTTCGAGAAATATGGCGAGGAGCACAATTGGACTCACATTCCAAGCTTGTGGCGGCTACCATACTTCCATAAGCTCATTCTTCCGCATAACATAGATGTAATGCACAATGAGAAGAATGTTGCAGAGGCCATATTTAGCACATTCTTTGACATTCCAGACAAAACGAAGGACAATATCAAGGCTCGACTTGACCAAGAGGAGCTTTGCAATAGGCCTTGGCTGAATATGATCCACAAGCCAGCTACTGGCAAGTGGGAGAAGCCAAGAGCTAGTTACTGCCTAACTAGGGTTCAGAGGAAGGAGATTTTGGAATGGTTTCAGACCCTAAAGTTTCTGATGGGGATGCAAGGAAATCTAAGGAGAGGAGTGAATTTAGCTACCATGCGCATCAATGGCCTAAAGAGCCATGACTACCACATATTCATGGAACGCCTTTTGCCTGTGATGATTCGTGGCTACGTCCCCGAGTGTGTTTGGCAAGTGATGGCGGAGTTGAGCTTCTTTTATCGACAGCTATGTGCGAAAGAGGTAGATCCCATGGTGATGTCAACTATGGAGCGTGAAGTACCTGTGTTGCTTTGCAAGTTGGAAAAGATCTTTCCTCCTGCCTTCTTCAATCCAATGCAACATTTGATTCTTCATCTCCCCTATGAAGCTAGGATGGGGGGACCAGTGCAAAACCGATGGATGTATCCAATTGAGAGGGAACAAAAGGAACTACGAGGCAAAGCAAAAAATCGATCGCGTGTTGAAGCATCCATAGCGGAGGCGTACATACTTGAGGAAATTTCCCATTTCACATCAATATACTTTGCTGACAATGTTCGCACAGTGCACAATCGAACATCACGATACAACATTGGCATCCCTCAAAATGATTGCCAACTTAGCCTCTTCGCTGGAAGAGGTGACACTTCAAGCAGTGGTACTCCCAAAGTTTTATCGCGGGATGAGTGGTTGACTGCGATGTTGTATGTCTTGACCAACCTCTCCGAAGTGGATGATTACATTAGGTATGCAACAATTATATTTTCCGTACAATTGATGCATGAGTGTTTTTATGTACTTGTCTTGATGCCTGTAGGGAATTTGTTAGGAACGAGTGGAAGCAACGTCGAGATCCATCCGAAAAACAAATTGAGACCCTTCTTAGGAAGGGTGCTGGGAATTGCAAACCGAATTTCCCATCCTGGTTCTATCAAAAAGTAACTTCCTTATTAGCTAGTCCCCCTTGCACATAACATTTGCTAAGTACAGATGAACTGACACATAAAACCGTTTCTATTTATCCTGTAGAGCTTGAAGGACAAGTCTATGAGCAGGGAATTGAGACAAGTTGCTCAAGGATGCCACACTCGGGTGTTGTCGTATAGTACCTACGATGTGAATGGGTACCGCTTCCGAACATCGACACATGAGCGTGAACGGCCTAATGCAACAACAATTAATAGTGGATTGGTGA
Organism: Hsuehochloa calcarea; assembly: GCA_036346395.1. Classification (NCBI taxonomy): domain Eukaryota; kingdom Viridiplantae; phylum Streptophyta; class Magnoliopsida; order Poales; family Poaceae; genus Hsuehochloa; species Hsuehochloa calcarea. The sequence goes on from CM070600.1 coordinate 12,461,454, forward strand.
CTATAGGGCAGGATGGGAGCAATACAACTGTTGAATACTATGGAGTAATTGAAGAAATAATTGAACTATATTTTCATGGTAGCAAACCTCTCAAAATTGTGTTATTCAAATGTCATTGGTTCCATCCGTTTAGGGGAGTCAGACGGAACACATCACTTGGGCTGGTTGAAGTTGCACATCAATCACCCTACCGAGCAATGATCCATTTATTGTGGCTCAGCAAGCCACTCAAGTATACTACATCCCGTACCCATGCAAAACTGTGTGTAGTCTAGTGGATTGGTGGGTAGTACATAAGGTGCAACCATATGGGAAACTACCTACCCCTAGTGAGCAGGACTACAACATCGAGACCAACAATGGTGTTGACCTATTCTTCCAAGAAGATGGACTCCCAGGGACTTTTGAAATAATAATTGGCGAAGGGACGATCACATAGAAGACATTCTAATCGATCTTTGAGGAGGTTGTCAACGAAGACGATTTGGAAGTACTTAATCGTTTAGACATTCATGGCAATCAAGGGCCGAGGTCGAGTCAACACCTCATGAGAGTGACGATGACTTTTAGAGGGCCCATCTGCGGAGGATCCCATTGTAGACGACTACTTCTAAGCATGATCTTCTTGTACGCCTTGCATGTACTTGCGTGATATTTTTAATTTTTGTATGAGCTTACTTGATTGCGCTTTATTAATTGATGTATTTAATTTCATTTCATTTCAGGACACCAAAAATGAGTGGCATCAAAGGGGCGACATACTCTAGTCGAGGTAGACGTCTGTCTTCCAAAGTGGCGGCCACTCCAGAGGCGGAGGGCGTGCCCCCCTCCAGAGGCAGAGGGGCGGCCGCCCCTCGAGGAGGCGTGGGGTCTACATCTAGATCGAGCACCTCTACCCCAGATCCTCGCGTCTTGATCATGTGGATAATGATCGGCATCCTAGTGAGGAGGAGGGTGAGGAGGATGAGTACACTGAGGCGGAAGACAGTACAACACAAGATTTTTGGTTGCGAGGACCTGCGAACTTGCCACCACAACCAACCCGAGAGGAGGAGAAGACTGTCATCGTTCCTGTTGGCGACACGTAAGAAATTGTTATCACTTTCACTAATTTAGCCCACTTGCTTGCAGACCTCAAAAAAACTAATGTGCAGGCAATGGCGAGAAGAAGGAGGGGCTGAGAAATGTAGACTTCCAAACGGCATAATTGGCGTGCTGATTCGATGGCACTTCCCTGGCTTGGTCATCTACAGAGGAAGGGGGAGCCTGCATGGACATGGCGCCACTACAAGGCCGCTGAAGATACCTGCAGAAGGAGAAATACAATTTGACAATTGTTTGCAGCGGGTGGAGGAAAGTTTTTGGGTAAGTGACAAGGATCCTAGTTGCTTTTCTCAGCATACACACACAGATTATCTTGTTATTTGCTAATCTTACACTTTATGTTGTTATTATCTAGTGGTGGTTTAGATGGGCTGATGGACAGGAAGCTGATTCTAGGAGAGTGGTGCGTAATGTTGTTAAAAAGCTGATCCCACAGATGATCTATGAAGCACGCATCCAAGCGGTGATCTATTACCACACCCAAGTCCTTGGAAAGGAAATTCATAGGGCCGAGGCTTGCCAAACACATATCACTTTGGAGGAGTACATGCAGGTAATCATAATTCGTTCGTGCCATTGCTTCCTGTGGGTTCTAGTTTGCAATCAATTCTAGTTTATTCATATTTAACACTTTGTTAAATTAGGCAATACCTTGGTGGTCCCAGAGGTGTGAAGATGCATGGCGTGATTGCCCGTAAGAGGTGGTGTAACGAAGAGTGGTTAGAGGCCTCCGTCTTGCTAGGGAGCGGAGATTGTTGATGGCGGGCAAGACATCGCCAAGGCGACTCCTCCATGGCTCGTTACAAGAAGCACTTGGTAGGTCAACATGTTCATATTGATTGAATGTTGCACATACATATTTATATACCTCCCGAGTGTTTGGGTGCAGGAAAAGAAGAAGCAGAGGCCTGTCTCCGATGTAGAGGCATATGTAGAAGCTAGGAGGGTGATCGGAGGGCACCCTATGCGACCAATAAAACACGTAACTTGGTACCATTTCTACACTATGATTTTGTCCCTAATGATATTCACTCACTTATGATTTTGTCCAACAGAAGCATATCTCGAGGTCGCTAAGGAGATTCATGGCCGGGACTTGACGTAATGAATTCACCATCGGATGCGATCATTGCGTGTGTGGTCGAAAGGGAAAGAAACATGGCGTTTCTTGATCGGTCTGGCTACATTAGCACACCGACCACCCTCTCTGAGGTCCGAACAACAAGTACGGATCAACGGATGATGTACACCACGAAGACGAGTCGACCATCACCGACAGGGTTTCTCACCGAGGCCGAGCTACAAGATGAAATCGAGGCTAGGCGTGATTGGAGCAAATGATCCAGTTTGGACTTGAACCCCATATGCGATGCAAATTGCAATTCATTTATTTCTACAAGCTTACCTTGATATTTTTGTTTTCAATTCATATAAGATGTTAGTACCAGCACTATCCCTTTTTTAGTTACCATTAGCTAACATTACTAGTAGATTCTCACCCCATATGATGAAACAAACAAATATGCGGCACTTCAAACTCGACTTGATGCCACTACACCAGGGCACCACCGCTACATTATCTAATCCGGTTAGTAATCGGACACTTATTATTATATTGTTAGTTGTAGGTCGCTTGTCCTTGATCCCATGTGGTACTCTTCACTTTATTCCATGTACTGATTACTGTCATACTTAATCTACAGAGGAAATGACAATGTTGTGTAGGTGTGGCATGTGTTGTATCAATTTCAATATGCATTGATTTCAACACACAAATGAAATCTCTAGCTAGTACTACAACCGTAACATTCAAACATAACACAGAGGAAAGCTCTAGTTCTATAACCTTAATCTTCAACTTAATTTGATTAAAGTACCAGTGGATTGCACCTTAAGTCAAGTGAAAGTTCATCATATTTGGTATGTTATATTTCAAACTTGTTTCTAACTTACAAGTATTGCATTGTTTATTCCATATTCTTCCATACAAATGATGGAGTAGTTTAGACATTGATGGACTAGGATACAAATACTGCAGCAGGACCACGGCACTACTCTACCAAACATTCACGACTCAACTTGACTTTGTATACAAAACATTGCTGCTAATGTTTTTTAGTGTTTCTGTTCAAATCCAAATTTCAAATACTGGCGGGATCAATGGCGATCCACCGCTTAAGTCTTGATGTTGGAGATGGTACACATGTTAGCTGCCCCCACCAAGATCATGTGGATGAGTCCAACGTCGAGAGGCCACCACCAGGTGCTTGCCATTTTCATGATCTTGTCGTGCAAACATGAACATACTTCACTCCATTCTTGTGTTGATGTAGTATATATGCATGCGTACTCAAAAGTATATAATGTAAACCGAATTGCGATGGTTTGCTTACCTGCATTTACTTAATTTTATTAGTTTCATCTTGTCTATGTTGAGTACTAAGCGAGTTGTTCTCTTCATGACAATGCAATGAGTCCGAGTTCATCGCTTAGGATGGGAAGAAGCTCGACGAGAAGGCCATCTCTTCACTACAATGCAATATTCTGTTGATGCGTAACTTGAATGTTGTGAACTTGAGAATTATGTTTGAACTATTATATGTATCTTTTCAATTTGAACTTGAATGTTGTGAGCTTGAGAATTATGTCAATATTTGTTTCATATATATATGATAATATTGTTGAATCTGATTGTGAATGTATTGCTGAATTTGGATGTGGAATGTATTTTTGAATTTGATTGAAATCCAATTGCAAATTGTGCATACGAATAAATTGGGTACAGCCTGTTTCACCCATATTCCCGAGTGTTTTCTTCGCCATACACTCGGGGAAAAGCGACTTCGAGATCGATTTGCTCTTATTCCCCGAGTGTCAACACTCGGGGAATAACCAGTGACTTTCCGAGTGTTTTATTTTACATACACTCGGGGATAAACGTCTTGGCAAAATACTGACAAAATATTATCTTCTCTTATTCCCGAGTGTCAACACTCGGGGAATTATCAGTGTATTTCCCGAGTGTTGACACTCGGGGAAATATCTATTTCTTTCCCGAGTGTCAGCACTCGGGAAACTTTTCCGTTACGGTGACTACGGTGCTCGGACGGTTTTTTTCTCCCGAGTGTCATATGTTTCCCGAGTGTAAATGGTGACACTCGGCAAAATGTAGTTTCCCGAGTGTAACACTAGGGAAACACTGATTTACCCGACTAAACTATCCCGAGTGTTATTTCCCGAGTGTTGACCGTCGGGAAAGTACATCCCGAGTGTTTTAGTGGATGTCCCGAGTGTATTGAGCACTCGGAAAAAAACCTGTTTCTGGTAGTGACGATGTTTTGACATCCGATACTCGTACACGATCAATCAGCAACATTTGTCCGGTTTGCAGCTGGCGAGAAAACTGTCCGGCTCACGTGAAGCCCAACGTACGTGCATGGTAAGCTAACCAATCATCGTATGCATAGCATTTTCCAAAAAAAATAAATAAAATCGTCATCTTATGTTTGACCGATGCAAAAGTGATCATCTACTGGCTCCAAAGATGACCTTACTTCGCTCCTTCCACGCATTTATAGCGGATTTGGATGCTTCACTCTTGTCTGGCTTTGGGTTATTAAGTGTGTTGAGCTTATGATTCGTTCAGATAGATAAACTGCATAGTTGAACGGGAAAAAAAACTGCCAATGCAGTGGCCAATCTTTGTAGAGAAATTTTACGGTATATTATACTAGTAGTATATGATTGTAGTATAAATTAAATATAATCATTGATTTGTTAAATGTATAATGGACTTTTCTTTATATTTATAATTTTATTCGTGGGGTATTATGGACTTTTCAACTAGGGTTGAAAATATTACTCTTGTATCATACGATTTCATCTGTGCAATTATAATTCTACCCTTACTCATACTATCAGGTATAGTATAACTAAATTCTAACTAATCTAAATCATTAAATAAAAAAGAATGAAGGGTTTATATTGAATTGAGTGTACATAAAAAAGCTTATTTTGGCATCCGTTTCACTCTCGTTGAAGAGCTTCCGCAGGAGTTGAGTTGCCAAGTTGGGACAATTACATGGAGTAACTTGCATACTTTAGATGCCAAGTGGTCCATGGTCCAGATATTACCACGTAGCATAGCAAAGCTCAAGAGCCTGCACCACCTGATGCTGTTTAGACGGCAATCTGCAGATTTTAGGTTTCCTAGCCCTGGTACAGCAATTGCGCTTCCAGATGGGCTAAAAAATCTGACCTGCCTGTAAACTCTTAAATATACATTGAAGCTGATGAGAAGATGGTTAGATCCTTAGGAAGCTTGAAGCAGATGATGAGCTTAGAGCTATTTGGTGTTCATGAAAGCAATCTTGTTCATTTGCCCTCATCCATCTCCAAAATGAGCTGCCTTCTGCGCTTGGGAATTATCAGTCGGGATGCTAATGTTAAATGACCTGGAGCCATTTTATCCACTACCACTAAAGCTACAAAAACTTGCCTTAACGGGGATGGTAGCAAGAGGTTAGTTACCTTCATGGTTTGGCTCCCTTAATAACCTCATGCAGTTGCAGTTGCAGTTGCGTTCATCTGAACACAAGGAAGACTCAATTGGATTGCTTTCGTCGCTTCCCAGGCTGTTACATCTTAGCCTGATCAATGCATACAACGAGAAGAGCTTGACATTTGCAGAAGGTTAATTGTTTTCCGGTTTTTAAGAAACTAAGCCTGCATGACTTGTCTAAGCTCTCTCACTTAAGAGTTTCAACAGGGGAGTCTTCTAGATCTCCATGTATTTGTGATTGGCCAATGCACTGAGCTAACTGAAATACCCCAAGGCATTCAAAGATGGATGCAGCATCATGTGAAGTCTTCTGAATCTCAAGTTTGTCACAATCAAGGATGAAGCATGCCCATCGATCGGAATTCTTTCAGGTAAAAGACATGACACGTGCGGTGGTGTTGTACATCATATGATCGAGCATTTCATTTAGGGAACCAATCCTGAACTGTGGACAGGTTTTATGAAGCCTATGCCAGGTTCCTTCAGTTGTAAACTGGTGAGTTGATAGCTCGGTGGTCACATTGGATTGGCACAGTTATCTCCGGTGATCATGCGGCTGATCGACTGCACAGATTAATACAGGAGAAATTACTCACTGCACCCCCGCTACATTGTCAATACTCTTCGTTACAGTGTAGCTAGATTTTTTTAGTCATTTGTAAATCTTATCAGTTGATTTACTGGATTGCTAATATAAACGTGATTTAAGTAGAAATCAGCAGATATGCCATGGAGTCGTGGAAGACACCTGTCCATGGCAGCTCGTCGGCACTGGACCGATTATGAAGTTTGCTTCTAGCGGTAAGAAAGAAAGACTGCACGTATTGTCGATTGCAGATTTCCTAATAAGCCAGCACACCCAATCACAGTAGAGCGCTGAAACTTCGAGGGAGAACATCAGCACAAGCATCTCTAACGCCACTTTGACACATAGGAGGTTACGAGCATTTGGATTCGATAGGAAGGCAACATCTCTGAAGAACAGACAGACAGGCGAAGAAACTAAACATTGGGCGATGTGGGTTGCCTGTAAAGATTCTGAAGAAAAAAAAAAATCAATCATCAATCATTCTGGAAAAAAAAAAATCAATCATCAATCCCACTAAAGCAGCACATTGAGAATCAATCTGTTATATTACAATCATTGGTTTAAGGTTCTATGCTACTAATTTGTTACAACATATGCTGGTGGCCATACAAGCATTGAGCTAGACAAGGGTTTGGCATTAGCGCGATCAGGATCCACGACTTGGTGCCAATTTCGGCTGTGTTGACTACATCAGGCCAGTGCAACAAAGGATGACAGCATTTCCTAGTAGCTTGCAGCATTTCTCGAACACAAGACAAATAATAATGGAATCATTACGTGACAGCTCAGTAAACAACAGAGAATAAGCAAGTGCCCTTTTTGTCGGACAATCCATATGTGCATAGACAGCAAAACTCAGCGGGGAAAAAAAATCAAAACAACGACATTCAACTATACTTCGATATCACGCCACCTGGAGAAGCACTTCATTCATGTCAGCTGCAGGGGTTGAAGTTACAACTGTTACAATGCTGCAGGGAACCCAAAAGGGTGGAATAATTCAGAGAAGATCTTTGGCTAGCTTTGGTGGCACATCTACAGAATGAAGGTCAACAACGGTTGCTGCTGGCAACAGGTGCTGGTCCAGCTCATCCACATCACTGTCCCCGATAATGGATGAAGATATTGAATCCATATCATCATCTAGGAGTATATTTCAAGAGGGAAAAAAAAAATCAAGAACAACTGAATGTTAATAAAATTGAACTGAATATTGGAGGTGTATATTTTAAGATCAACAAAATCAAGAACAACTTAAATGTTAATAAAATTGAATTGAATTTTAGTAACATTAAGAGCAACAAAAAGAAGAATGTTAGTAACATTGACAACGATTAGCAAATAGAAGAGTTCTACAAAAACTAACAATGGAACAAAGTGACACAGTATCTATAAATCATCTGTCAATCCTCTGCCGTTCTTTACAAATCTCAGTAGGAATTTGAAGTGGCTTAAAGAGGACAGTTGCATGAGTTGAAGCAACTGAATTTGTAGAGATCAAGAAATTGTCACGTTGTTCTTTCAACTCTAAGTTCCCCTAAAAAAACTATATCTAAGTTACTGAGTAGACATGATCACTACATGCCCTTTTACCAGGGCTAATATGAAGCATAAATTAACTCCCACAGAATTATGATCGGTGTACCTTCTGTTATGAATATTATGTGTATTTTCATGAGATTCAATGAACAATATATATAGGGAGTACAAGGGGATATGCCGTATACATATAAGGAAATACAAAAGACAGATAAGGAAATATAAAATGATTCCTATTCTAACACCACCCTTAAACTCATGGTAGATCACACACACTGAGTTTGGAAAGAAAATACAAATGTTGTACCCTAATTTGTAGTTTCGTGAAGAAGTCAGCAATCTGTAACTTTGAGGGTACAAACTGTAAAACAAGTACTCCCTCCTGCACCTGTGAGCGAGTTTATGAAGCATCTACATCAATGTGCTTGGTGAGCTCATGCTTCACTGGGTCACGGGTAATACTGATAGCACCTGTACTGTCAGACAAAAGAGTCGTTGGTCCCATCACAGGCACTCCAAAATCTACAAGTAGCCACCTCAACCAAGTAACCTCTGCTGCCACTGCTACCATAGCTCTCAACTCAGCCAATGCACTCGAACAGGAAATTGTAGTCTGCTTCTTTGTCTTCTAAGCAATCTGGGAGCCAAGAAAAAAACAGTAAGCAGAAAGAGAACGACGATAAGAAAGATCACTAGCCCAAGTCATATCGGAGTATGCCTAAAGCTGTAGTGAGGTGGAGCTAGGGAAAAAGAAACGACGAGAGATAGTCCACGCAAGTAGCGAAGAACATGAAGAAGGTGACTGTAGTGAAGATGGGTAGAATGAACTGACTCAAGATATGAAGAACATAAGCAATATCAGGACGAGTGCTCACAAGATACACCAAACTTCCAACAAGATGTCGATATCGAGTAGGATCATCAAGAAGATCACCATCAGTGGTATAAAGCTGTAGAGACAGCTCCATGGAAGTTTCAACAGTGCGAGTGTCAGTCAGACCAGACCGATCAAGAAAATCCTGGACATACGTCTGTTGGGAGAGGTAGTAGCCCTCGGGCATAGAAGAGACCTCAATCCCAAGGAAGTACGTAAGAGAACCAAAATCAGTCATCAAAAAGTGCTCACTGAGATGCTTCTTCACATACGTGATGAATGAGGAATCATCACTAGTGATGAGCATATCAACATATAGAAGAAGCAGTGTCCTACCCCGAGATGAGACATGGACAAAAAGAGCAAGATCGTGGGAACTAATAGTGAAACCGAAAGCAGTAATCACTGAGGTAAAATGCGCAAACCAGACGCGAGGAGCTTATTTGAGGCCATAAAGAGCACGACAAAGACGACAAACATATCCATCAGGAACAAAATACCCAGGTGGTGGATGCATGTATACCTCCTCATGCAAAACACCATTAAAAAAGACATTCTTAACATCCAACTGAGAGATAGACTACCGGAGAACAGAAGCAACTGCAACAAAAGTGCAAACAGTGATCATATGGGCAACAAGGGCAAAAGTCTCATCGTAGTCACGATCGTACTCCTGCTAAAAGCCGCAGGCCACAAGACGAGCCTTGTAGCGCTCGATGGCACAATCAGACCGGGTCTTAATCTTGTACACCCACTTGCACGTGATAGGGCGAGCATGCACAGGTGTCGGTACAATATCCTAAGTCTCCGTACGTCGAAGAGCATCAAGCTCCTCTGCCATAGCGAGCTGCCACTCAGAATGAGGAACAACCTCACGATAAGAACCAGACTCAGTGACAGAGAGAGCACAAGCTATCAGAGCAAATCCAAGACAATCAGGAGGTCGAAGGGATGTTCGGTCATGAAGAGTGTAACGAGGAGCATCATCAAGAGGATCAAATGTAGGAGTTGGTAAGATACCAATAGAGGATACTGGTGAAGGACGAGGACGCTTGGAGTAGTAAATATCAGAGAAACGAGACGGCGGTGCTACAGGAACAAGAGGCGGTGCTGCAGGAGGCAATACCGGAGGCAGAGGTACTGAAGAAACCATTGGAGACAGACCAGGGGAAGACTGTGATAGTGGAAAAATGGGGAAGAGTTAGAAAGAGACAACCATGAAATCGACTCAATGGTGGAAACAGGACAAGGAGCCGAATCTCGATAGAAGAAAGATCGAGATTCGTCAAAGACAACGTCTCGTGAAATCCTGATCGAGCAGACGGATCATAGTAGCAATAACCCTTATGCTCAGAACTATAACCAAGAAACACACACTTAACTGAGTGAGCTGATAGTTTGGTGCGCTCAAGAGGCTACAACAGAACAAAACATGTACAACAAAAAACACGAAGATGGGTGTACTAAGGAGCTCAAGGGTAGAAACGCTCTATAGGACTGACACCCTTAAGAGCAGTGGAAGACTGCATATTGATGAGATATGCAACTGTAGAAACAGCCTCAGCCCAGAACTATGGTGGAACATGAGAGGCAAGAAAAAGAGTACAACCAATCTCAATTAGATGACGATGTTTGCGCTCAGCAACCCCATTCTGAGCATGGGCATCAGGAAAAGAAGACTGGTAAAGAGTGTCCTGCTCAGAAAGAAACTGTCTAAAAGCGCCAGAACAGTACTCGCCAGCAGAATCACAGCGAAAAGTACGGATGGAAGAATCAAACTGAGTACGAGCCATCGTTGCAAAGCTACGATAGATCGCAAGAAACTGACCACAATTAGACATAGGGAAAATCCATGTAAAACGAGAATAATCATCAATAAAGATCAAATAAAATTTATATCCGCCTTTAGAGATAATAGGCGCAGGTCCCCATACATTTAAATGAACCAAGTCAAAAGTATGAGAAGATAAGGACTCACTAGAATGATAAGTATGTTGTAGCTGCTTACCCAGCTTACAACCCTGATAAAACATGGCCGTGTCAATAGTAACACGTCCAAGAACACCCTGATGGCCTCACGAAGAAAGACGAGATCCACACAAGTAACCTAGACGATGATGCCACTGCGCAAAAACTCCAGAGGTGATGGCAGCAGTGGCGGTGGAGGTAGACGTAGAGGTATCAGGAGCAACTGAAGTAGACAGAAGGTGGAGGCAGTCAAGGATGTAGAGACCCTGATGATCCCTACGGCGCCGGCCAATCCCAAGTATCGTCCCTGTCTGTCGGTCCTGGACGAAACAAGAGTGAGAGTCAAAACCAACCGTACAGCCAGATCGGTAAGCTGACCCACCGAGAGAAGCTGCATGGTAAGCTGGGGAACAGGGGAAACAGCTAGAACAGAAAAATCAATGGGCAAAAGAGTGCCCTGACAGCTGACAGATAGAGGAGTACCGTCAGTTGTCTGAACAGGGATAGAAAAAACAGGAGGTCTTACTGAAGTGAGAGATGTGAAGTCCGATGTCATATGGAAAGAGGCACCAGAATCCAGAATCCAAGAAGTACATGGAGGAGATATCTTAGCTAGACTAGTAGAACCTACTGAGCTGTGAGAGAGCTACTGAAGTAGAGCCTCGCGAATCGCCGAGCAGAGTCACCTCGCGAGAAGGTCTCGACGTCTTTGGGTGCGCCTCCGTCAAGGAAGGGCCTCCCTGGCCCCCTTGGATCGTCCACTCCCATGCGTCTTGTTCCGCTTTTTTCGCACCACACAACTCTGGTAGTCATGCCGAAGTTCTTGCAATAATTGCACTGAACCCCGGTCGGTGCAAAAACAGGAGCGAAAACAGACACCTGAGGAGGGACTGTAGTCGAAGAAGGGGTAGCAAGCACAACCGGAACAAACTGTGCTGCTAACCAGCGGCGAAACTCCTCAGCACTAAGTGTCGAAAGAGCCTCGGTGATTGACGGTCGTAGTGAGCGGCTCAACAGTTGAGCCCTAACAGGCTCAAACTCTAGGCGAAGATGGTAGACGAAATCATAAAAGCAAAGGAGGTCATGATCCGCCTTCTGCACCTTATGACTCCTAGCAGAGCGGAGAAGCCAACTCGTCCAGTTGGCGCCAAAGAATGACCAGGGCTCGGTAGAAGTCGTCGACAGAAGAGTCCTCTTGGCGAAGCATCTCCAACTAACGCTGAAGCGAAAAGAACTGAACATCACTGCTCTGCTGGTGTCGCTCGCGCAAGTATCCCAAATCTAATGAGTAGACCGCAAACCAACAATGTCTAGCTGGATGGAGTTGTCGACGTTGACCATCAGGATGGCTCGAACACGAGCCTCATCGGCACACCAGCGCTCGAAAGCGTCAATGGCATACTGAAATACAATAGCAGCAGCAGCCTCTGCTTCCTTCTTGGCGGCCTCATCTTCTGCAGGAGGTGCAGGAGTACGCGATCTGGGAGGAGCCGGAATTGGCGGTGGCGGAGAAGATCGAGCACCAGTGACATATCCCTAGAGACGGAGATCATCGAGCGTGACCTCCATGAGTGAAGACCATAACCTGTAGTTCGTCCCATGAAGCTTTGTTCCCGAGAATGGGGTCACAACTGATGGAACGGAAGCCATCGGTAGGCGGCGCGGTGACCAAGGCAAACGAAGTCTAACAGGCGGCATTGAACGGCACGGCGGTTAAATCAACGTGTTGTGTTTGTTTGTTTTTGTTTTTATTTATTTTTCCTGAAAATATGTGTGTTTATAGAAACCAAATCGGTTTATATAAAAACAGAGGGCGCCTCCGCGAGCGTCGGCAAGGGCTCCAACGGCGGTCGAGGATGGCGACAGCGAGCACAGGCGGCGGCGGGCGCAACGGGATCAACTCAGCTTCAGTCGGCTGGAGCACGTCCGTGGGTGGCGGCGGACAGTCAATGCGGCGAGGGCACTCAACGGGGCGTCGGCGAGAACGCCTTTTCTACGACCGAGGCCTTGGGGTGGCGGCGAGCGCGGCGGCCGAACGGACTAGGGAGAGGACAACAACCGTGCGGGCGACGACAACGTCGAGATGGCAGCGGAAGGAGCTAGGTTAGTGCTCTAGCTCTAATACCATGTTATGAATATTGTTTGTACATTCATGATGCCCAATGAACAATATATATTGGGAGTACAAGAAGGATATGCTATACACAATTAAAGAAATACGAAAGGATTCCTATTCTAACCCCTTCGAGAATAAAGCATCACCTAACAGCCAAGGATGCCAAGTCAAAAGAAGAAAAGAAGTATCGGATTTATTGGGGAGATGGTAATTTCGCACCCAACCGAACCAAAAAGCTCTCTGATTATTTGATAATAAAATATTTAGGAGGTGCCCATCGTTCAATACACCAAACAATAACACTCAAATGGTTGTTTAACATTTTCCAGTATGTAGCTAACAACTGCATGCAGTTTACTAAAAAAAGAGAGAGAATAAACTAAAATATTATAGTAACCGGCTAAGTGCGCAAATCATAAGTAAAATGTAGGTACTAGACACAAACTCACCAGAAAATGCAGGATGAGTTGGGACGTGTCTAACAGTAGAGACTTGAATGCTTTTTGGTAGGAGGCAGTTGAAAAAGGAACCTAAGAATTACACAAAAACAATCAGTTACCTGTGTTGTCAAGCAAATCAGGTGGAGACTGGAGAAGACATAAAACTAGCGATACTGACCCACTCTTGCCAGCCGATTTACCCATCCAGGGGTTGATTTTCTGGTTAAGTTTTTACAGACATCATCTGTAAAATGGTTGCAGTTCTTTGAAATCAAATGATATGTATTACCATTGTACTTTCCAGCTAGATTTTCAATGAATGAGCGGAACTCTGCCCTAGACATCTCAGTTGTGCCCATCCATACAGACCTTCTATAGACAAAGCCAGGGCAACTTTTTGGTTCAACCTCAAAAACCCCACTTGTTGGGAACTCATGTGCTCCAAATCCATACTCCATGCCGTGAACTGTTCATTTTGAGTTAACAATAAAACAATATTTGAGTATAGCTCATCAAAATCGGTTAACTCTAGCACATAACAAGACACAAAATGCAGGTCTAGAAAAAGTAAGAAACTGATACAGATAAAAGCAGATAGCCAATAACCTAAAGTAGAGTACGTAAATATTTTTACACAACTAAAAACCTCGATCAGTGAAATGTAGATTGCTACCAGTGGCCAGATCATGTAGGGCTAGGAGGAAGTCTACCATTTTCATTAGCTACAAACAATTAGCAAACTACATTTCCACCAGTTACTTTTAGATGGGTCAATAGCACATATGCGCTAATATCACACCAACCAACACTACTTCTGCCAAGAGCAACATTGCAACCTCACGCTCAATTCTGTCGAGGGATTTGTCACCAACCTTGCCAATATATACAACCACGCAGCATCATAATTCAGTCTTGTTCTTTTATTTTTAGTTTCCCCCTACTTCCCACAATTTCCCCAGTCAACTGAAAACAGTGTCTCCCTAGCAACTTCATCATCTGCATAACCATCCATGGAAAACTTCAAACACGAAAACTGATCCCGGAATAGCGACATTCCGCGATTTACTTTTTCTTGTTTACTGAACAGCATCACAAGTTCGGACCACGGCCACCCCTCACAAGTTGGTAAACAAAGATCGCCGAACTTCCCCTCCTCTTCTCTTCTATCCAACTATCTTGTCTTACAGCTCAAAAAACCAAAGTATCTTGTATTCTTTCAAGCACTAAACTACAACTTGTGATAACAATTAATCTCAAGAGAAGCCTTACAAGCTCTTCTAAACAACTACTCCACACGAATATCTGTGAAGCATGGACATCCCCGCATTAACCAAATCAAATTCCAGTAAGCCCTAATAAAAAGCGCGAAGAGTCAAAACCTTCGATTCCGGAGTGGAAGATGCCGAGGCCAAACCAGTAGAGGTAATTGTTCACGGGCGTCAAGTCGTACACGTTGAGGACCACCTGCGCGCCGCCGCCGCCTTTCTGGGCCTCCATGTCCGCCGCCCGTGAAACCCACTGGGCGCTACAGATCTCTCCACCGGCACAGCATTAGCGCCAGGATTAGTACTTGTGGAATTCGAAGTGGAGAGGAGATGGATTTTTATTTCGTTTCGATTTGATTCAAATAGAAGAGAGGAAGGGAAAGAGTAGTTAAGCGAGGAACAACTAGTACGATTCTTGAGTGCTGCTATTTGGGGTCCTATTCTGAAAAGTGAGTGGACAGTGGGGTCCACGTATTGTGGGTCCTGTACGTCATTGGCTGTTTAAGACTGTCAGAAGGTGTGGAAACTTCAGTCTTAATTCGTGATGGAGAAAGCTGTCTGATTAAAGTAAGGTTGTTGATTTTTAGTGGGGTGTCACAAAGGTGGTGCTACGTCGGTCCCGCACTGACGTGCGGGCCCGGGTGAGCAGAAGCACGATGACTGTCCCGACTTTTCCAGTCAGAGAGAGAGAGAGAGGCTGCTCCTCGTCCGGCATCGGTGGTCACCGGTAAGCCGATTCCACTTGGAAGTTTGCGACGTTTTCCCATGATGCATGCACGGTAGCAGCAAACTAGCAATCACAATTCGCACACAATACTCAGCAAGAACAGATATGTGCTAATTTATTTCTAAACTAGCGGGTGGCTAAATTTAGTATAATCTTATTATCTCAAATTTTATTCATATATATAATAATAATAGTTTCCTTCGTCTAAAAAAAAAGTCGTTTCTTTGGTTACATATTTCTAAAAGGTAATTTCATAAGCATGTAGCATGATAAGATGGACTCACACTAAAGCTTCGATAATATGCCAATGTATACTCTATTTCTTCCTCTTATTTCGAGCATGTGTTTTCATGGTGTAGCTCAAACTCAATTCAAGGAAAAGTTCCTTAACGAACTTGTTCATGCCTGTAGGAGAGAATCACTTCCTATTTTAATTGGGGGTGATTTTAATATCATCAGGTATTCAGGTGAAAAAACAATGATAACTTTGAGTATCGATGGCCTTTCTTGTTTAATGCTGTGATTAATAATTTAAATTTAAGAGAAATAGTTTTATCTGGTAGACAATACACTCGGGCCAATTCGTTAGATAATCCAACATTTGAAAGCTGGATAGAGTCTTAATGAATATAGAATGGAAGCATACATTCCTTTGGTCACAGTTAATGTTCTTGAAAGGTCTTTGTTTGATCACACGACGTTGTTTTTAAATACGAGAGCGGCTCCTTATAGAGGAAGTCAGCGCTTATTTAAATTTGAATTAGGATGGTTGTGTAGGGTGGGTTTAGGGAGATGGTGGCTGATGCGTGGAAAAAGGAAAATAGATATCATTCTGCCTTACAAATTTGGCAATGTAAGGTTAAATCTCTTCGACGTTATCTTCGTGGTTGGGCTAAAAGCACCAGTGACACTTGTAAAAAGGAAAAGATAGAACTTAACTTGATAATTGATGACCAAAATAAAAGGTTGAATTTACGAGGTTGTTTGATCAAGTTCTTAATCTTAAAAAAACTGCTAATGAGATATAAGCACATCTTTTGAGAGAAGAAGAAATTAAGTAGTACCAGATGTCCAAAGCAAATTTCTGTTGGAGGGGGGACAGAAATACACATTATTACCATTTGATTGTGAATGGGAAGCATATATGACAGATAATTTTTCAGCTCGAACAAGAGAAAGGGATAATTTGGGGTGATGTATAATTAAAAAAGTATATCACCAATTATTATAAGTGTTTGTTTGGACCACCCGAAGTTAATCATTTATATATGATTGATTCTTTTACGAATGATATATCTCAAGTTTCGGACGTGAAAAATAATTTCCTTACAGAACCTTTCACTGAAAAGGATGTGAAAGGAGCAGTCTTTCAAATGGAACATAACAAAGCACCTGGGCCAGATGGCTTCCCAGCCGAGTTTTATCAAGTGTTTTGGGAAGTCATTAAAAATGATTTTATGGCCATGTTTTATGATTTTTATAATTGCGCACTGCCTCTTTTTGGCTTGAATTTTTGGATCATTACACTGCTTTAAAAAAACGGATGCCAAGCAAATACATCACCATAGGCCCATTTGTCTTCTAAATGTTAGTTTTAATTTTTTTTTTTACTAAAGTGGCTACTAATAGACTTATGGGTGTAGCTCAAAAGATTGTTAGACCATCCCAGTTAGCGTGCATGCAGGGGAGATTTATTCTTGATGGAGTTGTTATCCTTTATGAAATCATCCATGAGTTACATAAACATAATTTGGATGGAATATTTTTCAAGGTTGATTTTGAGAAAGCTTATGACAAAGTAAAATGACTGTTTTTACTCCAAACTTTGAGGATGAAAGGCTTTTCATGTAAGTGATGTTCACGAGTGGAAAGTTTAGTTAAGGGAGGGAGTGTGGGAATACAAGTCAATGATGATATTGGATCGTTTTTCCAAACTCAGAAGATTCTTAGACAAGGGGATCGTATGTCTCTTATTCTTTTTAATCTTGTTGCAGATATGCTTGCTATTTTTATTTCAAGAGCTAAAGCAGTGGGACTTTTATCAGGTGTAGTCCCTCACTTGATTGATAATGGGTTATCAATTTTATAGCATGATGATGACACAATTCTCTTATTGAAAAATGATTTAGATGAAGCAAAAAATCTCAACTTATTCTATGTGTTTTTGAACAATTATCGGGTTTAAAGATTAATTTCTATAAGAGTGAGATTTTTTTGTTTTGGTTCTGCCAAAGACGTAGTATCTCAGTATAAGTAGTTATTTGGTTGTGAAGTGGGTGTTTTTCCTTTCAGATACTTAGGAATTCACATTCACTTTAGAAAATTAAGGAATCGTGATTGGAAAGGGGTCAAGGATAGAGTTAAGAAAAAACTTAGTAGTTGGAAAGAAAAAAAATGTATATTGGTGGACGATTAGTACTTCTCGGTGTAAGCAGTCTGTCAATGTTTATGTTTTCTTTTTTTAGGTTCCTGGAGAGGTTCTCAAAATACTAGACTTTTATCGACTTAGATTTTACTAGCAGAGTGACAGTCATAAACGAAAATATAGGCTAGCTAAATGGAGTTTAGTGTGTTCGCCTAAAGAGCATGGAGGTCTAGGCGTTCAGAACTCAGACATAAAAAATAAAAGCTTACTAGGGAAATGGTTGTTCAAGTTGCTTAATGAAGGAGTTTGGTAATCTTTACTAACAAGAAATATTTGGGTGAGAAGAGTCTTTCGCAGATGGTTAATAAACCTGGGACTTCCCATTTTTGGTTAAGTCTTATGAAAATTAAAGATCAATTTTTACGATTTGGTTCATTCCAGGTTAAAAATGGAATGCAAACTAGGTTTTGGGAAGATATGGAGATTCTCCACTGAAAGGACAATATCCACTCCTTTATAATATGGTGAGAAGAAAGAATGATACAGTGGCAAATATTATGAGATCGACTCCTTTAAATATATCTTTTTGAAGACCTATTATTGGGACTAAGTTACATGCTTAGAATACGTTAATTTTGAGGATTTCTAACTTACAATTAAGCTCTCAAAAGGACATTTCTAGGTGGAATTTGACTAAGTCTAGATTTTTTTGGTACAATCTTTATATAAGGCAATAATTGGCAATTATCAAGCCCCCATTAGGAAAATTTTTTCTGGTAAATTAAAATTCCATTAAAAGTGAAAATATTCCTATTGTATCTTAAAAGATGGGTAGTATTAACTAAAGATAGCTTGCTTAAAAGAAATTGGAGGGGAAACAAAAAAAATGTTATTTCTGTTTTAAAAAGGAAACAATTCAACACTTTTTTATTGACTACCCATTTGCACGTCTTGCATGATGGGTTGTTCAATGTGCGTTTAATTTATCTCCCTCTATGAACATAGCAAATATGTTCAGAAATTAGTTAGCCAGCATTCCAAACAAGTTAAAGTCACAACTCCTCGTGGGAGCTAGTGTCTTATATTGGTCTATTTGGTTATGTCGGAATGATGTTGTGTTTGACAAAAAAGATTGTCACTAATCACTTGTAGGTTATCTTATTGAGTGGTTATTGGCTGAGTGCTTGAGCAAATATGCAGAAATTTGACCAAAAGAAGTTCATGTTGGCCAAAAGTCAAAGGTTGGAGTTTGTGGCGAAGCAAATTTTCAATCTTCATGAGTGACGGTTTAGTCACAGGATTTGCAATGATTGAGCTTACTTCTCAGTCGTCTTTTGTTTGTAATGCTTCAAGCCATTTTTAACAGTTATGACCCTTTTGTTACTCTAAACTCTTTAATAAATTGGGTTATGCGCATTCTCGATGCAGAGGCCGGAGTAGAGTAATTTTCTCTTCCATTATCTAAAAAAAGATAGATAGATATACTCTATGCAAAATCAACTTAGGTCCAAGTGTTTATTCAGCAATTCAGTACCACTCCAAGCGCAAGTCCCATTGATTTTGTTAATCGCGAGGCGAGTCGTAGGTCTGCCTCTGTATCTGACAAGTGGTCTGTGCACCAAAAAACCTGAACCTGATTTCGTGGAGGATGAAGCGAACCCCACCCAACGACGGCATATGGCGTAAACTGGCCGTTGCCAAAGTTCATGAGTCGACAAAGTGGCGATGCAAACTGGGTCATGAGCGCATGACGATCCTTTATTATAGGCAGCTTGCCAGTATCAAGCTGGGTTTTACACGGTTACGTACCGAAGTGCTAAATTCTGCACCCTGTTTGCGCACAAGAGCTGAGGTCGGAGGTTCTTCTGCTGTTTTTTTTTAAAAAAAGAATAGCTGAACGGCAACCAGTGTTCACTGTTCAGTACCAACCTTCTAATGACGCACGTCCTGTATCTTGATGCATATTCTTTTCTTGTTGGGAAGGAATACGTCGAACTTTCTCTAGTGATACCTTAGTATGACCGCATATATAGTATAGTGAAACTGAGAGAGCAAGTATTTCTTCCAGATAGTTGCCATGCATCCGTGTGCAACTGCAACTGCCCATCAAATCGCTCCGTTGATGAATATTGCACGACAGAGCTACCCGACCTGTCTTTATCTAATTATCTTCTACAAATATTTACAGAGGTCAATTCAGTTGCCTTGCGCTTCATGTTGCTTCACATCATATCAGCAATCGCATTACTGGCATTGCCGCACGCTGAAACTCTGCACTGCGCAATGCCTAGAGGCCAGAGGTCGCAGAGCAAAAATAGGCACTAGGCGACCTGTCAAGCGGCGTTGCAGTTAACATCCTCAGGTTCGGCAACGTTGTAGTACAGAGTCGACCTTCTGCCGTCGAACTTGGAGATGACATTGTGCGCTTTAAGGCCGCAGTAACACTTCCTGAGCCGCTGGATGCATATGTCCATGATCTTCTGGAACATGTGGTCTTCTTGGATGAATGGCTGCTTGACGAACTCCTCCAGTGGCATCCACTGTAAAAGCGCAGCGCAAAAGAAGTGTTTCAGAAGGTTAGCGAATCAACTCTGCTTAAAGCAGTTGTTGTTTCAGCAAAGATACTCTGAATACCATATTATGAAAATGTTTTCCAGGTGTAGTTTAAAGGTGATGTACCTTGGCTGCCTGAATCTCCGTTTCATCAATCTTGATCTCGTTTGATACAGGTCTCAGCATGCAGATGAAGAACAGGTCGGACTTCTGAAATGCCACATTGTGTGCATGCCTATCATTGTGAACGATAAGAGTGGTGAGACAAAATTCAGACTAAGATGCAACAGTTTCAGGATAGTTAATCCACAGGGTTAATAACTGCGATGAGGTAGATAATCACCTAAAAGCAACCACGTCAACAAATTCAGTATCAACCTGCACAGAGCATCACACGAACAAAACTTTCAGAATTGATCCTCACAGGAAAATTATAGAGAATGAGGGTACAAAAGTGCTCAATTTCTTACCCCAGTTTCCTCCTTGACCTCTCTGATAGCTCCTGTAAAGATTTCTTCCGACTGCCAGAAAACATTGTTTCAGTACAGCAGCACCCATCATGTACGGTTTATATAGTTGATCATCTTCAATATGTTCTTACCGCAAGAATGAACCCTGTGGGGAGTTTCCAAGCACCATCCAAAGTCGAACCGCGGTACTTCTCTTGCACCACGAGAACCTATTCATTTGTTCAGGAAAATGCCATCAGACACACGAACTTCTTCAGTAATTTGTTCCTATCGAAACAATTAGCACAGTATACGTGAGGCCTACCTCCATTTGATCGTTGATCACAAAGCCCCCAACGCCAACCTGATTAGAAGCATTTGCTGGGAGCAGACATGGCTCATCAGGGATCCAATATGTCAGCATCACGTACGCCTCCTCTGCGTGGTGGTACTTGAATCCTTCCTGCAGACAGAATTAAGAATTACAACCAGTGGATTTCAGAAAAAAAAAGGAATTACTATCAGTGAACTACTGAGTTTAGTTTCAGAGGAAAAAAAAGTGAACTACTGAGCTTTCCAAGTTCGGAGTCTTCGGACATCGCCGTTCCGCATGCGCCAAACATTACTAGTTTAAGGAGCTGGTAAAGAAGAAGAGCAATCATCGTACCTTTACGGCTATGGGAACAAACTCAGAACGATCAACTGGTAAGTTTAGCCACACCCCTTTCTTTCCCTGCAACATCAAATTCATAACACAGGTCAATTGGTGATGTACTCAGTATTGCAGTAAACAGTTTACAGCTTTAACAATCCGCTTAACATTCTCCCGGTCTTTGAAATGAGCTGAATTACTGAACTCAAGTTTGTCCTAGCTACGCGATCTCAAACCGCTGTTTTTTCCGATTTTATAAGGAGAAAGAGAGAGAGAGAGATTGACCGTACCACGGACTTCCAGTAGGAGAGCGACGCCGCGAGCGACCGGGCGAAGGCGGCCTTATCGAACGGCAGCCTGTCGGCGTCGACGACGACCCCGCCGTACTCGTCCTCCGAAGCCTCCAGCACGAAGTTGTTCTCCAGAGCCGCCCACCAGTGTTGGCCGGCGCCGTTGGAGTCCGACCAGTTGGTGCCCAGCAAGTCGACCGGCTCGTTCCTGAACAGCTTCTTGCGCGCCGCCAACCTCACCCCGCTCAGCATCCGACCGATGGAGTAGGACGCGCTCACTCTGCACTCTGAACAGCAACAAAAACCGGCGAGCTCGGTCAGATTGGCCTACACCAAACTACATAACTGGTGATGGAATGATAGATATGTGCGTACCTCTGGAGGAGCACGAGCAGTTCAAGAAGCCCGCAGCACTTCCGGCACGGCGGCGCCCGCCCGCTGCCGGGCACAGGCGGGCAGCGGCAGCCTCGACCAAGCTGCTCTCCATCGCTGGTCAGTGATCACTCTAGAGTCTCGAGTCTCGACTGGGATCAATTAAGGAAGCTCGCTCCCAAGCTGCCGGAACAGCAGTGCTATCAATGGCGGCACTACCGTTCGTTGTGCCGTGTTTTTTGTGTGTACGAGTGCGAGTGCGAGCGAGCGCCTGAACTCCACACGTTGCTCGCGGGCGCTTATAAAAATCGCCTCGAGGATCCATGTCACTCTCACGAGGATAAGGGAAAACGCCAAATACGTGGGGATTGTCGCGTTCCGGAGCGGGCAAATATCCCTCGCACCGGCTCAGCCTACTAGAAATACCACCATGCACACGACATCGCACAAGTGCTGTTTATCTCTCTTTGATCTATACTTACAAGTGCTCTTTATCTTCTCTCTTTGGTCTATACGAATATCTGACTTCTCATTCGTTCGTACGGTCCTGTCTGTCATTATGCATGTGCCGTTTCCGTCGTTGTGTTTCACTTCACGTCCGTCTCGGTGCCTCGGGTGCACCATAGTATTAGCCTTCCGCTGCGACCAGACGAATCCTCCTTCTCGATTGCGTTGTGCTGCTCGGCTCCGAGGCCGCTGCGTCTCGGACCCTCCTCCCCGACCGCGTCGGTGCCCCATCCTCCCCGAGTGCATCAGCGCACCATCCTCCCGGACTGCGCCGCCCCGATGCGGCCACAG
Source organism: Hsuehochloa calcarea (assembly GCA_036346395.1). NCBI lineage: Eukaryota > Viridiplantae > Streptophyta > Magnoliopsida > Poales > Poaceae > Hsuehochloa > Hsuehochloa calcarea. The sequence goes on from CM070600.1 coordinate 12,484,116, forward strand.
TCCAGGTCGTCCTCCTCGCCTCTCTTTGGCCCCGAGTCCGCCGTGTCCTGGCCCTTCCTCCCCAAGTGCATCGGCGTTCCGTGCCTACTTCCCTTCCTCCCTATCACCTTCCCCAACAGTTCGACGACCTCCGCTACCCAAATCCCCCATTGCTCATCTGTGCCTCCCGGTTCTCCTCCCTATCAAGAGGGTGAATTCTTCCCCTTCCTCGCGTAAATTAGCCTCTTAAAATTCGTAATGTATCCTTGCATGCATACTTTTAGATTTCCCGTTTCATAACCTTGCAATCCATCATCATTTTGTTGCCATGCATCGCCGTTGGGAAATTTTGGGGGCAGAGCAAGGGTGGAGACTATTCACTGATTGATTGGGTGCATGTTGGATCCGGATTTTGCAAATCCAAATTCTCTGTGAAAACACTGTGCTATTCTCTGGATTAGTAGATAGCACTCACAGGTACAATGCTGAATCATTTCATACATTGTGCGAACTAAACCATTCAAATATATTAGAAACATCAGAGTGACATAGACCACGTCAGATCGAGTTTTATAGGAAGGCCCGAACATGCCAAATCGATTACATTACATGAAAGCAACGCAAACTACAACGGAAGCAAAAGGGGTAGAGCTCATCTCTCCATAGGCAAGCGACTGGGTAGCTTGTGTACAACGGATATTAACAAAGGGTTTGGATAATATCGGTTGTACGCAAGTACCGAACGAGTCCACTAGACTGAGGCGAGACCAAGACTATAGAACTAGACTACTCTTCATCGTTTCCTTGTCTGTCGACTTATAGGTCCTCGTAATACGCATAATCTCCTTGGTCCACATTATCTGAAGGGTTTGGGGGAGAGCGAGAATGAGTACAACTTCTGTACTCGCGGGCCAACACACAAGATGCAATAATATACATGCATAGCTTAACAAGGGTGGCTCGGGTTCTTTTCTTTGCTAAAACAATATTTTCAATTATCATAATTATAAATTTCTATCACTTAGCATTTTAACATAATTGTATTTTATTAAAGAGAGTAATTGTGCAATATTAACTAACAGCAGAAGTCCCCTCCGTCGGAACCTCTACCTTATGCTTCTTATGGTTGGAGCTACCTCCAATCATTAACACAACTAATGATACGGGGGAGGCCCGATCTTCTCAGTGAGGAATCGTGGATAAATGATATGAAGTAGACGATGTCGCTAGCTGAACACTCGCGCCAATGCACGAACCCTCAACTCTTTGGAATACGCCCAAAACACACCGGATAGCTGATCGTCGCGAGACCATGAACGACGATCGCCAAGTCCCCAATTCCCAATGGAACGACGGCTTGACCTTGAATTGCAAAACGAACCAATGGATCGCCTAGTCCTCTCTCAAAGTCCTCGCATGAACTCTGGTTTCGAAAGAACAAGCAATAGCTATGTTTCTATTCTTATGCATAAACTGATCTGAGGTTACAATGGGGGTCTAACCCTCAATATATAGTGCCCCTTCACCTCCTCATGGCTGGCCAAGAGGCCCTACTCCTACTCTAATTCGGAATTAGAACTCCTACTTCAATTCCGACTCAATCTAAAACAAAAAGGAAACTCTAGTTTTACAACCGTCATATTGTTTCGGTCATATCTTTTGACTCCGGAGGAATTTCGGAGTGATCCAGGATCCGTTGGATCGGGCTTGAAGTTAGCTTTCCAACAAGCCCAAAAACACCTCAATCGGACTTCGTATGAGAAAGTTATGACCTTTTTACTCCGGACTGTCCTGCTGATTCCGAATCCGAATTTGAGGCTGATTCCGAATCCGAATTGAATTCTGAGTTTATTCCTAATTTGATTTCGGTTGGGGTTGTGGGAGATCTGAATTGGGCTTGAAAATCTTATCCAAAACTTGAGCTTTAAGTCTCCTTTTGCTCTCCCATCACACGGGCTTCTTTCCTCCTTTATCAGCCGCATGGACTGCTTGACTTTCTCCTTCCCAACCGCTTTGACCTTCTTGTCCTTCATCAGTAGGCAACAAATATGGTTACCTTCCTCCTTATGCTCCTCCATTACTTTGGCTCCGGCCTCCATCTCCTCCCTCTTGGTTCCAAAGACTTTAAGTTTATCAAACCTGAGAATGCACAAAGTATTGATTTTACGTAGTATCCAATTCTTATGGAAAACACAAGGAAACTCATTAAGAAACAAATGCACCTGTTGTTTTAGAAGTTCAGTTCTTCCTTCATGAACAACCTCATAATTAGTAGAGATATCCTCATCATCCTCCCTTTCTTCAAGAAAAGCCGTCCTCGGCTTTTGATAGACTGGAAATGTGATAGACAAAGGAAACAATGTATATGCATGGTATATGTATTTATCATCCGTTTTACAAACCCTTTGGTTTTGCAGATCAGGAATAATATAACAATAGCCATTAGATAGATTTGATGTATTCATCTCGACATGCCTTTTATCCACATTATTGCCCCACCCATGAAATGAAGTTGTCTTTGACTTTTGTAAGTATGTATCGAAATTATGAATGGATAGACAAAATTCATTTTCAAATGTAGACAAATTGCTCATATAATCATATTTCATCTTTACAACATCAGTTTTATATAATGTAGATGATAAAATTGTTTGTTTATTCCATTCTTCAATTGCACTACTCTGATTGTTTATACATGATTGTTCAACAAAAGATGACTGAAAGGTGCTTTACAAATATGTCTAAACAGAGACACTCACATTTAAACTCATCTCTAAGTGATCATGACAATTTGCAAGCGATGGTTTGTTCCAAGCATGCATTTTCAATTCAAGAAGTGATCACAAGTAATGCATATTCGAGAAACATGAAACATGTTGTCTACACCAAAATTTCCAATCAAAGTAAATTTATAAGCGACGGTGTAGGTACTAGCTAGCGATTTCAAACACGCAATTTCAGATACTCTCTCAATCACATTAGATAGCTCTATGGGTTCATCGAACATGAGATAGCATAAAGATACATCAGGGGATATTCTAGTAAGAACTTTATCATGAGTAATCAATTCCACATTACGTAAATTAAGCGTATTAAATTCAGAACATAGAATATTCAAAGGAACACTAGAGTTTTCAAACTTACATACCTTTGCGTGATGAATATTGAATTCAACACCATTATTGTTACCTTTAGCGTCCTTCTCGGTTATTGTAGGTGTTGTAGGTATCAAATCATCATGACAAAACCACGGGCAAAGAAGCACTCCATCCCCAACCGTGGTTATCTCCTCGTCTTTTACTTCCAACGATGCCGGTTGTTGAACATTCAATTCCTCTTCTTTAATATCAACCTGCACAATGTGAGAAACAACACTAGAATAAGAGAGTAAATCGTTAATTTCAACAGTAACAACACTTTGGCTATCATCTACTTCTCTCTTTTACATTGGTGTATCTCTCTCACTCAATGGAGATGCTCTCAACCTCACATTTGGTGGAATCACACAGCACACGCTCTTTATCATTCTCACTCAATGTGGTTTTGGCTATGTGACTCGCATTCTCACATGGGTTTGGATACATCGCATCCACCAAAGATTGTGGGTTAGCAATGGAGCAATCACGAGTAACCACAATCTCTTCATGAAGCAATGGAGCAATACTACATGAAGCCGGGAAAATCCCATGCTCGGTCTCCTTCTCTTGTGTCACACAAGTGGACTTCAAACCTTGTCGCAACCCTGTCAATTTTTCCACTAGGGAACGCTTGTAGTGGTAAGGTACAAAACGTGCACGCAAATGCTGTTTCATCTCCTCCCAGGTGATAATCGGCAATTCATGGCGCTCCATACGCATACGAACAAATCGCTCCCACCAATGTGTGGCATAATCAACCAAACCATTGGACGCAAGTAAGAGCTTCCTCTCATTGGAATAGTTGTGCATCCGAAATATCGTATCAATTTCAAGCTCCCAATTAAGGTATTCTTCCACATTTGCACGACCTGAAAATATAGGGATAGGAAATTTGGACTTAGTTATAAAATCCTTACGATGCACATTGGGGTGGTTGAACATGGTGCGCAGCTCCAAGAAATTGTTGTTGATGTCCGTACGTAGCTGCGTAACCTCCTCCCCGAGGTTGTTCAATTTGTGCCGAACGGCTCCAAGCTCATTGCGCACACCATTATCACGATCAAGAAGTTGCTGTTGTAGCATCCTGCGCAAGCGAGTGTACTCCATCCATGTAACTGATAGATCCTCATGATGACCTGACATGGCAACAACTCACAAATAGCAAACGCGATTATATCCAGGTTAGTAAAACAAAACGGCTCTCTCTCTACGCCGCAACTCAACATCACGAAAACAAGATAAGCTTACCGTTCCAGAGTGAATCAAGGACTGCAAAATGACACTTGTGATAGCGAACGATCTCAACCCGGTAATGTTTGAGCGTAACTAAGAGCAAAGGTAGTACACGAACGGGTGTAGGTGGAGTTTGGTATGGTATGTGTATAACCTATGCAAACTGATATTCAAGTTGTTGTAAAGTTAAGTAATGATCCAAGCTAGATTCTTTTGCCTATGTGCTGATCCAATGGGTTTAAGTGAAAAGGATGAACGCACACGCAAAGACAAATATGACTCAATGCAAACAAATGAATGAGCTAGCGAGACGGGATCTGAAAATGAGAATAAGCTAGCTCGTTTTGCACCAAGTACTAAGAGATACGCTAGCCAATTGCAATTGAAAATAGTAGGGCACAAGATTGCTCAAAAAAATGACTATACAATATGAAATAATGATGGGCCTAGATCAGAGCAACCAATAAAATGTATAATCTTCAGAGTAATCGGCCAAAGAATTTTTTTTCTTCCTCTCTTTTCTTTCGCAAAAATTATGTTTTTGCTCTCAGTTTTTTTTATATACTTTTTTTTAATACCGTGGCTCTTGCTATTGTGCGGCTGCCTCTTTTTTTTTTTTGCTTTTCTCAATGGCCGAAAGTGTTTTGCTACCCTCGTGGGTGCATAAGCCCAAAAATTCAGCAATGTGTAAACAATGTTCAATAAGCAGCCCTAATACAATATCAAAAGCTAGTCTCACAAGATGAAAGGATATAAGTGAAGCGGAGCTCGGACGCAAAAGTTACGACCGAATTACAAATAGTATACCAATTGAACTCGGATTTAACGAAAATTGAGTTCAGGGACTGAATTTGAATTTTGGATTTTTTTGGGTTTTTTTTTGGAAGGAAACAAGGAACAAGGTACGCAAAGGAAACACTTAGATCAGCACTAAACAAAAAATTCTAATGGACTAAAACCTAACAAAACTCACAAGAAATAACAGATTGAAACTAGGGTTTGGAATTTTTGTGTTGCAATTTTCGGTTTAGTGGACTATAGGACAGAAAAACGAAACTAAACTAAGGGTAAAAAAAACTCTCACCGAGTAAACCTAGAATCTGATACCATATGATACGGGGGAGGCCCGATCTTCTCAGTGAGGAACCGTGGATAAATGATATGAAGTAGACGATGTCGCTAGCTGAACACTCGCGCCAATGCACGAACCCTCAACTCTTTGGAATACGCCCAAAACACACCGGATAGTTGATCGTCGCGAGACCATGAACGACGATCGCCAAGTCCCCAATTCCCAATGGAACGACGGCTTGACCTTGAATTGCAAAACGAACCAATGGATCGCCTAGTCCTCTCTCAAAGTCCTCGCATGAACTCTGGTTTCGAAAGAACAAGCAATAGCTATGTTTCTATTCTTATGCATAAACTGGTCTGAGGTTACAATAGGGGTCTAACCCTCAATATATAGTGCCCCTTCACCTCCTCATGGCTGGCCAAGAGGCCCTACTCCTACTCTAATTCGGAATTAGAACTCCTACTCCAATTCCGACTCAATCTAAAACAAAAAGGAAACTCTAGTTTTACAACCGTCATATTGTTTCGGTCATATCTTTTGACTCCGGAGGAAGTTCGGAGTGATCCAGGATCCGTTGGATCGGGATTGAAGTTAGCTTTCCAACAAGCCTAAAAACACCTCAATCGGACTTCGTATGAGAAAGTTATGACCTTTTTACTCCGGACTGTCCTGCTGATTCCGAATCCGAATTTGAGGCTGATTCCGAATCCGAATTGAATTCTGAGTTTATTCCTAATTTGATTTCGGTTGGGGTTGTGGGAGATCTGAATTGGGCTTAAAAATCTTATCCAAAACTTGAGATTTAAGTCTTCTTTTGCTCTCCCATCACACGGGCTTCTTTCCTCCTTTATCAGCCGCATGGACTGCTTGACTTTCTCCTTCCCAACCGCTTTGACCTTCTTGTCCTTCATCAGTAGGCAACAAATATGGTTACCTTCCTCCTTATGCTCCTCCATTACTTTGGCTCCGGCCTCCATCTCCTCCCTCTTGGTTCCAAAGACTTTAAGTTTATCAAACCTGAGAATGCACAAAGTATTGATTTTACGTAGTATCCAATTCTTATGGAAAACACAAGGAAACTCATTAAGAAACAAATGCACCTGTTGTTTTAGAAGTTCAGTTCTTCCTTCATGAACAACCTCATAATTAGTAGAGATATCCTCATCATCCTCCCTTTCTTCAAGAAAAGCCGTCCTCGGCTTTTGATAGACTGGAAATGTGATAGACAAAGGAAACAATGTATATGCATGGTATATGTATTTATCATCCGTTTTACAAACCCTTTGGTTTTGCAGATCAGGAATAATATAACAATAGCCATTAGATAGATTTGATGTATTCATCTCGACATGCCTTTTATCCACATTATTGCCCCACCCATGAAATGAAGTTGTCTTTGACTTTTGTAAGTATGTATCGAAATTATGAATGGACAGACAAAATTCATTTTCAAATGTAGACAAATTGCTCATATAATCATATTTCATCTTTACAACATCAGTTTTATATAATGTAGATGATAAAATTATTTGTTTATTCCATTCTTCAATTGCACTACTCTGATTGTTTATACATGATTGTTCAAAGAAAAGATGACCGAAAGCGTGCTTTACAAATATGTCTAAACAGTAGACACTCACATTTAAACTCATCTCTAAGTGATCATGACAGTTGCCAAGCGATGGTTTGTTCCAAGCATGCATTTTCAATTCAGCAAGTTGATCACAAGTAATGCATATTCGAGAAACATGAAACATGTTGTCTACACCAAAATTTTCAATCAAATTAAATTTATAAGCGACGGTGTAGGTACTAGCTAGCGATATGGAATAATGGATTCAATTATCAAGGGATGGCTTAATAATTAATTAATCATAAATGGATATTTAACTACCTTAAGTTTTAACATACATTTGATTAACGAATCAAAGCATGCAATTTTGGTAATTTTAAATGAATATACTTTACATAAAATGTAGGCTCAAAATGATCAAAGTGTCGACTCGTCTTGGTTAAAGGAAAGAGAGTCTTGATAGTTATGTGCTTGATCAAGTTGGAGATCTCCCGCTTCTTCGAATCCTATTTAGACGAATATACCGCAAAAAGTCACAAACAAGCAAAGAGATCAAATAAATACTAAAGACATAATAAATGAACTCCAAATTAAACAAGACTAGTTCCATTAGCATGATCTTAAATTTAGACAAATTTAGAAATAAAATTCACTTGAATCGGGGTTATAACGGAGGAAAACGAAGCTTCTGAAGTTTGAATAGGAATTAAATCAAAAAAATTAAAAAGGAGAGAGAACTGGGCCACTGACATGTGGGGCCCATGAATAGTGCTCAGTCCATGTGTACAGTGCATGGACCGGAGATCAACACGCACTGTGTATGGTCCACAGGTCTACCGGTTCACGGAACAGTACACAACGGGGCCCACTTATCGGTCACAGGAGAGGAATGAACCGGTCATCACTGTTCACCCAGGTCTATGGGTCAGCGAGTAAAGGGGGCCTTAAGACAATCATTTAATGGCTAATGATTGATTAGAGTTTTTAAGATAGGGATTAAGGGTGTTAATGACACAGGAACAGTACTGGTCCGAACGCGCCAGCACAGGGCTTCCGGGAGCTGGCGGCTCCGACTGGTCGCCGGCGGAGGAGAGCTCGACAGTGGCGACCAAGGGCAGAAATGGGACGGGCTCACTGAGACGGAGGCGATGGTGCTGGTGTTACGGCCGAAAGTTCGCTGGAGCGGGGGCGCGGCGAAGGGAAGGCCGCGGCGGCGCCATGGCAAAATCCGACAACGACGTTCGGCCAATTCTTGACGAAAGATCATGGAAGCACGTGTGAGAGTGAAGCTCATGGGACATACCAAGCCAAGAATGGGCGCCGGAGATGGCTAGAAGAGGTGGATTGGCGGCGGAGAGGAAGGTGACCGGTGGCGGTGAAGAAGACCGAGTCTGGCAGCGACGGTGGACCAAAACCCAATCCACTTGGGGGGATGAGTTCCTCGGCTTCAAGGGCACTCGGTGACGGGGTTTACCGGGCGAGGGGCTCACCAGAGCGATGAATCACAGGCAAGGCAGCTCGGCCGAAGAGGGAAGGTTGGCGGTTCTTCAGAAAACTTACCGGGGGTAAGGAGGAAGGGGCAAGAGGAGGCTCTAGGGTTCCATCTTATAGCCGCGCGCGGGGAGGAGCCGTTGGGGAGGCTCTAATGGAGCACAAGGAGGGGACAGAGCGCCGGCGGGAGCGACGGGCGCGCGGGATTGGCGCGCACTGCGTTGGGGGCAGCGACGACTTTGCATGGGCGGTGATGTGACGATGCGGGTCTGGTCGACGCAGCGCGCGCGGCGCGACGCAACGCGTGGGTGCTGACGTGGGCACATGCTGGCGAGGACGGCCATGGCGCCACGGGCGCGTGGCTTGAAGCGACAAGGCGAGGGCGCCGGGGTCGTGGGCGACGAGACAGGGCGGAGTAGGTGGCGGTGCAGAGAGCAGGTGGAGCACGAGATGGTGCTAAGGGAGCTTGTCAGCGCGGCGGGCTCTGGCCAGGCGGTGGCATCACGGGATGGAAGAAAGGGAGATAGAGACTCAGGCGTCCCGGTCGAGTGGGGGATGAAGATGGGAGGGGAGTCGGGCCGGGGTGGTTGAAGGAAGGAGGCAGGCCGGGGAGGTGCTAGGTCGAGGAAGAGCTGGGCTGGGGGAAAGGCCGGGCCTGGAGGAGGTGGGCTGGGTGGGCCAGAAGGGAGGAGGGGAGGTGGGCCAAGGTGAGTGGGCCGGCCCAAGGAGGATACGGGCTGACCCCAAGGAAAAAGGAGGAGAGCAAAATGAAAAAGGGGTCCAAAACTGTAAAGGAGAATTCAAACTTGAATTTTGAATTCGAGAATTGTGAAGAGGTTTGAAACACAAATCCAAGCTTAGATAGAAGCTAGGAGATTTTTAGAACATACGATAATTTGAAATACGAATGAAAACCGAAAATTAAATAGTATTCGAAAACGTGAATGTTACGATGCCAGCGATATCGCTGGCACCGACATCAAGTACCGCACGATGTAGCCAGCCTATGCCGTTCAGTTTGAGCTCCTGCGGTGGCCTCCATGAGTATCCCTGTGGCTCCTCTTCTTGGTTTATGTATAAGCTACGTATAAGAAGTGCGTCCATATATTTCTTTAGTTCATCATCGCTGCAGGATTTCTTTCCAGATCAGTGTGTTCATCACGAATTTAACTTATCCTCTCAGACACGGTGAGGATTTGGTGCCATTAATTGGTTCCAGTGCAAAACAAATCTACAAAGGATCTATAACTTTCAGTATTGCTTATATCAAATGATTCATAAGGATTTGAGCTTCTGAAAAAGCTCAAAATATTTTGTTTTCTAATTGGTAAATCAGATTTGAAAACACAATGATTTGTCACATGCATGGAATTATTTTGTACAGCTGCCAAGTATGTGCGTCCAATGGGCCTTCAAGGTGATCCCATGGAGGTTGTACTATTCCACGCCATTAGGAACTAAAAAGGAACTTCAACAGATCGTTGGGAGATTTATGGAACCGGAGCTTGCTTTTGGCAGTGTTGATAGGTACTTTTTAACCATGCACATTTAGTTTTCATTTCTACTTTTATGTGTTCGTGTCCTTTACTTCGTATTACTTTAACACCAATTACTCCTCTGATGTCATTGAATGTTGGTTATGACAATGATGTTGCTTCCATGGCAGATGAAACCCAGTAGGGAATAAATAGGTTCAAGGAATCTCACTTTATGGCATCCTATTTAGTAATATCTTCTTATATGAATTGTATCAAGGTAAGCTTGTTGGCATAAAATCAGAGGACCCATGTTATAGGAAGAAATTGCACAAATCCATGTTCTTTTAAAAGTATATGCTATTGCAAAATAACAAGTGCATATACACATGCTTATGGATGAGCTTCCTTATCAGCCCCATCAGCATGCACTGCTCATCTTTCTGTACTGAAATTATTAGATGACTTGCCTCCACATTGTCATTTTATACTATTTCGTGAATTCCATTTTCCTTCAAATTTGTCAGCTCCATTCAAATTTGTCACACTTAGATTTTGCCCGGTTCAGGGCAGCAAAATATTGCTGCTCTAGGTTCCTTCCGACATGGTCTATTTATTACATATTTGAATTTTCACATCTAATGAGTAGTACAAAGATTGTATGTGCGTTACGTAGACCAAACATAATCCTAGAACAGATAGTTGCAAACACATTTCATCCATGTGATGCTAATATACCAACACAACCTGCCGCATCGATAACAATTTGCTTCAATCGATTTGTATCTTCCAAAACAAATAATGTTATGACCTACCAGACAGCGTACAAAGCACTGTGTAGCACCGTATATCCAACGAACGAGCGCAGCAGAACGCATTTTGCCACCTAATTTAACTAACAATGTGCAGCAACGCATGGAACTAAGCCATCGGTAGCAGGGTTTTTGGCCAAAATCGGTCCTACCGGTCTTACCGCCCCCGGTAGGAATCGAAACCAGCACCCAAAAAAATCGTTTTGCTTGATTTTTTGCTCGAATTTGTTTGAATTTTGCTTAAATCTGAAAATTTTGGCCAAAATTAGGTAAAATTTTCTAATTTTCGATCAAACCTGGCCCCAATAATAATAATAAAATTCTGGTAGCGAAAACCCTGATCGGTAGTAGTTAGTAAGAGAGAAAATAACTGGTAACTTGACTGTGCAGGAGCATATCATCACTGCTAACAATAACATGGGGTGGCTTATCATACCCTAAATGCCACGCTAAATCTAAACGCATGTGGCTACTAAAAATGTTGTCTGCCCGGTGGTGGGTGAAAGGACCGACAATGCAGGACCGATCAAAAAACATTACACAGGGGCCTCTAGCCCACTCCACTACCGTTGGTAACCCTACGTAAGGTGCTTTCATTGCATTTAGTTTTTTTTTGTTTGTTATTTTGCTTCTTTTATATTTATATATAAATTTGAATTGCATGAGACTATGATTGTCTCAATTTAGCTTAGTCCTCTTCGGTTTCTAGCAAAAAAAACTTAATCCTTTAAGCCTCCCTTTATTTTTACCCCGGCTTCACACTGCAGTGTAGCATGTTAAAAAATATTCGAGAAGAACTAGTTACTATAGTCCTTGATTTGCACTGCACCGCTCGCTTCGAATCTGACTGCCCACATTCACTATAAGGGACCCACCGTTCATGCATAGGCGGATGGTATGCTTCCCTACGAAGATAGATGCTTCTATAATTTATACTCCATCGATAAATATCCTGTACTGCAGTACTAGATCCCATGGGCAAATCCACTGGGGCTTTGTTAGCCCCCCCCCCCCTCCGACCATAGATGTAAGAACTGAAGGTTGAGGGAGAAAGAGATTAGAAGTCATATGAAGATGAACCATATCTCAGTAGTCAGCCCACAACTGAACGGGCAACTAGCAATCACCCTACCCCACCCACCAAAACAAACGAGTGTGGCTTACATGAGCAGACACCTTGTAGAGCTGAAACCCTAGCGAAGTAGTGGCACACCAGCGGTGCGTGAAAAATTGGGGAAGCTGGGGTGTTGGTGTGAGAAGGCGCGGCCCTGGGGACGGTAGGAGGCCGTGTGGCGCGCGGGAAGCTCGAGCCTGTGGTGGCGGGCGGCGACACGATGAGCTGAAGCTAGGGAGGACGAAGAAGCGAAGGAGAGGAGAGGATCTGCTAGGATGCGGCACGTTGAGCCAGAACCCGAGAGGGGAATGACGGAGGAGCCAAGGAGGGAAGGAGAGCTGCTGGTGCTAGGCGCTGCCGCAATGAGCCACTGCGGCTAAGACTAGAGGGTCATCCGGTCGAGTTGTCGGTACTTTTATTGTACTTCTATCTGTTTTTTTTTTACTTTACTTCTTTTTTTATATTCAGGTATGAACTTGAATTACGTAAAAGTAAATGACAATATTTACATCACTTTAGCTTAGTCCTTTAAATCACCGTCTATTTTCACCGTGGCTTGTCACGGCGTGATCACTGATTACTGCCACCGGCTAGGTCACTTCTTCGGTCCTTGATTTGCCTTTGCGTGTTTGCGTCTGCATGGCCATGGCAGCTTTATTGATTGATTTAGTAGTTGCAATTAGGTCGAGGTGGTACGAATGTTCCAGCTTTTTTCTGTGTCGTGTGATTGTGCTCTGCGTCGGATCGCTTTGTTTTATCCAAACATTTTTTTGGAACGAATTTGTTTATACAAACTGAACGTATTGGATTGTCAACATTTGAAGCTTTTGAGTTCATTAAAGCGGTCCTCAAATTGAGGTTCAGTATGAAAATAATCATTCTTGCATGCTCCTCAATTTGCCGTTCAGTATAAAGATAATCATTCTTGCATGCTGGAGTCTTTGGATTGTCCGAAATAACAAAAAATTTCAGAATATAGATCTTTCAGTGGGTTGGAAGGCTCGGTTCAGAGTGGAACATTTGAAGCTTTTGAGTTCATTAAAGCGGTCTTCAATTTGAGGTTCAGTATGGAAATAATCATTCTTGCATGCTCCTCAATTTGCCGTTCAGTATGAAGATAATCATTCTTGCATGCTGGAGTCTTTGGATTGTCCGGAATAACAAAAATTTCCAGAATATAGATCTTTCAGTGGGTTGGAAGGCTCGGTTCAGAGTGGACTTCGATGGTTAACCATCGCGCGAAAAAGATTATTTTCCCGCAAATTCAAGAATGACTAGATAATATCTTTTGATTTTTTTTTAATGGTTGTACATCTTTTTTCTTTTCTTCTTGTAACTAACTTAACTCCTTTTTATATAATATTTTTACAGTTGGACCATCTTGGTCTTACCGTTTTATTGAGAGAAAAAAAACTGAGCGTACTCCTTTTCTCTGTACATCACGGCGATGGTATCTTGCTGGGCTTGGAATGCAGGCAGAAGATTGTTTTGATCTAAAAAAAACCGACAGATGATATATTTTTTTCCAAACAAGCTGCAGGCTGGTCGGGAAGTAAAATCAATCTTCGTGTTAAATAATTGATGTAGTCGGGAAATAATCTATTCAATCACGCAAAGAATATCAAATAGAGACACAGGGTATAGAGGAAATTAAATATCTTTATTCATCTATATATATCATGTACATATCGGGCCCTCATATTTATAACCCACAGGGGTGAAAGCTTTTTAGGGATAGTGTAGTATTTTGCACATACAAAGGTTTCGTAACACTCTCACTTGGGCAATAGACAACGATATGCAAATGCCTCATCAAAAACTCCTCCAAAAAAACCATTGAGAAAAAAAGGAATAGAGAAAAAAGAACATTACATTCGTAAGTTGCATTACACTTGTTGTCTCACTAAAAACCTTTACGAGGGAAAACTTTAGAAAAACTCACCAAGGAAAAGAGTACAAGGTTTAATCTTCATGATCCAATCTTCAAGATTTTGGATAAATCCTCTGGATTTTATAAGGGTTATGATTTAGGGATTTACTTCTCCTAAACTCTGCAACTCTTTAAACCGTCTCATTCCAATACCATGAATGCATATTTGGAAACTGGATGTAGGCAGAGACTTAGTGAATAAATCAACTGGATTTTCACAAGGTTTTGTTTGTAGGATCTTTACCTCACTATTCTTCTAGATTTCATGAGGATAGAAAATATTTAGCAGCAATATGCTTCGTGATGTTACTATTGACATAACCTGTTTTCATTTATGTAATACAAGCAACATTATCTTCATAGATAATTGTGAGGGTATTGACGGTGTTAATGCCACAATACTCCTGGATGTGATTAGTCACACGTCTGAGCCAAACACATTCAAGTGAGACTTCATATGGTGTTGTAATCTCTGAGTGGTCGGTACAAATGGCTACCAATGTCTACTTAGATGACCGCCAAGAGATGGCTACACTACCACAAAGTAATATAAATCCATTATAGAGTTTAGTAATGATCATCAGGATCTATGCGTGATCTTCACGACCTCTGTATTGTCGACCAACTGGATCTAAACTGTTAGGTAGTAAAACCTTCAAGGTGAACTTAATCAGTAATCATCGTATCAACACCTTCTAGGTTCGACTAAGATTTTCAAAAATCTTAGGTAGTAAAACAGAGCATTGAATTAGCTCTGGCCTTCAAAGGACTGATTCTCCGCATGGAGAAGTCTCTCACCACGTGCCAGAAGGTTAAACCCCTAACACTCAAGAGATGGATTGCTTCAACCCATCTCTCAATTTTCCCTTCCTTCTTTGAGGAAGAACGCCATTGCGGGTTCTCGATAGCCTTCTTACCGCTGTAATAAAGGCCATCGTCCTGCATAATCTTCATGTAAAACCAACTCTTCTTCCATGACGACCACAAAGACTTGGAGTACATTGGAATGTACTCCTCAGCCTTCCCATCATGGAGACGCAAGGTACACTCTCCGGGTGTACCGGTCGTCTTCGTCGCATTCACCAATCTGTAGTAGTACCTGAAGAGATCCAAGGTTGTTGTAATTCCCAGGTACACTTCGCAGAGGTAGACGAAGATGCTGAGGTTGGCTATGGCGTTGGAAGCCAAATTGATCAGTTCAACTCCATAATACTCCAAAACTTGAGAAAAAAAGAAGTGAACTGGAAGTCTGAAGCCGCATTCGATATTTGCGAGAAAAACTAGAATTTCTCCATCCTTACCGCCTGGAGAATGTTCCCCAAATGCTGATCTCCATAAGATCAGATTTCTGTCAGGTAATAGCTTAACCTTTTCCAAACTTTCAAGTTTCTTCTCACTCAGATCGGAGATCGATCAGTTGGTGATAAAATCCGACATGGTGATTTCTTTCGGATGAAGAATTCAAAGGTGATCGGAGATGGTTTCTTGGAAGATGAAGAGGAAAGCAAAAGTCGTAGAAACCCTAACACCCGGTGCTAAGGGACCTTTTATAGCGACATCACTGTAACCGATTCTGGGAAAAGTCCAATGGACAAAAATCCCTTTTGACCAGCGGACAAAGAGCTCTTTCAACTTCCAAGGCAGTTTCTCAACTTTAAAAATGAATACGGATCACCTCGAATACCACGATATTTAATGAGGGGTCTTCCCGATACGATTGCATCGGGAGTAAGCGTCCATACGACTAATTCATTTAAAGTTCGGGGGCTAGTTGACGAGGATTAAAACCTCTATTTATTATTTAATAGATAAAAGACCATACGTCTTCGTGGTCGTAACCCCTAAGGCTAACGACCTCACTGGTCGTGTGGATTCCAGAGGTTATACAATATCTAACCTGGTCGAAAAAGGTTCCCAACCTTGTCTCCGACCAGTCAAAAGCTTTCAAAACCTTGAACTGATATCTGGATCTAGCGCCAGATATATCCCTTACCGTGTGAAGAATGAGACATGTGCTGTCTATCTCATATCATGCTACGATACGTAACTCTAAGACACATGAATACAGTTAATGACTCACTGACGTATAACCGTACGACAGTTGACACATTATCAACTGCTGCCTCTCTTCGACCAGTCGCGTTGCTTCCCGAACAGGCGTCTCTTCCAGAGACAACTGTCAACCCTTCATCAACTACATAAGGAGGACTTCGGACTGAAGTGAAAGAGGTGGGAACAGTGAAGATCATTTGGGAAACACTCTCGGAAAAAAATTGTATTCCTGAATTAGTCTTTAGTCTAGGTTACATATACTCATTGTAATAGCCAGTTCATAGCAATAAAGAGCAGCCTCACTACTTTCCAGAAGATACACACCATTTTCCTCTTTTTCTTCATATATTCATAAGATCGGCGATTTGATTGTCGACACGGCGGGAAAAATTTTTCTTCACGTATGAACAACAACAGCAAACCGATGATGAACGGTAACGTCAAAACCGGTAAACGGTGATCGGTAATTACTATGAACAACAAAACTGATCTAATCTCATGTTCACAAAATAACCAATCTGATTAATCTAATAGCAAACTAGGGATTGAAAAGATGGAATTCTGAACAACATACCGATTTGACTGAATAATAATTCGCTTTGATAACATGTTAAATAATCGATGCTGTAGTGAGAAAATAATCAATTCAATCACACAAAAATATCAAATAAAGGCACAAGATACAGTGGAGATCAAATTGAATTCTCGTATTTACAGGCCACATAAATGAAAGCCATCCGGAGACGGCGTAATCTACAGTGTACACAGGTTTCCTAACACTTCGAATGGTTGTTGGTTTGCGGGGGCCGCACGTGAATGATGGCGCCGTGTCCGTCTGGCGGATAGGACAGGGTAATTTGGGAGGATTATGTGGAAACAGGTGGCGCCGCGGGGCCTGCGCAAATCGGACGGTTCTAGAAGGCGACGTCGCACCGCGCGTGCCAACACGTGGGAACGACCCGAGCTCCTCCGGGAGCGGAGGAACAGCCACCGTTAAACGCGTCGCCCACAGGCGTGTCCTGCGGCCATGCGTGTGACGTGCCGAGTGCCGGTTGAGTTCAGCTCAGTCTGCTTGTTCCGAGTCCCCATGAGAAAAGGCTGCGCTGCGAGCCACAGATGTTCGCGTCAATCCCTCGTCCTATCACCGTGTTTCCCACATGGTTCACGAGCACTCGCGACACGGTTTGCTGCCCCGAACGAAATCATCGGCGACACACCGACGCCCAACAAAATGTAACAGGCCACGCAAATATAATTCTAGGCGAGCCTTACCACTGCAACCTTTTGGCCAATACAAACATCGTAGTCGCTTCGGGCAGCTTGAGTCCTAGCAGCACATCTTTGATGGAACGGTTGCCAGGGCCGAATCGCTGGTCGCTGAACGTTGCCGCAGCTCATACACCGGCGCGACCTCCCGGTTCGCCAGGTACGCGCAGCCGGTGTGCGCGCCGTGGTGGCCGAGAGCTACGTGCTCATTTCTTGCCGTGAGGTGTAGCCGGTAGAGCTTTGCCGACGCGGGGGGGAGTGAACGGAGTGCCATACAGGGGACGTGTCGTCACCTTGGGCATCGGCAATTGCACGTGAACCACACGTCCTTCGAGGAGCAGCGACGTGAGCCCGCTGTCGATCCTGGGCTGCTCATCGAGGCCAGCAAGATATTCGCGTCAAGATATTCGCATTCGCATCGGATTCTTCTGCGTGGCACAGTGAACTCGTGAAGGTCACCTTATGGCCCAAGCACTGCAATGTTTTGTATATTCTGAGCTCCCATTGCCCCACGCGGCCGGGCCCAAGCATTGTAACGTTGGAGTAAGACTTCGAGACGATCTTGAGCTAGGAGAAATACTAGTGGCTCCGCAGCCCAGTCAACAGAAGGCCTTTATTTCATAACACTGTTAGCGTGAAGTGACCGCGCTGAAAACTGGGCATCAAGCATCAAACCTGTCGTAGGATTTGGCCATCCACGATGTCATCTTTATCCTTCCCTGTCACGCACTCTCTCTAATCTTGCCGCCCTCTCCCCCCACCGCTTTTGGCCCCTACCCTCTCCGAGCCTGCCGCCGTCAACCCAGCCAGATTTGGTCTGGATCTGGTTAGATCCAGACCCTGGTGAACAATGTAATATCTTAAAATTTGATTTTTTTTTAAAAAAATTCTGAGTAGTTTAGGTCTTTGAAAAATTTCACCAATTTTATTTTAATCAATAAAGTTTAATTATATTTTTCTAAATTAAAAATATTTAATTTAACTAATCTAAACATCAATTTAATTAAAATCTATTTTATTTGGCTTCCTTATGTTTCCAGAAATTTTCTGGTTTTTTTTGAGATTTTTCTGGATTTACTTGCTATTTATTTGACCTCCTTAATTTTTAGGCTATTTAACTAATTCCGAAAATCAGCATATTCTCTCTCCTATTTAGTTGCTACAGTATCCAATTAGCACTATTCACCTGTGTGCTACAGTAATCATGGTACTGTTCATGTGATTTCATCCGATCATCGCGCAATCGAGCCAAACTGCCGAACGTCCCGTGCGCGTTTCAAACTCTAATCTTCAAATTTCCATATCTTTCTCTTCGATGCATATAAATGCGAGCCGTCTGCGCCCACGCGTCCGTCTCCACGTCCTCTTCCAATCCCCTGATTTGGTTCCCTTTGAATCTATCTATTTTCGTCGCAGTTCGTATAATACTGAGTTCCTCCCAAAAGTCTTATCCAGCGAGTTTCTCCTCCATCCGACGTCCGATGGCCGAACCGTCTACGGCGTTGGGTTCGTGTCGTCGTGCTCTACGTCATGGTGTCAGCCCCTTCCCCCGAAGATCGCCGGAGTTTCGCCGTCTGTGACAGCCCAACCGTATTCTGCGCGTTTCTCGCTTTCTCGGTGAGTATTTCCAAAATCCGACCGCACCATCGTGTCCGGCTCGTCGTTTCCTTTCTGTTTTGCCCCTTTGCCGCCTCCGCGTCGCCGCCGTCCGCCGGCCGCGTCTTGCGCCAAAACCATCCTATGCACTGTTCGTGTATGTATATAGTATGTGTTCGTGAGTTGCCAAGGCTTCTCTGTGATCCTTCTTTCTTTATTTTTGTTCGGCTACTATACTAATTTTTCCTCTCTGATGGGAGCCAGCCAAGCCAATCAACTCCCTGCTCTCTATTCTCTTTTTCTTCCACATCAATAGCTATGCTGTGCTTCTCTCTGTTGAACAGGTTCTGTGTTGTTGCTTCGTCTCTTTTCTCTCTGTTGCTTCTCTCGGCAGTGTTGGTTCCCCTGCTACTTCGTCCTATCCGTGGTTAATGCCCCACTAATCCTTGCTTTGTATTTCAGCACCAAAAGTTTTGCCATCACCTATCATCAAGCCGCCACCTCCATGGGCACGAGCCGACCGGCGAGCTCTTGCCCTCTGTTCCTGTGGATATGTACGTATGTGTGATATATGTATATATACATGTATGTATGTACGTATGTATATATATACATGTATGTACATATATACATACATACATACATGTGTGTGTCTGTGTGGAAACATATCTAGTGTTAATGTGTAATTCAGTGCTAAGGTGCTAATACCAATCTTGACCGTTGGATCTGGATCTTAACCGTTGGAGGTGGGAGCAAGCATGGTGTTTAATGAAGACGTATTAATGAAGGTGCATTGAAGGTATAGGAGCATGCAAAGTGATTAAATGGTTTAGAGGTGGGAGCCTGCATTAATCTTGGTTGTTTAATTCAGATCCAACGGTCAAGATTGGTATTAGCACCTTAGCACTGAATTACCCATTATCACTAGATATGTTCCCTATATGCGCACGCGCGCACACACACACACACATATATATATGTATGTATGTATGTATGTATGTACGTACGTATGTACATGTACATGTACATGTACATGTACATGTATGTATGTACGTATGTATTTACGTACGTATGTACGTACGTATATGTATGTATGTATGCATGCATGTACGTATGTATATATATGTACATATGTATGTATACATGTATGTATATGTATGTGTGTATATGTACGTATGTATGTATGTATATGTACGTATATATGTATCTTCTCTCACTTACATACAGGTTTCGCATGTCAGTCAACCCTTGGTCAACCCTCCTCCATGAGCTTGGTCCATCGTGGACTAGCATATCTCCGTGAACTTGGTCCATAGACCAGTGACCCACATGTCATTCATCTAAATTCAATATCTATCTTCCAGTACCATTCAATTTCAGTTTAGAGTTTATTTGATTTGTCTTTTTGAATTTAGTTCTTTGCTCTTTCTTTATCGTTAGACGTTGAAGCCCCGGAATCGTCCGAATGAGCTGAAGATCAAGGATGTAGAAGATTGAGGACAAATAAGATCATCATTGCTATAGCGAGGAAAGTTATACCATTGATCATATTGAATCTAGTTTTTAAAATACTTTGTTTCAATGTATTGCATTCTATTTCAAGTATTTATTTAAATACTTTTGGGTTTAGTTATTAATCCAAATTGTTATGTCCACCTTGTCTATTGTATGCCATAATCTTTTGTCACACTAGGTTGATTCATTATTAGTTGGTATTATCGTAGCACCAACGTGGGTTGGTTAGATACGAGTAGATTGCTTAGCCATGCCACGAGTCATCATTTCATGTGAGTTGCAATTATAAACTTGACTAAGTGATTATAGAACTGTGTGTGCTGTGTGTTGTTACTCGTTGATGGCATGTGTTACACCTAACCAACAGGGTGGGAAAAGATTTAGACTGAGGCAAGTGGTGGATTTTGTGTGAATGGTGGAGATGTGTGCTTTAAACTTTGTGAATTTGGGGAAAAAAACTGGAAGTTTTGCCTTGGCCAATTAAAGACTTCACTTTGTGTGTCATTGAACTGGGCCTTACTGTACTACCACATGCCTAGTATGGGCTAGGCCTGACTTAGTAAGTTATGGAGTCTTGACTTTGACAACTCAGGTGGTAATTTAAGCTTTGTGATGGGCTGAAGGTGTGATATGTCACATCGCGGGACGGTTCGCTGCATCCCTGTCCAACGATGTGTGTCGTAACCAAACGCTGTGTGTATGGGTTGGCCGGCAAGAAAGCACATCGGGAGTGTCAATGTTTGAGATGAAGTCTCTGAAAGGTTTTGTTGTGATCAATTCTGATCCGGTTGATTACATCGTGTGGGTAAAGTGTACAACCTCTGCAGAGTGTTAAATAAATCTATTTGAATAGCCGCGTCCTCGGTCATGGACATGCTCGGGGATTTCACACGAGGGGTAGATTTTCATAAAACAATTGGGAAGGGTCAGCTGTGTGAGGTAACTTGTTCAGCTGTGTGAAAAAACTTGATTAGGCTTTGTGTCCTTTGTGAAAGAAAATATTAAACTATTATTATTTATTTGTTTTGAATTATATTTTCAATCTATTATTTGTATTCAATTGCAAATGTTGCATTTCTGCAAAATAATCACAGAAGCCATTCCTTTGGAATAAGCCATCATCTATAAATTGCATTCTATGATATGACTTGCGAGTGCGGTTGTGTACTCATATTTGCTATAAACAATCAACAGAAGTGGAGGAATTATCAGTCAACAAGGTCTACTACAAGGATCGTGGAGAACTAGGTCGTGCTACCCGAGTCGATTGCTTGTGGCCATATGGATGGGCTTCACTGAAGTTATTCTGTTACGTTCCGCTGCAGTTTTATTGAGCTATTTGTCTTCTGAGACATTAAATGTAAGCTTTGACCTTAAGGTCATTACTCTGATAATTATTGTTATTTGTCCATTTATTAGTCATTTGTGCATATGGAATTGATATTTCATCGATGTTGCCACTGTGTGCACCAGCGTGCTCCTGGACTAGTGCAATATACACAGAGGGTCCAGATTTGCATATTTGGATCCCGACAAGCAGGATTCGGCCGGATCGAGTGGGTCTCCCCTGCGTTCATTGCCATCACTGAATGTCTGTCATCGTCGTGTCCGGTGTGGCATATCCTCAAGCATCTCAGCTACAGAAGGATATATTATCAATTACCTCAGGAATGAGTGTATATGCTAGATTACCATCTAAATGAGGGTAAATAATCAATTCCATGTCTCTGTAAACGAGTATATGACGAAGAGATGCTGCAAGCCAATACGTTGTGAGCCCTTCTATAATATTGTCGGATGTAAAACAATATCCGACAATAGATGTCGGACCCCAGGCTTTGAATACCTGAAGACCTCATGTGTGTACCGTATCAGTCCTATGATCAGTGGCTAGTACATGTATCCATAATATTAGCATACACATTAAGCAGTTACATCGTAAGTGTGTATTACAAGGCCGACTGGCCAAATTAAAATATAAGTATCAGAAGTAGCAAATTAAACAGTAGAAGCATATTACATAAAACCCAAAAGCCCAGCGGTATGCCCATCCAAAACCTCAAGCAACCAACAAGAACAAGTCCTAGCAAGACCCGTCACCGAACCCTCTGGTACCGTGTGCAAAGAACCCATCGCCTGGTATAGGCTCATCCTCACACTCTGATCAATAATTTAAGCAAGATTGAGTATATTTTGTACTCAGCAGGACTTGTAGTGTATCGCAATATAATTATAAATGCAAGGCTAACAAAGGATGTAACTCTACTCTACAAGTTATTTTCAGCATTAAACAAGTTTTATTTTCAATATCCATATGTAATAGTTTGCAACGGAAATATCAAAGAGAAGTTGACCGATAACGAAATAACAAGTATGTAACTCAATAATAACAAAATCACAACCCTCCTGGTTGCGATCAATATTTCATTCTCAGCCATAGACATGACACTCACAAACCAACCATCCCATCATTTTCCCAACAAACCATTTTTTGTGTGAAAAACAAGACTATACCCGGCAATACTACACTTAACACACTCATCACCGCAAGCACGGTCATTTAAATAGATTTACACTCTACAAAGGTGTACAACTTTACCCATACGATGCAAGTTCTCTAGTTTATTTGGCATCCGTCAATACCACCGCTCACGATCTTTTAGTAAGCAGTCTATAGTTCGTAACGAAGCCTTTACATCACCTAGAGTTAACCTTGCACTAGCCTGGCAAATGACAACCCTCGCTTTGATCCCGGATACCTCCTATCACAGTGAGGAATTCACCATTGTATCAACCAGCTTTGTTCCCAACGCCTCGGTGAAGGGAGCCCATTCGAACAAGCCTACCCGGTCATGCTAGTACTACTGCGGCCTTCCAACATGCAAGGCTAGACCTAGACACCTTAATTAGCTAAGACCGTCCAGATCAGTCAAGTGGTTGTACTATTACGCTTAAATCAGATATACTGGCGTTCGGTCCTTAATCGACCCGGGCAAGGATCTCCCTCTATCAACTTGTGAGATACACCTCACACACTCCTCAATTCACAAAAACTAAGTTTTTCATTCTTATTGTTATACAAAATAACAGAGGTAACCTCTATGGACCATATTTCAAAATCTCCCAAATTCATACTCCCAATGTCAATATTTATTCAATTTTAACGAGACTAGGGCCCGACTGAGCATCTATTCAACATTCGTAGCCGAAATAACCAATTTGGCATCACTAATTATCTAAATCATAACATAGTGGCTACAATAGTAAGGATGCCACTATTTCAAAGAGGATCATGTATTGAATAGGAATATAACTACCGTTGCCCCGTAAACATAGCAATTTTAAGCAAACATACACGCATGCATAATAGATTGTGCAAAATGAAGTAAAGTAATTGAAATAATGGGATCAATATGGTCAAAGGAGGTGCTAGCCTTACTATGGTATATCTGAATATGAGGATGAAGGGTAGTCGAATAATTCGTTTGTATCGATGTCTATTCAAAAAGAGCTGATAACAAATCGTAAATAGAAAAATAATTTCAACATCAACAAAATCCAAGTATTTTTGCATATCCAGACAAAGCATGATTTTAAGTGAATTTCAAAAAAAAAGATTCATTAAATTTGGAGCTTATATGCAAAAGTTATTAACATTTTAATTTGTTTTGGTTTGAAAATCTTGAAAATAATAAAAAGAGTGGTGTTAAAAGCTTATTCTCTGAGGTTTACACTTTCTAACAGAGAAAGTGTTTTTTTCCTCTAAATTCTTCCGAGGTTTGCACTTTCCAACGGAGAAAGTTTATTTTTCTGTGAATTGAAAGCGGTTTTTCTCTTCTTCTTTTTTTAATATTTTCTCAAATTTTATTAACTTACATGTGGGGCCTAATTGTCAGTGACTCATAGTTTATTTTCTTGATTTTTATTTTTAAACAAGTGGCGGTCCCACATGTTATAGACTCATTACTTATTTAACTAAATGATTAATTTCTAGTTTGACTTAATCCAATGACAAATGGGGTCCACATGTCATTCTCTCGGGTTTTAAAAACACGTTTAAAACCGAGAATAGTGAGTGGTACCACATGTCAGTGACACATATTCTAATTATGTTTTAAATTATATTTTCATTTATCCTTTAAACTGGCTCCACTTGCCATAGACTATAGACTTATTATCTTTAACCTCTTAGTTAACGTTAATTAATACTTAATTGTGTGGGGTACACTAGTAGAGAGATAAAGAAGAGCAGTTGGGCGTGCGTTACCGAGAGGGAAGGCAATCTTAGGGCAATGATACAGGCACGAAAAATGCTTAGGGGAGATTGGGAATGGAGAGAGGGTGTCACTACAGTGCCAGGGGAGGTGAAGATGGCCGGAGAGGTGGATGGAAACAGCAGTATGGCGGCAAGGAGCCTTGGGTTCAACATGGATTTGGCGCCAGGAGAAATAGTAGTGGCATTCGAGGCTCAGAATGGGCTCAGGGGCTATTGCCTTGCTAATGGTAGTGGCTCGGTACCCTAGGGTCGCCTGAGGAGAGCCAATGGTGATGTCCTGTGGTGGTGCCATGGGCTTCACTAGTGATTACAGTGTAAACGCACTACACTATCCAAATTAATGGAGGCTTACACTCTAGTAGCTCACCACAATCACGAGGAAGTTGACAATGAGGTCATAGAAGGGTTGAGGCGGTTTGATGGCGATGAACAGAGGTGGCGGCGAAATGCTTCACAGTGACAGGTCGTCTCGGTGGAAATCAACTGAAATGAAGCATATACACAGCTTCAGGGAGACTCATAGATGAAGAAATTGACCTTGGTGGGGTCAAGGACTCAGTGAAGAGGGTTTGGCGTCAACGGCGGCAGTGGAGACAGAGAGATCTCCCGTGGCTACCGTAGCATCGGGGATGAGGAAGAAGACTTGATTGCAGAGCAACACTATATTGGAAGATCAGAGAAGCGAGGGGTTGGATGAGTGAGCTAAATGGCGCATAATAATGCGCATGTCGAGTGCTTGACTCACCGGGACACGCTCAAGCCTCAGCGGCGTGCGCGCACCGGAGCTCAAGACGATGAGGTGTTTTGGGCTATATAGTGGATGAGACTTACCGGAAAAGGGGAAAATGAAAACAACAATGGTGGATTAGGGTTTTGACACGAATAGAGGGTCATCAAGCAGCGAGACGAAGACGAGAAGGTCGATAGGAAATTTGCAGGTGGCTTGGGTTTTTACGAGTTTCTCGCGCGGCGACGAGACCCAGGTGGAGAAAATCGGTGGGCAGAGCAGATGAGACTGGGTGACCTTGGTTCTCTCCCATCGGCATTGGAGGATGACGGCAGTGATAGCATGGGCGTGAAGCTCCGGCGCACTCAGGGCAGAGGCGATGGACAACGCGAGGTGGAAGACGGTGCCTAACGTGCGGGCCCAGCACATTAGTGAGAGAGGGGAGTGGGAGCTAGCACAGGCTAGAGTGAGCGTGATCGAAGATGGGTCACAACAGATTCAGCCCATTGGCTCGGCGGGAATTCAAATCAGATTTTGAATTTTAAAATAGCTGATTGTTGTTCAAATTTCTAAACATAACAAATGGGCTTTGAAATTTATAAATATTTTTGTGGAGGCTCCCGACATAGTCTGGTTTGTTATGTGAATTTTATAGAATTTTATAAGTTATGTATTTTTCTCAAAAATTCTTTCAATCTGCTATTTGCGTGTAGTTTCACTATTTGATTTATGCAAAAGTTCATGCAAATAAGGCCATTTTACTCCTTTCAACTTTCATAAAAATTTCGTTGACCCTCTGAACTTCAAAACCAGTTTTTTAATCCCCTAAGTTTGCGAAATCTCATCACTAAACCCCTTATGCCAGTTTGAAGGGATGGTTTTGCTGACATGGCAATTGTTTTGCCATGTTAGTACTTATGTCACTAAATTTCACTGACACGGCAGTGGTTTCGATGACATGGTAGTCATACACAGAGAGAGAGAGAGAGAGCAACAGACAGAGCAGAGCAGAGCAGAGAAAGAGCCATCACCATAAGATGATGCCCGGGTGGTGGTGCCAGAGAGGAGCAGTTGTGGCGGTGATCTTGGCATTGTTGTCGAAGCGTAGTTCTTCGAGGAGTAGCATGGACCGAGCGCAAACAAAGGTAGGGACAAACGTATTCTAGGAGATAATGGAGGCGACGTTCGAGAACCGAGCACTGGGACCGCGGAGGGTGTTGTGCATGAGGGTGAAATCGAACACGGCTTCTCTGACGTCACGGAGAGCATCGGCCAAGGTCTTGGGCTTCTGGCAGTAGACGGTGATGTATAGGTCGCCTTGAACCAAATTGTGAAATTTGGTGTCAAGGTAGAAGGCCTTGCTCCCCATGTTGTACCGAAAGATCTCTTCGGTTCTAGTCCACAGGGAGTGAGCAGATTGCTTAGGCTCCATGATGATGTCGAGGATGTCATCGGAGATAGAGCCATAAAGCCAGGTGAGGTCGGTGAAGTCCTGCTGAGACCAGGTAGCGGCGTTGGGGCATGGAGGAGTATCGTTAATGCGTTGAAGAAATGCGAACTTGCTGAGCATCGCGGTGAAGAACGCCCGCCACATGGTGTAGTTCGATGCCTTGAGGTCAAGAACAATCGGGATGTGTGTCTTGATCCTTGCTACATTGACTGTAGAGAAGACGGGCGCTATGGCAGATTGGGAGGCCGAAGTGCCAGTGTCGGTTACAGAGGTGGAGGAAACTAGGGTTGTGGGCGGCGAGGTGTTCGTGTCAGACAGCGAGGAGCACGACCGGGATCGGGAGAAAGCTGATACCATATAAAGGAGTATAGGAGGAAAAGATGTCACAAGCTAATAGGCTATCGGCCCTTCTATTAATATTGTCGGATAGACAACAGTATCCGGCAATAGGGATTACATCCGATTACGATTACAACCGATATAGTTACAGGACATTTACCAGATCAAGTATAATCCAAACTAGCATAATCTATACAATGTACAGATGGAAAGATATATCGCTAACAGTCACACATTGTTCGTCGTTACCTGTTAGTCATGTACCGACGCTCGAAAGTTTTCTTCGTGCTTGATCGAGCCATCACAGATCAGGCGTGCGTTCGTTGATGCGTTCCCTGTGTTTGACGGCTCGTGAGAGTATCTCTCGAGACGTAGCCATCGTCGCGTGGCCACACGTACGTACTGATCGAGTAGCCCAGTACTGTGCTCAGTAAATACGTACATTTAACGAGCCGGTCACTGTTGGATAGCTGCTCGAGTCATGGTGAATCCGTTCTGTTTCCCGCCGATCGTTCCGCGGTATTAGTACCAGGGTCACTGTATTCAAGTCGCTGAAAACGATCGAGCAGCACCGTCGTCTACGACGGCCACCAAACTTACAACGATGTTTGTGCAATAAGCTTTTGCAACATAATACAGGCAATCTGCTTCTTAAACATATGTTTGTTAGTCGCTACGATTCCGAACTGTGCTCATTATCTCTGAACCCTCCCAACTTTTTGGGACTCGTTTCGTTGGTGCCCAAATTTACCTTACCAAATAGTATAGTCAGTAAGAAATTGGCTTCCAGGACTCAACTGGCCAATATTTGGCAACCTAAGATCGAGTGAACATTTCAACAGCTCCATGGGCACGATTGGGTGGTAAATATCCCTGTCTATCATGAAGTAACCTGTAAGCTAGGTTGTAGAGTCCTTCAAATTTGAAGTGTCGAAAACGATGTTTACTCAACTAGGCCCGCCAGTTCCTCTCCTGTTAAACCGAGTTTGGAGCAGTGTGCACATGAGCTGCATGCTGGCGTCTCGGGACATATCGAACTCTTCAAGTTCTCAGGGAAGTTCGCCTTTTTCTTCCTTTGAAGTCAAAAGTTCAAGTCCGGCCGTTGTGAGCGACGCACTGGTCATGCCAGGAGGATGCCGTACGGCATCGATCGCATACTGCCACAAACCGGTCACGCGCGCTCGGGTTGTTCAGCGGCGTGAGAACACCTGCATGCCCTGCATGCATGACAGCGTGCGTGAGATATATACCAATCGTAGCGCCCGCAAAACGCAGCGTTTTTTCAACTCTTCTCCTTCATCTTTTGCACGCGAATGCGACGGAATCACGGAGTTGGGTCGTACTTTGCGGGGAGCGCTTGTCGGGATCGAGCTAGCTCTCTCGTCGTCGCCGTTTGTACTTTGAGGGCGTCCAAGAGAGTCTGTCGATCCGGGATGATCAGCTTCAAAAAAAGTCGACTGTTGGACTGCTCATAATGTTGCCTGCTGACTCACACGCCACCGAAGAAGTAGAAATTGCGGTATCTAGGCATTCTCGGCTCGTCTTAATTGCGACCACATTTTATATCAGCAACCTTAATTAGCTGAAAGTGAGTCCTTTTCGCGGTAGCTTCTAGTAAACACTTCAGCAGCGAAGAGCTTGACTTCCTCCCAGCAACACGTACTTAATCTGACTTTGGAATGGCGAATTGGGAATCCCTAGGAGTAGCATACAAACAAAGAGTTTGAAGATAAATAGGTTGGAATGCGGCTGGATTAATTTGGTTACTCCTCCTCCTCCTCCTCATTATTATTATTTATTACCCGTTTCAGTGCCTGTCTTGTTCCAGCACTCAACTGGAATTACTATAAGAAAGTGTTTAAAGTTGAAACTCATACTCATATAATGAAATGATAATGGATGTGAAAATCACCATGTTCTGTGTGTGGCCTGTGTCTCCTTTCTGTAATTTATTCAAGTTTCTCCTGGACAGCTATAAGCCTATAAGTCTATAACACGTAGTAGTAATTCAGAATTTCAGATTAGCCTTGCGAGGACGATTTTGAGTCAGACTTCGAGAAGACGATTTAAACATCGTAAATTTTTTGCCACATGCACCGGTCTTTCCCTTGAAATGTCGTAGCTACATTAGTTCATACGTACGTAGCATTGGTCAAAGCCAATTCGGTAGACGTCCTGTACTTGTACGCCAGCCAAGAACAGAATAGGCTTTTTACAGATCCAATAAACCTTACCTGACTTGTGCGCATGCGAAGCCATTTCATACCGGACATACAGGGGTTCTTTGTCTCATGGTTACTAGCCAAAGTGGCCGTTTAAATCCATGTAGCAACTTCGGAGGGAATCCGAACGATCTCTTATATGGTTTTACTTTTGTTCTGAAGTTAAACTCACATCTTGTTCTTCCGATACGCATAGTAGAGTTTATTGAAGACATACGATTTCGTGGAGTACTTTTCAGTCGTCAGGTTTATCGACCGATTAAGATCAAGTATAAACTAACTGAGCTCTGATACCACTTGTTGAACTGAATTAGCGACTAGAGGAGTGGTGAATTGGAGCACCTATTTTTCACATCTACGGTATTCAACTTTTTGTTAGACTTCTTTTGATCTTTTGGATCTTTTGGATCTAGGGTTTTCTTGTGTCGGGTCCGAGAGAAACCGAGAGTGAGAGAGAGAGATACCGTCCGATGTAGATGAAGTAGGGTTGGCCATGGAGGTTCGTCGGTGAGGGTCTGCGCTAGGCAGCGACGGTCGGTGGAGAGGTGCGGGGCTTCTCGGCAGCGGCGTGTCTCGGCGGTGACGAGGACGGCCGTAGTCGATCGGGTCGGTGGAGTCGGCGGTGAGTAGTCCCGTCGCTTCAGCGCCCCCCTCTTGATCAGTATAGGGTATGTTGGTTAGGGTTTGGCGGCGGCACGGTGATCCTTGGTTCCAGTGCCGCCCCGGCCCCTACCACTATTTATATGGCGCTGGCGACAGGGGCCCACCAGCCTAATGGGTGGCGCCTGATCGTAGCGCGATCTAGGGTTTGGGCATTTGGTAGTTGGGCCAAATGCCCGAGAGATCAATTCAACATTCTCCCCTTGATCTCAATCATGTTTTATCTTTAATTACTTTTGACTTTACTCATTCCATCACAAATTGGTGCATAGAACATGTCTCATCGTCACGGTCAATTGCCGATAGATTCAACAGCTACAATACACCTCATTGTTCTGAAATAGTTGCTTTAATCTTTTGGGCCATCTTTTAGTCCAGGAATCATAGGCTTTCCCTTAAACCCATGCCGGCTATATGTTCTCTGAACACGTTGGGTGGTAAGCCTTTAGTAAGCGGATCCGCTAACATCTTTGCGGTACTTATATGCTCAAGACTTATAATTTGATCCCGAACTTTATCTTTCACAACATAGTACTTTATGTCAATGTGTTTGGCAAGACCACTTGACTTATTGTTGTGGGCATACATTATCATGGGTTCATTATCGCATACAACTTAAGTGGTCTATTGATGTCGTCAACCACTTTTAAACCGGTATGAACTTCTTAAGCCGCCACCGCCTGTAGCCTCATAACATGCTACAAACTCGGCATACATTGTGGGCGATGTAGTGACGGTTTGCTTTGAGCTTTTCCACGATATAGCTCCTCCAATGAGAGAAGACATATCCGGATGTCGACTTTCTATCATCTCCATAAAATCGAATCAGATACCCCACTATATGGAGTAGATCGATCTTACGTATGTCATCATGAGGCCTTTTGTTCTTTGCAAATAACGCAAGACTTTCTTTATCAATTTCCAATGTTCTATTCGAGATTGCTCTGGAATCGCCAAGTAACCCAGAACAAAAGCTAAGTCGTATGCGTGTGCACACTTGAGCATCTTGTAAGCTTCCGATTTGAAGCATATGGAACCGCTTTCATTTGATCGATCTCATCTCGGTTCTGGGGCATTGAAAATCCCCATATCCGCCGCCCTTGACTATAGGTGCGGTGAAGGACTACATTTATGCATCCCAAATTTCTTTAAGACTTTCTCTATATATGTCTTTTGTGATAGTCCCAATATCCCTTTGTTTCTATCTCGGTGAATTTGATCCCTAGAGCGAACGAAGCATCACCAAGATCTTTCATATCAAAGTTTGAGGACGAAATCTCTTCGTCTCGATGTGATGACATCACTACTAGCTAGTAGGATATCATCCACATACTGAGATTAGGAAGATAAATTTCCGCCTTTAAACTTTGTATAGACACTGATTGTCTTCTACATTCTCTTTAAAACCAAATTTTCTTATTGTCTTGTCAAACTTCAAGTACCACTTGTCTTGAAGCTTGCTTTAACCCATAAATCGATTTCTTTAGGCGGCATCCCATTCTTTCATTTTCTTCCATGACAAAACCTTTTGGTTGTGCCATGTAAACATTTTCCTCCAAATCCCCATTAAGAAATGCCGTCTTTACATCCATCTGATGTAACTCTAAATCATAATGTGCTACTAATGCCATTATGATTCTCAAGAATCTTTACATGAGGCTGGAGAAAAGTCTCATTGTAATCAATCCCTTCTCTTTGAGTAAAACCTTTTGCCACAAGTCGCGCTTTGTATCTTTCTACATTCCCTTGGGAGTCGAGTTTTGTTTTGTAGACCCATTTACAGCCTACTGTTTTGGCTCCTTTAGGAATAATTTCCAAGTCCTGCACTTTATTAGTCTTCATGGACCTCATTTCCTCTTCCATGGCCTCAAGCCATTTTGAAGAATTTTCGCTTCTCATGGCTTCTTCAAATGAGGTGGGGTCATCCTCCATTTGAAATTCCTCTGTATGATAAATCGATAATCATCGAAATAGTGATCTTCTTACTCTTTGAGACCTCCTGGGGCCTCCACATTTGGTACATCTTACATTTGAGGTCTTTGTTGCTCCCCTCATTTGTGGCAATGGGTTCTATAGGATCTGAAGAACAGGTTCCTCATTTTCATTCAATGTTGCCACAGGAGGAACAATAACAGTCTTGCACCACAAGATCTTATACCGTACGGTGCGGCAATGACAAAGCAGTAGTGAGAAGAGTGGCTCTTGAATCATCGGAGTGGGCACATATACCCGCTTCTCTTCAAGATCAATCTCTCGAGCTACCATGCTCCCCTCATCATTTCATCCTCTAAGAAAGCAGCGTGTCTCGTTTCTACAAACTTTGTATATCTGTGCAGACAAGAGAAACGAAAACCTTTTGACTTTTCGGGTAGCCAATGAAATGGCAACTTCTTTTTGGGATCTAGCTTCCCAAGGTTTGGGTTAAATACTTTAGCCTCAAGCAGACTCCCCACACACGTAGGTGGTTTAGTGAGGAACTCTTCCATCCACAACTCGCATGCGGTGTTTTGGGCACCGACTTACTAGGCACTCTATTGAGAATATGAATGGCGGTTTTAACGCCTCCATCCATAAACTCAATGGGAGTGTGGAGTAGCTCATCATGCTTCGCACCATATCCATCGAGTGCAGTTGCGTCTTTCACTACTCCATTTTTTGAGGTTCGCCTGTAGAATCTTGGGCTACTATGCCATTTTCTGTAAGAACCTCGCAAAGGTCCAGAACTTGTCCATATGGGGTATGTCGATCGTAGTACTCCCCCACGATCGATCTAACTATCTTAATCTTTAAATCGTGTTGGTTTTCAACTTCACCTTAAATATCTTGAATTTATCCAAGGCTTCATTTCTTTCTTTGATTGGATAAATATATCCATAACGGAGTAGTCATCTCGTGAATGTTATGAACGAGTCATAACCATCCACACTTTTCACAGAAAAGGACCACAAATGTCTGTGTGAACAATTTGTAGAACTCCCGTGCTTCTTTTTGCGCCTTTCTTAATTTTCTTTACATATTTTCCTTTAATGCATTCTCTGCATTGTTCTAAGTCGAGAACTCTAATAGGGAAGAATTTCATTCTTAACTAGTCTTTCTATTCTCCCCTCGAAATATGGCCCAAACGACGAGGCCATAATTTCGACGATTCATTATGAGTTCTCTTTCGTTTTACTTACGTTAGTGACGAGGATTCAATCACTTTCGCACGCGACGTTCTCATTATCGCATACGACATTCACATCATCACACAATGATAACAAATAAAGCTCATTTTGTAATATGGCAAGACCAACACATTCTTTATTAAATATTATTTCGCACTTGCCATTTCCAAAATTACAATCATAACCATCTTTATCCAAATTGGAAACACTAATCAAATTCCTCTGTAAAGAGGAACAAAAGAACATCTCTAAGTAAAGATTGGAGCCATTAGCTAACTCTAATGAAAGATCGCCAACGGCTTCAACTTCGCTTGGACTCCATTTGCGACTTTAATGCATCTTTCGTTTCTTTGCGTAGTCCTCGTCGAACGGAATCCTCAGAAGGAATTAGCAACATGAGCAGTTGCTCTGAGTCAATCCACCAAGTGGATTTGAATATTGTACATACAAGCATTCATTTATGAATGTAATAATGTTCTCACCTTTCTTTGCCATGATCATCTTTAAGTAATCGTGATGCTTCTTCTTGTAGTGTCTGTCTTCTTGCAATGAAGACACCGATCTTTGTCTACAAAGAAATTTATTCTCGTTGAGGTTGATGGATGATGCTTTTCCCTTGTTTCTTGAGAATGAGGTCTTGTGGAAGTTCTTTTTCTTGTTATCCTTCACATA
Organism: Hsuehochloa calcarea; assembly: GCA_036346395.1. Taxonomy (NCBI): domain Eukaryota; kingdom Viridiplantae; phylum Streptophyta; class Magnoliopsida; order Poales; family Poaceae; genus Hsuehochloa; species Hsuehochloa calcarea. Next base: position 12,517,874 of record CM070600.1, read on the forward strand.
GTTGATAGATCCACCATGTGAGGATTTAAATCTTTCCTCCTCTTGAACACACATAGCTATGCATTTTCTAAGTCCCATTTATCGGTCAGATATTGTAATTGACAACAAAAGTGTCAAACTGTTCTCGCAATGAAGCAAAATCAAGTGAATAAGGAACTCATCCTTGAGTGCCAAATCCATTGGTTTAAGCTTGGATGCCAAGTTGCTCATCCTCAATATGTGTTCTCTTATCCCACCACCGAATACCTCTCACACAAGTCGCTTAATCACCGTGTTGCATATGTCTTTGAAGAGCCAGTAAACTGACTCTTTATTTTATCAAGGTATTCTGTGACAGTGTCACAGTCTGCGATTGAGCCCACAATTGTGGGCTCAATCGTATTCTTTATCACAGCCATACATTTCTTGTTGGCTGTGGTCCATTTCTTATGCTCTAGGTCATAAGACATCTGTAAGGGAGCATGATCTCTCTGTCTTTTCTGCCAAGCAGTATCATCCTCATTTTGACCCCTCACCGTGCCGTAGGCTCGGTGGTCGTCTTGAGTGAGGACCAGTCCACCTCGGCTAAGATAAACGCTAAGTCTATCTTTTTCTTCCACTCTCCATAGTTATCTCCTTTGAGAGTGGGTATTTCTCTGATACAACTCATTAAGTTGTATCCTCCTGAAAATGTAGATCAAATAAAGTGAGAACGTAACATTAAAATTATATGTCTTATTTCCAACGTTGGTCAAAAATACGACATACAACTAAAACAATTTTATCTATACATTAAAACTATATCACCGTTGGGCAGAAATAGAAACAATGTATAAAAAATATCAATTAGAATTATAATACTGTTATTATCAACTTTGGTCAGAAAATAACAATATCATAATTCACAATAAATTCTTAAAAATTAAATTCTCTCGTTGGTTCGAATTTAATTAAAAGAATTATCTATATTGAACTTTTGCAGCGGAAACTGTAATTATTCTAAAATAATCAATTATTCAGAAGCATTATACTATACAATTTAATCTCTAAAAAAAAAATTAACACGTTGGTGCAAAAATTTTCCAGAGATTTTATTCAATTTTTCTATCAAATTCATTCAAATAATACTTCTGAAATTAAATTAAAATCAATTTCGGGATTTACTGTTCAAAACCGGTCACTTTACTGTTCAAACCGGCCAATTCGGCCCGTTCGGTAGCGTTTGCCCATTGCGGCATTTCGGTCGCGCCGCGTCGTCGCTTCGCGCTGCCGCAGTCGCATCCTGGGCTCGGGCGTGGCGCTTCATACGGCCGCGGCCTCCGCCAGCCAACTCGATCCGAGCCGCTCGATCCGATCCGACGGCTCGGCGCGGTTTTCGGCCGAACAAAACGCGATCTCAGCGGCGTCGCCCGAAACCCTAAACCATTCGTTCCCCTCTCTCTCTCTCTCTCTCGCTTCGCTCGGAGCGAGCGATGCGACCGCGGCGGTGGCGACATCGTCCACGTCGCCGGATAAGAGGAAGAAGGCCGGCGCCGCCATGGATCCTCTTGCCGGCGTGCGCGCTCCCCTTGAGAGGGAGCGCGCCGCCGTCAAGCGGCTCCGTGTCGGCGCCTCTCCGAGCGCGGCTCGGATCTGTCTCGTTGACGGCGGTGGCCGTGCGTGGAGCGCCATGAGCCCGCTGCTCGACCGATCTCCCGCGACCAATGAGGTGAGTGATTTCTTTTCAGATCTAGGGTTTTCCCCTTCTTAGGGTTTCGGGTTCTTTCTTTTTGATTTTCTTTTTGCCGTCCGGATCTGAGCCAATCATGGCTCTGATACCATTGTTAGACTTCTTTTGATCTTTTGGATCTTTTGGATCTAGGGTTTTCTTGTGTCGGGTCCGAGAGAAACCGAGAGTGAGAGAGAGAGATACCGTCCGATGTAGATGAAGTAGGGTTGGCCATGGAGGTTCGTCGGTGAGGGTCTGCGCTAGGCAGCGACGGTCGGTGGAGAGGTGCGGGGCTTCTCGGCAGCGGCGTGTCTCGGCGGTGACGAGGACGGCCGTAGTCGATCGGGTCGGTGGAGTCGGCGGTGAGTAGTCCCATCGCTTCAGCGCCCCCCTCTTGATCAGTATAGGGTATGTTGGTTAGGGTTTGGCGGCGGCACGGTGATCCTTGGTTCCAGTGCCGCCCCGGCCCCTACCACTATTTATATGGCGCTGGCGACAGGGGCCCACCAGCCTAATGGGCTGGGCGCCCCTGATCAGGGCGCGATCTAAGGGTTTGGGCATTTGGCCGTTGGGCCAAATGCCCGAGAGATCAATTCCAACACTTTTTTCACTTCAATAGTTATGAAAACTATGAAGATCAAAGCTATAAAATTGTCTTACGTTCAAACAAAAAACCCCCGAGCTCAAGGCCTCATAGCCGGTCTGACCACATGTGTGGCCAATGTGACCACCGGCCACTACTACAAAAACAAGCTATACTAGACGCCTCATCACAGACGGTTTGTAAATAGAATCGTCTGTGATAATTCACAGACGGCTCTTGTTAAGAACCGTTTGTGATACTTTACAAACGGTTCATAATACAGACCGTCTGGGATTTTACCATGGCTTGGAATTTTTCTTACTATTTGATTTTACCATGGCTTGGTAAGAAAAATTCCAAGCCATGATAAAATCACAGACGATTCTTAATACAAACAGACGGTTCTTCTTATCTCATCACAGACGGTTCGTATTATGAACCGTTTGTGATGAGATGCTTATCACAGACTGTTCAAGATACGAACTGTCTGTGATGAGATGCTTATCACAGATGGTTCAGATACAAACCGTCCGTGGTATGTCATCACAGACGGTTTTTGTATGAAACCGTCTGCGATTCGCAGCGCGTGAGTTCGAAAAAATTTGAACGCGTGCGCGGGAGGCAAAATATTTTGGCACTATCCTTATAAATAATAGCCGAGTCGAGGCGGGATGTGCCCGGGAGGGTGTCGAACCTTCGAGGTGCTAACGTGCTACTAGACTTCGTCTCCGTCGACGTGCTTCGGTCTAAGTTCGCCACCGCAGGCCTCCACGACAAGGACCTCGTCCTACTCAGCTGTAAGCAAACAATCTTCTTCTTCCTCGATGACTCGATCGATCATGGTAGCTAACCTATGGGTGCACGTCCGTAAATGGTAAATGGTTGCAGTGGCTCACTCACATCCGTAATGGCTTCGTCGTCATCGCCTCCGACACCGTGCTCTACAACGACACCTCCACCGTTGACGTCGCTGACTCCTACTCGGGCCTCCTCAGCACCCTCTTCGCCGACGCCATGGTCAAGATGGCAGCATCGGGGTACTCACAGGCCGCAAGGGGTATTTTGAAGTGTCTCTGAAGATGGAAAGCTCATATAAAATGTGATGGTACCAACTATGAAATATTCAAAATTCAATTTTTTTGTAATAAAAAACTATCTTAGACGGTTTTGAACAAGAACCGTCTGTGATACCTTTTTTCACAGACGGTTTGAAAACCGTCTATGGTGACCGTTTGTTATCACAGACACATAAATCCAGACGGTTCAAAAAATTATCTGTGATGATGGTTTAGAACCGTCTGTGATGAGGTTTTGTGTAGTAGTGGGCTATGTGGACAGCAGCCCAAAGAATCCACAAATTGATCTAACTTTTGATCTTGTGATCCAAATCCTTTGATATTTCATACATAGCTCATCACAAACGTCATGAACTATTCAATTTGACGATCGAGACGATCGAAGTCCAGGTCCACGAATTTCTTGATTGAGGTCAAGAAGACTAAAAAACTAGGGAAAACAGCAACTTGATCCAAGAACTTGATCGTGGGTGGAAGATGGTCAAAATGACTATAAAATAGATCCCACAAGTCCTAGCAAGCTAGATCACAGTAAAAGACCAAAATAAAACCCTTGGAATATGAAAACTCCAAAACCATCAAAGAGAGAACAAGAACGAGATAGATCTTGTCTTGGAGCAATTTTGATTGGATTGATTAGAGGGATTGTAGGTTTACAGTCACTCCACTATAGAAGACAAAAGCTCATATTTGAGCACCAAATTTATCGATCTGTGTCTATCAAGCCCTAGCCTCCTCTATTTCCTTCACTTTCCCAAATCACAAATTAGGGTTTCCAATGGTTAGTTGTACAAATCCCGCACTAATCCTTATATAGTGGAGGCTAGGTCTAGAAAGATAATCTTATCGAGCACCTGTTAAGCCCACACATAAACGGGTCTACACTCACGCACGTTTCTCAAAGCGGGTGACGATATGGGTCTCCCAAATATATCTGTTTCTTTATTATCTTCGTATTCTCTTGACCTAAATCGTCTCTCCTTTGCGATGTCTTGCGCCGTAGTTTCTCTAAGGTTACGAACCTGGTATTTTGACGAAGATACTAAAATACCCCTTCTCGATCCTTCTCTAAAGCCGAATCCAAACAACGTGAAACAATCCCATACTTCGCCACGCATAAGTTCATCAAAAGCTCTCTTCATGCCGGCAAGTCTCTCCCATCCGGATCCCATCGGAACTGCCATGACACTTGCACCGACCCCAAGCCACTTGATGTAACTCGTTGCACCAAACTTCTCGTTCGGTTGTTCTTGTCCATCTTACGCCATGCTTGAGTCTAACCACTCCACCCAGCATACTCGATCGTTCTGTACCTCAGCTCTCCTAGCGTAGTCCCAATCATCCTCACTGTTGAACGTAGTTGACTCCAAGTCACTTGCACAACAATAGATCAAAAATCGATTTCAGGTACAAGTTCCACACAATTTGACCCACGTTAGCTAAAACATACATCATGCAACAACTATGCACTGAAACTCATGACTTTGGTCAATTCCATAAAGTTCACCACCTTCCTGGCGCATGAACTCCATCTGGCCGGTCAGACCACTTCCCAAACCGGGAAAACACCACCTCCGAACATTTCAGTAAAACTCTATCTAGTTTCGCGTCCAGTCTCCTTTTTCAATGGCACCAGCTGCAAACACAACCTCCAAGTACTCTCACAAAAGTGTTTGATCACATTTCTGGTCAGTCTAGCCGCCACCCCTGGCCGGTCAGGCCAGTCAGACCGCCTGCAACCTGATAGTCAGGCGACACTTCGATAAACCGAGGGTTTCTGCTAAATACTTCGATACCGATACCAATTGTTTAATACATTAAGATTAGTATCATATCGCATGATCTCCACACAATTATATATGGATCTATCACCTACCAGTCTGAAACTTCCGTTTCTGATATTTCGCTTCCATGAAAGGAACGAAACACATGGAAAGAAAGCGGCAAAAACGGAAAGAGCACATACAGAGAGTGGTCGGCGAGGGTCAAGAAAATCAAAATGTATTCCTCTAGCTAGTTAGTTATCTGTGGAATTCCAGCTTGGCGCATCAAGGAATAGCTCGATCGTCTAGTACTAACATTTCCAGGCGTCATTTGTTGACCTAGGAATCCCTTGATATGGACAGGGCATAACAGCAGCAAATTAAGCTCGAGCACCACGTTCGGTTACATTTTGAACGCAGACTGTTGAAATCAAACTATCCTATCATTGCTAGCTAAAGCGCATGCAGCGCCCGGCCCGGTTCTAAAGCATGCTACTAAGTTTAAGCTAGATGACGAGTCGCGAAAGCGTATACCCCGCATACAGCACATACAAACACAATACGTACTCTACCTTTTCGTCCACGTACGTTTTTGTCATCTTAACTGATCGAGCTCAATGGTTCGCTCGATATATATATTCATCGGTTAGATTTAAGGCACCGGTTAAAAGAACCGTACCAGCAATGTATATCTCTCATGGTCATGGACTGCTTCGTGTTCGACTAGTGGAATTGACCAGCTAGCCAGCTAAAACAAAATTTTGCGTCTCCCGGCAATTCCGTTATTGACTCGATCGTGACCTTATCGGTTCCGTGCTTGACATGTCCGGTCGTAGCTTTAACTAGCCCAGTCATGAACTGGATCGAGCTTAATTTAATTATTTTGGAATTTGGATCTTAAGTAGAATCAGATCGAAGTAAACACACCTCACGGTCCTGTCTAGGGCTAGAAAACCGCTACGTTGACTGTGTTATGGATTAGTAGCATTATTGTTGTTTGTTCAGTACTGTCCTTGCTAATATGCTAGTACTTCGCTATACGTCTAAACTAAGTTGCATTGCTCGCCGCATCTGCTACGTGGAGTACCCCTGTAAAATGGTGAGTTGAAATTAAGGAGCAGAAGAGATACATATGGCTGAAAGATTCTCCATGTGTGTGCGTATACGTTGGTTAATTTAGTACCCCCCCCCCCCCTTGTTTGGGAGATCGATCATGAGCTACGATGTGAATACACAACATCCGAGATATATCAAACCATTATGTTTCGTCGCCAACTTTTGACTCAGAAAAGCAGTGAAAATGAATACTATGATCGATTGTACTTTTAAAAAATGCTCATTACGAACGTCAAAGGGTCAAGTAATAGCACTTAAGTTTCCAAAAAAGACTCAAGTAATAGAAACAAATAAGACAGCTCTCTTGGTGCAATGGTGGACATACAAGATTATGAACTCACCAAATCAAGTTCGAGAGACTCATTTATACCTTAAATTAATGTGGAATTACGGGGGAGAAGTCTTATCCCGTCAGATCTAAATATATATATAGAAACACATGACAAATGATAGAGATGGATCGAAAACAAAATCTAAATCTGTCTTCTGCGTATATTGCACATTGCTGCATCATTTCATGATCCCAATACTGAGATCTGACCTTACAAAGTCAGGATCAGGCCACACTTTAATTTCTCCAAGGCTGGTAATTAAGCCTGATGCCCGCTTGTAAAAGGGCTTAACATCTGATGATCACTATTAATTCCTCAAAGAACGTAGCAAAAAAAGGATCATGGAGTATAATCCACAGAGGCTCATTAAACAAATTCAACTCGAATTAATTTACAGGTATCATATCAAGCGCCATATCCCATCCTTTGCTTATTCTTTACAAGTATCGATCGATCTCCATGTATCTCTATGACTCCATTATTGTCACCTCTTTGTTATCTGTTAACCCCACCTCAACCATAATCATTTCTTAATTAACCGTGAGCTGCGGGAACCCCAACGACGGGTGCGGCGACAATGGCGAGAGTGGCGGCAGGCCTCCGAGCAACCCTTCCCAATACTGCTCCCAGCTCCAGCTCGACGGCGTCGGCGGAAACCCCTCGACAGATGCGGCAGCGCCCCCCGACGTCGTAGTCGACGTCACCGTAGATGACGTGGTCGCCGTCGTCTCCCGCGACATAGACGACGGCGAGGTGGAGGACACCTGGGTCGACGGCGACGGCTTCTCGTACTTTAAGGCCTTGTTTACCACTCCGACCACCCCGACGTCGGGGTCCACCTCCTGTCGCTTCCGTTTGTTCGTGGACGCCTTGGCAGGCGGCGCCGCGGCGGTCTGCGACGTCGGAGCGGGCGGCGGTGGGGCCCACAGGTCGGCGCCGCGGGTGCCGACCTCGTTGGGGAAGTTGAGGATGGCCTTGGCGCCACGCATGCGGAAGGCGGCGCGGTCGTAGGCGCGCGCGGCCTCCACGGCCGTGTCGTAAGTGCCGAGCCACACGCGCGAGCCCCGGCGCTTCGGATCGCGGATCTCCGCCGCGAACTTGCCCCACGGCCGCTGCCGCACGCCACGGTACTTGCGGAAGTCCTCCTCGGCTGCGGCCGCTGTCGGCTCCGCCGCTGCAGCCCCCGCCCACCCGAAAGAGCTCGGGGGCAGGGAGATGGTCAGCGACGGCCTCACAGGGGATGTCTCGCCCCCAAACTTTATCATCACCGGTGCGGCCGGCTCCGTCCCCCGGAACGTCACGTCGCCAACGGCAACCGCAGGGGCAGCATCCATGTACTCGTGCGTTAGGTCTACGTATCCTTGCTGGTGCTGCGGCAAGAACATGGGCTCGTACGCCGGTTCGGCCGTGGGAGGTGGCAGTACTACGGGGAAGGTGGCGTCTTCGGAAATTGCAGGGTTAGCCGACGCCGGGATACTGCCGTCGCCGCCGAGCAGGTGCTCGCGAATGAGCTCGAGAGCAAAGTCGTCGATGTCTCCGGCGAAGTCCATGCTGCTTGTGGTTCGTCTTTCGTTATGGTTGCCGAACAGCCGTGAGGACTGAGATATGACACGAGAACTCGAGTCTCCACGGCAGAGAGGTGCTTGTGTTTGTTCGTCGGTGTTGAGTAGTCTTGAGGAGAAAACTAAAGTGGTGGCGTTTGTATTTATAGCTAGGCCGGACTCCGGAGTGAGACGAGAGACGAGAAAGCTGAGGGTTTCAGACTCTCGCCAACCGAGGGGACCCACTTTGCGTCTTTGGGTTCATACTACTCCAATTGCTATGCCGAGATTATTTAGTTTAGTTATTGCAAAAACTGTGACTTCCTTCTAGATCGAGTAAGGGTCATCTGGGACTTTTAAGAGACGGTCATTTTTCCCTAAGAGTGGTCTTCGGAGTTAAAAAAAAAAAGAGTTCCCTAATTAACCCGACTGCCATTTTGTCTTTGTTCTTGCATAATCTCTCGAAGTATTTGTTAGATTTTAAATTATGTGATGAAAATATGAGCTATTAAAACTTTCAAAAATAATTATAGTGGTCAAGAATAAAAAAATAAAAAATAAATTACTATAATTTATGTATAATAAAATTATAAATCAACTAAAATCTGACTGTTTTGAACTGAGAAACAGTCGAATCTTGTATTGAGAGACCCTGTAACAAATGCTCCAAACCAACGACCGTTCACTTTGTTATTCATTAGTACATTTGCTGGAACATGTTCACGATCGCCATGCATGCAGTTTGGTTAGTTTCCGGCCGGCTGTAGCAAAATTAAGATCGAGTTGCAGCGCATGCATACGGACGCACGTAACTCGTAAGGTGGTGATCGAGCCGAACTCGTATCCGGTGCCATGCCAGTCGATGCAGCGGACCGGGTCCAGTACTAGCTAGCTATATCGTCCGCCGCTTTAAATAAGCATGCAGTATTACTAGTACTCCTGGCCACTTGAGGATGCTCCAGTATACACGTGGGCTCGTTCTTCTTAAGTGGCCTTCGATTCGTGAATATTCTTGGACGCTTCCGACCTCTGGACGAACGGCTGCGATCGATTGAATATAAACAGCACGGATGCCTGATTCCATGTTAAGTAAGTTGATTCCCGTATCTGTTACTGACTGGGTCCGCCGCCAAAGAGTACATGGAACGTACTTAATTTGTCAGCCTGATTTGACCTCGCGTGCCGATCTGCTGAAGTGTAAGGCTAGCCTCATGTCGACTACAAACTTATAATAGAACTGCTACACGATCCTAATTAAATACAGCAACTATGATATTTATATATATTTTTTTGCATATTTATGCGCCTCCATGCATGATCAAATTAAGATATCTAAATGACTAATTCGGTTTCTTGTTGTTTTGACATTCTAAATTAGTTAAGAGTAGCGCATGCATGAATCCCCGATCGGTGGAGGCCACGAAGCTATAGCTTGAACCGTGCACGCAGCTTCGGTCGGCCGGACCGGACCGGACCGCGCGCTACGTACCATGCAAAGCAGGGAGCTGTGCTAATGTTGATGATGCTTTCAGACTCTTTAAGTTGTTTCACCGGCATTTCCCTCTTGTCGATGTATCGAGCAAGTAAAATTAAAGATTACTGCAGCAGTCTTCTATTCGTGGTAAAAGATTACTGCAGGAGTCTTCTAGCAACCGCCTTATACTTTTTATAAGTGAGCTCGAGTCCATTGCAGGCAGCGTACGTCTAGCTATCATGAGAGCGAAGTGGTTATATTCACTAGGCGTACGTGGGCCAAATTGACAGGCGAAGATAGAGAAACTTTGCAAGTTAAGAACACAGCAGCAGCAGCAGCAGCAGAGCACATTCCTACAGGGTCGAGATCCTACGAGAAACACAGTGATCTGTACCATCTGCTTAGGAGATATCCGTAGTATATAATATACTGGACTCTCTTCATGGGTAGTAACGAGCAATAACGGGCTAAAATAAGTCGCCATTTCAGCGTCATCGCTCAGTGCCAATCAAAGCGAAAACTACCCCGACGTTACACTTGCAGGAATATAAAACAGCAGCATAGCTTTGAAAGTAAAATTAAGAAAATCATCCGTCGCTCACATTATGCTGGTCTTCTTCAAAGTTCAGAACGACGCGAATAGCAATGTGAGTTCCTGAATCCTGAGGACTCTCCGAGTGTACACCAATATCCAAGAAACTTACTAATAAAATGCGTCAGTTAACTAAATTATCAGATCAGACGACCTCGGCGCCATCGAAAGATAGGGGTACGTACTAAAGCGACCACTCGGCCTCAGCGCAACCAGCTCTGACTCGATGCTGACCTCTTCAAATGCAGAGCCAACGCAACCCGGTACATATTTTTATAGTCGAAGGAAGCATCGCGGCAGTATATGTTTGATTTGTTCCTTCGGTTCACCCGAATTTCACAGTGGTTTGCTTCGTGCGGCAACAAACTAGGGGCATATAAATCCAAAACTCGTGATCTGGTCATGACCAAGCTCACACGCTCACCAACTGAACTGATCAAAGCAAAACCGATATGGAATCCACAAATTCACTTGAAACGGCGAAGATCATTTGGACAAGTGTTGGTAAACTAAAAAAAACTAAGAAGCTAAAAAAAACTAAGGAGCAGATCAATCACCAACATGTTTTATAAAGCAGGTTGGATGGTAGTAAAGGTTGTGCTTGTCTGATTCAGGTGTTGGTAAGACGGATTAGGGAGTACAGAGCATAGGATGGCAAGAACCCAGCTGGATTCATCACGAAATTTATTACTAGTACTACTATGGTCTACTGTATGGTGATGCAGCCCTGCATTTTCCTAACGGAAACACGAATCAAGCTTCACACTACATTTGATCATTCAGTGCCGTGTTAGGCCATCCCAAACCACTAATGATGTCACATTTATAAAGCCTTCAATGCATCCTGTGGACCTTGCAACTCTCCTTGACAAAGATGATGGGATAGACACCTTAATTATGTTCCTAGAGGCATTGAATTGTAATCAGATATTGGCACATCGGACAAAGATGATGAGATAGATGGGCAAGAAGTCCCATGAGCTGCAATTTCTCATTCACACCATCAAAATTTTCACTAGAACGTCAATATCACTTGGAATAGTTAGCTTGATGCTATTTGAAGTGGCAGCTAAGGATACAGATTAGATTAGCGTATGTATGACATCATAAAAGAGCTATGATGTGTCACTGACAGATAGTAGGTTCCGGTAGGACTTTTCTGAATTTTTTTGGTGGACAGAAATACTAGAAAACCATGCAGCAATGGTAAACATTTTGTGAAAAAAAATCGCTGATCATTTAGGGTGGAAAACATATCTCACACTTCGGCATTCCCCTGCGTGCATATTTTATCTGCTGTTTAGGCGAAATCTAGTTCAGGAAAGTGAACCGTTCGAGACATATTTGAATGAGATGAGGTCAAATTTTCGCTTTCATGAACATGCGACACACAGAATTGTCTCTCTTTTTTTTCTTGGCAAACACAAGCAGAATTTTCATGACGAATGGTGTTGAGCCGATCAACTAATGGGCCCATCATATATCATATCAGGGTCATTATACTACCAGACATATAATTTTGGTCTTCCTAGACTTGACAACTCCGGTGGAGGCTTATTATGAATAGCGTTTGTATTCAATATGGAGTTAATGGGTTAATATATATACAAATCTAGGTGTGGTATATATGCAAGTAACTCCTTATACAACGGGGAAAATACACAAATAATAATATACATCTAGCCCACCATCTCAAACTTATAGTAGATCAACAACATTAAGTTTAGAAAGATAGAAAATTTTCCGCGCAACCAAGGAACCACCGCAAGTAATAGATCACGAGATTACCGCTAGACGCGCCGACTCGTAGCGGAAGTAGAGTCGTTGTAGCGAGTTGATGCAGTCGTAGTCGTACTCACGACGCGTCTCCTCCTTCGAGTAGTCGTACTCGATGCGCGTCTGCTTCTTCGAGTGGACGTACCCACCACGCGACTTCTTCTCCGACTCCGGTGATCAACACAAGTCGCGGATCATCCTAGTGCTGATGCTTCGCAACAACACCTCCGAGGTATCCACATGTACGGGGCAGGATCACCACGCACCAGAGTGCTAGCTCCGGTAGCGAGGTTAAGAAGGCGTAGCTATTAGGGTTTCAGGAGTTCTTCCAAAGATCATCCTCTTCGTACTACTTTACCCCATGCCACCGCCCCTCTTTATATAGGCATCCGTGATGGGTCTCGTACCCGAGGCCCATTAGGAACTCGTGGCCTATACGAATTTGGATCACCATCCAAAACAGATCCTTGCCTTTAAGTGTGCGACCCCACAGGTTCATGTGTAATCGGTTATGACTCGGAAACTCTTTTCCGATCACTAGTCGTTAGCGGTACCTAGCAGCACATAACGATTCCCAAAGACACATAGAATAAATCGGACGAACCTTGATGTAATATGATCTATGATCAGGTCCTCATCACTTACGACCAGTTCGTATCTCTATACGACCAGGTTGTAACTGGTCATGATCAGTTCGTAACTCCTTACGACCAGGTTCTTACCATTTTGTGATTACGTTTGACCAGTCTACGACCAGTATGTATCTCCATACGACTAGTCCGTAACTGATCAAACTAAGCGACCTACTCATGCATTCTCCCTTTACCTCACGATGTCTGGTTGAACTCCAGGTGAGATGATGTGTCATCCATGGACTGTTCAATACTTTCTCGATCGAATGTCGGATAACATCATGTGGTCGACACTTCGACCACTAGTGGCATGGTCATGCACTTTCTTTATCCGATCACCACGAGGAGCCCAGAGACATCTCTCCTGTTATGTTAGGAGGGGCAAATCCATCTCGACCAGTCACATTCCTCCGCATGTTTCATAGTATACCCGAAAGCTACCTTTATAACTACCCAGTTACGGAGTAGCGTTTGGCAACCCCTAAGAGTGTTATTACACATGTAGGAAACCATGCTGATCTCAGGTCTAAGGATTATACATCATCATTACTTGAGACCAACTAATGACACAAAGATTCATAACAATCTCAATAGTGTCTCAATGATAGGTCTATCCAACACCATGTTCTCTAACATGTGTTCACATTATTGATTCGATATCTCTATATCTATGACCGGTGAAACCAGATCATCAATCAATATATGTGCTAGTCACATAGTCATTGGTGTTCCGACCAGTGACCTTCGACCAGGGATACATTTAGAATGACATCATATAAGTTAAAGAGTTTCAACAACAAGTCACGTACTTATTGATCTATAACAAATGATTCATTCAAGGAACATGATAACATATTATCAAAATCATGAACATAATGAAATATCATCATCTCTATGATTGCCTCTAGGGCATATTTCCAACATGCAAGCGGCGGGATGTGTTCTAGCTTGAGAGGGACACCGAGGGAGGGTGAAGTTGCCAGCTGCGCTAGTCGTTGTGGCCGGAGTTAGTTGCGCTAGTCGTTGTGGTGAACATCCCGGACAACTTATGGGATTGTCCCATAGGGGTGAGATGACGGAAGAGACGAGGTAGTTTGAAATGTTACTGTGACGATCGCTCAACTACATGACTAAGAAATCATGTGGGGTAACGAGTATGATTATCTCTTGTCGGTATAGTGTACAATCTCTGCAGAGTCTAAACTGTTTAAACAGTCGCGCCTACGGTCAAAGGCAGACATGAGATCTTAACTTGAGTTAGTTCTATTTCAAAAACCTTTGTGGGTGGATTACAACCAGGACGGCTCACCTAGCCTGAGGTTGGATTTTTTCTGAACCGTCGAGCTCAGTGGTGTGAAGGAGCGCAGGTAGCTCCACCAAAATGATGCATGTGTAGAGTTCCGATGGAGGGAACATCTACTGTTATTTAATATTGCACTTACTCTCTTTAATAAAATGTAATTTGTTTAAAATGCTAAGTCATGAATTTGTAACTATGATAATTGAATATGTTGCTTTAGCAAATAAAAGAACATGAGTCATCCTTGTTAAGCCTTGCATGTATACTATTGGATATTGTGTGTTGGCTCGCGAGCACGAAATTTATGCTCTCTCTCGCTCCCTCCCCCAACCCTCTAGATGATATGGATCAGGGAGACTACGCGTACTACGAGAATACCGAAGTCGATGGCCAGAGAAACCATGAAGAATAGTCTAGATTCTGTAGTCTAGGTCTCGCCCCAGTCTAGTGGACTCATCGGTATTTGCGTACAACCGATATTACCTAATTCCTTGGATAATATCAGCCGTACACAGGTTACCCCAGTTGCCTGTGGAGAGATGAGCTCTACCCCTCTTTTGCTTCCGCTGTAGCTACGTACTTTTATGTAATGTAATTAATTTGGACTGATGGTCCTTACATAAAACTCGACCTGACATGCTCTTTGTCACTCTGGTGTCTGTTTATATTTGAATGTCTTAATTTACGCCTTGTATGAAATGATTCAGCAATGAACCTGTGAGTGATACCTACCGATCTAGGGAGTAGCACAATATTTACCACAGAGAATTCAAAATTAGAAAATTCAGGTCTGACACACACAGAATTGTCTCTCTTTTTTTCGTGGGAAACACAAGCAGAATTTTCGTGACGAATGGTGTTGAGCCAATCAACTAATGGGCCCATCATATATGATATCAGGGTCATTCTACTACCAGAAATATAATTTCGGCCTTCCTAAACTTGACAACTTCAGTGGAGCTAACATATACAGTTAATTACCGGAGTCAATTTACACTCAAAGACATTCAGACGTGTTAAGACATTGTAAAAGCTGCAAAGCACTGAAATTCATACTGGATCAGCAGGTTATCCAAACCAACTTCCGGGTAAACAAGAAAATGATGTTCAGCAGTGTCACGGAGCACACAGCATCGTAAACAAGGGAACAAAAGGAGTGATACATCACGTGATAAGAGAGAGGCTTTGAGCAGTTCAACTGTAGATGCTTGACTATGACCTGCAGCACCTCACATACAGATAAGTCCGAGAGATGGAGCCATAGTTATTACATCAGGTCAGCTCAGACGAGAAAAAAATGTTAACGGATATGACTTCGTGCATGCACGCACTAACTCAGTCCACATCTCTCCCGATTGACTCGGTCAAGCTCCGTTTCACTCGCCCACCTCTGTCTCTCTCGTTCAGTTGTTCTGCACGCTGTTCTGTTATATGTCTATATATACATTGATGAATACAAGAATTAGTACTACAAAAAACAGTCTCAAAACCTGAAAGACATTCACATTTGTACAGTGATCGCAGGAGGTTTTGACTTCAATACCACCTCGAGTCCATCGCTTGCTTCCGAAATCCCGATGCGCGTCAGCGTCTGACGCGCATCCTGCGGGTCTAGCGGAGCGGCTAAGATTGAATCTTTCAGATACCGCCGATACGTCTTGTTCCTCACTAATGGATCAACGGGGGGCAGTCTCGATGAGGCCAGCTAATACATTATTTCGGCTAGTAATTCAAATGTTACTGTTGATTTTTCTCGATCACATCGTGTCAAATTATTGTTGATCGAAGTAGGAAAAATGGTAAGAACGAGATCGTGGCGCTTGTTTTACATCACGGCAACGACGATTTTGGAGGCCCGGTGTGGAGTAGTCGTGGCTGCAAGAGGTAGTTGGGCTGACACCTTCGGCCCGTGAAGCCACAGGAAAAGGCACGGGCTAACTTGGGCCGTGTTTCCGCTGCCTCGACCCCGTCGTCCGCGGCGCTATGGAAACCGGCGGCCATACCACACTACATCACATCGTCACGCCGCGACCGCGGCGGATGCGGTGTTGCTGCTGCCAAATCAACGGGCCGCAGGCGTGGCATCCTGGACTTACCACGGACCACAGCACGTGAGGTCGTGAGCTGGGCTGGCTTGCTCAGATCGAAGCTACACGGTTCCGGGCTGGGTCAACACGTGACCCCGCCCGAACCCCGGCGCTGCTCGCCCTGGCTTCCGAAACGAAACCGATAGGGATGTGGACCTGTGGCTGCGTCCAAGTCCACTGCGGGTGTACGAGGAAACGAGGGCGGCCTGCCCTGCTATCGTTTGTGGATTTTCTGCCTTGTGTTATTTAGGTTCTGTTTAGTACTATGTCTACTATTAATTTCTCAATCGATTCTCGTAGAGTTGTATCAAACATCTTGATTCTCAAAATCACTAGATTCTGCTTCTCGCGAGGAGCTGTCTCGAAAATGAACTAGCAACGAGAAGCAGTCTCCCAGTAGATTCGCGTGAGAATCCAACCTCCAGAAACGAAAATACCCTTTGAAGTTGAAGGTTTTTACTCGCAAATGCCACTAAGCTACACAAATACAATTGAAGTATTACACCCAGGGGTGACATTGTCTATTTGCTTCTAATCCTCCCTTATATGGTTTTTGGAGCCAACCTATCAGCTAAACGGTTTCAACAGACAGCTCCAGATTCTCAAAGAAGTGAATTATCAGAGAATCACAAGCAGAATATGAAAAATGATAATCTGAACCTGTACCAAACAGATCCTTATGCTCCTAAAAAGTTACTGTTGATGCAAAGATGACGGACGCCCTAGCACACCACAACGCTCTTTTCCACAGCCAAAACGAGGGCAATCTATCTACATTCTACAGCCCACTCGGCACTCACCATTGGATAGCCTGCATAATTAGGTTCGAGCAGGAATGTCTGCCACGTCACTTGGCAAAAAAAAATTAAAAAAATTACAGGTAGCCGCAGGCCCACAGAAGCACAAAGCACCACCACTGGAACCCGTCCTCCTGACGTGGTAGGCGTGGTCTGGGACGCTGGTCGACGGTTCATGGCATCTGGACGAAGTGGCAGCGTAATTTTTGCTCTCCGAAAAGCACAAGGAATTTTTCCCTTGTGTGCAGCGCGTGCAGATTGCAGATGCACTGAGACTGTGACTGGCTGTAGGCGCCCGTGTTCACTTGCCGAGTGGTACTTCCATTGCATGCTGCTCGTCCTACCCCATCCGTTAGGCACATGTTTATCTCGCAGAACAATCATGTGCGTAATTTACCGGGGATTATTAAGTATCCTATATATAGTCTGGGTCACACAATAGAAGCAGGATATTTTCATACGCGGCCAACAAGTTTCTCCTCGTGTAGCTTGAAATAGAAGTACTCCATTAAAAAAAAACAATTTTAAACCACAGCACAATACACTACTCCACCTTTCTACTCACAGATTCAGGAACCAATTGATCTCGGGGAAAGGAAGATTCGAGAACCAACAGACTAATAATGTATTCACGGCCGTACGTGCACGATTATCTCCCATATAAAACAAGTGTTTAACGTCTGAGCAGCTACTACAGATATGCTTGCCGGCCGGTTGCGGCCTTGCAAGCGAGAGCTGAAACGAGAAATGTGTCGGGTGGATGTCACTTTGCCGGAGGAACTGTATATATAGCGTACCGACAAATAGGGATTTGTCATTTTGTGTTTGTGTGTGTGGCACGAGCGCCTCATCTTTTTTGCATGCGAAAGGATAGTGACTTGAGTTGGCATAAAGTGCTTTCGACTGTCCGTGTCTCTGGTGCGCTAATAATACGAGGGATTTATCGGTCGACAATCTTTATGTTCTCAAGTTTGCCAACATTTACGTACCGACGGTCGAATACTACAAACGGCAGTGCTTTAATATGTACTCCTGGTTTTTTTTTTAAAAAAAATTGTTTTTTTGGAAAGCACAAATTTCTAACGCAGGTTATCTCTTAGAAAGTGCTGCGGTTTGGATTCGGTTTGTGCCCCTGATATTGGAATTTGTTTGGAGCAATCGTTTTTTTAGTGCTCTTGATACTTTAGGGCTTTAGGCGAGACCGTGAGAGCGGCCGAGCGACAAAATTCAAAGGTCACGTTTGGCGTATCACAAATCGACACCAGCGGAAAGTAGGCGTGATTGGCTGATGGAAAGGATGATCGATGAAGAGTAGTGTCTACGCACGTCTCTCTCGTACGAGTACTAACGCCTGCACGTGAGACGATCATGCCTTTGCCTACATGCCATACTGCCATGTAGTCTCCTCATCGAGAACAGAGCTGCTAGTGCCATACTGCCATGTAGTCTCCTCGTCGAGAAACAAGAGGTCGATGTGGACGGTGGACTTGCGCCCCACGACTTGTTAATCTCTTGTACGGATTTCTTGTTTTCCAGCGGTCAGTGGAGCCCGTGAGGATTTACGTACACGCAAGTAGAAGGTTGGCATATTAATATCTCCCGCTCCTCCATTTTCCAAACCTGATAATCACGCAAGAGTAGGACTGCAGGCGTAATCTTTTCGCTCTTGCCTTTGGTTGAACGTCAGTGAGGCCGTCCAGCGCACCGGCCTGCGTCCGATTGCACACTTGTCTCATGGCGAGCTCTTCTGGCTGTGTAGATTAGCAATGTCACATCACGATTCAGGACGACAGAAACGGTTAAGAAATGGTGATCTGGCACACTGTACTTGCCTCTAATTGAAATTTGATATTTGAATAAGGCTCTGATCTACACCACTTTAAATTTGTATGTACTACACGAGTACTGTGCACATACATGAACACATTGAGCTGTATAATACATGTAAATACACAGAAGTTTGAACACAAAAGTTTTTTTTTGTTTTGCAAATAATGAGCGGTACAATCAATGTACATACATGAGAATACACACACATATAGCAACTGTACAAGTGTGTGTACAATACAAGTATCCAGAGAGAGTACACATACATTCTGCACAACCCAATACACACTTTTGCATAGGAAAAAAAAAAAGAAATCACAAAAGTGCATTGTACAATACAATATGCATATATATACACCGGAGGGAGACAGAGAGACAGAGATGGGCGCGTAGTACCTCGAGGGAGACAACATTGAGGAAGTAGTCGATGGTGGCGATGAGCGACGAAGTGCTCCAGGTCACCGGAGATTAGGAAAACGTCAGTCGCCGAAGGTGAGGACGACGCAGAGATCCGGCGACCCAGCACTCGAGGCTAGCAGGGACAACGAAGTACTCGCTGGCTGGGGACGAAGCAGTGGTGGTGGTGGAGGTGGAGTACTCGAGGTAGCGATGTAGGAGTACTCCCGGTGGCGGTAGAGTACTCGAGGCGGTAGCGGTGTCGGTGTGCTGCTCCTGGTGATGGCCGAGGAGTACTCCCTACAACCGTTGGGGGGTAAGACAGATCCAATTGTCCCTCGTTGCACCACCGACGGACCTAGCCTCTCCCCACCGCATCGCAACTGGATTCGAACACCGTTGATCGCGCATCGCGCCATTGTCGGACGTGAGGAAGACGATCGTTCCTTGTTGCCCTGCCGCCGGATCTGGGTCCGGCCTCCCTTCCGCCGTCTGCACCACAACCGGACCCAACTGCCGTCGCTCATGCGTCACGCCACCACCAGAGGTGAGGAAGGCGGTCGGATCCGGTCGTTCCTCACCACACCGCCGTCGAATCCGGCCACCGTCATTCATACGCTGCACCACCACCCTTCGGCGGTTGCCGCACCATCACCCGCCGCCGGTCGGTGTGCCTCCGGCCGCTGTCGGAGAGAGAGAAGTGAATGTGGGTGTGAGGACAGAGAGACATGGGGTGGTTTATTTATGTGTTGCGCTAGGGCGCCACCCACGTGGTGTACGATGATTTGTACCATGTATTCTAGGTATATGTATTTCTATTGGACTGAAACGACGACTAGAGCAGGGTGAATATAAGCACTATTTCTTTTTCACCTCAATCGGATTCAACTCAACTATCATTCCAATAGTTATGAGAGCTATGAATATCAATGTGCAAGCATAGCACAAGACTTGTATTGAATCCAATCGAAATCTTGAAGCACAACAACCAAAAATACCAAAAACTCAAATCAAGGAGAGTCGGGTGGTCAAACATCTCAATATGGGCAGTCTGACCTTTGGCATGTGTCGACAATCGAGTCGCCGATCTTACAAAATAAAACAGAGGAAAATGGCAAAGAGTTCTTGCGACAGAATGTAATTGCTCTTTATTGCTATGAACTAGATTCTTTACAGGGGGCCTTCGACAAGGCGGTGGACTAAACATAATTATACTGAGAGTAATGCTCGCTATGCTATTGAATCAGAGTTAAAACATGAATCTAATAGTGTCTGCGATGCTTCAATCCGATGCATTTGTTCCTCCGTGCTATGTCTTTAAATACCCAACGAAGAGGTGACAATTACTCCTAGATAAAACGCCTGTTAGAAGTGACAGGTCTGGTCAGAGGGACAGTTGTTGTTAGTGAAATAGTAACTGGTTGTCGGTTAGCGTCTGTGTGACACTCAACCGTATGATAGTTGTTGTCAGTGTCTCAGGACCATGAACTGTCATGTGGCATGGAGCAAATATGATATATGTTCCATTCGTCACACGGTAAGAATGTACTTGGAGTTAGATCCAGATAACAGTTCAAGGCTTCTACGAGCAGTCATCTGGTCGGGGATCGGGTACAGGACCTCGTCCGACTAGGATACCTATAAGTAACCTTTGAAATCCTTACGATCACGGGGTCGTTAGCCTTAGTGGTTACGACCATGAATACATATGGTCTTTTAATTAAGTATTAAAGTAATACATAGAGATTTTAATCCTCGTCAGCTGGCCCCCGAACTTTAAAATAAATTGGTCATGTGAACCCTCATTTAATGTCGTGACAAACGAGCTAGTCTGTATTCACTTTAAAGTTGAGAACCTGCCTTGAGAATCGAAGAGTTTTTTTTCTGTCTGTTGGACATTGGTTTGTGTCTGTTGGACTTTTGGGTTGGTTTGTATTTGTTGGACTTTTGGGTAACTCTTTTTTGCAGTTAAGGAGTTGCGGCTATAAAATCCCTTCGGTACGCCGCCTAAAGAATTTTATGCTCTTAGATTTTTTAAAACTTCCTATTCATCTTCCTACAAAGGATCTCTTCTGACCTCCTTTGTTCTTTTTGCCCAAAAATTTTCTCCGGCCACTGCTTATCCAATCATGTCGGACTTAATCACCAAGTGGTTGGTTTCAGATCTAAGCGGGAAGAAGTTCAAGGCTTTGGAGAAGATCGGGATGCTTCCAGACAAGAGTCTGATTAAGTGGAGATCAGCAACCGTAGAGTATTACCTGAGCAAAGATGAAGGGTCAGATTTCTGGTACACAAGTTCCTTTCGTAGGTTCTTGAGTACTACGATATTGAACTGATCAACCTAGCCCCCAACTCAATCGCCAACCTCAGCATCTTCGTCTACCTCTGTGAGGCGTACCTAGAAATTCGACCAGATCTGAGGGTCTTCATTTATTTTTACAAAATGGCGAGGTTAGGGAAGACGACGGGAACCCTGGGGCATGCTCGCCACGCCTTCACGACGGGAAGGCTGATGAGTACATCAAAATGTACTCGAAGTCCTCATGGTCGTCATGGAAGAAAAGCTGGTTCTATATGACGGTCACGGAGGAGGACATCCTTTTTTTCACAGGCAAATTGGCGAGGGAGAAACCCAACTGGCGTTCAATAGTAAAGGAGGGAAGAGTCGGAAGGTGTGTCGCGGCAATTTAAGACCTCAGTGCCAGGGCTTAACCGCTTGGCATGTGATTAAGGACTTTTTCATGCGTCAGATTAGTCCCTTGAGGCTCTGATTGTGTTCCCTGGTTTGGCACATCGGTTGTGACAAAGCGACCAAGCATACCAGAGAAGGTAAGTTTCGAGAATTCAGAGTCCATTCTCTTCGAATTCTTTCTTTTAGAACGCAGTTTCATGTTCAGGAAGGTGAATGTAATCATTGGATAGGAGTGCAACATGGTGTTGAACACAGAAAAAAAAAAGTAGCACTGTGTGGATTACTACTTAGTGTTTGTTTTTCATGATAATTTTTTTTTGTTTTACCTGGATACAACTGCATGACAGACTCACTAATCTCAAATATTGGTGTCTGAGCTACCTGATCAGTGTGATACAACACTCGTGTTCGTGTAAACTTATACGGTGATCATAGCCATAAGTACCTTACGTTGATCGAGCGACGTTGCTGGGAGTTGGGATCAAGCTTTCAAGCGTACAAAAGCCTCCCGTTGCGATTTGGGCTCACTTCAATTTTCTACGTCAACTAGACGTCGACCATTTATGGGCTGATGGAGTGCGGAAGGTGGAAGACGTACACCATGAAGCTTCATTCGTAGCTTTTCTTAACCTTCTTCGGTACCGCCGCAGACAAAGTGGTCTTTTCCAACTCTGATTCTTGGGAAGGTTTGTTCGTTTTCCAATAAAAAAAAATGGGGCCCTTTTCATGTAGTGTGTTGCTTGACATTGCTTTTCGCAAAGTTTGGTACTGGTATAATATCAACTAAACTGTACAGTCATAGTCTAGTGGAAGAACATGCATGAACAAGAAACTGCTTTACATATCACAGTAAAGAAGGTCGCTGCTTCTGGTAAAAGGATCGAGTAAGTGTTTAGCAAGTTGCAAGTCCAAAGTCTTTGATCACTGCTGTTACTGTGGCCGCAAAAGTTGATCACCAATCTGTTCGAAGGAAAAAGAAGCTGTTCACCGAGTCTGCGCGAGTCAAAAGGTAGCTTCAGAATATTAGTTGAGGAGCGGTGGAGATACTACGTATATCCATCGGGCCAAACTTGTGCTGTTCTCGCGCTTGTGCGTCGCCTCGTCCATGTCTAACGTGCCAGGTTCAACTCCGGCAAGAGAATTTCTCATTTTTGTACGAGGACTAATGCGCCGATTTGCATAGGAGTACTTTACCATGGACGTGGCTAGCATCCAAAAAAAAAAAAAAAAAAAAATTGGTGAACTCCAATTCTCCCTACTACTAGTTAAGTTACGTTACGTTCTCGACGACTAGAAGTTTTGCACGGAAGGACCCAATAAGGTGCTCAGGACGTGGGCCCCGCAGTAGCACGCACGCACACAGACGGTGCTGCTGAACCTTTGCGTCCGGAAGGACCTGGCCCTCGCCTAGTGCTGGCCCGGTACGGACAAGGTACATTCCGGCTCACCTCGCCACGGTCCATTGTGACGCGACTATTAAACGGGTTATGTTGTGTCGGTTCACATATTAGGAAGGTGATTTAGACATAGCCCATCGGCCATTCATATCGTGCTGGTCCGGCACGAGTTTGTTTAGCCTGAGAGGTCTTTTCGACGCGCTTAGGCCGTTAGACCCGATAAAATCCTCAGAAGCAATTAAACGACAGAGATATTGACGAGCTACCTCAGGATCGTAGTCTTAGCTATGTACAGTGCAGTCGGAGTTGTACTGCAGCTGTGTCTACCTCATCATCAATTCTTGCTTGGCTTGACATCTTGTAGCATTTCTAAGCAAGTGCTCCGTTCCCCCTGTAGACCTTGCAAACAATTTATTGTGATAAATTTTGCAAATAGCATATGGTACCTTATTTTCCTGCGTGTCTTACTTAGTTGTCCTGTCGAAATTCTCTCTCACTTCCGATGTATACTGTCTCGACCTCTTTGCTCCGGTTGGCGTGGAGCTTGATGATGAAACTTCGCATTGCCCTTCCAGTTGGCTTGAGACAGCCGCAGCCGCCTCCATAGATGCAATTTTCTCCTCTGAAAGTCTGTAAACACCAAAAGAAAAGCTGTCATAACTGTCCATAACGAAAACTGCAAAATTGAAACTAACACTATTATTATTTTCATCTTAGTATAACAAGTACTGACAATAAAAGTATACAAAAAATAGTATTGTACCTCTTTTGCTTACTTGATGCCGAATATTAAATTTTTCAAAATTTGGCATAATTTTTTTAATATTGCCAAATTAGCTCAATACGAATTTGAATTTGCACAATAGAATTTCAAAGAGTGAGTGAGGAATGGAGGGGTAACGAATGAGGAGGGTATGGTGGCTATTTGTATGAGCCTCCTGGCCTCCTTCCTCCACACCAGCGCCGCTGCCTCCTCCTCCTCCCTTCCTCCCTCCCTCGTGGCTAGCTAGCCACCGGCACCGCTCCTCCTCCCTTCCTCCCTCCCTCGTGGCTAGCTAGCCACCGGCACCGCTCCTCCTCCCTCCCTCCCAGTCCCGGTGCTCCTCTCGTCTCTCCCTACGTCTGATGAAACAATGGGTCGCGATCTTCCAATAGGTACTGTAATAAGAGATGAACACATAGGTATTAGATGATCAACTAAATTCAGCACACAAGAATTGTTGTTGAAAACAATAAGATTCAATTCATACATGTTATCACAAGTTATGTATATTCGATATACAAAATAAATTAATTGTCTACACCATAATCTTCAATCAAATTAAACTTATATACATTGGTGTAGGCACTAAACAAGGATTTCGAATATGCAATTGCAGAAATGTTTTCCATAGCATGTGATAATTTCATAGGTGGAACCAATATAATGTAACATAAAGAATCAGCGGAAAAAATTCTTGTCAAAACTTATTTATGTCTAACAAATTCCACGTGATCATTATATGCTATTAACTCATCATATGAATCACACAAAACAACATGTAATTCAACTATTTTATCACATGGTGCACTCAAGGTAGCAGGTAAATCAACAATTTTATCACATGGTGCACTCAACTCATCAGCACTACTACAAAATATGCTATACTAGACACCCCATCACAGACGGTTCCTCGTTAACCGTTAACCGTCTGTGATAAATAAGTATCATAGACGGTTCGTATAAAGAACTGCCTTTGATACATGCATATCACAGACGGTTCTTGTAAAGAACCGTCTATGATATACAAGCACTATAAATAGATGCTCCCGACAGGCCCCCTTTCCATTCCATTTGAGGCGCCACCACCTGCTGCCGCCACGCCTCCTCCCCATTGGCCACCTCGCTGCCGCCGCCGCCTCCTCCTCGCTATCGCCACCCATCTGCATCGCCTCCTTCCATGCACATTGCCGCCCATTCCGTTTTGAGTCAGCACCGCCTCCTCCTCCCCATTGCGGCACCTCTCGCGCCTCCTCCCACATTGCACCACCTTGGAGAGAAGGGTAACGATCCAGAACCCTTTATTTTTACTCTAGACTAATTACTAATGTGTAACGATCAGAACCCTTTATATTTGCTCTAGACTAATCACTAATGTGTTTGGTCATTATGAAGGGTACTTGCGGTTTATTAATATAATTTAACACTAATTAATTTGTTACGTGCGTATACATGTAGATGGACCAAAACTGGATGTACATTGAGAATCGTGTGAGTGAAGAGTATATTAATGGCGTGTTTGCTTTTAGAAGAGCCGCCGAGCAGGATATGTTGAAGAAGGGGATAAAATATATGTACTATCCATGCATTGATTGCGGTAATATGAAAATATTCAACAACCCGGCGCAGATCGAAGCTCACTTAATATGAAGGGGTTTCAAAAAAGGATATACATGTTGGAGCAGTCACGGTGAAGAGCAGATTATACCGAAAGTCAGTAATGACGACATCGCCGAGGAAGTCAACGATATGCAGGGTATGGAATGTGTTTTTGATGAGGATAGGTCGCATGATGACAATTTGGATCAGATGCTACGCGATGCAGAAGGGAACTACGGTGAGACAGAGTTTTGTAGATTCGAGGGCTTAATGGAGGACTCGGGGAAACCTTTGTTCCCTGGCTGCAAGTCGGAATACACAAGGTTGTCAACCGTGCTTGAACTGCTGAAATTGAAGGCAAGTAATGGTTGGTCCGACAAGAGTTTTACGGCGTTGTTAGGTCTCTTAGATGACATCCTTCCGGAGGGAAACGTGTTGCCCAGCACGACCTACCAAGCTAAGAAGGTTCTTTGTCCATTGGGAATGGAAGTAGAAAGAATACATGCGATTCACTTGGGGGTCATCAAGTGATGAAACGCTGCTATGGTTGGCCAAAGGACCAAAATTTACAATTGTGACATGGCAAGGATACGACATAAATGGGTACACGTTTTATACTAAGATCTCGTGATAGGAAGAGCATACCCGTAACAATGTGTCCTCATAGATGCATTTCACGGGGTTCAATATCGCGGGGCACGCGGTTGAACTCGTACTATGGGTTCAGAGGAGATTTGGGAGCTCGACTATGTACTTTTCAAGATCCCCTGCTTCGATGTCATTGGGTTAAACTTCCGCAGCGCGTGAAGGTCGACAAGTACAAATCATTACCATCGTGGATCTCAAACATGTCGGATACAAGGACAAACCATTCGTACTCGCTAAGCAAGTTGTTCAAGTTTTTTATGTAACGGACCCAGCAAATAAGAACCATCACGTAGTTCTTCATGGGAAAAGAAGGATTATCGGAGTTGAGAATGTCGTGGATGAGGAAGAGTACAATCAATTTGACTAGTTGCCTCCTTTCGGAGACGGCATCAGACTAGAGGAAGAACCCAGTGAGGAAGCTAGCTATATGCGCGTCGATCATCATGAAGGACTATATTTCAATTAAGCATGTATTCCATTGTAATTTGATGTTAACATGTGTTATGGACTTGTCATCTCTAATGTTGATGTTAATGCGGACTTGTTAGAGTTATCAACTTGTTGAGAATATCATCTTTGAAACCTTGTTGGAAATGCACACAAATGGGCAAATGTGTTTTGTCATTTGAGCAAAGTTAAAAGTGCATTGCTTCTGTGGCCTGGCGGTCTGACCGGTGCTAAATCGGTCGATCGCCATGTGCTCCAAGCCATCGGACCGGCCATTTTTGGCGGTCTGACCGATTTGGCGGCGGTCAGACCAGCAATTAGTTGTGTTTCAAATGTATGAAAATGAGGATAAATTAAAACTTTTGGATGCATCCTTGTTGCCATTTGAATTCTCTAGAATTTATCTTCTTGAAATGTGGACTTCAAATTCAATTAAGGTTATTTACTCGAAGTGTTGCAATTCAAGGTCTTCTAGTCAAACCTTGTGATCATCCTCGAAAAATATTTTTCCTAAATTCTTGATCATCTGTGATTACTCACATCACAGACGGCTCCATTAAAGAACCGTCTGTGATGTTTAGGGTTATCACAGACGGTTCTTTAATAGAACCGTCTGTGATAAATCATCACGGACAGTTGTATTAAAGAACCGTTTGTGATGTTAGTCTATATAAGTGCTCCGCTCGAATGGCTGTGACGGTTCTATAAATCGCCCAACGCCGCCTCCCCCGATCCGGCGCCACCCAACGCGGCCTCCCCCGTTCCGGCCACCGGTGCTCCTCTGGCCGATTCGGTCGCCCGGAGCTTGCCCACCGCCTCGGCCATCCCCGCAAGCCGGCCGACGCCCCCACACCGTGGCCTCCACCGCCGCGCGCCCCTCCGACAAGGAGCTCGGCGTCTCACCGACAGGGAGACCAAGTTCCAGCAAAGTACCCGCCGCTGTTCGCCTCGCCGACTCCTTTGAACTCAACCCCCAACCCCCCACCACCAGTCCACCATCACCGTCTTCTTCCGCGGGCTAAGTATTGTTGTATCCTCTTGTGTGTTCTACCATATCTCCGTATGTATCCTGAGACTCGCTGCATAGACTGGTGTCAGGGTGTGTGCTTAATTGCTTACTAGCTGCTTAACTATTACTACTCAATAATCTGAATGGAAAGACTCTTGGGTTGTTTTAAGTATTGATATGAGTAGTCTTTATAATTGCCACTTTGTTTCAGATGCAATAGGTTGTTCTAAGGTTTGATTTAAGTTTTTCTGTCTGGAAGCAATGTGCTGAATGTCCAACCATAGGTTCAGTTGATTGTGTTTTTCTTGACATGTTAAGACATTAGTTGTCAGCGTCACATAGGCACATCAAAATAGTTTCAGTCGGTGATTTAGGGAAGCGGCGCTTTTCTTGAGGTTTTCTGTGGTAGTCAATGGATGGATGGCAATAGTGGGATTGTTTATGGTGGATGGTTGGAGTGTTCTAACTTTAACAAGTTCTTGTTGTGTCAGTCTTTGGATAATTCATTGAAACCATGAACATGGACATCCATTCAGTTGTTACACTTTGCAGTTTCTGAAGTTGTTTTGGGCAATTTCAAGAACAAATAACAAACTTGCAGAACCAAGTAAATCAACTCATGCAGGCGCAAGCCGCCCTGTTAATTTGGGAGCAAATCCTCCTCGACATCGGAGTAGCGTCGCGTCCACACATAATTCTGGATATGACGAGGTGCAATTACCGATCGACGACATCGAGGTAATGTACATCTCTGGAGTGCTCCAAAGATAGACCTATAGGACGCTTTAGCTAATTGTGTACCGTTTTGTAGGAGTCGACGCCCTGCAAGCTCCAACTGAGGATGGTTGGGTCGATTCCTATTGAGGCTGGGCGGGGTATGGTGTATTCATACCAGGAAGGGGCAGTGCAGCACAGTGCCCAGTTGGCGCATGGTTATGCCAGGGTGCAGGTGGACATGGCATATGATAATTTCATGGCCATCCCGCTGGAGATTCCCCCGAACGAAGAAATTAGAACACTAGGGGATGTCATGCACACTTTTATCCAGTGGCCCAAGAAGGACATCGTACTGGACCCTTTCGTGACGCGATATCGACAGGACCCTGCCTCTCCAATAGGACCCTCGATGAGTCTACCTCAACCAAAGCTTCAGAAGACCGCCACATCGCTTCCCGCCGAGAAGACGTCGAAGGGACAAGACAAGCGTGTCACCATATCGGTCCCTGAGGCGTCTCACGGGAAGACGTCCCTCAGCCGCCTCGTTAAGGAGAAATCAAAATCGAAGAACATTAAGGCACCTCCCAAACCCGTGAAATACTCCCTCGGAAGTCCGTTGGTCTCCGGCGCAGAAATAAAGAGCTCAGGAGTAGCTTGTCAAGCTTTGCACGATTGGTACTTGCGCAAGACCCGAGAGAAGAGGGGTCATACTGGAATCACCATCAGATACGGGAGGGAGCATTTTCTCCACGAGCCTGGCCACTTCGTCGTGGGCTTCGAAGACTTATTTGACCTATACAACCTAACTACCCTCGACGCCTCACTTCTACGATGCTGGACACTGTAAGTGTGTACAATCAATTTCTACACTCACGTGATACCAATAAATATCATAACTCATTGCTTATGTACATATACATTATGAAATGTGCCTGTCGAATCAAAGAATCGGTGGGTTTTCTCGACCCACACGTGGTCTCTGAGCAAACAATCAACCAAGACGCATCCTACGTTGAGAATTACATAAAAATGGGATTGCTTGCTCTGGACGACAAGGACTACATAATGGTGCCCTACAACCAGAAGTAAGTGCTTCAATATTTGATATACAAATTACGTTTCAACATAGGTTTATGACTATAGCGACATACACGAGTAGGTTCCACTGGATTCTTATGATTCTTATGCCAAAGAGGAACATGGTATTGTTCCTTGATTCTCTACTCAACAAAAACCATGAGTTCACCCTTCTTAAAGGAATACTCGACAGATATGTTTATTTCCTTCGCACATAACTCTATTGTAGTCTTCCTTCATTTGAAATGGACGAGGATAACTTTTTTGAATCATGTAGGGCGTTCATCGGCTATGTTGCCGAGGGAGGTTTATACAAGGGAACGAGTGCCACACTAACTCACAGGATGCGATTTCCGGTACGTGCTACAACACAATAATCATATATCATACTCCGTAATATTGCGTCTCGAACTGACTGTACATATATATGTAATTCTATTTTTGCAGTACCGCCAGCAAAAACGCGAACACCTATGCGCATTCTACGTATGCCATCATATGCAGCTATTGATTGTTTCTAGGACGCACGATCCCCAGGTTTGTCAATCTCGTAATAATTATTTCCTAATTATAAATTTAAATATATATGCTTACTACTTTACTCCTACTAGCGACAGGGCTTGAACATAGAGTTAGATGCACTCGAGATGGACCAGTCACGACGCTCGAGGAGCTCATGGCTTCATCAAGGCAGACATAGTTAACACCACCGGAGAGTTTCACACCGTCGACACCGATGAACAACCTCGAAACAATTGATTCAATATTGTAATTCACTTTTACTGGTTGTAATTCAATTTGTAACTCTAGCGATAATATATACTTGAAACATTCTTTTGTAATTGATTTTGAGTTAAATGATCACTTTGAGTTGTCAACAATTATCTGTGATATGTTTCTGCTTGCTAGTTTTCAGAGGGTATGACTAGCAATTTCTGAGGCTAGCTGAAAATACGATAAAAATTAATTAGGTCTAAAGACTTATCACAGACGGTTCCAACCACGAACCGTCTGTGATTCTTTAGTATCACATATTGTTCTTGAAGCATAGTTTAGTCGTTAGTTGTTCTAGTCTTGCCTCAGTCCAGTTAACTACATCGGTATTTGTGTGTACCCTATATTATCTAAGCCTTTAGGTAATATCGGTCACACACGGGTTTCCCTAGTCGCTTGCCTGTGGAGCGATGTGCTCTCACCCCTGTTGCTCCCGTTGTCACTTCTGCTACTTTTGTAATATAATCATTTGACATGTTCGACCCTTATGGTAAAACTTGACCTGATGTGGTCTATATAAACTCTGATGTGTTAAATTAATGAACGATATGGTTTTACACCATGTATGAAATGATTCAGTGATGCAATACTTACACTTCAAGGTAGCAGAAAACACAAGGTGATGTGTGAGCGAATTTCAAGAGCGAGGCTATGCACGACATCGGAGTTTATTGGAGCTTGGTAGGGTAAGTGTATACCTACTTAATTCTATAATTCTATGATGTCAAGCTAAGTGATAATCTAAGCTAGAAAACTTTGCTTATGTGGGCCGTGCCGACATCGGGTCGTGCCTAGCACTGTTCGTGCTGTGCTGGGCCGGCCCACCATGCCTGAGTGTTGGCCCAAGCACGACATGGGCCGTCTTGTCGGGCCAGCACGACCCATGAACAGTTCGGGCTATGCTGTGCCTCTAGCTGGCCCGGCCGGCAGGTCCCATCTGGCCAACTCTACCCCCGCCCCATTGGATATCGTTTTCTCGAGTAAAGATGTAGGACCTACAATTTTTCTTCGACCACGGTCAAACTCCATCCTGACCTTTGACCAGTCGAACCCTGTTACTATACTATATTGGCATTTCTTTCCTCAACCTATGGCTTTGGACGATGTTGTGTTCGAATATGTTATGGCTATAGACCAAATAGTGGAAAGAGGATGATCTCAGAGCTGTTACCTGCTACAAATGGGTAAGGCTCCCGAGGTCTCCGAAATGCGGGAAAGGATACAGATAAGCAAATGATATTTTTATTCATGTGTAAAATTCACCCCCAACTTGATATGTAGGGGTTCTATTTATAGCATTACAAGTTAAAAGGTAGGATATTACAACAATGCCCCTATAAAGGCTCTACGACTATATGGGCCTTGTGATCTTTTCCCCCCTTTGCTGGTAGCTTCTGTGCAGGATGAACTTCCCGTAGGTTGTGTCCACCATGTCACATTCCTTGGTCCATGCAGGGCCTCGATCTCCCTCTGTCTTGCCTGAAGATCGAGGTGGTAGGCCGATTGGCCGAGATATCGAGGTGGCCCCTCTCTTGTACCCTTTCGCAAGATTCGAAGGGTTTGATACCCTCCGCTTCCTTCCCCTCCCCCTTCGTGTATGTCAAAGGGGTAATTTTTCTTGACTCTTGCCCGGTCGTTGGGGACGGCGAACCGTCCCTACGACAGGATCAAAGAACTGCTTGTGGTTCAGTATCTACATTCTTTTGTGCAGCCGAAGATTGCAATGTATGAAAGAAACACTCTAGCGGCAAATAACATGACAAATGAACATAAGCATCAATTGGTTCATTACTTAATAATTAGTACAGATAAACAATCGAATAAAATGAACCTGTAAAATTGTGTTCACATAATACACATTGGTAATCCATGACCGCATCGCCCGCGCTGTCTTGGGATTTTGCATGCTCTCCTTGCCCAACCGTTGTGGCGTGCACGACTATGCACGGTTCGGGGACGCCGTTACCACGCAAGCCCTAGTGGATGCCAACGGCCGCTTTTATCGACGTCATTGTCGGGTGGGGGCAAACGGATCAGAGGTGGAGGCCAACCTAGGGGGGGCGATGGTGGTTGGGACAACGCGGCGGTGGCGGCGGTGCTTGAAGTGGTTGGCGTAACCAAAGGTGTTGGGCTCGGTGGTGAAAGGAAAAGAAAGAAGATGTGAGAAGAGAAATAAGAAGAGAAAGGGGAGAGATGGAGTGAAGAGAGAGGGTGACGTGGATATCCACAGGGAAAAATAGGTGGTACATCAGCAAAACCACCTATCTATACCAACTTGGGTGTAATTTACCTCGGTTTTGAAAGATTAGGGGGGGGGGGGTAAAAACCGATTTGTAGTTCGTGGGGTTAAATGGACTTTTTGAAAAATTCAAGGGAGTAAAATGGACTTATTCCATATGGTAATGATGATAATATGACCATGATGGTGATATGGTAATGATGATAATATGATGATAATAGAACATGTTACTGGATAATGAAAAATATTACATCATTTGCACTCACATTATGAAAGGAGCGCATTTGAGTAAGGTCGATGAGGAAGTCATATAACTAGTCTGGATTACATGTGTCAGGTCAGTGAGAAAGTTATATGACTAGTATGGAGCGCATTAAAGAAAGACCTATTTCGGTAGGCACTCCACGGGAGTGGAGGTTGGACCGATTTGAAGGTGGATTGGGGCAATAGTGGTTCATCGACGGGTAAACACTCCGCTATACCGGTATAAGTTATGAGATGTGCATGTGGACATGTAGTGTAGCCAAACATTACATTAATGAAACAATGTGGTGATGATGATGGAAAACATTAATGATACGATTAATATGTGTATATTTATTGTTCTATTATGTATTTGTTGAGCCTTAGACTGACCCTTACTTTGTTGTTATTTTTAGATGATCAATGAATGCGACATGCATGAGATAGGAGTATCACATATGCATCACATGCTATCAATCATATAGTTATCACTATTTAGTTGTTATCATTAAACATAGAGACTTTGTGCTTTCATCTATAGTTGATTAGTAGACATGGATTTCATTATCTTAATGATTGAAACATGTGTGAATTTGTTATGGTTTATTTAGTTAGTTTTGTTACTAATCAATGTTCCCGGACGCGTGGCCCCAAGCGTTCTTCGGCACGAGGTCCTAAACTGTGTGAAAATTTATCCTTTATGCATTTATCTCGTTATGCTTGTTGAAAGGTAACATGTTGTTGGCTTTATTCCATGCAAAGGTTGCTGGAATTATATGTAATGCTGGTTTAATTTGAGAGTGAAAAATATATAGGTGACATTTTGAGCTCTGTGTTAAGCTGGGGTGTTACACCTCATACTTGGAACTCTACAGTTCTTGCGTAGACAAGAGCACGTGCGGGAGACTCGAGTCCTTGAACCGCAGGACTTGGGCCGTTAACAAGGCAACCATTGGGTAGTTCTGCGCCCGCGCGAAGACATTGACAACAATCGTCGCACCTTGAGGAGCAGTCGTTGACAATAACCACTACATGTGCGGTTCATCCACGGGATGTACAAGCGTATCTCCATCGGCAACAATTGTCACCTCTTCAACGTTATTTAAGGGATTGTAGACGGTGGTACAAGGAGACAACGGTAAATTCATAGTTTTCATGGTGATCAATAGCAATACAAGAACACAATATTATAGTTGTTATCCTTGCATAAGAAGGCCCAAGTCTGCTTTAAAAAATCCTGATATATTTGTACATAATCTCGATAGTCGTACCTTACCTAATTTATTTAGTAAGATAGACCAAACTTACAAACCTCAATTTGTGATCTTATCTGGACGGTTTTCTAAACGACAAAGACAGGCGTGTCGCCGTCAAATGTTAGAAAAACTATTTCTCTTTTTTCATTTGGATGACTTTCACAGGTTGAGCTCATGCATCGTCCACAGTCAAGATCCGATGAAAATAATCACGTGGTCTGCTCATAATTATTTATTTCATGACATGCTAGTCGACATTTAACAAGCAAGGACTTCATTGGCGTGACGCTGCTGTAAAAGTTAAATATCTAATCTTCTCAGTTATCTGCATGAAACATTGAACCCAGGTAAGCGTGACGAGGCACTGTAATTTTCTATTATCAAATTCTTGTTATTACACCAACAATCATCCCGCGGGTTTAGATCGTGGCACTAATCCAGAAGCGAAGCAAGTAAACGGCACACTACAGTACAAAGTTGCAGGTGCAGGGTGTCTGTTTCCTGTGTGCGATCGAGCACAAGTACCAGACGGTCTAGAAACAATGAACCGCATGACTTGTACGCTATTTCTTCCTGTGATGGCAAACTTGAGGGCCACATGCATTCAATACCGATCCATTTTTTTTGTCAGGGCTCTCAGGCTGTCGTTTTTTTAAAAACTCATCTCCTAAGGCGGGGGAATTTCCAAAGGAGGACGATAATCTAGTTTATCATGAACAGATACAACCAATTCATCGCAAATATATATATATACACACACGCACACACGCAAGGTTACTGCTAAATTGCTAATACATGGTTTGTGTATGCCATCCACAGACAAAGAGGTAAAGTTGATCGTACTACAAGAGAGAATCGTATGCGATATAGCTTTAACACAGCGAGACAGTACAAGGGCAGCAGTTTGATGTGGCGTTCTTGCCCACTTAAGCCACTCAATAGTAATCTGAAAAATGGGAGAATATGCCCAAGGTATGCGGAGGTTGGATGGAAAAGAGTACTGGACCATCTATAAAGAAAGCATCAACATCGCACCAACAGCACTGCTACATGATCTCGTTGGACGGAACGAGAGGGGGCCACGCCCCCGGGGGCCGGGCTGACGACCTCATCGCTGACGTCACGACACTATCCAACAAAAAACCAAGGTAAGCAATCAGCAACCTCTCCGCAAAATATGATTTTTAAAATTAAATAATCAGCCCAAAAAATAAAAAAAAATATATGCGTATGTAGCCGGTTGAACTGACAACAGGCTCATGTTGCCGGTTGAACTGACACAAGCTCATGTTGCCGGTTGAACTGACGACAGGTACCTGCCCCCCACCTGTTGCCGGTCTAGCTTCGTGTTGCCAGTTGAACTGGTGACAACAAGTTGAACAGTCACCTATCGCCAGTTCAACTGCCGACAGTAATTTGTCGCCACTTCAACCGGCGATAAGTAATCCAGCTATAAAACCACAAAAATTGACTCCAAATCTCATTTTAATAAAAAAAACAGAAAGAGAGGAGAGGGGGAGGAGAAAGGTAGCGAAGCTCTACTAGTTCGTCGCGGAGGAGACATAGACGGAGCATCTGATCCGATCGGCCAACTTGCAGGAATATTTTTTGGTACTTTGTACATTATGTCAAAACATTGTCGGTTAGCAAACAAAAATAGCGAGATAGAATTTAGTAGATTAGATAAATGTAGTCCAATTATGTAGTACATCATTTGAGCTGTGTACGAGGTAGGTAGAGAGTAATGTAAATAATACTAGTTTTATTTAGCTCTCTATTTGTGCGCGGTAATTATATTGTTAATACCAAAAATTAATTTTTAAGTAGGAAAATAACATGACATGTTTTAAAATTAAAAGGAAAATTCGTAGCAGCAATTAGGGTAGGTAGAGGCTACTTGAATTAATAGCAATTATATTTAGCTCCTATTTGTGCGCGGTAATTATATTGTTAATATCGAAAATTAATTTATAACCAGTAAAATAGAATGACACATTTTAAAATTACAAAAGAAAATCCACAGCAGCTAATTAGGGTAGGTAGAACCTAATTGAAATAATCCCAGCTTTATTTAGCTCCGTAGGATAGGTAGAGCGTAATCACCATTTTATGACTTGTCGCATAAATTTAGTTTGTATTTGTGGTTGGTAATTATTTTGCTAATATCGCTTCATATTACCTTATTACATATTTCATATTATTTACAATATATGCACTGAATTTTCAGGTATGGTGGACCCAGACCACGCCGCCGAATGGCCGTATGAGTTGCTTGACCCGGAGATTGACCTACATCACCATAGCCGCCTCAGTACCATCCAACCCTAGGAGGGCGAGGCGCCGATTGAACTTGACGCATTGCGGCTGCGCACGCCCATTAGGGAATGGGGGTTGCACCCAAGTTGGGTGCCGAGGTACATGCCATTGCGATATTTTGTGTACTCATTTGTGGTCTGACTATTACGTGTGGACTAACGTTCGTTCATATTTTTGGACCGACGCAGGTTGAGGGCGGCAAGCCTTCTTCCGCTGGAACGGATGGTGGAGGCGACGTGGGAGGACGACCAGGACCTCGGTCCTGGTCGTACGTCCAGGCGTTTTCCATACGACCGGACACTACTGACGGCGTTGGTCGACCAGTGGAGGCCGGAGACGCACACGTTTCACCTTTCGGGTGAGGAGATGGCGCCGACGCTATAGGACGTAACCTTCCTGACTGGGTTGCCCTGCACAGGCTTCACCATGTTGGCGTATGAGATCTCGCCCACATGGCGCATTAAGTTCCTGGCGAGGTTCCAGGATGTGTTGTCGCCGGACAACGATTACCACGAGTTAAGCAACCCACACGGGCCGACGCTGAGGTGGATCTGTCAGTTCTATGTAAATCTTCGTAACTATTGTCCTCTCGCATCAATTCATTTGTGAACCTTGCTGACGTGTATATGTCTTCTTGCAGCCCGAGCGTATGGCGGAGGACGCACCAGACGATAAGATAAGGAGACACTTCGAGCCCTACCTGTTGTGGCTATTTGGGTGGGTCATGTTCCTAGAGTCCCAAGGTGACAGTGTCGACAAGCACAACATCAGTTACGCATGTGAGCTCGTGGACTGGCCGGTGGAGGATATCCAGCCCTACGCTTGGGGTCCGGCCATGCTGTGCGGGACATACCGCGCACTATACGACGCGTGTCGCCGGTCCTAGGACAGCTCCATCCTCTCCGGATACCCGCTACTTCTGCAGCTGTGGTCCTTTGAGTACTTCTAGATCGGACGTCCACAGCTAGACTTGGTAGCGTACACGGTTAGCCTATACGCCGAGGACGACGATGTGGACCGACCGACTATGGGCACGGTGTGGTGCCGCCAACGGATTAGTTTTGTGAACATTTATTATTTTCTCGTAATGCAATCACAATTTCATGTTTTATGTTTTCCTTTGGTCTATTCCACAAGTGACCTACAAACCGACCACCACGCAGAGGTCGTACTTGAGCTACGTTGCGATGTTCAACCTACTGGCGGATGACCGCGTCATCTAAAGACCGTACACTCAGGAGAGTGTGTACGCGCACGCGCTTGGAGGATTGTCCAGTCTATGCTCGCAAGACTACGTGTACTGGTACACGCGAGGGCCTTGGTGCACGAGGTCTTCGTGGAGGAGTACTAGGTGGCGTGGGTCATGCGCCAGTTCGGTCTGCGATAGCAGGTCCCCGCCCCGTGGGCACAGCAGCCGTTGGCCCACGTCCATGGGTAAGTTCGCGCTTTAATTCTTTAGTACAATCTATGTTACATACATACCAAATAATTATCTTACCGTCCATAAGTACACTACGAAGGGAGTACGTGGTACTACCACCTGGGCAGAGAAGATGTTCCATTGGGTTGAGAGCTGGCTCAGCACTTATGCTGACGTCGTCTTGGAGGATGCTGACTATGACCCCGAGGAGTACGAGGAGTACATGGAGTGGTACACCAGTCGAACAAGGCTTTGCTGCGTCTAGATCGTGGTCGACCCACCACGACACGAGGCTGCGACGTCCGACACTACCCCACACAACCGGACTCTGTATTCCACCGCGTGGTACGTATTGAACGGTCGGTACTTCATATTTAATTTGCTAGATATAGGTTTTCAACTTGTTGATTACGTGTGCAGGTAGTTCTACACCGGGAGATCCTCGAGTTGATAGGCTCCACGCAGCAGTCGTCGCTTTGGGGGAGATCAGAGGGATCTTACAGCGCATCACAGAGAAGGTGAGATGAGCGATCCAGATCGCGACTTATCGCACGTCGAGGAACGCGGTGGACCCACTAGTGCGTGGACGAGGGGGCAGCCATGGTGGCTCACGACCACAGGCTCCTCCCCCGGACGTGGTGGGCGGGTCCATGTGGCACCGTGGTGGGAGCTCCTGGGTACAGTTTGCAGGTGAGCATGACACATTCACTTCCACTTCTTTATTTTGAACCCCACTAATTACTAACGGTAATCTTCTCTTGCAGGTTCTCAGTTCCACGAATACATAGGGCAGGAGTACGCGGAGTCGTCCACGGCTGCCTTCGTGCCCCAAGGTATGACTACATTGCTTGATTTCGTAACGTCCTATTTCGTGGTTTTCCCATGATTGCATGCGTAACGTAATGTTTGACAGGTCGTGCTCTGCGTTGGGATGAAGCACTTGTCGTACGACGAGATATTTGCTGAGAACTTCTACTTCCCCAGGACCAGGCCTCCGTGGGGGTTTCTCAGCTACCAGGTGCACCGGAGTTGACTCTACCAACGTCGGACCTCAACTTCGCGACACCACCTCCAGCTCCTCGCTTCGGTTGGGTACGTCGGCCTCCTGATCCTTCGACGTACTCGCACCAGCGCCGGGCGCACCTGGGGACGACACGTGGGGTACACCCCAAGATGAGCCGCTAGTATATGTTTGTTTAGTCATGTCATGTAAATGTTAATTTTTTGTACAAGTATAGTAATGGTAGTATAGTGTTTCATTATCTCTTTTTGGCGTACACACCCCGCACCACCCTCTCTCTACGCTTTGCGACATGACACAACGAGACAACTTTGTGCAGTGACGTGACCCAACGAGTCAGCTTTGCGCAAAGACGTGGCCCAATGAGACAGCTTTGCGCAGAGACGTGACCCAACGAGACAGTTTTGCGCGCGACGTGACCCAACGAGGTAGCTTTGCACAGCGACATGACCCAACGAGGCAGCTTTGCACAGCGATGTGACCTAACGAGCCAGCTTTGCGCAGCGACGTGTCCCAACGAGTCAGCTTTGCACAACGTTGCCTCGCGAACGCGAATTTTCATCAACCGAATTACAATCCAGCCGTGTACACTGGGCCACCTCGGCCTATAAGTACCACCCATTTCACGGCGGGTTCTCCTGCGTCAACACTTCAACAAAATCTTGCTAAGATGAAGAATCAATGCGAAGAGATCCGCCAACTTGTAAGGCATGTTGTGGCCCTCGACAAACAAAGGGCGCGTGCCAGGAGGGCACCTCCCCGTAATGATGTCGCCTCCCATAGCAGCAACCCATTCCAGATCATGCCAACCGAGCCTTCGCCGCAAAACACGCCCGAGGTGGAGACGCAGCCTATCTGTTGGTGTAGAGACCTATGCAAGTTTTTCAAGTCCAAGTAGCAACTCAGGTTGGGCATGCGTTACTGGGGTTGTGCGAACTACTCCTCGGACTATCTGAACCGCCATTGGGACACGAGCAGCTGTCTGTAGTAGGTAAGGACCAGTTACAGTTTGTTCCCCTGTCATTTTCCTTTCAAAGTACGCACTAACAACCTCTCCTGTCTACCCGTAATCCACAGATTTGTTATGTGGCTACCGCAAGTGGATCAACCAAGAGATCCACCCACACGCTCTGTAAATGGAGCACTTCTTCGTACGACGTTCGGTTTCTGTTTCGTCCATGTCGTTCCTTACCTGTCGCCGGCCGACCTTTTCCTTCAGCCTTTCAATATTCGTGGCCCAGATTAGTAGCTTCCAGGTTGGATGACCAATGAAATAGCCAACCACAGCGTAATCATACATATTTGCACTCCATGTTTGCATCACCGCCTCCTTGTTGAAGTAATCAGAGAGGTACTACCTAGGATGATGTGCCACTATGGAACATGTGGCCATCATATGGGAGCAGGGCCTATGCAAAAGACTGGGCTTGTTGCAAGTGCATACGAAATTAGCGTGGCGTAGCGTGCACTCGTGGGA
Organism: Hsuehochloa calcarea; assembly: GCA_036346395.1. Classification (NCBI taxonomy): domain Eukaryota; kingdom Viridiplantae; phylum Streptophyta; class Magnoliopsida; order Poales; family Poaceae; genus Hsuehochloa; species Hsuehochloa calcarea. The sequence goes on from CM070600.1 coordinate 12,557,945, forward strand.
AATCCTCTCGCGGTTTGTTCCGCGATGTCCTTAATCACTGCACATTACCTCGAAGCGAAGCTCCCTTGTGCCCATCTTGAATGCGTGATGCATCTCACCCTTCTTGCTCTTCTCCTCCATGTACTTGGTAACCATGGCGGAGTAGAGTACTCTGTCATTTGCCATGGCGAGTGACACGTTGTTGCTTCTGTCAACGAATTAGTTTGTCGTACTACGGAGAATTTTCTCCACAATACCAACCAAAGGGAGACATCTTGGGTCCTGTACGGCCCAGTTGTAAACCTCGGCTAGATTGGTTGTCATGACACATATCGAGCATCACCCTGTCATGCAGTAGCGACCACTTCTCATTATGCTCGTGCTCAATCCATTCCGAGAAGTATTTCACCTGCGCCCTCGTCCTCATGTCAGACTGGGACCATCTGTGGAAAGCCGTGGTAATTCTTCGGAGGCCAGGTCAGCGCTTGGTGCGGCCCTTTTCGCTGCCTCCCTTCTGTGTGTCTGAGTCTGTTCATCTAGAATATTTCAGAGTGCTTCAAACTTTCGCGGTTGGTTCTGGTTGCACAGCCACTTAAACAGGTTCATCAAGTCCTTGTTGCGGAGCTGCTTGTAGAAGTTTGCCCCCCCAAGTGCCTCATGCACCAGCTGTTCTGCAGATCCACCCATGCAAATGGTCTGTTATCTCCTTGTTGTAGTTGGGTTATTGCACTGAGCAGGCCGGCATACCGATAATGAATGATGTATACGTTTGGACGGCCATGTACAACCTAAATACTCACATTCTCCAAGAACTCCAACCTGTTGTTTGTGTTCTCGCTTTCAACAAAAGCGGGTGCCACAGGAAGAACTTGATTGTTGTCGTCCGTCGTTATTGCAGTCAGTACCCGACCCTTGTACTTTTCAGTCAGAAGTGTGTCATCTACACACAAGATTGGACAGTAGTGCCAGAATGCATTGATGCATGGATCAAATGTGAAGAATGCTCGCTGCAGTACCCTCTTATCGGTTCACTTCGAATGTGTCGCATCTTGAATCTCGACATGAGTGCACGGATTCCTGTCTTATATAACTAAGAGTAGCCCGGGGAGGTTGTGGTAGGAATCCTTGAACGTACATGAGGTTGGCGATGAAGCCCCTTGACAGGTTCCTGCGGGACTGCACTGACTCAACGACGACACATGTGTGCGGGACTGCTATAGAGCACTTTTAGTAGGTGTCCCACTTAGGTTGAAATGTGTGCACTCGCCAAGGGTATCCCTCTATTTCGCACTTCATATCGCATCATCTTGGGTTAGACTTGGCTACTGTGAATGTGCGCCGCACCGACAAGGCCCAGAATTTGACTGCCTCCTGCACGGCCTCCTTGCATTTGTACACAACTCCTTGTCTGACCTCGCTCTAGTCGTACTCCCACGGTATACAGGAGCCTTCGTCGACGATGAAGTTATCGAACTGGTATGTGTTCCACTCGGATGGAACCGCCAGCCGGTCCACATCATTCTCGTCGTCGGATCCTTCATCTTCTAACAATGCATTGTAGTACCGGGATTCCTGATCCATCCTTTGCACTATGGCTTCCAGCTTCTTACCCTCGTTAACTAGCTCGCTGGCCTGCCTGGCTGAAGGAGCTACTTCTCCAAGGTATTCGTCGACAGCATCAGCAACTCCGAGAGCTTTAGGTACTGTGTGCGCCGCGTTGTGGCTAGAGTCACCGACTTCTTCTTCGGCATCACCACCCCCTTCTTGTTCAGCCGCGGATACAGGAGTGGGCTTGGCATATATTTGGGCCAGAAGGACCAAATCCCACCCCCCCTCCCTCGCCACGCGTAGATATGACTACCATTATGTTGTTCCCTTCAGCTGCACTAACTCCCAATATATGGGTTGTGTTGCTCGGGAGGTAAGATAACTCATTCTCAGATCATACACATCAGAGTCAACTTGAAATGTGTGAAACAATCACCGCATCACAGTGCCCCATGTACGCCCCTCTGCTCTTGGCAGGGGCACGATCGTCGATTGGAAATAATGTAGATAATCCTTTCGGGACCCTCCAGAATAGTCCTCGGACCGTAGTAAATTTTGAAATTGATAACGTCTGGCATAATTGACGCGTTGCACCATAAAGAACATTTCCACGATTAACTAAATATCTAAAACAAGATTACTCACCGAAAAAAAATTATGTACACATATTGCACTACACAACCATATATTCAAAACTATGTAATCCATTCGGTTCAAAAAAATCACCTCACAGGTGGGCAACAAGACGAGCAGCGCTTCGCTAGCTTCTCTCCTTCCCTCTACCCCTCTCCCTTCCATCCTTCTCTTTTTTTCTGAATGCAAATAAGTCATGTGTCGAATTTTAAGGTTTCATGTAGTTTTTATAGCGAAAGAGTCTCTGTTGCCGCTCAACCGTGACGATGTTCTACTGAAAGTCGGACCGTGATGTGTGGGGTAAGAGTACTGCCACCACTTGAACCAAGGATGTGAGCCTATCACCGTTCAACCGACGACAGGTGAGGGTAGTGTAGCTGTCGCCACTTGAACTGACGTCAGGAGCTTATTTTTGTTATTTTTTGAATCGACTATTTATTTCCGTAATTTTGAACCAGCGACAGGAGCTTCTTTTGTTATTTTTTGGATCGACTATTTATTTTCGTAATTTTTTTTAAAAAAATTCCAACCCCATTCCGTCACGTTGCTCCAACGGAGGAAAGTTCAACGAACCGCAAAGCGAATGCCGCCCGTCTTTCACAGATATAAGACCCGACCGGCTCGCCCTTACCATTCAACTCGACCCCTTAAGTTCACACTCACTCATCAAAGACAGAGCCACAGAGACCGGGCGCCATAGAGCGAGCAGAGGAGGAGGCGAGGATGTTGTCAACCCGGCCGGAGGCGCAGGCCGACACCATCCGCAAAGACCTCTGAGGAGCGCGTGGCGCCATGCGGTGGGCGCGCAGCCGGCGGAGGAAGAAGCGGCCGCGATCGCCAGAGCACCGGCCGGGGAGCCCGGTAGCCGACCGCTGGAGCGACTCGCCCTGCTCCGCCCGACGACTCGGACGACATGGTCGTGTCTGGCGCACGCGCGACGCTTTCTCCTACGGCCGGTCGCCTGACGGCTCGTTCGCGCCGGAAGCCCGAGCCCTCGCCGCCCCTGACTCGACGACGGTTCTTGCTTCGGCTTCGAGTCGGAGCGGCGACGCCGAGCGAGGAGGTGTCGGGGCGAGGCGGTGGCCACGCCAGAGGGAGGCCGCCGCGGTGGTGGCGGGGAAGCATTACAGGGGGAGGCAATGCCGTGGGGAAAGTTCGCGCGAGATCCGGACCCGCCAAGAACGGCGCCGCGCGTGTTGGCTCGACGCTCGACACCGCCGAGGATGCCACCGTGGCGTCTGACCGCGCATCACAGATCGCATGCGCGCTCCCGCTCCTCAACTTCCCGCTCCGCATCGGCTCGGAGATCGCCGCAGCCGCCGGCGACAAGCGGCCGTCGCCCGAGCCCTGTCATGACACATATCGAGCATCACCCTGTCATGCAGTAGTGACCACTTCTCATTAGGCTCGTGCTCAATCCATTCCGAGAAGTATTTCACCTGTGCCCTTGTCCTTCTGTTAGACTGGGACCATCTGTGGATAGCCGTGGTAATTCTTCGGGGGCCTGGTCAGCGCTTGGTGCGGCCCTTTTCGCTGCCTCCCTTCTGTGTGTCTGAGTCTGTTCATCCAGAATATTTCAGAGTGCTTCAAACTTTCACTGTTGGTTCTGGTTGCACAACCACTTAAACAGGTTCATCAAGTCCTTGTTTCGGAGCTGCTTGTAGAAGTTTGCCCCCCCAAGTGCCTCATGCACCACCTGTTCTGCAGATCCACCCATGCAAATGGTCTGTTATCTCCTTGTTGTAGTTGGGTTATTGCACTGAGCAGGCCGGCATGCCGATAATGAATGATGTATACGTTTGGACAGCCATGTACAACCTAAATTCTCACATTCTCCAGGAACTCCAACCTGTTGTTTGTGTTCTCGCTTTCAACAAAAGTGAGTGCCACAGGAAGAACTTAATTGTTGTCGTCCGTCGTTATTGTAGTCAGTACCCGACCCTTATACTTTTCAGTCAGAAGTGTGTCATCTACACACAAGATTGGACAGTAGTGCCGGAATGCATTGATGCATGGATCAAATGTGAAGAATGCTCGCTGCAGTACCCTCTTATCGGTTCACTTCGAATGTGTGGCATCTTGAATCTCGACATGAGTGCACGGATTCCTATCTTATATAACTCAGAGTAGCCCGGGGAGGTTGTGGTAGGAATCCTTGAACGTGCCGAACCTTGATTCCACTGCCTTCTGTTTTGGGCTCTAAGCCTTGACACAACTAATTGTGTGCTGGAACCTTGCCTTAATCGCACGAATGATCGATCGTGGCTCGAAATCAAGATTATCCACGATCTCACCGTACATGAGGTTGGCGATGAAGCCCCTTGACAGGTTCCTGCGGGACTGCACTGACTCAACGACGACACATGTGTGCGGGACTGCTATAGAGCACTTTTAGTAGGTGTCCCACTTAGGTTGAAATGTGTGCACTCGCCAAGGGTATCCCTCTATTTCGCACTTCATATCGCATCATCTTGGGTTAGACTTGGCTACTGTGAATGTGCGCCGCACCGACAAGGCCCAGAATTTGACTGCCTCCTGCACGGCCTCCTTGCATTTGTACACAACTCCTTGCCTGACCTCGCTCTAGTCGTACTCCACTCAGATATCGTGAGCCTTCGCCGACGATGAAGTTATCGAACTGGTATGTGTTCCACTCGGATGGAACCGCCAGCCGGTCCACATCATTCTCGTCGTCGGATCCTTCATCTTCTAACAATGCATTGTAGTACCGGGATTCCTGATCCATCCTTTGCACTATGGCTTCCAGCTTCTTACCCTCGTTAACTAGCTCGCTGGCCTGCCTGGCTGAAGGAGCTACTTCTCCAAGGTATTCGTCGACAGCATCAGCAACTCCGAGAGCTTTAGGTACTGTGTGCGCCGCGTTGTGGCTAGAGTCACCGACTTCTTCTTCGGCATCACCACCCCCTTCTTGTTCAGCCGCGGATACAGGAGTGGGCTTGGCATATATTTGGGCCAGAAGGACCAAATCCCACCCCCCTCCCTCGTCACGCGTAGATATGACTACCATTATGGTGTTCCCTTCAGCTGCACTAACTCTCAATATATGGGTTGTGTTGCTCGGGAGGCAAGATAACTCATTCTCAGATCATACACACCAGAGTCAACTTGAAATGTGTGAAACAATCACCGCATCACAGTGCCCCATGTACGCCCCTCTGCTCTTGGCAGGGGCACGATCGTCGATTGGAAATAATGTAGATAATCCTTTTGAGACCCTCCAGAATAGTCCTCGGACCGTAGTAAATTTTGAAATTGATAACGTCTGGTATAATTGACGCGTTGCACCATAAAGAACATTTCCACGATTAACTACATATCTAAAACAAGATTACTCACCGAAAAAAATTATGTACACATATTGCACTACACAACCGTATATTCAAAACTATGTAATCCATTCGGTTCAAAAAAAATTAAATCACAAGTGGGCAACAGGACGGGCAGCGCTTCGCTAGCTTCTCTCCTTCCCTCTACCCCTCTCCCTTCCATCCTTCTCTTTTTTCTGAATGCAAATAAGTCATGTGCCGAATTTTAGGGTTTCATGCAGTTTTTATAGCGAAAGAGTCTCTGTCGTCAGTTCAACCGGCGACAGGTTCTACAAAAAGCTGGACCGGTGACAGGTGGGGGTAAGAGTACCAGTCGCCACTTGAACCGGTGACAGGAGCTTGTCGCTGGTTCAACTGACGACAGGTGGGGGTAGTGTAGCTGTCACCACTTGAACCGACGTCAGGAGCTTATTTTTGTTATTTTTTGAATCGACTATTTATTTTCGTAATTTTGAACCAGCGACAGGAGCTTCTTTTGTTATTTTTTGGATCGGTTATTTATTTTCGTAATTTTTTATAAAAAAAATATTATTATTAAAAAAATTCCAACCCATTCCGTCACGTGGCTCCAACGGAGGAAAGTTCAACGAACCGCAAAGCGAATGCCAGCTCCGTCTTCGCTGTATATAAGCCCCGACCCCGGCTCTGCCCAGCTGCCCTTACCATTCAACTCGACCCCTTAAGTTCACACTCACTCATCAGCACAGAGCCACAGAGACCAGGGGGCGCCATAGAGCGAGCAGAGGAGGAGGCGAGGATGTTGCTGAACCCGGCGTCGGAGGCGTTGGTGCTGGACACCATCCGGCAGCACCTCCTGGAGGAGCCGCGTGGCGCCGCGGCGGTGGGCGCAGCACCGGCGGAGGGGAAGAAGCGGCCGGCGTACTGCCGTAGCACCAGCTTCGGGAGCCTGGTAGCCGACCAGTGGAGCGACTCGCTCCCGTTCCGCCCCGACGACTCCGACGACATGGTCGTGTACGGCGCGCTGCGCGACGCCTTCTCCTACGGCTGGCTGCCCGACGGCTCGTTCGCCGCCGTGAAGCCCGAGCCCCTGCCGTCCCCGGACTCGTACGACGGTTCTTGCTTCGGTTTCCTGGAGTCGGAGCCGGCGACGCCGAGCGAGGAGGTGTCGGGGGCAGAGGCGGTGGCCACGCCCAGGAGGGAGGCCGCCGCGGTGGTGGCCAGGGGGAAGCATTACAGGGGGGTGAGGCAGCGGCCGTGGGGAAAGTTCGCGGCGGAGATCCGGGACCCGGCCAAGAACGGCGCACGCGTGTGGCTCGGCACGTTCGACACCGCCGAGGATGCCGCCGTGGCGTACGACCGCACCGCGTACCGCATGCGCGGCTCCCGCGCGCTCCTCAACTTCCCGCTCCGCATCGGCTCGGAGATCGCCGCAGCCACCGCGGCGGCCGCAGCCGCCGGCGACAAGCGGCCGTCGCCCGAGCCCGCGACCTCGGAGTCGTCCTCTTCCTCTTCCTCCTCGTCCGGTTCTACAAAAAGGAGAAAGAGAGGCGAGGCCGCGGCCGCGTCCATGGCCATGGCCCTGGTGCCGCCGCCTTCCCAGCTGAGCCGGCCAGCCCAGGCTTGGTTCGCGGCCGCGCCGGTCGAGCCTGTGGCGATGGCGCCACTGGTCAGCTAGGTGCGTGGCGAACCATGCCAGCGATCGGTTGCACGAGACAGTGAGCTATGTGTGCAATGGATTGACCAGCAAGCGTATGCATGCACGGGACAAGAGCCAGACTTGCACGGCGCGAGATGCCAAGGAATGCGAATGTGATAGCAAGCAACCCAGCGAAAGCTCCGCCGGATGGAACGTGATAAGCTCGGAGCAATTAGGTGGTGCAATTGGGCGTGGGCGAGGTCTAGATAGTGGTGTTGCTCGGTGCAACTCGCCCAAGTGGGAGAGAAACTGTACTATCAAGTTGTTGTCGGAGGATTTACGGTGTCGTCGTTACGTCGCGTCGTAACGTTGTTCGCGCCATTGTCATTTTCCAGAGTTAGTGTGGGTAAACACCCTTGTGGCTTGTGACTTGTGAGGAAGGATGTAAGTGAAACTGTATAGGGAGAAGGAGAGACGAAGAAGAATGAATCTCCTCTGTTCTTTGATCATAAGAGTTGGTATTGCGTTCAAACAATGAAACAACCAAACAAATCAATGACCCCCTCATGATCTAATAACAGTGACACAAACATTTGACTCGGCCCTGCCACTGGTACCCGTAGGTTTGACAACAAAAACGTTAGGCGGCTTAACCGAAGCACAAGTCAACAAACAGTGACCAGAACGCAAGACCAAACCGAAATGGTACTCGAAACCAAAACTCCAAATCCCAGCATTGAACAAACACGAGGCTTTCCCACATGGAGCGGCAAGATTAACTAATCAACCCCCCCTTAAATCGAGGGGGGAAAGTCGTCGTCGGGTTCAGCGCCGATACCTCGGCGGAGCAAGTGGACAAGGTGAGCTGAGGCGCGAAGATGTCGCCATCCTGCTTTGCTATTGTGCTGGAAACGAAAGGGGAGAAGAAGAAAAAAAGAAGCACAAGCAGTGAAGCAATCCCCATCTATCTTTAACTAACGACAATCCAATAAAGATCCTAAACTTGTGCTTATCCAAGACGTAACGAGGGATAATAATTCATGATACAGGAGAATTACCCTGCTTCCAAGCAATATCCAATAGAATGTCCAGGCATGTATGGGATCATTCTCCATACTTGTTCGGTGATTTCTGGGTGGAAAGGGAACTCACAAGAAAATCATACTGAAAGCTTGCCAACCAATCTGTGTGGTGCCTGATTGATGAATCCAGGTCATGCAGCAAAGTACCACTTATGAGTATTTCATCACTAGATAAGAGTGTTATGCTGTGCAACAAGCTAATTAAAAACAAAACAAGGCAATAAAAGAAGATTTTTTTTTAAAGGACAAATGCGTGTTTAGTTTGGTGCGAAAAGTTGACACGTCAAAACTGGTGGCAAGCAAATGGATGGAGCCGGGGATCGGCGAGCCAAATGGGCTGATTTGTCAACTAACCGCGCTGCACCGAGCCGAAAAATCTTGCGGCAAGTTTGCCTGCAAGCCACGGCCAAAACCGTGCTGCCCAACGTTCAGCAGTGAAGTAAACGTGACCTATAATTGGATTAGCCGTGCTGACATTCAACCACCCTAAGAAGGTATCTTACGACCGAGGCATATCGTCCGGAGACCAGCTCTACTGTAGCAGGATGCATCCTAGTCATTACGAAAGGGAGAAGCCTCGCAATCACGATGACCATTAATTTAAAAGGTTGATGCTAAGAAAATAAATAAATAAAACTGCAACGCATAATCAACACTCAGGCTAGTCGCCGTAGAACGATGGATGACATAAAGGGAAGAAGACCTAGACTCCGTGCACGTCTGCACGAGCGGGGAGCGATGACCATCTAGAAAGACAAGTCTTCTAGTCTTCTAGAACGACCCAAGCATATGCTGATGCAGGTGAGAGCAATTGAGTTAGTAGTACTAGCTAGCATGCAACTACTAGTACTAGTAGTCCGATAATTAAAATTGCCTCTATGATTCCATTTGTATGATTGCAGCTACAAATGTAAACAAGCCAATCGATTAAACTATGGGGCCTCGGCAGCTTGGGTTGGGGCCGTTGGGCGGCTTCTGACCTTTTATTCTTGTATCTTTTGCCTTGGATTCCAGTCAGACTCACTCCTTTCTAGTTTCCAAGTCGTCCTGACTTTCCAGGCCACCACCGGAATCAGCTCATAGCCTCGTACCACCAGGCACCAGCTTCTCAACGGCAGAATGTGAGTTTTTTTTAGAGGACGAGAATGTGAGATAGATGACATGGAACTTGTTGATATGGGTTTGAACACACTTCGCTCCGATGGGCTGAGGAAGCCTGTTGGGCCGTCACCATTCAGTCTGCAGAATCGAACAAAGACTAGCCTAACATCCACGCAAGAGGGATTTTTCGTCAGGTAATTAAACAACTTCACGCAGTTTCCAACATTACCTCACTGGCTCCCTGTCGAAATACCTCTCCAATCCCACAGCGATTCCCCGTGGTACAGAAGAGGCCAAAGCTATGTGATGAACTCGCCGCGGTCGCCGAGCCTCTTCAAGTGCGTGGCGGCCGAGCAAGAAGTCGCCAGGGACAGCCCGAACTCCGAACAGAACGCGGCCAGCAGCTTCCATCGAAGGTAGGCGCGGTTCCTGGACAGCACGGTGGCAGCGACGTAGTGCGGCCTGACCTTGTTCGAGCCCACTGGCCGCCTGCGCGGCGGGCGCGATCTCACAGAGACCGGTTGCTGTGCGCAAGGTCACGGTGGTTGTTAGGGAGCAGAGAAAAGTTCAGAAAACAAAGAGAACACACGCAAGGCAAAGCGGCTGGACTTCAGCCCGTGACACTACGACCCACAACAGATTCAGCCCAGCCAGCCGTTCGCCCAGGGGGGCCGAACGAACTTCCATAACCTCGTACGTATCACCTCGCGGAAGCGGTCAAGACCTTGCGCGCGACACCACCACATGTGTCGCGGCGCTCCCGACACGAGTCCCGCATGCACGGTGTCGGATCTGGATTTCCTTAATTTAAAATTTTTTGTGAAAATTATGTGTTACTCTCTGCATCAGTAGGTAACGCTCACAGTATACATAGCCGAATCATTTCATACATACCGAAGACCGAACCAAATATAATATTACAACCATCATGATTCGTACATACCGAAGACCGAACCAAATATAATATTACAACCATCAGAGTTAAAGAGACAGCGTCGGGTCGAGTTTACATAACAGGGCCGGTCAGGCCAAATGAGTTCATTATAGAAACAGACGCGGAAGCAAAAGGGGCAGCATGACTCCCCACAGGCAAGCGACTGTGGCGCTTTGTGTACAACCGATATTAACCAAGGACTTTGAGAATATTAGTTGTATGCAAGTACCAGCGGAATTAGCTAAACTGTGGCGAGCCCTATCCTACGAAACTAACTACTCTCCGCCTTGATCTTGACCGTCGAATCTTTGGTCCTCATAGTAGGCGTAGTCGTCCTATTTAGCGGAATCTGGAGGTTTGGGGGAAAGAGCGAGGGTGAGCATAACTACCGTACTCGCGAGACAACACGACAGAGGCAATAATAATTATGCAAGGCTAAACAAGAATGGCTCGAGTTCTTTTATTTACGCAAAGCAACCTTTATAAATACACATAATAGAAAGTCCCATCACTTAGCATTTTGACTAAATAATAATTTCTTAAATATTTCTTTGCAGAGATTGTACACTTTACCCACAAAAGATAATCGACTTGATATAATCACATGTTTCCTTGAACATGTGAATCAAGGGGAGATTACCACAATACCTTTACAATGCATCCCTCGGTACTTGTTTGTCGACGCCCCGGGTATCACACAACCCCGAGACCCTCTGTGCATACCAAGCTAGTCCCATGATCAGTAGCTAGCTCGCACAGTTGCAACAATGATGTTATCATAACCATTCAACAACGAACTAATGAAGCAGACAAAGTAATATTAGTTAACAGCAAAAGACCTTATGGTCAAGTTCTTACAAAAGTCGCCTCACAAAGCTTAGCAACAACAGAGTATCTGGCAGCGGAAATCTCAAAATACGTGGAGCCCAATCGACATGCCCACAGGCAATCGAGTGGAGGACGTGACCTAGTTCGCGAAGTCTTCAAAGTAGCCTTCCTCATAGTACCCAACCTGTCCTGATTCTTCTGCTGGGACTGATCAACAAAAGGGCATAAAGCCGTAAGTACATAAAGTACTCAGCAAGTCGTAGAGAAATGTATGCACATAGTATTCATGTCAGGCTTAAGCAAGGATGGCTTTATGGTTAATTTGCAGAAAGCAAGTTTAACAGTAAATGCAATAATTAGATTGCAAAGCAGGATTTTAAAAGAATAGTACATAGATATCCAAGTTCTTTTAAATCAAATAGTGAACATCCCGTTCACTTCCCAACCATTCCAACCAAACCTTTCCATCGAACCAATACCACATTTTAGAAAATGCTACCCCTTACGCGAAATCACCAGGCATGTCCGTAACCGGAGACACGGCTATTCGAATAGATTTTTAACACTCTGCAGAGGTTGTACAGCTTTACCCACAAGAGATAAATCACTTGTAATGTCCGTCTGACACACTTCCGAGGGTGTGCGACTAAGTGATTATCACAAGGCCTTTACAAAGTTCCATTTTGCCTCGGTTCTGCCCGCTAAGGTTTCGCCATCACAGCCCCCTCTTGCGCCATTAAACCACCACAACAGAACCGACTCAAAATTTCCTCAATTAGTTGGCCAGGTCCGTCCCATACCGGACTTATGGTTGCACGAGGTGACCCAGATCAATGACTTGCAAAGTTAAGTCCTTAGTTGGCTGCTCAGACAAGACTACCACAACCCAATGTGCATCACACACCCACCTTTACTCCCTACCACAAACCCGAGCATAAATCATTTTTGTTCATTCCCGACCAAATGGCAATCCCTGCCATGGCTCAACACATTTTAATTACAGTGGCATCACACCACAATTCCATAGTTCCATTAGTCAAATTTCATTCATCATGAACATGTGATCGCAAGTACTGCGGGTAACTAGAGCATGTCTAAGCAATAATACGCACCAAAGTTGGTAATACAATCATGTCCAACTAGTATTAACCATCCTAAGGTGTCCAAGGATATATGTCAATCAAGGAGACATTTCATTTTCAATTCATCAAGGTGGCATAATGGCAATTTGGCAATTATCTACTCCCAAAACTATTTTTAATAAATCTAGCCATGCATGATAATTTTAAACAATATACATTTGTAAAATGGGTTCAACATGGTCAAAGGCCTACGACTTGCCTTCGTTGACGAGGAGCGGGTCTTCGATCGTCGGGTCGAAGAAATCTTCCGAAATGCCGGAATCTACACGTGCGAGAATAGCAACAATAAATAAAACAGCACCAAATGAACTCCAAAAAGTACAAAACTAGTACCAAATGAAAGGGTCTGAATTTATAAGAATATAGAAATTTGGATCACCCAAATCGGAGTTCGGATGAGAAAGTTATGGCCGAATGAAGTTGGAAAATCACATGAAATAATAGAATTGGATTTTTCTGATTTTCCGAATTAATTTTTCAACTGAAAATCTTGGTAATGCGTTAAGCGCACGCACGCCGCGCACGCGTTTGCCGCGTCGGCGAGGATGCCGGTGGCCGATCTGGCGCCACGTCGGCGGCGACGTGGCGACAAAAGAAAATCACCCGACAACAATGGGGCGGCGGCACGCAGCGGCGGCGCGCGAAGGGTGAGCGATCGACGAAGGAGGCGCGCACCAGACGGCGGCGACTGGCGGAGCTAATGGAGTGGTCGGCGGACCGAGGAGGACTGGCAGGCGCGCGGCGGCGGCGGCTTCGGTGGCCGAGGAGGAAGAAGGGGGATTCGGCGGGAGAGCGAGAGAGGCGATGGAGGAAAACGGAGGAGGGAAGGAGGCGGCTGGGCGGCCTTTATAGGGCGGAGGGGTCACGGCGAGGCGGCGCGAGGAGAGGCATGGGCGGGAGAGAGAGGTGGCGCGGCTCGGCAGAGCGCCGCGCTTAAAGCGAGGGAAAGGGAGCGAGGCCGAGGCGGGATGGGACGGATAGAAGCGAGCGGCGGGATTCGTGGCGGCGAGGCGCGGCGGATTCGCAGCCAGCGAGGCGCTTGCGGATTCAATGGCGCGAGCGAGCACACGCGACAGAGAGAGAGAGAGGAGAGAAGAGAAGAGGGGGAAGAAGAAGAGCGGCGCCGTCCGATTTTGATCGGACGGTGGGACGAAAAAGGACAACGTGGCGAAGGGAGGCCGGATAGAGATCGGGCGGTGGCGGCGGCGGCGCATGGAGGGAGGCTGGGCACGCGTGGGAGCGGGCGGGAATAGGATTGGGCCGAATAGATTCGCCCACGACAAGAAAGGGATTTAAAATAGTTTTTGATTTTTAGAAATTCGAACAAATCAAAAAGCAATTTAGAAAATAGCAAATAGAGTCCAAAAATTCTAGAAAAATTCACAGAAATTCCTTGAATTATTCTGGACTTAATAAAAATACTTTCAACTTTAATTTTTCTTTTTATTTTACAATTAAATTAATTTTCCATTTCGGGTAAAATGAAAATCAATTTCTAAAATCCAATAAATCCAAGAAAACACCTAAAATAATAATTTTGATTTTAAATTCCAGAAAACTCAATCAAACCAACTTTAATTTGATTGAAGTTTGATTAATTCATATTAAACTGCAAATGGATTTTAAAATTTCAAAATTAAGCTTTTCGCAAAAAGAAGCAAATGGTTCTCTTTTAAAATTATCAAAAACTCCGAAAAAGCGGGACGCTACATTGTTACACCCGCTGAGATTTCACCAGAGGTGGGTTACGCTCTCACACCCGCGTCAACCCTTGCCCCAGACCCCCCCTTGCGCCATCAAACGGCCTTAGCCGTGCACTCCGACCTTTCACCACGAAGGCTTACGGCATCGCGAGTCATCTACATGGTGCAACTCGTATTGACGGATACAAATTATTTGGTCAGGGGTCAGGTCGACACTATTATAGACTTGTGGTTGTACTGTTTTACAATACGAGGTGTTCACAGGATTAAGTCACATACCAAACACATTCTAACATATCCTGGGCTACATTAGTACCCAACCACATACCCTCCAACATACCATCCGCTCTGATGGAGTATTAGCAAGTTTTTAGGGTTTTGGAAAGAGTAAAATAAATTAACTCAACCATTTCAGTCATTACCCTAATGACTGCCCAAAATAATTTTTAAGTTTAAAGGATGATGATTGGAGTAGTTAATACCCCGACACTCAAGCAAGGCTAGCATGTCACTTGAGTACATACTATAACTAGTAGGTTATCATATAATTACTAGGGTGATAAGGATCAGGGAATTCAATTATCAAGGACAATGTATAATAATTACTTAATAATCAAGTTGGCATTTAACTACTTTAGGACCATTTGACATATATTTGTACAAGAAATTAAAGCATGCAGTTTGATATTTTAAAAGAATATAATTTGCATAGAATGTAGGTTCAACATGATCAAAATGTTGACTCGCCTTCGTTGAAGGTAAGAGAATCTTGGTAGTCTTGAGCTTGGTTGAAGTAGGGGTCTCCGGCTTCTTCGAACTCTACTTGTACGATCGCACCGGAAAAAAAAGACAAGCCAACAAAAAAATAAATACCAAATCCATCATAAATGAACTCCAAAATTAATCAAACCAGAACCAAAATGTAGGTTTCGAAATTACACATTTTTGGACACAAGTTTCATAATTTTTGAAGTTATAATGAAAAAGATATGAATTTTTGAAACTTTAAAAAGAATTTTCAATTAAATAGAAAACCAAAAAGAGGATTAATCTCTGTGGCCTTTGGCACAGAGCTGCACCCGGTCTTGGGGACGAGCGGTAGTATCGGAGGAGGCGGGCGGTAGAACCGGCGGGTTCCAAGCGGTTGTACCCGCGTGTAACGCACGGTAGTACCAGGGATCGGTAACTCCTGGGAGAAGGAGGGCAGAAGCACCGGGGTGGAAAATGCGAGAGGTAGTACCAGCGGGTAACGCGCGGTAGTACCGGAGATTGCGGTAGTTCTGGGGGAGCATAGGACGGAAGTACTGGAGTGTCGTCCGAGTGGTAATACCGAGGTCAACTAGCGGTAGTACCGGAGGAGGCGAGCGGTAGTACCGACGTGTAAGACGCGGTAGTACTAGAGCTTCGGTCTTCGATGACAGAGAGGGAAAAACTGAGGCTCAATGGCGAAGAAGCTTTTGCAGGGATACTCCACCTCGGAGTTGAAAGATGGTAAAATATTGTTGATCGGGGAAAGACACAGTTTGACCTAAAGCTTCGGTAATTACTGGATATTACATGCAGAGATGCTACAGAGGCTCTTGCAAAATATTTGCATGAACCTAAATTTTTCCAGAGGTTTTGCAAATTCAAAATCATAAACCATAGCTTTAAAATATTAGCGAATAAATATTCTAGTGAACTTCTGCCAATTGGGCAAATACTAATTTACAGAGGTCAACACTTAATTGCTAGATTATCTACACAACTATTAAATTGCAGCTCAGCTAAGCTATTGCTACTGCTAACACTACACAGGGGCCACGATCTAGAGAGACTGAGAGACTCAGCCACAGGGGGGCACGCCACAGGGGGCCACTACACGCGCGCGCGCACACACACACACACACAGAGGCAACAGAGGAGGCGCGCAGCCAGCTGCCACGGCACGGCGGCCGGAGGGGCGTGGAGACCAGCAAAGCGGGTTGCTAGAGGGAGCGGTAGCCGAGGGAAGTGGCAACAGAGCCGAGTGGCGCCGGAGGGGAGAGGCGGCGGCCGGGCGGTTGGGCACGGAGGCCAACGGCGCGGCGGCGCAGAGAGGGGAAGGAGGAAGGGAGGAGAGCACGGAACCGGATGACGCGAGAGGCTCACCGAGCCGACGGCGGGCGGGGCGGGAGTGGCGGGCGGGCGGTGACAGGAGCCGAGGCGACGCGGAGAACGCGCCGGCGGCGGGGTCCTCGGTGGCGGGGAAGCTCAGTCGGCGGTGCGGGGTCGGTTGAGGGCGGTGGGGCAGCATTCCAGCAATGACAAGACGGTCGGAGGAGCGCCGGAGGGGAAGGGGATGTTGGCAGCGGAGGCGTGGGAGCTCTCGGCCGTCGCAGAGCGTGGGGAGAGGGGGGAGGCAGGGGGAAGGCTTGCGACTTATATAGCCGGGGAAGAGAGAGGACATCGCGCGGCGGCGAGAAAGCGAGGGCGCAGAGCAACATGGCGGGCTCGCGCGACAAGTCGGGCGAATCCAGGGAAGGGGAGAAGACCGGTGATCGAGCGGAGCGGGCCGAGGAACCGGGTGCGGGCTTGAGAAAAAGGGTTGGGGGCAGCGGGAGACCAGGCGGAAAAACCGGGGCTGAGCGGCGCGCTGACGGCAGCGGATAGAGAGAGAGGAGATGGGAGGAGGAAGAACCAGGGGAGGGGAAGAAAAAGAGAGAACGAGGGGGGGGGGGACGACCGGGCGGGGCTGGGAGAAAAAAGAGAGGGGGAGAGAGAGAGAGAGATTTTGTCTCGTTTCCAAATATAAAAAATTTGGGGGAGAGAGAGAGAGATTTTGTCTCGTTTCCAAATATAAAAAATTTGGCAAATTTTTTATATTTGGAAACGAGACAAAATCTGAGTTTTGAAATTTGAGGCTTGAGGTTTAAATTTTTGGGAGGCTTTTAAAGTTTAAAACTAAATTTTAAAATCACTGCTCATTTTACTGAAAACAGATGTGCGGCCGCTCTAGCTCCCGCCTCCGCGTATCCCCATGCACGGCCATCCTCTGTAACCCCCCTCCCCTTCCCCATCATTCGCTTCACTCGCAGGGAGTGTGCGCGTGCGGTTGTAACTCTGCAGGTGCTCTACCCATGGCTGGTGTCCTAGGGGGCGGCAGCGGCTTCGGCGACCGCGGGGTCGGGGTCGGCGGTGGCCAGGGGCAGCAGAAGCAGCCCGTGATGATGACGGCTTTGAAGGCGGCCACGGCCGCGACGGCCGGCGGGTCGATGCTGGTGCTGTCCAGGCTGATCCTGGCCGGCACCGTCTTAGCGCTCACGGTGGCCACGCCGGTGCTGGTCATCTTCAGCCCGGTGCTCGTGCCGGCCGCCATCGCGCTAGCGTTCATGGCGGCCGGGTTCATCACGTCGGGCGGGCTCGGCGTGGCTGCGCTGTCGGTGTTCTCGTGGATGTACAAGTACCTCACCGGGGAGCACCCGCCGGGCGCCGACCAGCTGGACCACACGCCAAGGCGCGACTCGCGTCCAAGGCACGCGACATCAAGGAGGCGGCGCAGCACCGCATCGACCACGCGCAGGGGGCTTAGAGGAGGAACTGCTTGGATGCACGGGGCTTCGGATGATCACCAAATACAGCTTACGGTTGCTGTTACGTACGTTTGTCGCCGTGGCCGCGCTAGCTCGTTGACCATACCGGTTGTGCTTCATGCGTGCATGTTTATGCTTGGTTGTGTAGTAGTAGCATGTTTCCTGATCGAAGTTGCGATCTGCATGTTGGATGTCTGGTGTGGATGTCATGTGTTTATGATGAGGAATAAATTGCAATCTTTGGGCGAAATGCTGGTTTCCAATTAAATGCAATTTGTAGCAGTAAGTACTGCCAGTATTTGTGGATGCCTGGAACATTGAATGCCGTCAATGAGTAGTAGCCCCTGAAAATTCTCAGTATCACCTGAGAGGTCGCATAGGATTTCGATTACAGACCGGAATAGCACCAAACCTGATTACCGAAAGGCACTAAACCTGCTTACGAGTATTTAAAAAATATTAAATGTGCATCTCAAGCTCAAAGCTTTGACTTACATTTAGATGAACCAACGAGTTTCCACAGGAAAGCTTCGGTGCGGTCGCAACCCTAACATGATCTCCAATGCATCCTTCGATCCTCTAATACATCTTCTGATGAAAATTAAGCAAGATTCAGTCCAAAACGTACTCAGCAAGTCACATGGAAAAACTATTTAACTACATGCCACTAGTTCAATTGATTATTGAGAGTTTACCATATCAGGCGTACGTGGATGCAACTTTTGAGTTTAAATTTTTTCCCTTTAAAACAGTAAAATCATACTAATATAACACCAGGGGTTTAATCAACAATTGTAACTACCATATTAAGATATCAAAATATCTACTTATGCCTTATATATTGGAATCACCCATGAACACAGTTTCA
The DNA here is from genome assembly GCA_036346395.1 of Hsuehochloa calcarea. Classification (NCBI taxonomy): domain Eukaryota; kingdom Viridiplantae; phylum Streptophyta; class Magnoliopsida; order Poales; family Poaceae; genus Hsuehochloa; species Hsuehochloa calcarea. Next base: position 12,576,258 of record CM070600.1, read on the forward strand.
TTGACCAAAACACGATGCATCCGAATACCATCGATTATACTCTGCGGAGTTGCCCAACTTTACCGATAAGATACATCAAACTCATACTGTCATGCAATATACATGCAACCTGATAGCATGCAACTGAGTTGAGATAACAAAGTTTTCACTACTCAACCTTTTTATCCTCTGCCCGGTAGGTTCTTGGGCAATATAGTCATAGGAAACCACCAGCCAACAGTGAAATATGCGGTCCGTTGCTGGTTGTACCTACCATTGTGTAGACCAGCGAGTGTCCCTCCGGGCCCACTCCTGCCCACCCCCAATCCGCTGCTGCTCTATACAACAAGAGCAGGTGACATCCTGTAGATATTCAATCGGAAGAGTAGTGTACTAAGCCAAGTTGGATATACCAAACCCGTAGTTGAGCGAGTTTTATGTCTGTTATTTGGCACAATGTTCTAGTCCTTACCTGTCTTCAGTGAGGAAATGGACCAACACCAATTCGTGGATGTCCACCTGCTTGGTCTCACCTTCGACTCACTTTTGTCAAGTCTATTGGGTTGTCCATCCTCCTAGTCTCAACCCTCAACTCTCCACTAAAACCATTGGCAGTTAGACAATACTCTTTTCTTGTATTTGTAAACACATTGTGTGACAATGCTGAATATTTATTAATATTTTATGTACCTTAAACTTGTCAATGTGAATATGGCCTACAAATGAACAGGTGGACTTGTATGTGGAGTGATATGATATATCTAATCATCATGACATTCAAAAATATTATTTAAATAAAGAAGTAATTTACATAAATACGATAATGAAAGTAATAATATAAATACACGAAATATAGGCTCAAAATATAAAAGCATGCAACTTGCCTCTACATCTGCAGCCCTTAACTGGAACTACCTCTCCTGCGTCTTGATCAACAAATTTTTGTTCTATTGTGGAAGAAAATCAAATAAATAAGTCCAGGCTCAACAAGAAGCGAAATGGGTATAAAATTAAATAAAGAAATTAGGAAAGAATATAAGAAAAGTCGTATGGGTGATTAGGATTTGTTGGGTTGTTGTTTTGGCTAAACGGAGTTAAAAATAGGATTCACGGGCTCGAAACGGTCAACAAAGGTATATTATGTCTTATTGGGTTTGAGATGAACAATGCCAGGTTTGGGTGAACAGTGTCGGTTCTGATACTATTCACTAATGGGTTCGGGAGGGAATAGTAAATGATTTGATGAATAGTGACATATCAACACTATTCTGAGCTAGTTGGGTTTGATGAATAGTAATGGATTTGGGATGATTGCTATTGGCTGCACAGTAACAATGTTGGGTCGGGCTTTGAATAGTGTTGGGCTTACACAGTGGGGGATTGCATTGGGCCAGCCCACTTGGCTTATTAGGATCGAAAGACTAACTGGGCTAGTCCTTTTGGCCCAGTGGGAGGCCATTACAGCGGCTCCTATGGCGGACAGTGGTGTCAAGAGGTGCAGAGAGCACTGGAGAGAGTAGTACAACCCAATTTGGTCTATTGCGTAGTGGAGGAGGTCCGGTAATGGGCGAGCGGCAGCGGCGCACGGCCAAAACAGGAGAACAGTGCGGCGGTACTCCGACGCTCCAGCCATGCTTTGGCCAAGGCGGTCGGTGCTCCGACGCTCTGGCCATGCTTTGGCCAAGGCGGCCGGTGCTCGAGCACCAGTGGGCCAAGGGGAGTCCGGCAGTGGTGGTGGCGGGTCTTGGGGTGATCTGTAGCGGCGTGAGCCATGGACAGTGGAGCCATGGCTGTAAGTTCAAGCTCCATTAATTTAGTTTTAGTGATTAATGACAAATCTATATATGAGACTAACATATTTGTTGACTATGATATGATTTAGTCCTAGTTGGATGAAATGGTAAAAATCATGAAGGTATGCATTCGACATCATATTCTTATATCTTGTTTCATTCCTCGGATCCAAAATATAGGTTGAATTCTACTAAAAGTTTAACTTTAATATATCCATATGTTTTTATTACACATTCGTGTATGCACACATTTAGAGATAGAGAGAGAGTTCACTCTATGTTTTGTTGTTTCATTAGTATTGATCTATACTTTTTATCCACATATATTGGGGATCTCTACTTTGAAATATATCCTTTGATTATATAAAACTTGGGTAGTTCGTATATACTCATATTGCTTTATATCCAGTTATTTACAATAGTGTTATGGGACTAATGTGTGTGCTAAGATGTTTTAAAAGCTTGTCCCGATTATGGATGACAACATAGAAATAACAATGCAAAGATAATATAAGGATCATGGTTAGTAGCTTGAAAGTTTATTTTATGCCATTTTGATCAACCAAGAGTTATGCATTGTATTTAGAATAGCTTCTGGAAGAATTTAAGAGGAAATCGGTATGACTGTACTTGATGAGTGGTACTACCGCAAGTTGGTAGTACCGAAGTCTATTTGGCGGTACGTTTATTCTAGAGAGCTTGTTTTGGGAGTTTTCATCTCCCCTGAAAATCGGTATGACCGCATTTCTTGAGTGGTACTACCGGAGTGTGGTAGTACCAAATTTTACTTGGCGGTACATTATTTCCAGCGATGGTGTTTTTCATGATTTCTAATCCTCTGGAAATCGGTAATACTGATTGAGCCGAGCGGTACTACCGCCGCGCGGTAGTACCAGACCTTGTGAGTGTTGTGGTACCACACCTGACAGTAACGGTTAGTTCAAAAGCATTTAATTCAGGTGTATATTGGTAATTAATGTCAATCATTGTGGGACCAATATTTTTCATGAGTTGGATGAATAGGTTATGTTCCATGACGATGAAGACTATGGATGACATCATGTGTTGATATGCATCAAGATCCCGAAGAGGAGATGACCATGAGTTGATTATCAAGTCAAAAGAAGACCCATCATGTGTTGATGGAGGGCACGTGACGGATGCATCATGGGTTGATGCATATCAATACAATAACCCGGACTTGGAGTGAAGATGTGCCTCATCAAGCTTTGAAAGGATGCTAAAGGAAAATGTATAACTAGCTAGGGATAAGGATGTGTTACTAGTCTTTTACCAGTCTTAGTGTTTGGTTGGAAGACCAGATTTCTAGTATAGGTTTGCCGTACTATTAAGAGGGGTCTTATCTAGTAGCTTGAGTCTCATCATGTGTTGATAGCTCAATCCCGCTTGCTCTTGCTCTTCGTGGTATAATGCTATTATTTTCGAATATGTTTTACAAATAGCCGAGGCCCATGCATCTAATCCTTGTAGCATGTGACTATATTTTACAAATATATTTTAAAATTGGTTGAAGTCCATGTACCTACTCCTTGTTGCATGATCTAAGTTTACAAATATGTTTTGCAAATTGTTAGGGCTCGTGTATTTTTCTTTGGCATGGTTTAAGATTGCTTGTTGCTATTTCCTTGGACTTAGACCATGGTAGTGATTTTTTAGGGTTCGTATACTTTCTACGTTGATCTAATGTGATTGAGATCACGCAAATAGATGGGTTGTGTTAGAGTCCAAGATCACTCAATTCCGACATCGGAGGCGCGTGGCGCTGGAGCGGGAGGATGCGATGAAGTGGCTGGACAACGAGCGTTACCTCGCCTTCATCAACCACCTAGCCGACGCCGACAACACGAATGCCTGCTTCATCGTTGGTCTCACGCTCATCTTCGTGCACCAGGATATGCAGCGCGGCCTCGTGTGCCTCAACCAGGCGGTCGTCACCGGCCACAAGGCTGCGGCCTACGTACTCGGCCACCTCCTCTACCCGACCGGCGAGGTGCCTGACGTTGGAAAGCACTACATCAACTAGGTCGAGGGCAAGCTGACCAGCGACAGGTGTGAGACGGCCAAGAGGACCAACCAGGAGTGCATGCGGTGCCGGAGGCTCACTGCAGATGTAGTTCGGGAGGTGATGTGGAAGAAGATGGCCGAGCCGCAGGGCCGGTTGTTGGCACTGCCAGAGGACGGCCACCAGTGCAGGAGCACCGGCTGCGGCGTGACGGGAGGGTGGGACGACTACGTCGTCTTCTGCAGTGATGACTATAGGATTAAGTACAAGTACGCCGAGTTCTTTGCACATGTGTAATTGAACTACTTGTCGTACAATTAGTGGTTTTAGCATAGTTTTAACAAATATTTAGATATAATTCCTCGCTATTTTTGTCAATTTTCTTCACTAATTAAATATGACAACCGCAAATTCGACTTTGAGCTCAAACTAATGCTTTACTAATATGTGAATGTGTCCTATGTTCTGGATTTGCATTTATGTATATGTGAATGTTTATTATCACAGACGGTTATTTATTGGAACCGTCTGTGATGTGTATTTTATCACAGGTGGTTCTACTTTAAAACCGTCTGTGATGTGTATTTATCACAGATATTTCTACTTTAGAACCATCTGTGATGTACAACCCTATTTATATTTGGACTGTAGGGTTTGCCCACGCCTCCCCCGAGCCTATCACCGCCTCCTCCCCTGAGCCTATTGCTTCCTCCCCGAGCACGAGAGACCGCCTCCCTGAACCCAACGCCCCTCCTCCCCCAAGCCCAGTGGACCTCCTCCCCTCCCCGAGGCCATCGCCGCCGTCCTCGAGCCCGAGCCGCCTCCTCCCCGAACCAAGATTTGGAATAAAAAATTAAAGAAAAATAGCAATTGGATTTGGATACGAATTACAAGAAAATAGAGTTGAAATTCGCAATAAAAAAACAAATACAATTTGATTTCCATACGAATTCCAAAATAAAATCATAGTTTTATAATCCTCCAAGTGCTTGTAGAATCCTCCTAAACTTGGGATGCCGTGACACGAAGCAAATCACACACTTCATTGTGTCAGGGTCGATGAAGTAGGTTATGGCTCACCTGCACGTTTAGGATGAACGGCCAATGAGCGAGCTAGCTAGCTGAATTCAGGGCTCGAGTTACTCGGAGATTTCATAGAGAAGTAACTATTAGAGACGATTCCTTAGGATAAATCGTCTGTGATACATTAGCTATTACAGACGATTTCATCTGCAAACCGTCTGTGATAGTCAACTATCACGGATGGTTCTAAATTAATAACCGTCTGTGATAATCTGCATCACAGACCCTATACTATTACTGGACCATAAACTCAGACGGCTGACGAAACCGTCTTTGATAATATTTTTGAACCGTCTAAGATAACCTTTTCTGCAGTAGTGTAATGACTAATCATACAATTTAGTCTTCGAGGTACATGCGAGTGGTATATCATGCTATATGATCGTATACTACATTCCATATTTCCAATAGAAAACCTTATATTACCTATCACATGCTATGCTAATACGCCTTAAACAGCTATCGGAACAGTTCTGCTAATGGGCAGTCACAGATCAGTTCCTCAATCCGTTACAAAACCGTGTTTTCCACCTTTTTAAGTGAGCACCGAAGCACCTCACTAGACAAATAAAATGTGAAAGATTGGGGATGTGCCAAACTAATTTAGAAATGTATGCTTATGGTCTTATGGATATGATTTAAGATAATATTATAATTTTAGATATTCCCGATGTTGTTGCTACGATAACTATTTTTAGTGAACCACTTAAATTTACTTGCTCTTTTGTTTTCGGATTAAGTCCATTTAACCGCTTTAACTATCGTGATTGTCTAAATTTCACCTTCCAACTACGAAACCGTCTAACCTACACCCCCTCAACTATCAAAATTGCGTGTATTACCCTCTGAGGCCATTCCACCCTCTATTTTCATCCAACGACGCTGACATAACAGTGGTTTTTTTTACAAGTGAGCTGGTTTTGAATGACATAACAATTTGTTACTGGAATCAACAAATAAAAAAGTGAGACCCATAGTTGAGGGGGTCGGTTACCCTGTTCCGTACTTGTGGGTTGATTTGTAGGCAAACATGATAGTTAAGGGGGTCAAATGGATTTGTGTTTTATGTTTGTTCCTTCGTAGTCTAAGGCTCCAATTCGTAAACGGGCAAAACGAATTCTAAAAAAAAAAGAAGACAAACTGAACTTCAAAGTCGCGGCCATCCTATTTTTACACACAAAAAAAAGCAGTCCATTAACAAGCTGGTATTCCCATCCGACGGCCTACGGCACCAAAGATCCGTGGTCGTTTCGGCCTGAGAGGCTCGCGCAGCCGAGGGTGCACGCGAGCTGCCACTGCCATGGCCTCGTTAGCTCGAGAGCTTAGGCATTCGGTGCTAATCGGGCCCGCCTGCCACTCCTACACGTCGCTTGCGCGTCGAACGCCCGAGTACGAATAGGCAGGGCCGACGAGGAGTACGGCGTCCAGCAGGGGGGGCGTGATCGCCATCCCGTGCAAGCTCCACGATACGTCATGGTGCGCGCGACGGTCGGCGCGCCGTTTGAAGCCGAGTCCTCAGGTTGTCCATGACGACGAGGCCTGGTGGATGCTCGCGGCCCAGTCTGGCTTTGTCGACGAGCCGTGGACGACGATGTACATAGTTAGGGATGGCAATCGGGTGTGGCGGGTACGGGTAGTGCTCGTCCATACCCGTACCCGCGACCCTAAATTCCCCCCACAAGTATACCCGCGAAGGACGACGGGCGAAAAACCTCGTCCATACCTGTCGCCCGCGGGCATACCCGTTTACCCACGAATAATGCATCGCCGCCCGTGGGTACCCATCGCCCGCGTACATGCTCGTTACCCACGAGCAATGCATACATCAAGTTCATCATAATTCACACATCAATGGTGCATCACACATTCAACAACTAATAAAGTTCATCACAATTCACATATCATGTTCGACAAGACAACTAATCAAGTTTAACAAATAAAATACAAATACAAATTGACATAGTTTCTTACACATGTGGGTAGATTACGGGTAATCGGGCGAAGCGGGTACGGGTAGAGTTTACCCATGCCCATACCCGTTTACCCAATGGGTAAAGAATTATGTCCGTTTTCATACCCGTGGGCAAAGAAAGACGCTTATACCCACCTCTATTAGGGTATTCGCCCGCAGACACACGGGTAATCGAGAACAATTGACATCCCTATACATAGCCTCGGCTGGTATTTAGCTAGGTCACATTGATGCCGCTCCCGCCGTCCCGCGGCGGTTGTTATTATCAAGAAATAGTGCTATGGTTGTTTGCACGGCTTCTTGCCGAGGGCTGTAACAAAGTGTAAACCTTCACGTGTCGTTGATACAAATTGTCTTTGCAATCCATGGCATTATTATTCGTATCAACTTACATAAATCTTGCATATTAACCTTCCAGTTCAGTAGATATAAGCTCGCAAAACGAACTCAGCGTTGTCAAGTTAGTGTAAGATCAGCTTAGTTCAAACTCGAAACATCTCTCTCAGGGCCTTTCTGCAATGCAGTTGTTAGCACCGAGTACATGTTTCAAACTAGCGATAGCCTTGTCCCTATAGAAACGCCAGATGTGGAGAGAAATTTTAAGCAGGCAAACCCATCTATCTAATTCTGGTCAATTCAGATGCGAGAAATTTGCAACGGTGGGGAGACAAACACCATCATATCGAATCACAACACGAAACTGACCCAAACACCAACAGTATGCAGACAATAGCCCTGCCACTAGGCACAACTCTAAAAGAACTCAAAGTCGAGGTATTTCCCACCGGACTTCATGTCCGCACCAACCATCCTCTTGCTGTTGCTTCCAATCGTCTCTGCCACCCCGTACTTCACGGGAAGCTCAGCCTGGACAGGCCTTGGAACCTCAGGAGGTGTGCTGCACCGGATGAGAGCCCAGTTCACGCCCTCGAAGAACGGATGCTGCTTTATCTCTGTCGCTCCCCTCTTCACGCCGAGGCGGTGCTGCGGTTCCTTGACCAGGAGCCCCCTGATGAGATCTCTGCTCGCATAGCTTGTGGACGGTGACTCCGGGAATCTTAGCTGCTGACCAACTACGTTGAACAGCGTGGCACGGTTATCTGACCCCTTGAACGGTGTCTTGCAGTATAGAACTTCATGCAAGAAGATACCGAATGTCCACCAGTCAACAGCACTTCCATGGCCTTCGCCTTTGATGATTTCTGGGGCCAAGTACTCATGAGTCCCAACAAATGACATGGATCGAGCCGATGTTGGCTCTGCGACGAGCTCAGGCAGGGTGGTGGCACTCTGTCTCAGCTCAGACCTTGTCTTTCTAGTCTTTTTCTTGCTCTTCTGACCAAACAATTTAGGCATGAAGCACACAGGCTGAATACAGACTGAAGTAGGTTCCATACAAGCAGGTTGTACACAGAATGAACCACCCGCTCTTCTGGGATCAGAATCAAAAGCTGATGTCCTGATGAGTGTGGGTGAGACGGCGCATCTCAGGGAGAGGTCAAAATCTGAAAGCATTATGTGGCCATCATCGCGCACCAGAACATTTTCAGGCTTCAGATCCCTGTAAACGACTCCCAGCATGTGTAGATACTCCAAAGCAAGAAGTACTTCTGCAGCATAAAACCTGCTCGGAATCAGAGCACACCACGTCAGTGCTTGCGGTTGCTTAGCAGGTATAAGCAACTCAATATGACAATGTGGCATTGAAGTAAAAAACACTAAAGCAAGATCAGATTGGAGCACGACTTATAGTATCTCTAACTCATGCCAACCATGGCGTGGACAAAACTGTATAAATTTCAATCCATAAAAATAAAAGCACCATTTATTGGCACCCCCCTAAGTACATTTTGGACAAAATTTCATCATATACCAGTTATCTGTATCATCTCATAAATGCCATAAGACTATCAGAAAGGTAACTGGGTGAAACTAGCTTCTAAGTGAAGCCCCAAAAGACGAGCTTCATATAACACTTTCTAGTTATATACAGACTAATTTTTATTACGGACCCCCAAAAGGCTCAAGTGAACAAGAAAGAAGCAGAGAGAATGGTAAAACTAAAACTACATTACATTGATAGTATATGGAGTACTATATTTGATTAACAAAAATCCTAGAATTTGAATACAATATGATAATAGGCAAATATAGTACTGACGAAAATAACTACTCTATTCTGAACAAATTAAATTTCTCTAAAGAACTGATTCATGCTTTAATATAGATTACCTTGCTGCATACTCGGAGAAATGTTTTCCTGGCTGTCTCTGTCGCAGAGTGTGCAGATCGCCACCCGGACAGAATTCCATGACCAAACACGAGAATCTGTCGGTCTCAAAATGTGTATACAGAGTTGGGAGGAATGGGTGATCCAAAATCTGTAGAATCTCCCTCTCAGTTTGAGCCCTGTTCAACTTCTTCCTACTTGCCAAGGATGCCTTGTCCATTACTTTCATTGCAAAGTAGCACCTAGTCCCACTTAACTCTGAGAGGTAAACACTGCCAATGTCACCACAGCCGAGACGCTTGAGCAGTCTAAAATGGCTCATCCCGAGCACACCATCTGGAGTTCGTACAGCATGAATTGCCTTCCATCTGGGATCATTCCCTTTATGAGGCTTGCTGGCACCTCCAGTGATATTGCTCCAGCTGCTGTCATCGCTAACACCACTGCTGTCGCTTGCTCGACTCATGCTAGTTTTCGCACTTTCTAGATAGTCGCCTCGAACACTACCCTTTACACTTTCAAAGTTCCTTTCCACAGTAAGCACGGTTTCACTAGCTACAGCTTCACTTTTATATGTGTTCGTGTAGCTGTTCACGATGTTCATGGCAGTGACCACACCCATGCTGTCAATGCTACTATGAGGGCTGACATTGCCGCTTGGAGGGAGTGAGGCATCCCAGACACACTCCTTCTCCTCTGAATCCGGAGGCAAGGACACAGATTCTGTAGCCTGTGATGAGCGTGCTGTGACCAATGATGCCACTGCAGCACCAGACACTTTCCTCTCTTCAGCCAAACCTTCACCGCTGCCTGCATCAACCACCACATTTGCCTTCATGCCTGTAACCCGGATCGAAAGGTCATCTATGAACGGCCCTTTCACTGATAGTCCTCGCACTAAACAAACTGGTGACTCCGACTTCTCATCAATTGCGACGTAGACCGTCTTCATAAGATCCATATCAATTGGCTCTGGGGGGTGACTGGCCCCAGAGAAAGAACTCCAGTCACCCTCATCTGAGGAATCGACGCTCCGGAAGCTCTCCTCGCCATCAGCTAGCAAATCCTTCTCATCCTGCTGCTGGGAGCTCTTCCCTTTCCATGATGCCTTTATCGGTATTGGTGGCTCCAAGTTCTGCACCTTCCGAGCAGTGACCATCAGATGCTCTTTGGGCTCGGCAATCTTATCTACTTTCTCCATGCAACCTTAGCATAGCAAGTGCACAACAACTAACCAAGATTCAGTCGCTTCTACGCAATTAAACCAAATTAGGCAAATCCCCAAGCAATTCTCTCCTACAGAAATGCCCCAGGGACAGTTGGCACCAGGTAAGCAAATTTCAGCACATAAAGCACTTCACCTGCAACGAGCACAAAGATTAAGGAGCTGAAGAAAACCAAAAATTCTCTTCAATCCGACGGGTTCCGAAAATCCAACCTGCTTTCAGGCTAATTATTGGCACCCAGCGAAGCCAACTTTCGGAAGTACGAGGAACTCCACCCTGCAGAAACAGAAAAGTGCCGTTCAATCCACCAGATTAGACATTACTTTCTTAAGAAAACAACAATCCACCAAATTACGCCTTAGTTTCTTAACTCCCAAGATTCCCGACCCAGTGCAAAATCCCAAGAGCCACACCCCAAATCCCCCAGTGGTTTTGTCACCTCAAAATGCACCCACCCACATATAGATCTTTCCCCCACACACAAACAGGCCAAACAGCAAAGAAGAACAGAAACGAGCGCTTCCCCAACAAAACAAGAACCAAGCCAATAAATTCCAAAAAAAAAAAAAACAAAAGAATCACCTCGAATGGGGGGAAGTGGAGATCCCCAGGGAGGCCTGGGCCTCGGGTGTGCTCCGTTTTCTTGGCTCTTCTCCACTCCGCTCGCCTCGCCACCGCCCCTCTAGTGTTCACTGCTGCCAATACCTAGTCCCGGAGTAACTCCACAATCTCCACCCCCCTGTGAGGAGGGGAAGTGGATGAGAAAAGCAAAAGCAAAAGCAAAAGGGCATGGTAGCTGTGGCGCTGGGAGCGGGGTGGGAATTTTTATTATTATTAATTAACTTTTAAAAAAAAATTATTTTAAAACTAACTTTAACGAATTTTATTTCTAATTCTGACATTCTTAATCACGCTAGCGGTATGACAAACTAATATTATCACACTATAGCATAAGTCTGCTAAAATAATACTTTTTATCAGTGATGTGACCAAACAACACTGTCATACCACGAGTAATGACGTAATAAGAGTTTGCCCAGATACGGACTGACGTGACAGTGTTGTTTTATTATGTCTCGGATTGTGACGTGATCAAAGGGTCAGAATTGAAAATAAAATTCACGAGGATTAACTTTAAAATTAAATTGAAAAAGGCTAATTAATATAAAAAATCACGGGGTGGGGCGTATGATATTTGTTTCCTTTTGTTTTCATAAATAAACAAATCAGATAAAGAAAGAGGCGAAAACTGAAAAGCCTTCGCGTGGGCTGCTGCTAGTTTGCTGCACCCTACAAATCTACAATCGTGAACAACGTTTGACGCTGCTAATCTCCAATTTGTTTATTTGCCCTAATCAATCAACTTTGTGCGCTTTGGTCCTTCCCCTTAACCGAACCCTCCATGCACAGCCAACTCTCATCACTCACCAGTCATCGATGAGAGTATTAGACAAAGACTAGTGTTTTTTTTTTTGTCATATCTGATTCATGCATAGCCAATAAAATTGTTCATACATTTTCTTTTGGTTGGAGAAACAGATTTTCCCGATTTGATTGTTTAATTAATTATGATTTGTAGATTTAAAATTTTATAATAAATCTGATTATTACAGGTGGAGTTTTCTTTGTAAAGATTATAATTTCGTATAAAGCATCTTTTGTCAATTAAACATAAAAAAACGAAAGAATATAAAGCAACTTTTTTAGATGAAATAAAAGGCAACTTTTGCATGCAGTTTTTGCAAAACAGGATATAATCATATAAAAATGGATGGCACTAAATAAAAATATTTTCAAAATGGGAATAATAAATTGTTAATTATAATTAAACCGTCACCAAAAGTGTGTTTATTGTTGTGTTTTTTTCTTCTTGAAAGCGGAATTAATTGTTGTGTTGATATGGCTCGGAGGCTCGGAGCTTTCGGACACGCTTGGACCCGGCACGTGGGACCATGCTACAACTCTTTTGGACTACAACGGGCCCACCTGTCACCATCCCTTCAGCAGTGGTGCGGCCCAAACAAAGAAGCATAGGTGACTCATTGGATGATGCCGTTTACGATTTATGACGCCAAATCACCTGTTCACTTAAGGCCTTTTTTATTTCAGGATTCTAAAAACGCACAGATAAAAAAACGTAGAAATAGCATATGAATGCATACATAAAATAGAGGATCGGAAATACAAGAATTTTATAAGATTTGAGTGTTTGATTCGCAGGAAGAGGAACAACACATGATTTTTTTTAGTGAATTGTAATCTCCTTTGCTTAATCGCTAAAATACAAAAAATATTTGCATACCAATGACATAGGGGGCATTAGGCGAAAGGACCCACCCATCAGTGCGTGTCAAGGACTATTGGACTACACGTCCTTATCCATTCATCTCGTTCACTCGTTTCATCGTCTTCCTGTTATGCGCTCTCACAGACAGAGAGAAAGAAAGGGAAGAAAAAAAAAAAGCAGATCAAGGCATAGCGCTGGGCGAGGGCTTCGAGCCGCGGTGGTGGGGTTGGTGGCGCAGAGCAGCACGACTCGCCGCGGGAGCTCGCCGCACGTGTGGAGCTCGTCCACTAGCAGGTTGGGGATGGCGGCCTTGAGGCCGTTCAGCGCACGCAGCGGCGCTGGTGAGGCGGACGCGGAGGCGACCAGAGCACCAACGGCGGGGCCTTACTCCGGCGACGACTACAGCTGTAATATTATCTGTCTTTTCTCCCTTTCCCTCTTTGCGTCGCGCGCGCTCAGTCGCGAAGGAAAAATTCCATCCACACCGAGTGGGATGTCTAATTTCCTATGAAATTCCTCCAAAACCGTAGGGACTGAACAGTATTACTGAATTCCTTGGATCAATTCCTGCGAATCAAACGGATGTACAATACTCGTTCCTGAGGTGGTGGATTCCTAAAAAAAATTTCCCTTTGGGATGAGATGATTCTGGATGTACGATACAATCTGTATGTTTTGTTAATGGAATATGATAATTTAATATTTTATTTTATTGCATTGATGAGATGGTACCCAATGGTTCAAGATGATGTTTGATTTTAAGGATGAAATTGAAATGAGTCAGAGGTGGCCCCTACTGTCATACATATACACAAAAGGAGAGGGAGTAGAGGGAGCCGAGAGAGAAGAAAAGGAGGGACCAGACGAGTAGATGAGAAGGAACAAAGGAGGCAATGGCGCATAGTGTTGGGGCTGTGCTAGTGGTGAATGGGTAGCGAAAATGCTAAAAATAGGCCAAGAGAGGAGAGAGGAATGGATATATAGTTGTGGTGTGGCACAAGGCGCACAGAGATGAGCAGGCGGCAACTCACGGTAGCCGGGGCGGAGGGAGAAAGAGGGGTAACGACGCGGGAGGGGCAAGGGGGAGAAAAGGAGGTGAACATGAGCTGCTGAAGGGAGAGATGAACTCACCCATGCAATTTGTAGAGATGGGGATGAACCGAGGCGGGCCAACGACGACGACCTGAGGCTCCGCGGCAAGTTCGCTGCACCGACGACACTGTGAAAGGGGATTGGCTGATTGGGTAAGGTAAGTAAGGTGTGGAAATGGGAGTAATCGAAGAGGAGCTCACTATATGGGAAATGGGGGCCGGAATTGGTGACGGAATAGAGGAGCTTCAGTAGGGATTCGGGTCGCCACCATGTGGGAGTAATCGAAGAGGAGCTCACTGTGTGGGGAATGCAGGAGAGTTACTAGGGAATATTTTCATAATCTATATCACCTTATCTGGAACAAGTTGGTTCGGTTCACTTAATCAAATACAAGGATGAGTGTATATTCAGGACCATCTCATACGCCCTGATTCAACGAACCAAACCCACCCTAAAAGGATAAAAGAGTATGTTCCCTATAGCGCATTTGGAATTTTTTGTGTGGCTAATATAGCACATTTTCGACACGTATCAACACGTATCGATAGTATTGTCCACCAATGAGCCGCATTTGCAAAATTAGCACCGATGTCACACAGCCACCGCGCGGAGGCCTCTCCCCGCCCGGCGGCCGCCATGCGGCAACACCTCCCGCACCACCACATGCCTCTCGCAACTCCCGGTCAACCAACCCGCCGCCATGTGTCGCCACCTCGGCTGTTGACGCACGACCGCCGTACGGCAACGGCCCTCGGCCCGCCATATGTTTGGTGTTAGGGAGGGTTTAGTTCACGTGTTGAGTTAGTTAGTTAGGGTAGTTAGATTGATTGGGGTTTCGCAGCGGTTTATACGAATTTTTAAATATAGCAAATGAGTTCAAAAAATTATAAAATCTTATATGGAGCCTCCCGACACAGTGCACTTGCTTGTGTAAATTTATCATCATTTTATTCATTCAGAATTTTCTCGTTATTTCATGTAAGTGTACTTGCCTACTTATCTTCTATAAAATAACGACAACACATAGCTTTCTGGAGACGTGCTTGTATATAAACAAGGTGGGAGAAAACATTACATTATGACACCGAATAACACGCGATACAATATGGCCCACTCATATGAGCCACTGCTCTCTAGCTGCTGCGACTGCGTCCACGTACGCGGCCTTGTTTTACACCAAGCATGACCCATGGAATACGTCCACCGGTCTGGAGAGCGTGTGTCAATTCGGAGGGGCACAGACATTGTTGAGGCAGAGGTGGACCAGTAGGCTGACTCTGAAGCAGAGTCTGGTAGGCGTACATGTCGTCGTGATGAGGCATGCCGACCTGGGGGATACCTCCGAAAAATTCATCCACGACGGAGTCTATAAGATCACTCTAGCGGTACGATGCCTGCAACTCTGGTTGTGCGGATGAGCTCTGACCTTGGACATACGGGGTTCCTGCGTACCCGGAGGAGCTCTGCTCTTGAACGTACGGTGGAGTAGCAAACCCGAAGGAGCTCTGTCTTTCGTACACTCCAAACCCTGGCTGTCATTGTCCGTACCCTGACGCCATGTACTGCTCTGTAGCAGGAGCTAGGAGGCCCGTATCATTGCCATCAGTCGACGTGAACTGGCCATCACCCCAATGGTTGTCACCCCCACGGCCGTCACCCCCATGGCCAACTAAAGGCTGCAAGACGGAACGATGTTAGTACAACTAAATACTCTAGACTGTAAGATCGAGGTGGCCGACTAGAGAGCGTGAATAGGCGGTTTTAAAAATTCTTTCGCGCTAAACCAATATATAAATGCGGAAGCTAATAGCGAATTGATTTTGCACAATTAAAACCTAAATCAACTAGGCTCAACTAAGTGCACCAACAATACAAGGAAACACAATGATATATGAACAATTAAAGCATGTAATGTAAATTGCTCAAAGTAAAGCACAAGTAAAAACAAGATGGACACAATTATGTTTTACCGTAGTGTTCGGAGATTTGCCGGTCTCCCCTAATCCACGTTGAGGTAAGCCCAACCACGTTGGACCGGCTCCACTAATTAAGCCAACACCTCCGAGGTAAGTCCAACCACTTGGACTGGTTCCAAACCGAACCAACACCTCGCTCCACTATGGTTGCTCTTCCTCCACTCCAGAGATGGCGAGCATCAAACCACTCACAAACACGCCGGGTCTTCTCACAAGCTTCTTGAGAAGATCACCACGTACGACGCCTCCACACCGTCTAAGTGTCAGCAAACACCAAGAGTAACAAATCCAAACTTTCACTTGAACTAATCAAGTATCAACGCTCACGTGGATACACAATCCACTACCTAACGCAACGCATGTACTCAGGGTTTGCTCTCCAAGCTCACCAAGTGCAACACATGCACATAAGAGATGAGAGGTTTGCTCTTAGCTCAAGAAACTCAACAATGACTCTAGCACACAGCCAGCAACATCAGCACCCTCTCCCAACCGGCCAAGGCTCATATATATAGCCCACACACAAAAACTAGCCGTTGAGAGAAGATTCTACCAAATCAGCATAGGGTCGGTCTGACCGCCAACCAATGGCCGGTCGGACCGCCCCATGCGCGGGCCTTCGGCCGGTCGGACCGCCGCCAAATCGGTCGACCGCCGCAACTGGCCGGTCCGACCGCCCGATGGAAATTTGGCTAAGTCCCAAAACGGGCGCTCTCTGGAATAAACGTTCCGCACCAACCCCGGAACTTCCTCACATCGGAAGTTCCGTTTTTACAACAGCGGAACTTCCTGTCAAAGAATCAACACTGAGGGAAATCGGTCTGACCGCCCAACACATGGCGGTTCGACCGATTGGTCACCGGTCAGACCGGTGACCCCTGGCGGTCAGACCGCCAGGCTCTAGAGACCAAATACATTGGCTCAACTCAATTGGCAAAACACATTCGCCCAACTTGAGTGCAACTTCAATAAGGTTCAAAAGATGATATTCTCAGCTAGTTGCAAAACGCATTTGCCAACATTTAGAATACTCATCACAAGGAATAGGTACATGGACTTACACCATTTGCAAAACACATTTGCAAACTTAAGTCACATGCTACAAGGATTACGCATGAGCCTCAACTATTTGCAAAACACATTCGCAAATAACAGCATCATGCCACAAGGCTAAAGTGCATGGACTTCAACCATTTGCAAAACACATTTGCATAATATAGTCCCATACCACGAAGATTAAATGCATGAGCATCATTCATTTGCAAAACACATTCGCAAATAATAGCTCCATGCATAAATGAGCTAGAGCAAACACAATGAGCTATCAACACATGACTAACTCATGCTACTAGTTAAGACCCCTCTTAATAGTTGTAAGATCGAGGTGGCCGACTAGAGGGGGGTGAATAGGCGGTTTTAAAAATCTATCGCGCTAAACCAATATATGAATGCGGAAGCTAATATCGAATTGGTTTTGCACAATTAAAACCTAAAACAACTAGGCTCAACTAAGTGCACCGACAATATGAACACAATACAATATGAGTAATCATACAAGATATATAAGCAATTAAAGCAAGAATGTAAATAGCTCAAAGTAAAGCACAAGTAAAAACAAGATGACACGATTATGTTTTACCGTGGTGTTCGGAGACTTGCCGGTCTCCCCTAATCCACGTTGAGGTAAGCCCAACCCGCGTTGGACCGGCTCCTCAAATGAGCACACACCTCCGAGGTAAGTCCAACACTTGGACCGGTTCCAAACCGAACCAACACCTCGCTCAACTATGGTTGCTTTTCCTCCACTCCGGAGATGGCGAGCACCAAACCACTCACAACCGTCG
The DNA here is from genome assembly GCA_036346395.1 of Hsuehochloa calcarea. Lineage (NCBI taxonomy): Eukaryota > Viridiplantae > Streptophyta > Magnoliopsida > Poales > Poaceae > Hsuehochloa > Hsuehochloa calcarea. Next base: position 12,593,763 of record CM070600.1, read on the forward strand.
GGCCTTCTCACAAGCTTCTTGAGAAGGTCACCGAGCACGACGCCTCCACGCCGTCTAGGTGTCGGCAAACACCAAGAGTAACAAATCCGAACTTTCACTTGAACTAATCAAGTGTCAACGCTCACGTGGATACACAATCCACTACCTAAGGCAACACATGCACTTAGGGTTTACTCTCTAATCTCACCAAGTGCAACACATGCACAAAAGAGAATAGAGGCTTGCTCTTAGCTCAAAGAATGAGTGTATCACTTATCAATAACTCCAGCAACTTCCCACAACCGGCCAAGGTGGCTATATATAGCCCACACACAAAAACTAGCCGTTGGGAAGAAGTTCCCGAAAGTTCAGCACATATCGGAACAACCGGCGTGTTAGCATCGGTACAACCGCGCTATGCTCAATGCACGATGCGCTATGTTACACGATTAAATGCACTGATATAGCCGTTGGATTTAGTTGCGGTTCATCCGCAGGCAAACACCCGGATCGTCCGATTTCAGGATTTCTAAACCAGAGATTTTGCATCTGTTCTGGAATTTTACAACCGCCAAATACATTTCGGAACATCCGTATTGCGGTTCATCCGATTATACGTGCGGTACAGCCGATTCTCAAAAGAGGTTTTCAAAGGAGATTACACTCGTACTGTTATTTTGCAACCGCCGTAATATCATCGGAACAACCGGGATGCGGTCGTACCGTTCAAGCCATCGGTACAACCGCGGCCCATGAAATCAGATCACCACGAGATCATGACACGTGGAAGGCCACGATGGACTACTGTCTAGTGGTCCGGTCAGCACACAAGATCTGAGCCGTTTAAATTTAGTCCGGAACTACCGCCAACTAAATATCGGAAGTTCCGATTCTTCGGAAGTTCCGCTCAACACATTTGCTAATTGACAAGCCATGCCAACAAGGGTCACAAGCAAGATTCCCAACAAGTTGCAAAACACATTTGCCAACTTTTGGAATCATACCACAAGGAAAAAGGTACATGGACTTTCACCATTTGCAAAACGCATTTGCAAACTTAAGTCACATGCTACAAGGGTTGAATGCATGAGCATCGGCTATTTGCAAAACACATTCGCAAATAATAGCTCCATGCATAGATGAGCTAGAGCAAACATGATGAGCTATCAACACATGACCAACTCAAACTACTAGTCAAGATCCCTCTTAATAGTACGGCAAACCTATACTAGCAATCCGGTCTTTCAACCAAACACCGAGACCGGTAAAAGACTAGGAACACATCCTTAGCCCTAGCTAGTCATACCTTTGCCTTGCATCTTCTTGAAGCTTGATGGCGACATCAACACTTCAAGTCCGGGTCCTTGACTTTGACAATCATCAACTCATGATGATTTCTTCACTTGGGATATTGTCTTGATCATCATCAACACATGATGATTTCTTCATTTCGGGATATTGTCTTGATCATCATCAACACATGATGATTTCTTCATCCCGACTTTGACAATCATCAACTCATGATGATTTCTTCACTTCGGGATATTGTCTTGATCATCATCAACACATGATGATTTCTTCATCCCGATTCTTCACTTGCATCAACGCATGATGCATTCCTTCACTTTACCTCCATCAACACATGATGGGTCTTCTCTTGTCTTGATGATCAACTCATGATCATCTCTTCTTGATAAGCATCAACTCATGATGCATCATATACGCCAAGCTCTTGACTTGATGATCGACTCATGATCATCCCAAGTCTTCATCACCCTGGAACATAACCTATATATCCAACTCATGGAAAATGTTAGTTCCACAATGTGATCATCATTAATTACCACATCATACCATTAACTCATAATGGTGGGACAAGATACCTCAATCTTTCCCTCTTTGGTAATTGATGATAACCACTTAAATTTTCATAAATTTAATGATGATAAATGAGAGAACAATTGAGTATATAAACTACACAAGTTATATATATACTCTAACATGAGTATACAAGAACTACACAAGTTCTATATACTCATAACATGAGTATATACGAACTACACAAGTTTTGTATACTCAAAGGTTTTGTTTCAACGTAAAGATCCCAAATATATGTGGAAAATGGAATATGGATCAATACTAATGAAACCACAAAGTATAGGATAAAACTCCCCCTAAATGTGTGCATACACAAATGTGTAATGAGGTCATATGCACATATTCAAGTTTAACTTAAGGTTGAGTTCAATCCTATATTTTGGATCCGAGAAATGCAACATTATATAAATTGAGATGTCGATTGCATACCTCGTTGTGTTTCACCTTTATATCCAAATGAGACTACATAAAGATGATACTTGATAAAAGAGTTAGTCTCATATTTGGATTTGTCATTAATCACCAAAACACTCCATTAACTCATAATGGCGGGTCTAGATCTTTCAATAGTACGGCAACTTATACTAGCAATCCAGTCTTCCAACCAAACACCAAGACCGGTAAAAGAATAGGAACACATCCTTAGCCCTAGCTAGTCATACCTTTGCCTTGCATCTTCATGAAGCTTGATGACGCACATCAACACTTCAAGTCCGGGTCATTAACTCGATAATCATCAACACATGATGATCCTTTGCTTGACCTCCATCAACACATGATGGGTCTTCTCTTGTATTGATGATCGACTCATGATCATTTCTTCTTGATAAGCATCAATTCATGATGCATCCTTTACACCAAGCTCTTGACTTGATGATCAACTCATGATCATCCCAAGTCTTCATCATCCTGGAACATAACCTATTCATCCAACTCATGAAAAATGTTAGTTCCACAATATGGTTATCATTAATTACCACACCATACCATTAACTCATAATGGTGGGACAAGATACCTCAATCTTTCCCTCTTTGGTAATTGATGATAACCACTTAATTACTCATAAATTGAATGTTGATAAATGAGAGAACAAATTGAGTATATATCAACTACACAAATTATATATATACTCTAACTTGAGTCTACAAGAACTACACAAGTTCTATATACTCATAACATGAGTATACAAGAACTACGCAAGTTTTGTATACTCAAACGGATTTGTTTCACAGTAAAGATCCCAAATATATGTGAAGAATGGAATATGGATCAATACTAATGAAACCATAAAATATAGAATAAAACTCCCCCTAAATGTGTGCATACACAAATGTGTAATAAGATCATATGCACATATTCAAGTTTGACTTATGGTTGAGTTCAATCCTATATTTTGGATCCGAGGAATGCAACAGTATATAAGATTGAGATATCGATTGCATACCTCGTTGTATTTCACCTTTATATCCAAATGAGACTACACAAAGATAATACTTGACAAGAGAGTTAGTCTCATATTTGGATTTTTCATTAATCACCAAAACAATCTATTAACTTATAATGGCGGGTCTAGATCTTTCATGAACGTAAACTGAGAACCTTGTACGTCCCGGATGTGCAGTGTAGATGATCGAGGGGGAGCGCCAGTCTCTGTACCAGGTGCGAACGACAAAAGTGATTCATCCCGATGGACCTGCGTTAGGAGAACAACATGATGTTAGCGGAACATAAGTCATAACCAATAAAACTGAACATGGATTTGTACATATCTTACCTCCCTACCGACCTGGGCCGCTGTTGACCGACGGGGAACGCTACGACGTCAGCCGGACTCGCTAGGCTGTGGTGACTTAGCGGGTGAGCACCCCCCACTTGTTGTCCGATGCGCAGGACATCGTCCGTCGAATGATCGCAGCTCAAGTTTTTTATTATCTTCTTCATCTCCGCCGAGATGTGCTTAAATTTTTTTATATCCCTCCGGGGTTCTATCTAGGCTGCGGATGGCGGCCTCCGATGCGCGATGGACGCGCTGTGGCTGCTCCAACTGTAGTGACATACGTAATAGGTTCACTAACGAAGAGTACGAATATCGTCAATGTAACGACCAGAGGTTGTAAGTCTCTTACAGCGACGTCACGCCGAGAAGCGTTGTGATGATCGAACGAGCGGCGGAGGCTCTGCTTGTGCGTCTCCTCTATCACCGACTACGGGCGCTCCGGTGGAGGAACGGTGAGTCTTGCATGTGTTCGTGGCACGTACCACTCCATGTACGCACCGTACGTCTCAGGGTAGTACGGATGCGGGGCACGCAAGACATCCATGTGTGCACTCTCCGTCCATGTCGTAGTCCACTCGTGCTGAACCGGGCACTAGCCCTGAGTATGCCCACCCTGCCTCGGTCTACTGCATTTCCGGAAGGATTGATGCTAGAAAGGGAGCACGTAAGAACTGTAAACATTTCTCAGATGAAGTTTAACTCACAGGTGTATAGCTCGCGGCAGGGGCCTACCGTCCTGGAGGGCACGGCCTGGTGCGCACCAATCTGTCGCATTACGCGTCTTTGCGGGTAAGGTTCCACCATATGTGCGAACACCAGGTGACAGTCTGTCGTCCATAGTACTACGTCCCGGATGCGTTTCCACTTGACGTCGTTCTCGTGCAACGACTCGAATTCGTTGTGATACAACGAGTAGCACCTCGCTGACCTTGCTTTGGCCCAGTGCAGATGGCCAGCAGTCCAACGTAAGCCCATGGAGGGCCCATCTATCTGGTCATGCAACACGGGGTACAGGTGCACCGCTATCTCAATGGACGGTCGCCCAACAGGGAAGTGCTCCCAACTCCACAACTGTAGGAGCACGTAGCAGACGGCCAGTTTGGGGGTAGCAGCGGTGCCGCGATGCGAAGCGTCGTACAACCCCCGGTATGTAGCGCAAAGGACGACTGATCCCCAGCTTACTGAGGTATCTCTCCAGCCTCTACGTCAACCAACGACTCAACGAGGTGGATGTAGCTGGGGTAGAAAAAATCGCCCTATGTGGTTGGAAAAAGGACCCAACCAAAGAGCTTGAGTAGGTAAGCAACGAGGTGCGTCCTAACGACATCATCAGGTGCACCCTGCGGGTATTGACTGAACTGCCTCCACCAAGTCCGGGGTACAACACGTATACGCTCCGGGAGAGGTTGGCCGAAGCGCTACTCCAGCTCGGCCTTCCAGTCCTCACCCGGAGGATCCGGAACAAGCGGCTCACCCCGGATTGGGAGACCGATTAAGAGCGAGACGTCCTACAGGGTGACCGTCATCTCACCCCACCGAAAATGAAATGTGTGCATCTCAGACCTCAACCTATCGACAAGTGCCGACAGTAGGCTGGCGTCTAAGGTGATCCAACGCCCGACGGACACCAGCCTCACAAAGGGCAACAAACCCGTGTCCCGGAGGATATGGACGTAGCAATCGTCTAGGTCCCAGTAGTCCCTCCTTGCCCAAAGCACTAGGGGCGGAGGGCTATCGGCGTCACCGGCGATCCACAGCTTGCATCGGTGGTACTCATCGTAGAAGTATTTGAGAAGCTCCGACAGAGATACGGCTTACAACACATGGAATAGAGGGAATATTTGTGAAAAGGTGGCTAATGACCATAAAAGATTGTGAATTAAACATGCTAGCTTTTTAATTGCAGAGTAGTTTTCCTGGGGTGATAAGCTACATGATAAGCTAGCTTAATTAAATTATGCTCCTCTGCTCTTCGGTGAATGTAGTTCTTATTATTTGATTTCGTTTTACGACCAAACTAACACTACAAATTAATGTACATCAATTTACTAATTAATTACTACTAATTATTTCATAACTAGTTAACACTGTAAATTAAAAATTACGACCAAACTACATGCGAACGATGGCGGTTAATAACACTGAAAGGTCCCTAAAAATATAATCGACATAGCAAGAGAGTGAGCAAGCGACTGTGAAATAAAATCACGCTCACCCACTCTAATTTATAGTCGTTGCGGGAGGGGATCTTTTTCCCCGCACTAATTAAGCTATGCATTTCGGGGGATACAAAGATTTGATGGATAAGACAAAGATGTGACAGGAGAGATATTTGATGGATGAGACAAAAAGGTGACATGAGAGAAAGATTTGATGGATAAGATAAGGAGGTGATAGGATATACAAGTGGTTGATGTTTTCAGTGGAAAAGGAAGGCAGACGGAGGGAGGGCCTCATTCAGGCAAACAACACATGGTACGATTTTATGTAGATTTTTTGTTCTTGGCCACAAATATGACATTCCTCGCGCTAATTAAGCCATGCATTTCAGAGGATACAAAGATTTGATGGATGAGATAAGGAGGTGACAAGAGAGATTTGATGGATGATACAAGGAGATGACGGGATATTGCTTTCGGTGGAAAAGGAAGGCAGACGGAGGGAGGGCCTCATTCAGGGCAAACAACACAGGATACGGTTTTCTGTTGTTTTTTTCATTCTCGCACAAACATGACACTTAAACGAAATAGCAAGAAAAATTTGAACGAATAAAATTATGGCAAATTTACACAAGTAAGCACAATGTGTCGGGAGACTCCACGTAAAATTTTATAATTTTTTGAACTCATTTGCTATACTTTAAAATTCATAGAAACTTACCATTAAACCCTACTAAACCTAACCCTAAACCAACTACGACGTGGCGAGCTCTCAGCTGTTGCCGTACGGCCACTGTGCGACATCGGTTGAGGTGGAGCGGGCGGGGAGAGGGGGCTGAGGTGCTGCGGGCAAGGGAAAAGGGGGAGAGGGGGGCATGTGGTGGTGTGGGGAGCGTTACCGCACGATAGCCGTGTGACAATGGGAGCGTGGTGGGCAGGGAGAAGCTTCTCACAGTGGCCATACGGTAACAGTATCATTTCTACAAATACCACTCACCAACTGTCATTTTTGCAAATATCAGTTTAAAAAAAAAGTTACTGTATATACCAAAATCTCGCGCCTTTGGGGACCGGGTTGTATTTCCCCTAAGACCACCCAGTGGCGGCAAAAAAACGAAAAAGGGATCCCGGATCCCGGATCCCGGATCCCGTGCCCCGTGCATTGCCTTTCTGGTTCCCGTGGTTCCTATGCCGCCGTGTTCTCCGGTTCTTTTCTTTTGAGTGCTTCAAATGATTCCAAAAGAAATAGACACTCGAAAAGGAAGTGATTGTGCAGATGGTGAGTATGATGTGTATTGAGTACGTGTTCGTTTTGTGTTTTTCTAAAAAATACATATGCGTGATCTACTCTGAAAGGCTATAGAACTTGGAGGAATAAAGAGTCAACCTTGCAGAATTGCTGCGATATTCACACGAGGTCCAAACAGACCTATACTAGCCTACACGTCGAAAAAGAAGCCAAACAAAGGATGAGGGCAAGTCACATCCTCAAAATTAATGGCATCCCTTTTTGGTACATATCGTACCAAGTGCGCATACTAACATCACCACTCATCTGCTTTCAGGTAGGTGGTGTGGTGTTAGTGAGAGCAATTAGCAGACTAATTAAAAAGATCTACTACGCATAAGTGGATTTGGATATGATATGGTGCGTGATTGCCTGTGATGCACAATGTGGCGGTTGTTGCCAGGACAAGAAAACAAGTCGTCAACTCACCCTACATAGGATGTCCTCTATTGCATTCCTAATTCCTTTCGTCTCTCCTCTTCCCCAGTGACCCATAGGATAGGACCCTATGCCATCGTACCTGTCTTGCTTTTTAGACTATAGTTTTGTCTATTGACCGAAACAACTGGTTTTCCAAAGACTCCTTTTGGATCCATCACCTTGTGTCGCTGTACGGTTCCACCTTTTACGAAATACTTTGGCAAGAATCAGATAATTGAGAGAGACAGCGAAGTGACCCGATATTTTTTTTAACCACAGTTCCATTCCATTAAACAAAATGAAAGTGAAAAAGTGCTCAGCAGCATGCTCACGAAAAGTGACATGATAATTCATCAGGTTAAGCCACGAAAAGTCCATTATTAATTCGTTTATCAAGCTAGCAGAGATGTTCGTGTCCAAAACAAGCTGTTTTACGAGAAAAATAACTGCAGGCTCAAATTCGCACAAATTATCCTAGTGGACCTACGAAAACTGCACGAGACCAATCGGTTCATCCGCTCCAGCTAAGAAATAACCCACTGGCGCATCGGCTACGACATGAGGTGTCGAGTGTGCGTCTCTCAGTCAAATCCTAGAGAGAAAAAACTCTATAATATCGGAGTACGTAACTAAAGAAAATCCAAACTTTAGTGACCTGACTTAGAAAGAGATCTGACATATTGCCGAAGGGGACATGTAAAAACAGGACAGGTGGAAAATAAAAGGGAGAAAAATCCAAGATGAACTGAAACAAATCACGGACCTGGACAACGATCCATCCTATGTGCATGCAATTAGCAGGTATCATAGGATTCTCACGCTTCCACACTGCACAATTCTGCAATGCAACCAGATTTCCATGCACCGCCTGCGCACATGCACCTCCAGTTTCATGATCAGATGCATAGTGTCAATGATACCCCATGAGTCTCATGTGACCCTAAAGAACAGTAGAAGCAAAATGGCAGTGTGTGACCCTAAAGAACAGTAGAAGCAAAATGGCAGTGTCATCAATTAGACTAGTCTCTCTTAAGTTCATTTTTCCAAGCAGTCTTAATAATTGCCATGAGTGAATTTGGTGCATAGTATTAGGCAGTAAACAGCTTTAGATTCTAATATCAGTTGGCCCCATTAGTTAAACTAGTTGCATGAGGCATTGGGATGTTAGAGAATGCAATTTTACAGCAAAAGGTCAATTTTTGGGATATTGGAGAATGCAATTTTACAGCCAGTACAAATAGTACAAACATGTGCCATGCTGGAGGGAAACCATACCAAAAGTTGGGTAATTGAATAATGCAAACAAAATAAATAAGAAGGAAAATATAATGCACATGGATAGGATCAGGGACCAATAACGAAAAGAGAGAATAAGGAAATAAATGGATAGACCACTAGCCATTGATTTGGTCTTGGAAATTGGAATGTTATTGCCACCTATCACCAATTCAATGTCATTCATTAAAAAGCAAAACCAATATCTTAAAGATGGTGTGTGTGCTACTACTAGCATGATAGTATTCCATATAAAACCGGTACAAATTTTAAATCAACCGCAATACGAGAATTTGAATGTCATTGAAGATGAATGAAAAGAAACATAAAGATTGTATGAAATCGCATAAGTTGTCGTCCTAGGTAGTAAGCAGCATGCAAATCACATTAGGATGAATAAAAAAGAAACATAGAGGCATCTTTCTAAAAACCAGCCGCTGGTTCAAATGGTGGTGTACCGGCCAATAATTAGGTGCACTGCACCACCTACTCAGCAAACAGTTCAAACAGGTAAATTTGTCAATTCAAAAGAGATTGTTAAAATAATTCATTAGGAGATTGAATAACATCACAGACCCAGAACAGCTGCATTAGGTGTAAACAAAATGATATCATGTCCTTGGATCGCTCGAAAGTAGACCCTAGAATAGATACTTGACAAGATTTCAACAGCTCATATGCAACGTATCCTAGTCAATTAGTTTACTACATTTCCAAATTCATGATCAAGTAGGTTATCGTGAAACTACAACAGGTTGATAGCACTCTGATTATCTGATATATAACTAGAATAGTTTTATAGATTTCTGCATAGAATCAAATAAGATGGCATGAACATCATTTGGAAGAAAGCTTGAGCTCTAGCTCTTCTCAGAACTAACAAACTGAGATATAAAAAAACAAGCCAATTGAGCTTGTCTTGCAAGGTCTAATTTTGCAAACACAATGTGCTAAAACTTCACTACTCCAAATAGAAAAGAAGAAATATAAAATATTAAAAGGTTGTTTACATTTACTTTCTTACAAAATAGAACTTATGTAACTTATTTGTATCGAAGAGATAAACAAGAAAAATTCACCCAGATTATCAATTGAGAAAAGATTTTATAATACCAAATTCATACAAACTTATTATTTAGCCACTCACTTATTGTGTTGGTGGGTATTGTACAACTTGAAACATAGTTAACCCAAGTCAGATGGTGCTTAATAAGCACTATGTAAAACTGGTCTGATTCAGTTGTAGTGGAAATAGTTTAAAGTTTAAATATACCGACCCTTGCTCTCCCCATGAAGCTTGAATACAATTGAAGTTTTGCTTACTTGAACACATACATTATTTTATTAGAATGCCAACAACAAATTTCTGTAAGATGAATGATAATGAAACTTTGAGTGGTCAAATTGATAAAGAGTTGTGCACTCCCATTTGCAAGTGCACACTCTACACTCCACTTAGCAGCAAAAACGACGGCGTCTCACGAGAGAAATGTCATGGCAATAAGACAGCAAGATGTACATACAAATAATGAGATGTCACGGTATATTTTAGTAGCACAAATGCTAATTTTTTTACCCTTAACGAACTCAAGAAGGGCATGTACAAAGAAACACTTGCATTACAATAGAATACTAATCAAGCAAATATGGACCTGAGAAGATGGTTCAATATCACACACAGATTGATGTTCTTAACGATTGACCTATCGCAACAGAAAATCATCTGCCCCACTCAGAGTAAACAGAAGCAGAAGAGCATATTCGCTTGATTTCCTATCCTTGGATGTAATAGTTACAAAACCCAATCTGCTAGAAAGTAGGAACAGTATCTGAGCATTTCCTGGTTTTGTTTTTTAACTTTTTTAAAAGGGCAATTAAGAGACTTGTAACCCCTAGAGTTATGGTTGAAAGTCACGTAGAACTTACTTTACAAAAATCTCAAGGTGAGGGCATTCAAAGCAAGAAATAACCAAAGCCACACCATTTTTAATAAAGCAAGAGAGAGAACACGAATTCAGAATCACTGTCGCAAATTCAATTCCATTGTCTTGCAAAAGTTGCCCAGAAGACTCCAAATGTCGCTTGGTCAGCATCTCTGTAATCAGCTGGAAAGATCGTAAGGAGCAAGAGTCAGCGACACTGTGACACTCATGATCATCATTGGAGAGGCGCTGATTGCCTTTACAAATGGTTTGGAGGAGAGTTATTTTCACCCCCAGAAATGAGCCGAGTCAATCTAGAAATATCTATATTCTATTTCCAGACCTAATCCAAATTCCAAATTTCAAACAGATCTTCTGCAGTACAGGAAAGTTTAATTTGCATTTGCCTACATTAGTCTGGATAGGTCAGATCATCTGATCAAATAGATGTCTTCCCAAACAAGATCAAAGTATCAATTTACTTATGTGCTATCTATGTTAGACCGACATCTAATTTGCAATCACTACCTTGCCAAAATGCATTCTTGACTTGATTATAGTGGGGGTGCTTCGTGACCTAAAAGAGAGGTAGTGTACATTGAGCTTCTCTTTATGATGAAGTCTAGGCTATCCAACATGTAGATATCAAATTGTCTTCTCAGTTATTTCTAGTTTACCACCATGTCAATCAATAATAAAAAGGTTGTAGTAAATCTAGCACTAGATACTACTTAACGGTTTCCAATTAAGGGCAAATTCCCCCTAGAAAATGTGATAATATGTTCTACAGTATAAGCTCCTGTGGCAAATGCATTCACTCAGCATAACGATCAGCAAAGCTAAGATGAATTTCACTCTGCTGTGTGCATAGCATAAATATAATAAGAAATCATATATATAAATAGCTTTCTACTTTTCAAGCAACTAAAATATACAATACATTGAAATTTTGTTGGAACTAGCTACTCACAGTGGTCTGTGATTGCCTTCTGAAACTCATTTGGGGGCACTAAGTTGAACCCTGTTGCTGAAATGCATGAGTGGAAACCTGTCCTTTGGAGGCACTAAGTTGAACCCTGTCTCTGAAATCCATGAACAAAGCCACCACCATATCGAACCAGCAAAATTCAGCAAGCAAGAATAACCAGCCCATGTCAACCATCACTATAGCCTTGTTCATTCTCATCACCTGGAGGCCCATCATCATCCACAATCTCCATTCCGAAACACTCGACATCAGCATCCTCATCCATCCCCTCGCCTTGAAACTCCTCATCTCCATCCAGTGCACCCTCATCGCCATCCTCATCCAAAACAAGCTTGGACAAGCCCTTCCCCCTGTACAACACGCCGGTGCGCATCACGTAGTACACCTTGTCCCTCACCGCCGCGAGGGGGTGCTGCTCCACGAGCTTCCCCCTCTCGTACCCCTCCCGAAGCACCACTGTCGTCGTCTTGCACTTCAGCGACAGGTAGAACACCCCAGGATACCGCGTGAACAGCCTAGTGAACTTGTGCGGCAGGCCCAGCTCCTCCCGGAGCAGCCGGATCGCGTTCCTTCGTACCATCTTGTGCACCGTCAGCCCGAGCAGCTCGTGCAGCAAACCAATGTTCCTCTTCTCGTAGATGTCGCTGTCCGGGTCGATCCCCGAGGCATCGTCGTACGGTGAGATGTACGGCAGCCGGTGGAACTCCTCCATCCAAGCCTTGACCTTCTTCATCCCGCCGTACCCACGCGGGAAGCGCATGGGAAACGCGAGGGGGGCGTTTGACGAGGACGGCGGGCGGGACAGCGCACGGTAGGTCGCCCCCGCGATGGCCTCGGCGTTGCGGCGCTGGAGGGAGGAGATGGTAATATCCTCAGGGAGCTGCGAGGTGGATAGGGAGATGTGGTTGTTGGAGACGGCGAAGAGATTGGGGTAGGAGGAGGGGAAGGCGGCGGCGAAGTTGTAGGGTAGACCGAGGTCGAACCGTAGCGGGAGGACGGAGGCGAGCGGGAGCGAGTTGGAGCGGGTGAGGAGGAGGAGCCGCGCGAGGCGGAGGTGGGAGTCGATAGCGGAGGCGCGGGCGTGGCGAGCGAGGAGTAGGTGGGAGGCGGACGTGAGGGAGAAGGAAGGGAGGGAGGGGAAGCGCGGGTGGGGCTGCTCGGCGAAGAGGGTGGGGTGGCGGCGGAGGAAGCGGAGCACGGGGAACGTGAGGCCGAGCGGCTTCTGGAGGTGCGCGAGGGAGCGGGCCGGCACGGGGGATGACGGCGGGAGGCGAGCGAGGTGGTCGAGCAGGAGGCAGGACGCGCGGATGGAGGTGGTGCGCGCGATGAGGTGGTCCAGGCCGCGGTTCTTCACCCACTTGAGCCGCACCTTCTGCATTGCGGCGGCGGCGGCGGCGGTGGAGGTTGGTGGCCTGGTTGGGGAGTGGAGCGCGAGGGCGAGGGTGGCGGCGCGCGCGGGGGCTGTTCGAGGAAATGCCGAGGAGGAAGCGCTGAGGCGGGCAGAGGCGTCAAATCGCAATTTAGGCCGGTCCGGTTTGATGTGATCGGCCTCTTCCTCGGGCCAGATGCTCACGTCCTACGTCCACTCTCCAAACGGGCCGTGGCTGCCGGTCAGCTCGAGGCACTGCTGTATGGTCCGGCCAAGGTACATTATAATTCGTACTATTTACAGATTGACCCGATATGACACGATAGATGGGTTATAGCATATCATAAATAGTGCTAGGCCAGCCCGACATGATCCAGTTATAACACGATAATATGATCTAGCTAATAAGTAATTCAGTGTTAAAGTGTTAATATCATCTTGACCGTTGGTTCTGAATTGAACAACCAAGATTAATGCAGGCTCCGACCTCTAAACCATTTAATCATTTTGCATGCTTCCACCTTCAATGCACATTCATTAATACGTCTTCATTAAACATCATGCATGCTTCCACCTCCAACGATCAAGATCTAAATCCAACAGTGAAGATTGGTATTAGCACCTTAGCACTGAATTACCCATTAGCACTAGATATCGTTCCTATATATATATATATATATATATATATATATATATATATATATATATATATATATATATATATTCGTTTATTAATATTTATATGATTTTCTTTCATTTTTTTAAATATTTGTATAGTTTTATTTTTTAGTTTTTAAATTTTATATACTTCATTTTATAAGTATATATAAATTTATTTTTATTTTTTAAATGTATATATTTTTCAAGGATTTTTTTACATGTTTTTCAATTTTTCATGTCTTACGAGCTAAATAACAAATGTTTTAACGAGCCAGCTATTTGAACATTAATAAAATTCTATTACATTTTCAATATTCTTATCTCATTTATTACAATTTTCGTATGTGTTTTTGAATTCTAAACATTTTTATGATTTTTTTTGGATTTTTCTGATTTTTTGTTCTGACGGACCAAACGGGCCAAGACTTGGCCTAATAGGCCAAACGGGCTCGTGCCGGCCCGGTCCAACACGAAACTCCAACAGTCTGTATCTGGACCGCCTCCCCGGCATATGGGTTGGCCTAACACGACCTATCTAATAGCCGGGCTGAAACGAACCGTACCTAGATAGGTCGTACCCGGTCATGCCCGTACCAGACCGGACTGGACCGACTATTTGGCCATGTCTGCCTGTGAGTGGTTGTCTTGTGGGAAAAATCAGTACTCTGCGTTACTCGGCACAGTCGAGCACGATAGCCTTGTCGCGGCGGCCCACTCGAGCTACTTCCCGCACACTGCGGGATGGATAGCACGGACGCGACGAAGAGGCTCCGCGTCGGTTGGTGGTGGTGCTGGTGCCTCGGCGACACGGGCGGCAACGAGTGAAATGCTATGTAAGTGTTAAGAAACTCTGGCTCTGGCCCAAAAGCCGGTCCATATATGGGCAACCCATTAGAAACCCTAGTAAGGTCGAGATGCTATAAATAGAGAGGGACCTCCAACCATTGTAACACGATTTTGAGAAGCAATAAAGCGAAGTTTGAAGTCCTTTCATATATCAGTGTTCAATCTATTGTTGTGTTCTTATGTTCTTAATTTATTCTTACGTTTCTGGATATTATTTACAGAGTAATCATTCAAACTAAACTTGCTAGCGACGGTTACTCTTATCAACGGTAAGAGGTATACTACTGTTGCTTGCGATTACTGCAGGTCACCGTGGTCGCGGATGCCGCCACGATCTTGCGTCTGGCGTCGTGACGGACGCAGTGTCTAGTCACCGAGGGAGCTGCGTATTCTGCGAGGACATGCGGTGGCACGAGACCTCGATCGTCCAATGAAACGGTACTACGGGAAGAGCAGTTCAGCACGTTGAGCACGCGCGCCTAGAAGCTGCCAAGCTGTCGATCGAGTCGATCGGAATGGTGGTTTGGCTGGCTTCCCAAGGACGTTCGAGGTTGGCAGCGCAGCATGGGCTTACCTCCGTGTATTTTTCTTGGCGTGCATGCCAGGGGCCAGTACGTGCGGAGAGCGGTCGTGCTAGGATTAATTCAGCAACGATGGCTATCTTGCGGCTGAGATGGGGAGGCACGTCCGGCACTGGCACGGTCACTGGCGCGACCGAGCGCGACACGCGGCGTGCAGCAAATTGGCGTTTTCTATGTCATGAACATGTTTATTGCCTTGTTGGGTATATACATTCCCCCGCTGGAATTGCTCTCCCCTCCTAATTTTGGGCGACGTGCTCGGCGTCCGTTGGATTGACGTGTGGGACACGGACGGCCTAGATTGCATTTCTTCAGTACGGCGTGTCAGGCGACAACGGATCTGGGCGAGATCCACCGCTAGAGGAAAAGGACGGGAGGTAGCGCTGCTTTGGGTCTACGCAATAGAGGGAAGGGGTGGTGCATGGGGCTCGAAGAGGTTCGGTAGATGCTAGGGTTTTAGCCTATCACCTGCCTCCACCCGCTCCCTGACACACCGTCTCGGTCGTGCTCGCCCGCGCGGGCCCGTCGATGTCCTCCCTACCCGCACCCCCATGCCATGTAGCCCCATCTATTGTGCGCCCGTCTCCAGTCCGTCCCCCATCCGTGCTGTTGTCGTGGGTTGCGCATGCCCTGCTGCCGATCGTCCACCTCGCCGGTCACACGACGACCTCCTCCTGGCCTGTTCCTAGCCATCCACTGGCCGGCACTTGCACGAGAGAGGGATGGGGTGGTGCTCAAGGCTCAAAATGACTCGGTAGAATCAAGGTATTTGGTTATTCGTTGTTCGCTCACGCTAGCCTCGACGAGTGGATCTACGAGAGGAAGGACGCTGAGGACCACCCTGCCTCTGCTTCAGGCCCTTGTCGCCATCGTCCGCTTGCGCTCGCCTCTTCCTCACCCCTTCACGTCTCTAGGAACTGAGGCCACCGTCATTGTGACGCCCCGTGTCATTACCCCTAGGATAATCACACTTAGGCATACGGATTACTATTCATCTACCCGGTAGAACACCGCTCCGACGAATAGCAAGCTTTTTATTAGAGTTGCGCAGCAGAACAATAAGATAGAAACTGTACATCTTTATTCCAGCAGTAGCCACGCAAGGCTATGGTTCTTAATACAAATATTACACAAACATAAAAGGGAGCTTCTCCGCTTCTGTAGTCTGCTCTGAAGTACCGTTTTCCTATTCGTCTCACGAGTCAAAGATGGCGCCCATCTCGCCCTGGTCCTCGTAGTCGGTGCCTTCTCCTCCTGCGGCTGCATCGGTACCTGCAAGTCCTTCGTCCCACTCGGGATAGTTCCCAGCCGGACTAGGATCTAATAAAGGAGAATACTAACAAGGTTGAGTACAAACGTACTCAGCAAGCATTAATAGCAAAAGATGCACTGCATGACTGATCTCTGCTGTTATCACATTTTCTAAATCATCTCTTTTCTGAAAATAACTCATTAAAACATTAGGTGGTAAATTTTAATTCTGAAAACACTACTTGTCACTCGGAGAGAAGATAGACCCCTAGCGGTTCCCGTAGACTTCAATCCAGGAGACTGGCATGAATTCATGATTTGATATAGCACTTTACCCATAGCTACTCTGAACTCTCTCTGAGGTAGGTCCACCGCATTTCCTTTGATGCGATTTCGAGTTCAGAATACAGAATATTTTTCAGGTTATGTGATTAGGTCTCCACCCATTACTTTCCGTCGGTGCGGATTTAGTCACGGTGCTGACCTCGTCATACACCGAGTTCCAGTAATGTTGGTTGGGGTGGCTCTCGTCCGTGCCCAACACTCCACCTTGGGGCGGCTCTCTTCCGTGCCCAATACTCCAATGTAACCCGTTGTGGAGAACTTAATTACGTAACAAGGTAGCATTTTCAGCCCGTCGAAACGGAAAAATGGTTGGCACTGAATTTACGGCTTCCGACCGAGTAAGAGTTTTGTTGATCCTTATATTTTAACCATATATAAAGGGGTCCCACCTCTTACCTCATCATCATCATCCTGTTTCCCCTGCCAAGGCCCCCTTTACCAACCTAGTAATTCTCATTCCTCATTTGATCTCATTCATCATCTCTGTTCTCTTATCTTTTCTCATCATCTTAATCCAATTTAATTTTTGAGAAATAGTTTTGATGCAATACATATATGATAGAGCAATATACAGTTTAAATTTAACATAACTATGTTTATGTTCAAGAGAATAGCTTGCCTTTAGAGTTGTAGGAAAGGTCGGCGTCGACGAATCTCTGATCAGCTTCCCCTGTCGGCACTGGTTTGCCCTCTGTAGCAATGCGGCAGCACGAATAATATATAAATAAATACTTAGTTGAGTTTGAGTGATAGTAGGCGTATAAAATGCTAATACAACTCTTATGTTAGCCCATTTTAATTTAATAAAACTTTTCGGATCCCGGCCCAGTTAGCACTCTCCCGCTAAAATCGTTCTACGGTTAACTCACTCTACAGCCAAAATCGCCGAACTCGCGTTCTACACTCGACACACACTACTACTCGATCTCATAAACCGCTACGCCTACAAGAACCTACCCGAGTGCACAAGACTATCAACACTCCCTTGCACACAAACGGGTTACTCTAAATAACTGAACAACAAGAGCTACAGCGATCTTCCTAAATTTTCCTATACTCAAAAATTATACAACAAATTATTAACCCTAATCTCTAATTACCTAATTACTTAACTACCTAACCCTAATCACCTACTTAACTGACTAACTTCCTCCCCTAATCACCTCTGCCGACTAACCTATTCCCCCCTAATTACCTCTGCCGACACTCCATTTCCACCGCCTCCTCTCTATCCTATCCTCTCCCCCACCCTCTCTCTCGCCTCTCCCTCTCTCTCGGGAGATCTCCGCCGCCATCACCTCCATCTGCCCGACTGCCGCCTCCGGCTCCTCGGCGCTGCCTGGACTCGCCTGGCTCCGGCTCAGCCCCCCACGCCTCCTCCGGCTCCGCCTTCGGTCTGCTCCCCCGATCCGATTCCCTGCGCCGCCTCCCTCCTCATCTGGCGCGGTCGGATGGCCCAACGCCGCCATGCGTCGCCTCTGCTCCGCAGGCTTTGGCTCTGGACTGGCGCCGTCTCTAACTCCTCGACTGCCTCTCTCGGCCCAAGCGCACCGCTCCACCCCGTGGTGCCCTAAGCCCGCTCCCAGCCCGGCACCTACGCTGCTCGTCCCTCATGGCGCCACCACGCTCTTACCCAACCCTGGCCTGGCTCGACCTCCCGGCCACTGGCTCAGATCCGCCGCGCTTTCCCCCTCTTCCTTAAATGCTTAACTCTGCTACACCCTACTAGCACCCACAGATGAGAAGGAAACCAAATGCTAACTAGTGATTCATGGATGCAGGTGCAAGGTGATGGATCTGGTGATGGAGGCTACTGGTGGAGGAGGTGGATGGCTTCGGTTGCTAAGGGTAAGTCTACATCCATATCTCCTACTCTATTCCTCCCCCCTACTGTTCTGAGATGGGATGACTGATGGATGATGAACTGAGATAATTTTTCTTCATTTGTGGAATGATGAATGCACATCTGTGAGGTTGAATAGCAAAAATGGTTGATGGGAAGAACATGGATCTGGGCTACCTGTGGTGTTGGGGTTGGGTTGGTTTTGGCTTGATGCTGGTGCTGATGAGATGGCGGTCGGTCGGTGCTGCCGGCAGTGGGGAGGTGGACGTTGAGGGTTCACGGTCAGTGCTGGCGCCGACGTCGTCCTTGCTCCCTCTGCTTCTCCCTGGCTTCCTCCTCTTGCTCCCTCCTGCGGCTGAGAGGAAGATGAAGGGGGAATGGATGTGCAGAGGAAGTGGAAGGGAAATGAATGTGCTGCTGTTGCTGCTTTGTGTGAGGGCTTGGCCAGGGGAGATGTATAGGCGAGGGGAAGGGTCTGGAATGATTGTGCTGCACTCGGTTGATTTGCTTGGCTTTGCTGTGTTGGGATTGTGCTACACTTGGTGATGCTTTGATTGAGTGTGTGGTTTACTGGGATATGCACTGAGGGATTATATTGTAGTTATGGCAATTGCAAATAGTGGGTGCTAGATTCTAATAAGGCCGGATGAGGAGATCCACGAAAGTGACAGGTGCCGAAGGACCTCGGGTGGTCTGGATATCTTGACGATCAAGGGGCCGATTAACTCCGGTTGGTCTGGGTATCTTAATGGTCAAGGGATCGACTACTCAGGTTGCTTCGGATAACCTACTGCACTTTGGAAAATCTGACGGCCACTTCCTACATTCTAATTCTCACGAAAATGCTCTCAACTAAGCTTACTAACCGCTTTCTGATTTTCCTAACGAGCGAGGAAAAATGGATCGCGAGATGGCTCTACGGACGGGCGCTCAAAGGACACAGTGACGAGGATGGCTGCTACTACAAGAATGCAAGAAGAGGATTAGGTTTTAATTACTTGTTGTCAAAAACAAAGCAATTGGTTGTAAAATAAATCTTGTAAAAATTGATGTAATGAAATAATGCTGCACTGGTATAGAAATACTTTGTGCTAACAAATGTGTTAATTATGCGGGTTGTCACAGTCGTTGCCTTCCGGTGACGACATCGGATCCAGCCAGGGTTGAGATAGACCTGCCTCCCGTTCTGTGTTCGTTGCCCGCCTGTCGTCGTTGTCTCCGGTGAGAAAGCCACGACCTCTTGCTCTCCTAACCCTCTTCTCTTACAATTTTTCCCTTTTCCCATACTGAGACGGGGTCCCCTATTGCATACAGCCATGCGAGGGAGGAAGCGAACAGGGTGTCTGCTAGACCAAGAAGCTCTACAATTGCGCTCTTTCTCTCTCTCTCTCTCTCCCCACTAATTGAGTTTGTGTTCCAAAATTCACAAAATTTTCCTTGTTTCTTAACCATTGGTAGAATGGCGAAATGGATCAATAGACTAATTGGAATAGAATCTGATTCAATAAATTTATGAATTTTATTAGGGAATTGCTAAAAAAATTATCACTTATTTTTTTAGAGACAGTCGATTTTCTTACCTTACAATTTTGATTGGAGATTCGTGCTTTGCCCGGCAACATCGTTTTCTCCGGAGATTTGTTAAATAACGTTTGGCTGATTTTTTTTTAGTCAAAATAGTCGAATTTTCATCCGTCCGATATGCTTTGAAATTTGCACTTCTTCTCATACGATGAATTGAGTCCAAATTTATTATGATTTTTTTTCAGACTATAACGGGTTCACCACATTGCCGTATTTTGGTGGTATAAAATTTTATTTTTTGTCTTTATTTTTGCTAAATATTTTAAGGTATATGTTAGATTTTGAATAATGAGATGGAAATATGAGTTATTAAGACTTTCGACAATAATTACATTGAACAAGAACAAAAATTATATACATAAATTTTTGTAATTTTTGTATAATGATGTTGTAAATGAACTAAAATTTAACTATTTTGGGTTTAGAAAACAGTTAAATATTGTATAGATGGATCCATTTTTTTAACCATGTTTAGTTGGTGAAGGTTTTCCTAATCTTTCACACATTGGTCACTATCGCCGTGATTAGAAAATTAATGTATATTAATGATAGGTGCTGTCTCGATGCTATGACTTTTGGTGAAAGACTTTGGATGACTTTTATGCAGCTCTGTTCCATTTTTTCCTCTTCAAATATGTAATGGTATTCGAGAAAAAATAGTAATTACTTTACTAATTATACAATAAATTTGGCACTCCTTTTATGTAGATGTTAAAAGGTGGATAACTGGATGGGTAGAAGAGCTTTATTGGTTACTAATCCAATAACATTGTGTCTGTCATTTTTGCAAGTCAGTTGTAGTCTTTGGCCAGCAGAATGGCCACAACATTTTATTTTATTTTTTGTAACCTCACAATCCTGAATTAAAAATACATGTTACTGTCGTTGTTTTCTGAAAGCCTGGAGTGAATGCATATTGGTTCACGATTTTTTTAATAATATATTTTTTAAAAATTACATAAATAAATAATCAATAAAATAAAATTACAAAACTAGACCACCTATCGCAAATTCAATTGTCGAAAGTGACATGTTGCCATTTCAATTAGCGACATGGACCCTGTCACCAACAGAAAAGGAAGCCAGACCTCTGTTGCCAATTCAATTGGCGATAGGGACTTCTTTAGTGGCATGCATCCCCTTCAAACAAGAGCAATTCAGAGATTCAGTCCCTATCGCCAATTCAATTAGCTACAGAGAGCTGAATTGACGATAGAACCTTGTTATATGGGCAACAGAGTCCCTGTCGCCAATTGAAATGACGACATGTCTCTATCGCCAATCGTCAAAGGTCTAGTTTTGTAATTTTATTTTTTGACTATTTATTTTTGTAACTCTTTTTTAAAACTGTATTATTAAAAAAAATCATCGGTTCACAGTAACAGTTGTCCACCAAATCTTTGTTTCATTGTTGCTTTTTTTTTTCCTTTTGCTTAGCTGCATATTTCCCCAAAGTTGTTTATGAACATTGTCGATGAATCACTATCGATCTTATGAAATAAATATCGGAGGCACGGCTCTCGATACTATACAAGAAGACAGAGATGCTTTTTTAGACAGATTCAGGCCTTCTCTGGAGAGAATAGTAACTATACTCATGTATTCTTGTATTGATTGGGATTATATAGTACAACAAACCAACAAACTAAGTTTAATGACTTTTGTGTGTCTTGAACCTCTCTATGTATGTCAGCACTGTCCCTTATATAGTGTTTGAAAGGGTGATAGTTGTTGTGTCATCAGGAGGTGCTTTGACGGTTGCTTGAATACATTCGTGGACGATGGTTGTTGTCATTGAGATATCCTTCTGCACGTTCGCCAAGTGGTTGTTGCCAGAGACAGAGAGAGCTTCATACAGTTATGCCAGAGATAACACACATGAGTATTAACTACTACACATAGTTGAGTGTAGTGTACATGATCCATAGTAGATAAGGTCCACATATCTGTGGGTTTTATCGACTATAGGGTGGTCGTAAGTCGACCTGATCGCAATAGACATTATGGTCGTAACTTGAATTAGTCGTAGCCTTCCCTGGTTGTTGCAGGTATCTCCGACTTAAGGTATACTTGAGAGCTATTTAGAATACTATTATCTATAATTAATATTACAAATAATTAATTTTATTAATTAATGATTATTGAATCCTCGTCAAACATGCATGCAAATCTCATGTACCAACGCATTTTACACTTAACTGTATGTGCTGTTAGTATATTGCATTGTTAAATTAGCATCCAACCTGGTTTCTTTTTCTTTGCCAATTATCCTCTCCATGTCTGTGGGCTTTGCTAGTCTATTAAGGCTAGCCTGATAATTTGGTACTCAATGCTTTAGTGCTGATTGCAAAGGTAGACCACAACTGCCTTTTGTGTCGCTGTTTTTTGGACGTGTTGTGATATGGTTTTCTCCAACAGTTATTTAAGGTAGAATACAACTGCTAATGTAGTAGTAATCAGTGGTCAGGCGATGCTGCCAGGAACGCAGTGTTATAGGTCTGCAAAATATTATTGCTATGTACGCAAGTTTTTGTCAGCTGCCGTAAACAACATGGGTGCTCAAGATTTCTTTTCTTTTTAGGGGTTAGCATCCATGATTCTTGATCAGGCTTCTTATTTGGTCTTTTATTGATAAGTGTTAAAAAAGGTAATAGATGTACCTTTTAGTTTTAACACAAGGTCAATGGCTATGTTTTTATTATTTACTTGCTGAAATAGCTATTATTTTTTTTATTGCAGAGTGGGAGGAAATTGTAGAGTCGAAAATTGAGCATGTGTTTCAAAGATCCCAAGTTCAGATTGTTGTATTTCAGAGTACCATTTGATAATTTCTCATCTGAGAAAAGAAGAAATAGAAAAAAAAAAAGAAATGTAAAGGGTGTGGGGCCCACCGGTTGGTAAAGAAAAGGAGGGGATAAGGTTGGAGTCTCCAACCCTAACCTCACGTGCGGCTTGGGCGGAAGACCATGGCGGGGCGCCTGGAAGCGCTGACGGCTGGGCGCCTCGGTATTGCGGCGGCCGTCTTGCCCCTCTTCCTCATCTTCTTAAGGCGCTCCTCTCCTCTCCTCTCCTTTCTTTACCTCGGTACATAGTGATTTTTTTTTCCCTTTTTGGTTCTTCCCCTCTTCAGATTTGATTTTAGTTTTGGGCGTTGGGAGGTGCTACGCTACCGTAGTTGGTCACGGCATCGTTGGCAGTGAGATCCGACTCCTCCTCCTTGCACACTCCCCGTTTAGTTCCTTACGTCATCTCCCTATTGAGGTAGCGATGAGGAAATTAGGGCGTTGCACCATTGAGGCTTGGACCTGGTCGGCTCAGGATTGATTTTGGAAAGAAGGCTTTAGATCAGTGTTGATTTCTGCTCCTTAGTGCATTCAGTCAGTGCATCTCGTTGTTGATTCTTGTGTGGCATTATTCTCGGTACCTTGACTTCACGTTTGATGTGTCCCAAATTATGAAGAGCAGCATTGTATCTCTGACGACCACGTCCTTTCACCACGGCACAGCGGGGCGATCGGTTTTCTGAGTCAGCGCCTTCGGCGTGCCCTGCTCGGTTTTTCTACTCGGTGGCTTTGAGTGCCATCCGCATTGTGAGTATTGGTGTTTTCTATTTTTCGCATTACTTTGCATATGTGTTGTGCTAGTAGAAGTCTCAATTTGTGATTAATTTAATTGAAACTAGCACTGGGAGATATTGCTTAGTAATATTGTGGGCTTACTGTTGTCAAATAATGAAATTGGTTTAATAGTTAGATCTGACTTGAGTTTGTTGTTTTGCTTACTGTTGTCATTTTCATCTCATTCTGGTGGCTCTGTCATTTTCAGTAGTTCAGTTGTGAGTCTTGCGACTAATTGAACATTTCTGAGCACTGTTATATAATTATTGTCCTACTGACCGAAGGGCTAAAGTGCTGAATTGCGATTCTCTTGCACTATTAAGTAATTTCTATCCTTTGTTGGCTGAAAATGTAACTTGCTATTTTGATATAATTCTTGACATATTAGTAAAGAAGTCATTTGAGCTAAAAGTCTGATTTATAGTTGTCATATCTAATTTGTGAAGAGTATAGACAATAGTGGCGAGGAGGCCAGGATTTAATCTTGAGCGGCCCGACATCTGAGAGCAACAAACAATCAATCAAATCTGAGTATTATGTTGATTTTGGTTGTTCTCAAGTTCTATGTTTTGAGCATATTATCATGTTTACATGACATGAAGAAATTACATGTATATATATTATTTTTGTCATTTATATGTTGCTAGAAATATGTTTTAATCATGATTATTGCTGTTGAAATTATACCTGAATATTTGCTAAAAACCGCTAATTTTACAACACAGATTGCAAGATTAATGTTTGCAGTGTTTAGGCATTTTATACATGCAATCGGCTATATGTTCTTTGGTGACCGGATAAACCTTGCCCTTTCTGAACAGTGTTATGAGTTTTTTTTTTTGTCATTCCCTTCTTCGGAAAAAATATAGAGTATTGTGTGTTCTTTGGTGAATCTGCTGGACTAATATGTAGTCATGATTCCGCTCAGAGTGTAGTTTCGCCGCACCGAAACATTGCCTTGTGTTCTTTCAAGGTATCACCTTCAATGTTGTTGTTTACTACATGTTATGGTGCATGTCCTGTTCGAGACAATCCATCGGTGACCATCTTTGCTACGCTGGCCCATTGAATGCACGATATTGAGTGGCACAAGTGATCAGACATTATGCTACGCTGTGCCATCTAGTATGGGCTCTGATCCATACTAAAGAAGACTTTTCTCGTTTTCCTACATGATTTCATCCTGTTCTTTTTTATATCATTGCACTTCAACGACACAAGTCTAATTTTCTTCATCATGCAAGGATCAACCATAGAAAGATCAGATCCCATTAATGGGAATGCAGAACAATGTAATTCAGTATTTGGTCTTGTTTAGCAGCGATTATGGTTTTAACACAGTTAGTAAACAATTGACCCTGCAAACTAGTTTTTTCCCTTGGAAATTGGCTCTGGAAACTAATTAGCTATGTAGGAATTATCAATAGGTGAATTATTGCTGTTGTGGCAGCCAAACAAGATTGGTTGAATGCAAAGGCTTATGTTACCACTTCAATCATCACCTGAGGGATGGCTAATTGCAGTTAACTTCTAGACCTGAGCAACTATAAAAGTTTTGGTATGTTTTTTAAATGACTAATCTAAAATGACACAGCTTTCAGTAGATAAGATTAGAATGAAAATGCTTAGAATAACAAGGAGCACAATACCATTGAAATGCAGGGGGGAAAAAAGAATATGCGACCATCGTTGGATGAAGCTTACATTATGTATGTCAAACATGTTGAATATTCTTGTCAGCAAATGAACCACTTCATTTGTCAATTCCAGAGTCTGTAACAAAAGATAATGATGTCGATTTTACTCTCAATAAAAATGTTATATGATCAATATAAACACATAGAAAAATCCCTAGTGATGGTGTGAAGCTAGCACTACAGATAGCCAGCATACTATTGAAATTAACAATAGGTAACCATGTCAGTGATGAAAATACAAAAGGTTGTGGACCACATAAAGAATGAATAGCACAAGGAAAGATCAGTTGATTATAGTTGATGGAATAATGCTTTAAAGGGCGCCAATGGTTCAACAAAATTTAGGTCTAACATCAGTGTGCATATATACATTGATCATGATTGGTAATCTATGAAATCACAGGAACTCCCTAACCATGGATACTAAAACAGCATATCTGATCAAGATAAAGACATGCACATGTAACATTATTCTGGCTGCAACCTATAGCAAAATGTGAATAGCTGAAAGCAATCAACCACAACATTACCTGATGAGGAGCTCGTTTAATTGACGTTGGAATGAGATTGTTCTAAGCCTGATGTCATTATTGTAACCAAATTTCCTAAATATTGTCCATGTAGATTGTTGTCAACCTTTATGAATAAAAAGAACATGAACGCTTGGACAGCCATTGATCAATACAAAATCCAACCTACAAACATTTCATTTTTTTATTAGGGGTACAAACATTCCCACAAATATTGAGATGAGTAGTAACCTAAATCCGGCGAAGTGCAGAGCACTAAATGCAAGTCTCAATCTCACAAAATGTCTGCATGATGGTCGTCATGACCTGCTCAAGGCTGACATGCTGCTCGTCCCGCGGGTCTAGCTTACACCCCAGTACGATGATCAGCGCCCTCAACTGCACCCCGAAACACTAAACACCAAAAAAAACTTGGGCATCCCACTATATTAGCAACATGACCGATCCAAAGCTACACCAACCACAAATCAAGCCATAAAGCGCAAGATTTACCTAGAGGCGCTAGAGCTCGGGGAGGCACGATGAGCTGAGCCGCTCCAGCCTAGCGGGGTAGTCGCAGGCGTAGGTCAGCACCACCGCGCACGCCGCCTGGCACTCAGCGATCATCTTCATCTTTTGCTCCGGGCTTCAATCACACTAGCACACACATAGGGACAGATTAAGGAATCATCACCCACGCGAACGACAATCCAAATTGTAACAAAATCCATGGCATCTAAACGCCTGTTTGTGATGCGAGTCATCGCCAAATCTAAGAATGGGGTACTTTGTCGGGACCCAAGATTATTGAACTTGAGCCCTCTGTGTATTCTGAACTAGTCCTATGATCAGTAGCTAGTTCACACAGTGACATCGTTGATAAAATCATATTCATACAATAAAATATCTAAAAAGCAGACATATTAATATTACTTAGTAGCAAAAGGACCTTATGGTCAAGTTTTACAAAGTTTACCACGCGGGACATAAGACAAAAGATAAACTTGCAGCGGAACAAAACATCTCGTGATAGCCATCCGACATGCCCACAGGCAATCCATCTTGTGTTCTAACTCTCTATATATCTCTCTCTCAATGACCAGTGGGCCCTCTTCCTTTAGAGTTAAATGGAGGAAGTTAAGTTTAATTAATCCATCTTTCAAATGAAAATGCATGCAAACCTTATTTGATAACTTTCAAATATCATGAGAACCCCTCTATAAATAATGATTATTTAATTGATAAAATAATTTAAATAATATTCCACTAATGTTTAAAACAGTGAGATGCAAGAACTTAATATTACAATTTCTGCGAATTGAACCTCAAGTTATTCAAAGATATCTATGATGCTCTCAATATTTGCTTTAGAAACTTAAATTTTAAATAACAGATCCTATCAAAATATTTTGCCCCAGATCTAAAATTATCAGTGATAATTAAAAATAATTAGTGCAAGAATAAGCCCAACAAAAATAACTCGTATAATCCCCATACCCCCCAAAATCATGAAGACCTTTAAAATGGTGATTGAATAATTAAAGAAAAAGAAATAATTTGGATTTTAAGTCCTTAATATTAATCTCAAACATTATATATATATATATATATACCCCAAAATTTAATCAGAAAACAAGAAAAGAATTCGGGAGAAGGAGTTAATCATAAATTCAGAGTTTTCAGTTTTTCGCGGGGGTTTTCGCGTTTTCCCGGCAACCTAGGTTTTGGGCCGCAGCATGTGGTATCCCGTTTAGTTCAACACGTGCATGAGAAGAACCATTTTAGAATAAGGTAGCTAATTACGTGCCTCATGTTGATCTTTTGTTTTTAGCTAGCTAATTAAGGGATCTAAGCCTTGCATGATCTTAACTTGAATACGTAAGTCTAATTAAAAAAGTTAGACCATTATGTCGTACACACATTATTCAGTGTTAGCAAGAAAGGAAAACCTTTCTGGTCCAAGAAGGATTGGGCCAGCCCAATTCCTATCCATTTTCAGTCACGGTTAACCATATAAAGTCAAGACGAGAGAGCAAGTTGACCCTAGCCTATACGTGTGTCGCCCTGATCTGCCATCAGCGCCGCCTCACACCTGCCTAGCGCCAGCGCACCAACTCCTGCCTCCCGCGTGGGTGTGGGTTTCGGCCAATGCATCGCCATCTGCCCGTGTGAGCGCCTGGCCGCACACATGATTTTTCCTGGCCGCTTCGTCGCTGGCTACGCATATGAAGTGTCTCCCGGCCGCCTGCCCGCTTGCACGGCCGCATGCGTGGAAGGTCGGCTACTATGTCGTTTCGTTGTCGTCCATGTATTCTTTTGCTAGTGCTAATTAGTTATTAGTCTTGCAATGCTACTTCGTACGGATGGATGATGCTTGGAATAGTGGAGGGAGAGAGAAAGGAAAGTTAAGGGAATGCATTTGCTACATGCATGATGTGTTGCCGTGAGTGCTGCCGATGGAAAGAGAACCAGAAAGGGCCAGCAAGGAAAAGACAAAGGGAAGTAAGAAAAAGAGGGGGATCTCACGCGGGAGATCGGTGTTCCTCATCACGGTCTCCGAGGTAACGATCAACGTTTCTCCACAAATTCGTTTTAGAATTTTCTAGTCGAGAGGCCGATTGATAGATCTGTTTAGTCTGTTATTCTGTTGTACGATTATTTCGGGTACCTTAATGGCGAATTTTTGAAATGTCATCTACTAGTTAATTGTAGATAATTTCGATATATTTCTATAGAATATTTAATCATGTCGAGCGAACAAGTATAATTCGAGTTATGAATTTTGGAAGACTGCTGTCTTTGTAGTTGTCGTCTTTCAGCACTGTTTTGGTATACTATAGATTAAAAATAGTAAATAGACTAATTAGAGTTTTTGATCTACATGAAAGACGTAGATCATTGTCTAAGGGTTCTGTAGAATCCAAGAACTCGAATTTTGGTCTGGTAAAACAAAAGTTATGAATTTAGTAAGACTCGCTGTCCAGGAGATGACAGATCGATCTTCTGAGATAAAAACGGAGGGTTAGGTGATTTAAGTTGAAATCATGGTAATATAAGAAAATAAGAGGAATTTTGTGTATAATCCGAGACTGGGTGGTTTATCATGATCGGATTTTTGAGTCGAATGTTACGCTCTTTTTAGTACAAGGACAGCAAAGGGTGACTGTCCGGTACCGGGGAAGCGTGGTAGATTTGGGAACATGTAGGGGCGATGTCGATTGATTGTTGTTCTTATGATGTTGTAGCTTGTATTGAAATTTGAGTATTTAATGTAGGAGAGGCGTCGTGCTTGTTGCCATCTTCTAGCCAAACCGTGCGTCGCAACTAGTAAAGGAAAGTGCATGGTAGATAGCGATCAATGATTGATCACTGTTTTTCTTATCTTCCATTTCCATTATTGTTGTGCTTTTATTTGTATTTAATTGCAAGCAAAGGAATGGTATGACTTTATCTTGTTGACGGACATGAGGAAAACTGAATATGATGGAGTTTGCATTTTTCATACATAAGCATCTTTGCATATGAGCACGTGATCATGAATGATCACAACTCCATGGTAGTGGAGGAGGTCCCCGATCCTTGTGTAGGAACGGGCTTGAGAGTGAGTGTTGTCGCGAGCATTCACTCACGGTATACCGGTATACGCGAAATAAGTGCATGTGGACATGTAGAGTAGAGTTGCATTGATATATGTATGAAGATGCATGTGAAAACAAAGAGACGAGAACAACATGATGATATCAATAGAAGTACAAGTGATGATAATGAAGCTATTAAATCCGACTGATTTTTCATTGTTCGTTGTATATTAATGTATTTGCTGAGTCGTGGACTCACCCTTGCTCTTCTGTTGTTTTTAGGTGAACTTCGAGGACGCCACGACTGAGAGCGAGTAGAGCACGTGGAATAGACTTATACTTCAAACACATGATCATTTGCTATAAGAACATTTTCATTTAATGCAGGATTACTCTAGTACAGTTAGAGGTTCAATAAAGTTTAGGTCAATGTTTTGGACTAGACTATTTGTTTCAATGATTTGGATTCATTGGTTGATGCTATTTTATATTATTTACCTTGTTATGTTTTCCCTTGCTTATTTACTCTTGCTTGATCCATAGTTATGCATATTCTTTTGTGGTCCATGGATGTGTTTATTGTTGTTTACTTGCTAAGGTTTTATAATGTGTCGGTGATCACAAGTTTAGAGAGTAGTTTAGTTGCTTTCCCGGCTCAGTGTTGGGCTGAGGTGTTATATATATATATATATATATATATATATATATATATATATATATATATATAGTAATTAACCAATATGCCTTTGCCATCTAATTTTAAATGCAATATCAGTCGTCATATCTTTATCTCTGGATTTAAATCACCAGTGGTAATTAAGAATAATTAATGTACCAACAGTTCAAGGCACCACCTTAAGAGAGAACTCTGGTAATATATCGACTCCAATATTAACGACGAATTAAAATTATACTTTTCGCATGTTGAACTCGCACCATAATCTCTAATGGTTAACGCTCATCAAATAATGCCCAATGTTCTTTTAAGACTCGTATATATCTTAAGTCTAACCCACAACTCATAGAACTTCCTTAATAAATATCCAATAATTAAAGAAGCTTTTGAATTCAAGATCGAGCCATGACATTTCCCCGATCAGCGATATCTTGCCATCTTCCAATCTGAAGCGAAATATTCTTGTAAATGTGTAAGATCGAGGAGGCCGACTAGAGGAGGGGTGAATAGGCGGTTTTAAAAATCTCTTTGGCTAAAACCTATTTTAATGCGGAAACTAACAACAAATTGGTTTTACAAAATTAAAATCTAAATCAACTTGTCTTTACTAAGTGCACCAACAATAATAGACTATTGAGAATGAAAGTAATCATACAAAGACATATAAGCAATTTAATACAAGAAATGTAAATAGCAATAGTAAAGCACATGAAGAGCAAACCAAGATGACATGATAATATTTTACTGTGGTGTTCGGAGACTTGCCGGTCTCCCCTAATCCACGTTGAGGTAAGCCCAACCGCGTTAGACCGGCTCCTCAATTGAGCCAACACCTCCAAGGTAAGTCCAACCACTTGGACCGGTTCTCACAACACGAACCAACTCCTCGATCCACTCGGTGTTGCTCTTCCTCCACTTCGGAGATGGCGAGCATCAAACCACTCACAACCGCTCGAGTCTTCTCACAACCTTCTTTGAGAAGATCACCAACGCAACTCCTTTAAGCCGTCTAGGTGTCGGCAAACACCAAGAGTAACAAGTCGTAGACGCTCACTTGAACGAATCAAGTGTCTAAGCTCAATGGATACACAATCCACTACATAATGCAACACGTGCATTTAGGGTTTGCTCTCTAAGCTCATTAAGTGCAACACATGCACATAAGAGATGAGAGGACCTACTCTTTGCCCAAGGGAATGGGTAATGGCACCAGCAACCTCACCCAAGGGCAGCCAAGGTGGGTATTTATAGCCCACACACAAAAACTAGCCGTTAGGGAGAGATTCTGTTGAAATCAACGAAGCCCGGTCAGACTGCAGGCGTATGGTCGGTCAGAACGCACTTGCTCACATCTGGTCTGACCGCCAATGAATGACTGGTCAGACCGGACCAGCCGGTAAATGCTGAAACTAACCTTGTTCAGGAGACATGCAATGTCACTTTTGATGAGACAAGCCCTGGAGCTAGATCAGATATTTCAAGTGATACACAGTTGACAGGGAGTATATTCATAGAGGAAGATGATGAAGGATTTGATGTTCTTCCACCTGCTGCTGTTGACGCTCCTATTCCCTGTTCGGTTGTCCAGAAGGCCACCATGCGACAGGAGGAGCCGTACCTTCTTTGTTCATTGTCTGTTGATTTTCGGTTACGTGCTTTCTACGAGGATTGTTCTCTGTTGACTCTCCTTTCTCTCTCTCTTGCATATTGGACCCACTTGTCATGCACATCAACCAAGCCTCTATATATGTATATATATGTAGGCATGCATGTATATATATGTACGTATATATGTGTATATGTATGTACGTATGTATGTATACATACATATATATCTCCTCTCACTTACACGTGGATCCCACGTGTCATCCACCCAATTAAGACCCTAACTATTTATCTCTCTTACGTGTGGGTCCCGCATGTCAGTCAACTCTTGGTCAACCCTCCTCCGTGAGCTTGGTCCACCATGGACTAGCATATCTCCGTGGACCTGGTTCATAGACCAGTGGCCCACACGTCAACTACTAATCCTATTTTCGAGAATTGATTTAATTCTTGAAAATTCTTTTATCCTTAGTCTCGCATGTCGTCCTCTCTGCCCTTTTCTGGAATTATTTTTAATTCTAGAAATCCATAAATATCAGTCGGTCCCACCTGTCATATACTCAGTCATTCTCTAATATTTTCGGAATAGGATATATAGAGAATATTCCGCTTCTCTCTTCCTTTTTATTTTCATCATTCCATGTGAATCTCAAACTTTCAAAAGCCATATCTTCTTCATCCGATCTCTGATTGAACCCATCCAAATTCCTACATTCATCTAAATTCATTATCTATCTTCCAGTACCTTTCATTTCAATTTGGAGTTTATTTGATTTGTCTTTTGAATTGTGTTTGTTTTGCGCTTTCTTTATCGTTAGACGTTGAAGCCCGGAATCGTCTGAAAGAGTTGAAGATCAAGGAAGTAGAAGATTGGAGATAAATAAAGACCATCATTGCTATAGCAAGGCAAGTTATACCTTTGATCATATTGAACCCAGTTTTCAAAATACTTTGTTTCAATGTATTGCATTCTATTTCAAGTATTTATTTAAATGATTTTGGTTTAGTTATTAATCCAAATTGTTATATCCACCTTGTCTATTGTTATGTCATATTCTTTTGTCACCCTAGGTTGGTTCATTATTAGTTGGTATTATCGTAGCACCAACGTGGGTTGGTTAGATACGAGTAGACTGCTTAGTCATGCCACGAGTCATCATTTCATGTGAGTCGCAATTATGAATTTGACTAATGGAATATGGAACTGTGTGATAAAACTGCGTGTTGTGTGCTATTACTCGTTGATGTCATGTGTTGCACTTAATCAACAGGGTGGGAAAAGATTTGGACTGAGGCAAGTGGTGGATCTGTGTGAATGGTAGAGCTGTGTGCTTTAAACTTTGTGATTTGGGTTAAAACTGGAAGTCTTACCTTGGTCAAATAAGGACTTAACTTCGTGCGCCATTGAACTGAGTCTTACTGTACGACCACATGCCTAGTATGGGCTGGGCCTAACTTAGTAAGTTATAGAGTCTTGACATTGACAACTCAGGTTGTATTTAAGCTGTGTGATGGGCTGGAGGTGTGATATGTCACATCGCGGGACGGTTCGCTGCATCCCTGTCCAACGATGTGTGTCATAACCAAACGTTGTGTGTATCGGTTGGCCGGTAGGAAAGCACATCGGGAGTGTCATTGCTTGAGATGAAGTCTCTGAAAGGTTTTGTTGTGATCAACTCTGATCCGGTTGGTTACATCTTGTGGGTAAAGTGTACAAACTCTGCAGAGTGTTTAAATCAATCTATTCGAATAGCCGCGTACTCGGTTATGGACATGCTCGGGAATTTCACACGAGGGGTAGATTTTCATAAAACAAATGGGAAGGGTCAGCTGTGTGAGGTAACTTGTGCAGCTATGTGAATAACTGGATTAGACTGTATGTCCTTTGTGAAATCAAATGTTAAATTAATAGCCTTTATTTGTTTTCAATTACGTTTCAATCTATTATCTGTATTCAATTGCAAATGTTGTATTTCTGCAAAATAACCACAGAAGCCATTCCTTTGGAATAAGCCATCATGTATAATTGCATTCTGTGGTATAACTTGCGAGTACGGTGTGTACTCATACTTGCTATAAACAATCAATAGAAGTGAAAGAATCGTCAGTCAACAAGGTCTACTTCAAGGATCGTGGAGAACTAGGTTGCGCTACCCCAGTCGATTGCCTGTGGGCATATGGATGGGCTTCACTGAAGTTATTCCGTTACGTTCCGCTGCAGCTGTATTGAGCTATTTGTCTTCTAAGACATTAATTGTAACCTTTGACCTTAAGGTCTTTACTCTGATAATTATTGTTATTTGTCTAGTTATTATCATCTTGGTATATGGAATTGATATTTCATCGATGTTGCCACTGTGTGCACTAGCGTGATCCTGGACTGGTGCAGAATACACATAGGGTCCAGATTTGCATATTTGGGTCCCGACAGAGGACACGTGGTTCGTCAACTCCGACTATTCACGCCACATGACCGGAGACTCAAGATGGTTCACCTCCTTCACGCGGTCGACAGGTGATGATTTTATCACCTTTGGAGATGATAAACAAGGGCAGATTGAAGGAACGAGATCGATTAGGGTGAACGATAGTTTCATCCTCAAGGACGTCATCAATGTGGACAAGCTAAGGTTTAATTTGCTTTCTGACTCTCAACTTCTTGATGATGGATATGAGACTATATTTAAGAAAAATACTTGTCGGGTGCTTGATTCAACTGGTGAGCTTGTTTTTTGAATTACTAGAGTTGCTAGGATCTTTTGAGCTGACTTTTCTGATTCTCTTGCTGGTTCTCTAAAATGTTTGATTTCATCTGCTTCTTCTGAGTTCTGGCTTTGGCACCGTCATTTGGGGCACATTGGCTTTGATCATCTGACGCGAGTTAGCAACCTTGAGATTATGAGAAGTTTGCCCAAACTCAAAGCCGTCAAAGATGCTGTTTGTGCGCCCTGTAGGCATGGCAAGCAAGTTGCCGCCTCACACCCTTCAGTGACTATGGTCATGACTGACGGACCGGGACAATTGCTTCATATGGATACTGTTGGTCCTGCTAGGGTTCGGTCAGTTGGTAGAAAATGGTACATTCTTGTCATAGTCGATGATTTTTCTAGATACACTTGAGTGTTCTTTCTTTCTTCGAAGGATGAAGCTTTTGATTATTATCATGATCTTGTTCCGCGTTTGGCTTCTGAACTTCCGGGTGCCTTAAGAGCAATCCGCAGTGACAATGGCACGGAGTTCGAGAATGCCTCATTTGCTTCTTTTCTTGTTGAGCGTGGAATTGAGCATCAGTTCTCTTCTCCACACGTTTCTCAACAGAATGGCATTGTGGAAAGAAAGAACAGTACCCTGGTCGAGATGGCTAGGACGATGCTAGATGAGTATAGCACGCCGAGGAGGTTTTGGGCCGAAGCTGTTGCTACTGCTTGCCATATTGTTAATCATGTCTTTGTGAGATCTTCTTTGGACAAGACTGCTTATGAGCTTCGATTTTGTAAAAAAAAACCCTCTATATCGCCATTTCGAGTCTTTGGATCTAAATGTTTTACTCTCAAGACAGAAAATCTAGATATATTTGAGTCAAGAACTTTTGATTGTTTATTTCTGGGTTACCCTGCACACTCGAGG
The DNA here is from genome assembly GCA_036346395.1 of Hsuehochloa calcarea. Classification (NCBI taxonomy): domain Eukaryota; kingdom Viridiplantae; phylum Streptophyta; class Magnoliopsida; order Poales; family Poaceae; genus Hsuehochloa; species Hsuehochloa calcarea. The sequence continues at coordinate 12,629,238 of CM070600.1, forward strand.
GGTTTTCGGGTTTTTAATGCTGAAACTAACCTTTTTCAGGAGACATGCAATGTCACTTTTGATGAGAATAGCCCTGGAGCTAGATCAGATATTTCAGGTGATACACAGGTGACAGAGAGCATATTCATAGAGGTAGATGATGAACGATTTGATGTTCTTCCACCTGCTGCTGTTGACGCTCCTATTCCAGCACAAGAACCCGCTGTGGCTACTTCGCCTTCAGATGAGGCTCCTGCTGCATCTTCATCATCAGTAGTACCTACGGAGGTTGAAGAGATATTTTATTCTTCGGGTGCACCACTTCACATTCAAAGGCAGCACACTCCGAATCAGATAATAGGTAATCTCCATGAGCGAGTCACTCACTCCAGGTATAATGATCCAAATCTCTATTCTCACTCTGCATTTGTTGCTTCTTTTGAACCCCACGATATATCACATGCTTTATCAGATTCTAGCTGGGTTAATACCATGCACGAGGAATTAGAGAATTTTGAGAGGAATAAGGTTTGGAACCTAGTGAACCTCCTAGTGGCCATAATGTTATAGGAACCCGCTGGGTTTTAAAAAACAAACAAAATGAGGATAGTTCTGTAATTAGAAACAATGCTAGGTTGGTAGCTCAGGGGTTTAACCAAGTTAAGGGGTTGGATTTTGATGAGATATTTGCTCCTGATGCTAGACTTGAAGCCATTCGCATTCTGCTTGCATTTGCTGCATCTAAGGGTTTTAGATTATATCAGATGGATGTTAAAAGTGTATTTTTAATTGGTTTCATTGAGGAGGAAGTTTATGTTAGGCAACCCCTGGGCTTTGAGAATCCCAAGTACCCAAATCTTATGCTTAAATTGTGCCAAACTACTCTTACGAGACTGCTAGTCAAAGACATGAACTTGGAGATAGTTTGATGATCCAGACGATCTCATGGGGACTGCTTGTCAGAAATGATATGAACCTCAAGATTTGTCGCCCTAGTAGAAGCTTAGGAAGAGTTTGTGGATGGCTCGTAGTCTAGGATCTTTTTCACTAAGATATACCTTTAGTCAACTTCTGGTCGAAGCTTAGGATGAGTTTGTGGATGGCTCCAAGTCCAGGATCTTGTCACTAAGTTAGATTTTTAGTCAAGTTTAATATTCAGTGCAAATGAGAAAACTGTTGACAAATGGGCTTTTGAGAAATTTGAGCAAAATGTTTCAATACAAGATCTGATTGACCATTAATGTGGTCTTTGTTATATTTTTTTATCTCACTTTGACATTTTGACATGGTCAGTTTCACTTTAGGATCCCTGTTGATGAACTTGCTGAATTTGAAGTGTAATACCCCGGAAACGAAAAGAGTAAAAAATCGAATCGAGTAATTTGAATGGAAGCCGGGGAAAGAAAAGACAATGAAAGGAGTAGAAATTCCTGAAAAATAGAAGGGGTTTTCCATAAACTCGACAACTGGGCACAGGCCACACCTAGGAGGGCCCATGTGGTGGCCGGCCATAAGGGGGGGTTCCCACCCCCCAAACCCTAAACTCCACATTTCTCTCCCCCTCCCCCTTTGGAGCCGCCGCCCCCCTTCCCCTTGCTGTGCACCGCTTTGTACGTCGATTTTGGGTAAGATGCGTTCGTTTTCTGTCTTGTCCATCTCTTAGAAAGTTGTAGGTATTGTTCGTAGCTTTCCATAGCCACCGAGATCACGTGATTCCGCCTTACGGCTTAGGGGATATGATTTTTTTAGTGCGCGCTGTTCTGTCTGTCTGACGAGAAGGATCTGTCGGCTTGATCGTAGGTTTTGATTTAGTTAGAGGCATTTCCAGAACCTCCACACAAATAATTTATTGTAGCCCTTTAAATTATCTTTCAAATATGATTTCTGATGATGTCAATGAGTGAGTATGTTAGAATGGTGGTAATGTTGGAGATTTAATTCGATGATTTCACTATCAGTTATAAGAGCAATCTGTTGTAGAGGTTTTGGAAGTTAAATCTGGGCTTTGCATTTGTTTATGCTAGACCTTTGGTCACCTACTGATTGTGTGTATAGAGGGTGGAATAAATGAGTTTCCCGAGCATATTTATGCTAGGACCCTTGTGAAGCAGTACATTAGCATGTGTACTGACGATTCTGAGTTGTTCTTGAAAATTTGGGGTAATGTGATTGTGTGGTATCTATCCTGTGGCGCTTTGGGTGCCTTTAATCGAATTAAGGTTAAATAGTAGAACGAGATGTCTAGAGCAATCAAAAAAAAAATTCAATGGAGTCTCTCCACCATGGTGTGGATGATGTATTTCAGTTTGAGCATAATTTGATAATGTTCAATTAAGAGGTTTAATCTCTTGAGGTATGCGATGAATTCGAATTCCAATATTGGAGAGAAGTTTTACTCCTCGAAGAGAGAAGCCGAAGAAAGGATGTTTTCTTGGAAAATGATACGTTTTCTTGCTTCTCGTTTGGGTTTTGTGCTGTTGATAAGTGTTTTCTGCACTTTGAGTTGGGGCCGTGTTGGCATGACTGAATCTTTCCAGTTCAGTCGGAGTAAAAGAAATATTTGATTTGAGTATTCAAGCAAATTTCTCTTTTGGTTTCCGTGGTGTTCTTTCGCAAATTGATTCATTGGAAGTGGAATTGCTTTACTGATGAATTGTCACATTTGAGATTTAACTTTTTTTTGGTGAAGAGTTAACATTGCGTGGTTGCGATGAGAACTCTCTATTTTTTCAGTTGGATTCTCTTCATTTCCGGCAGTAGAAGAAATTAGGAAGCTGGCTTATCGCTTTGACCGTCACGGGTACATACGCGAAGTACGCAACGTAAGGTGCGTGCTGGTGCTGAGTGAGCAGCAGGACTATTCAAAGTTGGAGATTAAGTTAAAAACGTTGACCATCGAGTAAGGTCTTACTTTCGATCCTCTTCTGATGAGTGTACCTAGAAAGTTCAAGTTGATTGTTAGGTCAGACGTCGCTTCACATCTTTGCTTTGTGGTTTCTCTATTCCGAGAGAGAGGCCACTTGGGAGATAGAGTCTCGCATGCGCGAGCAGTATCCAGACCTGTTTGTTTCTGGTACGTGTTTATCCTTGATAATTTTCAGGCGTAGTTTTTGTTCGAGTAGATTGGCCTGTAGATTCGAGGTCGAATCCTATTAAGGGGGGTAGAATGTAATACCCCGGAAACGAAAAGAGTAAAGAATCGAATCGAGTAATTTGAATGGAAGCCGGGGAAAGAAAAGACAATGAAAGGAGTAGAAATTCCTGAAAAATAGAAGGTGTTTTCCATAAACTCTCGACAACCTGGGCCCGGGCCACAGCCCAGGAGGGGCCCATGTGGTGGCCGGCCATAAGGGGGGGTTCCCACCCCCCAAACCCTAAACTCCACATTTCTCTCCCCTTCCCCCCTTTGGAGCCGCCGCCCCCCTTCCCCCTTGCTGTGCACCGCCTTGTACGTCGATTTTGGGTAAGATGCGTTCGTTTTATGTCCTGTCCATCTCTTCGAAAGTTGTAGGTATTGTTCGTAGCTTTCCATAGCCACCGAGATCACGTGATTCCGCCTTACGGTTTAGGAGCTATGATTTTTTTTAGTGCGCGTTGTTCTGTCTGTCTGACGAGAAGGATCTGTCGGCTTGATCCTAGGTTTTGATTTAGTTAGAGGCATTTTCAGAACCTCCACCCAAATAAGTTATTGTATCCCTTTAAATTATCTTTCAAAGCTGATAAAGATCATCTCCATTGGATCTATATAATGAAAGTTATGATATTTTCTTTACCACTGTTCTGAATTATAGGCAGATAAATGTTAGTGTATTCATCTATTGTTTAGACTACTGTAGAGGCTGAATATGGAGTTTTTCCCTTCTAGAATTTTATTCCTGGGAACGTTAGCTTTCTTTTGGCACCGAGATCAGGAAAATCCGATCTGTAGTTTGGGAGATATGAATTTTTGATTACGAACTGTCCGGTCTGTCTGAAAACTGAGGTCGATGGGTTTGTCCTCGGTTTTGTTCAAATTAGGGGCCGAATCAGAACCTTCACCCAACTAAGTTATTTTATCCCTTAAAATTATATTTCCAAGCTGATAAGAATCATTCTCATTGGATCAATAGGTTGAAAGTTACGCCGTTTTCTTTATCTCTGATCTGTATTCTGGACAGACGTAGATGGGTTGTGTTTAGCTGATAATTAGCCCTCTGTTTTGGCTGAATCAGGGAATTCCGCCAACTAATGTTTTGTAGCCTGATCTGTTAAGATTCAGTGAGCACTGGTTTCAGGCCTTTTAGAGTTACAGATAATTAATGGTGAATTTTCTCGTACGACTGCCAGAAGATAGGTAATATGGACTTTTAGTGTAGAAGTCAAATTGAACCTTTGGGCGTGTGGGTTGATTAGAGAGTATTGTAGAACACCGGTAGCAGTGTTATATCGTTGTTCTTATTTTTGGGAACATGCTTGTGTAGGCGGCGAGGCATCATGTGTGGGAACACCTCCGTTGCCTGCTAACGAGTCACAACGCGAAAGACAAGTACTGTATGTTAACTGGTGTTGAATTCAAAGGAATGCATAAAGATATGTTGTTTACATGAATGTTCTTGTGCTTTGTTCATGGTGCTGATATACTGCAAGTGACTAGTGTGGCCTTATTGGTACATTAGGTTGAGTGTGAATACATACTTATACTTGTTTACACATGTTGTTGAATGCCATGTATCTTTTCCACTAATGTGTGATATTCATTCATACCATGAGAAATCATCACGTTCATTCATAAAATTCATTATGACCACGGAAGTGGATTCTTTTTGGTAAGTCCCATCAATTCCAGTATGGGCATTTGAAAGACCCATCAATTCCAGTATGGGCATTTGAAAACCCATCAATTCCAAAATGGGTACGTGTGATCCACCATTCCAATGTGGGCCACGTTGGACTGCCGTATGAAACGTTCTTCATACGGTAACTTTAAGTGAACACCGACGGGTGATTCACTCGCTATACCGGTATATGCAGTCGATAAGTCCATACCTTCAATGCATTCTTACATTTCATCCATTCATGTATTCATTCCATACACACATGTAGGTGTTTCAATAATTGTTCGTAATTCAACTGAATTGTGTTGTCCACTCCATGCTTGATTATTCTTGCTTAGTACTTGCTGAGTCTTCGACTCACCCTTACTTGTATGTTTTAATTAGGTAATTGAGGAGGACGACAAGATGATTTGGTGGGGTAGTTCGGCACACTACACTTCACTTTTATCCAATCAGAACAATTATTATTGCCATTCATTCAAGCCAAATTGTTGAAATAAGTTCCAGATTGTAATAACCCTATGTTGGTATCGTTTGACTGTTCGTGGTATTATGATCGTTTATCCATTCTTTACCATGATTCTAGTGATCGTTCATTGCCACTCTTTAGGAATTTATGTTGATTGAATCTGGATAATCTAGTTTTAATGCTATGCTTAGTAGTTTGATGGGTTTGCGTGACATCTTTGCTTCCGAATAGCCAGGGTGTTACATGAAGCTTTGCTTAAATTGATCAAATCTATTGCTTTACTTTTGAGTCTTCGTGCTTAGCTTTGATATATATGTCTTATCATGATCTTGCTATCTTTGTTATGCTTGATATGCTGTTTGTGCAAAATTAGAGATGCTAGCTTGTTCCTTTGGTAATCTCCAAAGCTTCTTGCAATCAAAAAAATGAAGTCACTCCATTGCACTTCATGAATACTCCTTTTATGCTTCTTTCTTCATTATGCATTTGTTATCTCTAGATGAGAGGAAGGTGTGATTCCTTGATGACTTCATTGTCAAAGGGGGAGAAGATATTTCAATGCTGGGGAGAAGATATATAAAAATGATAAAAAGGGGGAGCAATTGGAGAATTTGAAATTTTCTGAAATCTATGGATCATAGTGGGGGGAGTTTTTGAATTGCATTCTTATTGTCTTATTGATTCTTCTGAACTTGAATTGCATTTATTAATCCTCACAATGATCATAGGTTAATTGAACAATTGTTCTTTCATATGGACCTTAAGTGAGATTTTTGACTCTTTTCTAGAAATCAAAGTTTTTATACTTTATTTTGCCTTATCTCACATGCTTATGCTATTCTGATGCCAGCTTGGTCATTTCCATTACTTTTTCTTGCTTATAGACCAAGTTGTGCCTTTGTGCGAAAACGAAAGTATTTTACTTTTCAAGCCTCCAAATTACATTTTCTGGATTTTGCCAATGTGTTCATCAAGGGGGAGATTGTGGATATCATGGGGATATGCTCCAGATCTTAGGATGATGTGACAATTGGCAATAGCGTTTACGGTTTGTCATTTCACGTGTTTTCAGCAAAGGTTCAGTTCTGTCAAGTCTGAACCGGTCTGACCGGCCAGGTGCGGCGGTCAGACCGGTCCCAAATCGGTCCGACCAGTTTATAAGGGGCGATCGGATCAGCCATTGTCAGAAAGTATTGGATTGAGCTGGACCAAAAATAGAGGGTGTAGGCAAGAGAGGGTATTCTATTGCACTTGGTCCCATAATTTTTGGAGTCTGCAGTCAAAATTACTGGCGGTCTGACCGGCTAATAGCTGACGGTCAGACCGGCCAGGGTGGGCGGTCTGACCGGTTTCCACTTGGTTCGTCGCTCGTCATGGCTGCGATATTCGGTTGTTAGGTCAAAGTCATGAGTTTCAGGGCATATATGTTGCATGATGCATGTTTTGACTAACATGGGTCAAGTTGTGAAGAACTTGTTCCCAAATTCGGTTTACTTGTCTACTGTTGTGCAGGTTGCTTGGTGGTCAACGACGGTCAACTGCGAAGATGGTCAGGACTAGGCTTGGAGAGTTGAGGTCCAGAACTATCGACGATGCCGGGTGAGGTCAATGTACTCAAGCATGGTGGAAGATAGACAATGGTGACCTATTAGCTAATCCAAGGCGCAAGATGACGCAAGGTGTAGCTAGTTAGGTCAAGGGATGTTAAAGACGGCGCATCAAAATGCGTGCGTAAGTGTCCCGTTTGTTTTGGGCCTTAACGGGAGCCCAATAGAGTCAAACTCCTAGAAGGTCTAAACTTCCACTACAAATAGGATAGGAAGGTGGCTGCACCTCTTCTTCGTCTATTTTGTTATTTTTGTAAACCCTAATTTTCTTAGAGAGAGCTTTTGTGGAGGCTAGGGTTCTTGATAGTTTGATGTGATTTTCGTGCTCTTAGATTGAGCATCGTCCTCCATTGATGGAGTGGCTATAAGCCCAGATCATATCAATCAATTAAAGGAAAGTTTAATCAATGTTTTGTCTCATTGCGTTCTTTCTCTCTATTTGATGATTTTGGGTCTTTCTTTGATCCGTGAGTTTTTGATTAAATTTTTCACGTGGTCTAGCTTGCTGTGACGTGTGGGAACCTATCTAGGATCATGTTGATCATCATTCACCCACGAGCAAGATCTTGGATCAAGTTTTCGTTTTGACCCGGTTTTGAACCCTTCTTAAATAAAATAAAAAAGGATCGCTATTCTTCCAAGAATTATCATAATCTTCGATTGGAATAGGTCCCTGTTATCATAGAGAAGGTGTGTTCCAAGTTTTATCAAGTTTGGATTAGTAGATTAAAAGTTTCATCTATTTTCATCTTCGTCATCGGGACTGATCTGTTCTGTTCTTCAGGCTGGCGGTCAGGCCGCCCGTGGTCACCGGTCAGACCGGCAAGAAATCGGTCTGACCGGCCTTGAGCCAGCGGTCTGACCGACAGTACATTGGTTTGCTTTAATCTTTGTTGATTTTATCCTATTGCTTAGAGGTTTAAATTAGATTCAATATTAGTCTTCCGCTGTACTGATATACTGATCTTCATAGCTTCTATAGCTACTGGAGTAAAGTTTTATTGAACCAATTATTTATGAAAAAAGTGAGCGTGCTCCTATTCACCCCCCCTCTAGTCGCCTTTTCGATCCAACAAAACGAGACTACACAAAATCATACTAGATAAGAGAGTTAGTCTCATGGGTAGATTTATCATTAATCAATGAAATGTGTTAGTCTCATATTTAGATTTATCATTAATCACCAAAATACTCCATTAACACATAATAGCGGGTCTAGATTCTTCAATCTCCCCCTTGAACTTTGATCCTTCCTTGTTTTCCTTCCTGACAAAGTTCTTCGTTGTTTCCCCTTTCGCTCAAATATCGTTTGACTTTGTCAAACATCCCACATTCGCTAAATCTTCTCTCATATTCCCAATCATAGCCAAACTTAAATAAGCTCCATTGAATTTATTTGGACTTTTGAAGCTCTTTGGATTTATTTAGTTTTTCGATCGATTATCGTATAATTATAAGTTGAAGCCCCGAAGAAACAATGACTCGAGCGGGATTAGATTTGGATAAAGACGAAGACCAAGAATTCAAGACCAGTGACTGAGAAAGCTTTGAGTAAGATCAAGGTCGCGGTAAATTGAGCGAGGTGAGTCAACCATTTGATCATATTGAACCTATATTTTTGCAAACCTAGATTATTTAAATTATCAAATTGCATGCTTAACTTCTTATGCAAACGTATATCAAATTGCAAGGTAGTTACATACCTACTTGATAATTAGATATTATTATACCATCCCTTGACATTTGAATCACATAATCCTTGTCACCCAAGATATTTAGTGGTAACTCTACTAGCTATAGGTTATACTTGAGCGCCATGTTAGTCTTGCTTAAGTACTAATACATTAATTGCCTTAATCATCATCTTTAAAATTATGAACTTTGTTTTGGGCAGTCGTTGGGGGTAAATGACTGGTATATTTGAGATAACCTAGTTTTATACTTCACAAAACCCTAATAACTTGTTGTTACCACATCTGGACGGATGGTATGATGGTGGGTGCTGATGTAGCACAAGAATTTGTAGAATATGGTATGTACCGTCTAGATGACTTTAAGGACTTAATCCTATGATGACCTCCCAATGTAAAACAGTGCAACCGCAAGTCTATAATGATGTCGACCTGGCTAAATAATTTATATCCACCAGTGCAAGTTGCACCACCGGAGTGACCCACAAGTCGTGTCGCTGGCGTAAGCCGTCGCGGACACGGGTCGGGATGTTGGCGTAAGCCGCCGTGTGGCGTAAGAGGGGGTCTGGGTAATGGTTGACGCAGGTGCCGGAGCGTAACCCTTCTAAGGCGAAACCTTAGCGGGTGTATCTAACACCGAGGGATGCATTGTAAAGGTCTTGTGATAATTTCCCTTGATTCACATGTCTAAGAAAACGTGTGTACATATAAAGATGATTATCTCTTATGGGTACAGTGTACAGTATCTGCAGAGTATAAAATGTTCGAACAGTCGTACCCACGATCAAGAGCGGGCATGAGAACTTACGCGAGTTAGTTCTATTTATAAAAACTTTGTGGGTGGGATGAAAACTCGTCGGGTTGACGTAGCCCTGATTTTGCATTTCCCTTGGTGAAAATACCCCAGTGTTGTTAATAGGTGGATGTAACCCCAATCAAAATTAAGCATAAGGTGGAGATAACCTGCACTGTTATAAATATTACACAATATCTCTTTAATAAAAAGTGTTTTTTTGTTAAAATGCTAAGTTATAGGAGTTTCTAAATATTATAATAAAAAATATTGCTTTTAACAAATAAAAGAACTCTAGCCATCCTTGTTAAAGCCTTGCATGTATAAATATTGCATTATGTGTTGTCTCGTGAGCACGGTTGTTTATGCTTACTCTTGCTCTCCCCCAAAACTCTCAGAAGCTGTGGATCAAGGACACTACGCGTATTTCAAGGATCCAGGTGTTGATGGCCAAGAACTAGATCGCGAACTCCAGTTTGCTACTTGTGAGTGTGTCCTGAGGGTCCCACCAGTATGAAGTTTTTCTTTTCCGCTGCTGCCTTTTTAATGATTTAGGCCTGATTGGCATATGAGTAAGTCAACTATTATATTTACGCTTCTGCATGATATGTATATAATGTTTAGTGATGTAATTGTGAGCACTACCTACTGATTCAGTGAATAGTGCGGTTGAATCACAGAGGATTATGTATTGATAAAATCTAGGTCCGACAGTCGTGTACTATACACGTGTGATATAATCGCTTAAGTTAAGTACTCTATTTGTTTCATGTTGTATGTATATTGTGTATGGATGTGTACGCTAATGTTGTGGATGTGTGTAATAACCACTGATCATGAGACTAGTACGGTATATACACGAGGGTTTCGGGTATTCCACGCCCGGGGTCCAACACGAACGGAGCTGGGTGGCGCAGTGCGATTGGAGGACTTTTCGTACGGCTCGCACGAGAGGACGCCAATCCTTGCTACTTTAGATTAGGGAGAGATGACTAAATGTTATCACTTTACTCTATGCATGCTCTCTGCAAGATCTGTGCATCAATGGTGAGTTTTTGGCTAAAAAATACACACGTTATCGGTGTCACGCTCAAAACTCACGAGAGATGGCCTACCGCGCGGTAGGCCACGTGGGGGCCACACGGCGCTCGATGGGCAACCTGTCGTGAATTGCGGGCACCTACCGAGCGTCGTGCGGCCCTCATGTGGCCTACCGCCCGCCCAAGGCATGGTAGGCCACCTCCTGTAAGTTTTGAGTGCGCCACTGGTGATATTTTTGCTAATTCTTTCTCGGTAACCTATTTTTGCTATATTGTTTTAGAACAGCGTCATTTTAGCAAAAAAAAAAAAAAACTTCATCTATTGTTTCCGTGTCGTATAGATTCGCATTTCTGAAATCACGTATTATATCTTTGCTCAGGTCTATGTACCGTTAGTTTTCTTTTTGTATGTTGTTGCTCTACGTCAGCCTAACGGAACAATGATTATGATTTCCGTAGCGTGCAAAACCCGAATTCCTTAAGCAATACATTGTTCCTGTGCCTTTTTCCCATCACAGCAAAAACGCTCGTCGGGTCGTTTATTACGCTTCACAGGGTACGTGCTTCAATGCTACCGAATCCCGGCACGCTGATGCATACAGCAGTTTGAACTAGGACATCATCGCCTTTTCAACCGAAGACGCGCGCGGCAATGTTACAGACCGGGAAAAAAAAGAGCAGAAGATGCCACCGTGACAAGACAAATTATAGCTGACTGTGCAATGATACTGAATTTATGTTGTAAAAACAAGAGGACATGATTTGGTTTTAGTGAAGATAGTGTCTGATACGTATTATAAATCGACCAATTTCTTTCTTGTAAATCTTTAAGGCTCTATTTGGAATGCACGAATTTCACAAAAAAAAATATATTTAGCGTGATTTTTGAGAAACAGTTCAACTCCCGCGGTAGTCGAAAAAAATCTTACATTCAAAACAAACCCTAAATGTTGTACATCAAATACCGTCAACTTATGGGAGAAAATTGCTTGAACGTTTAAGTTGTTTTTTAAGGGAAAAGTCAAGATGATGTTCACAAGCAAAAAATCAGGGTTTGGATTGATGAATCTTTGGTTAAAATGATACTGTTTCACGGCGAAATAGCAAAAATAGTGCCCTCCTCCTGTGAACAAAATAGCAAAAATGATACATGTGCCACACTCAAAAGACACAGCAAGAGGTCTACCGTGCCCCGAGTGCATTACAGGCCATATGGTGAGCTCTTATTTGGCAACAGCCCACCTATCGCGTCCCTATAGAGCGGTAGGTGGACCGCTGTGTCCCCAAAGTGTAGTAGGTGGCATGATAGGCGACTAGGCTCTATAGGGCACAGTATAGATATTATTTTTATCATTTCGTATTTTGTATTTTAAGAGGTTATTTTTGTTGTTTTGGTTTTAAAAAGCGAGCCACAAAAACTTATGCATCAGGGCTAGAACACTGAGCCCATCCAATCCTAAACCCACTATCTGTGCAGGCCAAATCGAAGCTTGCCAGACTCAAGTCGGTTCTACCTCTTCAAGCTGTTGCCCAAACCACGCTACAAAGGGTCTGGTCTGTCACGTGACCTCTCCTCCCGGGCCCACTATCCTGCAATTGGCGCCAGTACTTCATCGTCCTATCTTACCCATTCAATACCCAAAAAATCAACCAAATCGTGGGACCAGATTAAATGGGCCCGCAAGTCATCGAGGAAACTCACTAAACAATCAAGTACAAGTGACTGTAGTGTCTGAGAAGAAAGAACTCGAAGCCCCCTCACCTGCTTCTCCTATAAAACCCCTCGTCGTCTCGCAACCCATTCCTGGCCTGCCGCTCCGACCACTACCGCTGCCTCCGGCTCCCACACCAACTCCCCTCAAGCCTCCCTGCGTCGAAAAGCTAGGGTTTCCGCACCAAGTTAGCTCCTCCCCCCATGGCCATGAACCCGAGATGTTCGTGCCTGCTCGTCTCCGAAGTCCGAACACTCTAATGTGCTTTTGGTTTGCTTTGGTTGATTCGTTTTGACGAATTTTTTGTCCCGGTTTGTTGTCTCGATCGGTGTGTGCGCAGATGGATCTGGGAGCGCTGGTTTCGTGGTGGTCGAGCAAGACTTCCACCCGCGGGGAATCCCCAAGTCCGTGGCGCGAGGGGGAGGCGGCGTCGCCGTAAGCAACGTCAAGCGCTGGCTTGCGAAGATGGACAAAGCGGTGGACTATGACCTCTACGACGACGACGACCTCCGCTACCGCCGCTTCAAGTCGCCCTTCGGTCGCCGCCCCCTCGTCGGACGCCGTCGCCGCTACAGGTATCACCGTGCTTCTTTGCTTTCTCGGCCTTGAGTTTTTTTGCTCTTGTGGTTGGTTGGGACGCGCGTGACGGTTAATTGCAGGTCGAACGTGGCGAAGCGCACCCGCCGCCTCGTCGGGAGCAGTAACCCGGACTATCTGCTGCAATGGTGGGCGCGGCTTAAGTTGTTCGTTTCGGTTTTTGTTGGTGGCCGTGTGAATGTGTGATTGATTCTAGCGTTGTTATTGATGTGATCTGTTCTTCTGTTGCTACTACAGTGAGGAGGCTGCGTTCGGTGATTGGGAAGACAGCTATGAGTGGGAGGACGAGTAGTAGGAAGGCCACGAGGTTGTGATCCTGCTCTTTCTGTACTCGAATATAGCATTATGCATGTTTGATTTGTTTTCGGTTGTGGAGTAGCACTTTTGCAATTTAGTTGGATTCTATTTTATAACGTCACTGCGGTCTGTGTTGTCTAGTCAGTCATCAGAACAGAACGCAAACCGTATCCAGATCTGCTTTTGCATCTCTGTACTAGTTTGAATTGCAGATAACGTAGAGAAATTAAATAACAAGGTGCGTAGAATTGAAATAACAGTGGGTTTATTGTGCAACATATAGTATCTATTTGGGCCTTATATTCCACGTTAGTGAAGTACTTTGAAACGGTGGACATGTATGTGTCAGAGTTGGCCACAATTTGAAGCTTCAATGCTTAATTACTTGACAACATTTTTATGGGAATTACTTGACTTGTGACTAATAGCATCTGAAATAGAGGATCTTAGTAGGTCTATTGAACCCCATGTCCTTAACTCCTTATTGCCTCTGATCGGATCATTCAGCATGTCACTATAGCCCAAACCCAGATCATTTAGCTTGTCCTGTTATTTGCGTTGTGAATCTGCCACAACAACGTGAACTTGTTGATGTGGTCATTTTCATTGTTGGTTCCTAGAACAATTAACAGGCCAGAGGCAGAATTAGAAACATATCTTTACTTGGGTAGGCACCCCTGCCATCTACAGTATGAAAGATGCAGCCACTTGCCTACTTCTTGTAGTTTACTGATTATCTCTTCTTAATGTTGGCCTGCATCCATTTATTACTGTTTGTCTTACTCCTTGATCGTGTTAGTCATAAGAATGGAGGATCTGATCCATCATTAACACGAGGAAGTGGCATTTTGATTATTAGTGTGACTGATTTCACATTCTACCACTACCCAACCAATCAATAAGCTTACATAGTTACATGTTTGGTATGAACAATGATGAATGTTAGCTCTGTTCAAGCATATCTTTGTAGTTCATATATGCCTAGAGCAGTTATTTGTTGGCTCTGAAACAAGAAAATTGAATGGCTTGCACAGCATTAGCCAGTTCCATCGGTTATTTATCTGGTCTACTGATCACTAGTATCAGAAGTTTCTAGAACAGGAGGTGCTTTGGTACATGCTTCAAATTAGTTTGTTTAATTGCCATTGCTTGTGTTTCAAATTTATGATCCTTCAAGGGTGTGACATACATCTTTTGTTGCTTCGCAGCGCACCAACGGTTTGAGGAAGGGAGTAGTACAGTACGAGGTTGGTCGTCTTTGTCTTGCGACGTTAGACTTGCACATATCTTAATAGCACGTTTTATGTTTCAGAACTTCCTGCAGTGAGTTGAGCGTTGGTCTGTAATAATTTTTGCACACTCCATGCCCCCTTTCCCTTTTCATATACGTTCTCGCAATGTTGGATTTTTCTCTCCAATATTTTCAGTGAGAAAAGACCTTTGGAACTGGAGTTATAATGCGCTGTGTATGTTTATCTTTGTTTTTTGAGACCCTGTGTAGGTTTATCTTGTAGTAATGCGATTGTTCGATTAGATAGACTCGGTGGACGACGTTGTTTGTGATACATCAATCATGCGCCCGCGTGCGTTTAGCTGCACATACCGTTGGTTAATATGTGCATGTTTCCATACTGGGTGTCAATATACGCATTTTTCGATATGCGGATTGCATATTCAGTGACGTTTGTCAACATAGACTATTTCGAGCTTCATGCAAGCAAATACGTGTAGCATGTACAATACAATAAGAGGTGTTTAGTAAATAAATTTAATTTTTCTTGCCACATAGAACAGATAATAGAACAGATAAGGCGTTTATTTTGTAACAACGATGCTTAATTAGACATCGATGTTTATATTTATAACTTATATATAATTAATAGATGATACAATCATCTAAGTATTTACAAAGAGATGTTTGCATTAAAGAATAACTTTTACATAGAAGTTTGATATCGTAACTATATATCTTTTTCAAACACTCATATATAAATATCTTATATTATACATACCCATACCATGTTATCAGCTTGCCAAACTGCCACCGCGACAAAGACCGAACAAAAAATTTGCAACAGCAGGTTGGGAACCAATAGTTGTTGTCTGGACTCTGGATACCACAAATACTCCACTCTTCCAGGTAGCATTGTGTAGCCAGAAGGAAATGAAAACAATTTTGTAAAAAGAAAGAAATTGGAAAATAAAGAACTGAGTTGCTTGCTCGAGCTCTGTAATCAGCTGAATTGTATAAAAATGCTACTATTAATGCAATTAAGAGGGAATAATACAAACGCGTCGTAAATAGGCAAACAGTAGTGACAGTGCATCACAGTTTACACCAAATAAAAGGAACGAAGAATCTTAAGACGAGCAGCAGGACGTCTTCTTGTCGACGGGTTGCCCACGGAACTGCACGGTCGGTGGCCTGGCATTGGCTGCTGCCGGTTGGCTAGCCATCCTGAGATCACAAAGGGAAGGCGGATTCTCTGTTAGGTACGATCCAAGAGGTCGAGAAATGAGCATTGTTACTTGACAATAACATTGCGCCGTACCTGTTCTTGATGGATGCAGCCATGGTCATGAAGGCTTGCTCCACATTGGAGGCGTTTTTGGCACTAGTCTCCATGAATGGAATGCCCATCTCATCAGCAAGTGCCTGATAAAGATCACGTGAGTAAGTGAGAAAAATGAAGACATGGCAAATGAAGATCACACACTATTCTGCAACCTACGTAAGAGAAGCATGGAGAAGACAGTTTAAAATTGATAGATTATTAATTGGTTTTCCTGCATATAGACCTAACAAAACCTTATCAAAGAATTATAGTGCCAGGACTTCTCTCATAAGTCATAATTGAGAATCATTATGATATATTCCATCCCTCCCAATGACTAACAGGCTAGTTTATCATTAAAAAAACTCACCTTGCCTGCCTCATACGACACAACTTTGTTCGCAGTCAAGTCACATTTGTTCCCAACAAGGAGCTTGTTTACATTGTCGCTTGCATAGCGGTCAATCTCATTCAACCATTGCTTTACGTTGTTGAAGCTTTCTTGGTCTGTCACATCATACACAATCTGCAAAGCCACAAATAGCAAATTAAGTTCTATAAATAAGACCAGCATGGGAAGTTGAAGAACTCTGATGAGCTCCAGTGGTGTCAACTTACGATAATGCCATGAGCTCCTCGGTAGTAGCTGCTAGTAATTGTCCTGAATCGTTCTTGTCCAGCAGTATCCCACTGAGACAATGTTAAAACAAGAGTAATTACAAAAAATTGCCAAATAATCATGAGGGTGACTACTGACTGAAACAGTTCCATAGATAGTCCACGGTGATTTACTAGTCTAGAGCACTTGAAGAGCTGCTTGTATAATACATTCATACAACATATCTATCGTTAAGAAGAAGAAAAAATGCCAGCTGTACAAGTTAACAGATACATTTTCTATTCATGGCAGACATGACTTCTTAATCTTAAACTATAAAAATGAAACATTAACTGTAATATTTCTAGATTTATTTGAAACTGATCATAGTAAAACAAGGGACAACTTAGATTTTTTTTATTAGCTTGTGAATTTATATAAATTAAGTCAAATACACACCCATTAGTGGTGGAATGTTGAGAAACAAAAGATAACACGCTGGACTTACAATCTGAAGCTTGATGGTCTTCCCATCCTGCTCAACCGTGCGTATTTTCTGCATATAAGCAATGAAATTAGTACCATGCATAGCATGCCATGAACTTCACATTTTAGAGTAAAACAAACAAAAATATACTCACAAAATCGACTCCAATTGTGCTGATATAGCTGTCCAAGTATGAGTCATCCTACAGAAAATATGACTGTTAGAAACAACATAACGTACTTGTGGAGGAAAACAGTGCAACAACCTGCAAGCACGATGCCTTGATTTGCACACATTATGGTGTTGAGATTTCAAGACATTCAAAGGCTTCATGTATGTTTATTATGCATGTAAGTAACACACAACAGACTCCTACCAAATCACGCATTTATGAGTGTCATACATAACAACATTCGTAATTTGATGCCATAAACATGCAAAAGTGTCAATTCACAACTGGGTGAAGGACATCAAATTCATACCGCAAATCTCAGAAGTAAGCATGACTTCCCAACACCAGAATCACCAATAAGCAAAAGTTTGAAGAGGTAGTCACTGAAAATTGACAAAAACACATATTAATGTTATGCTAGTGCAACAATAACAAAGTAATGGATTGATTTAGTGGCATATTCCACCAGTGTTTGTCACTTTTATAACAGTTTAATAACCATCTCATTATCTTCCCATAAAAAAAGTGTTGTATAATCCAAGGTAAAATCAGCAACACGTAATCCTAAAGCAAACTAACAGGAAAAAAGGGAACGGTGCTCTGTAAGTAACTAAGTGGCAAAAGCCCAAATTTTGCATTGTAACTCTTAACTCCATACCAAAGACCACAAGCCATAAATAAATGCTAAATAGCCCGACATACTGTTTGTGTTATACTAGCTCCAAGTTCCCACGACCTCTAGAATGGATTTCTTTGCCTACAGGAGGGTTAAATCTACAAGTTAACACACGTCAATTAAACAACTATGCAGCATTGCATGATTGAGCGCAAATCATACTCCATGGGGGGCAAATGCACAATGTATTGGTTAGCACAATATCAATTAGATAACTTGAAACGCACATTGTAATACCCGGTTGACAAATGCACAGACAGCATACATTACATGCAACACTCTGCCCATTGAGAGTTGAGACACTTAACAAGGACTTCGGCATATCACATCACATAATCCCATTACAATACATGAATCTACACAATATGAAATTATCTGCCTATTATCATTCTACAATTTTTCAATACGCGGACACAATGAAGAACAGTCAACTAAGCAAGGCAGAAAAGGGTAGATCTATACACATGAGCCAATCATATTTCGTAATTACCGGGCTGCAACTTGCGTCATCATACAACCACAGTTCGCATCGCAATAGCAGATTCGAACAAAACAACCTCCACGTGCGATCATCAGATCCAGATCCAAAAATCTGGGAAGAGCCAAACTACGCGAACCCGATCGGGTCCTTTAAACATCTTAATACATCTCTAGTGAATCGAACCAACAGCATACATCCACCAGATAATTCCAATAAACATACGGAAACCGCGAAAAATAAACGCTCGGATCAGATGGGAAGGGCGGGATCGGAGGCCTTACTACTCGGGATTCATATCGAATCGAATCGCCTGCCCCCTTCGAGCCTTCTTCTTCCGAGGTGGTTTCGACGAACGAATCGGAGGGATCGATCGATCGATCGATCGGGGCAGGAGGCGACGGGATTAGAAAACGGGGAAATTTTGAGAGAGGTGAAAGGATGAGTAATATAGGAGGGTCTTCCGTTCCGCGTGGGACCAAATTACGGAATTGTCCTTACACTCTGTAGTGTGGTAATCGGCCTCGTTTCCTGTACTCGTGTTTGCTTAGGTGTCAATCTGTCAGGCTCGGAGCAGTGGGTGCTGTATTTCGCCCTCTCGCTCCCGCACGACCGATTGTCCTCCCGCACCGCCGTCGTCTATGTTCCCTGTGCCTACACCTCCTCTTCCCGACACAGCCTCTTCCTCCTCTGGACGTCTCTTCCCAGTGCGGCCGCCTTCTTTGTCTCCACTGTGCTCCTCGACGTAGCCCGGTCCTCGCCTCTGGCTTGCTCCTTCCCCTCTTCTTTCCCTCCCCGTCCGTACGCGACGGCACACACGAGAACGACGGGCGGCGGTAGTGACAGCAGCCACGAGCTTCTTCTCCACAAATGCAGCCGGCCATGACACCTACACATCGTCGTCGCTGCTCTGCTTGCTCTCCAGGTGTGTTCCCCTCGCCTCACTCCTTCCCCTCTTCATCTCCTTTCCGTCTCCCATCTCCTCGCTTTCCCCGTAAGTAAGTGACAGGAAGGGCGATGACGACTGGTGGCGCTAGGGACAGTGGCCAGGAGACTAGCACGAGTGCGGCAGCTAGAGCCTATCTTGCCCTAAACCTCGCCGTCCCCGCAAACTCATCGATGAAATTTCCTTCCCCGTCTCTGCTTTTCCCCTCTCTGTTCATCTCATCATTCCCCGATTTTGCTGTGATTTATCTTGTGTTTTAGCCAAATTTTGTTGTTAATTAGTTAGTTAGACCGCTGGCATATAGTGATATTTGTCATTTCTGTGGAGTTTATTGAACTCTACAACTTTTTTGTTTGCATTTCTTCACTCTTGCAAATAAAGTTTTTTTTGGCTCTACTACTACAACTCGCCACGCATATGATGTTCCTGCTCAGCATGTTGTAAGTGCTTCTATGGAAGGAATCAATGGTATTTTGAACTCACTTATTGTTTCTAGGATTATTATTATTATTTAATTTTTTAAATAATATTTTAAAGTTAACCCATCACCATCTTTATTTCTAATTCTGGTCCCTTTAGCCATATCATGCCATGACCTGTGGCATAGGCAAACCGTTCTGTCACGCTACTGTCCCCGACGTGGCAAAACCTGAGGTTGTGTCTCTCAAGCAACGCAACACTCTCTCAAGTTCCTCCCAGTGATCATCTCCTGGGTTAGAAGTAAACCGACTTAATTTACTCACAGCAAATGATATGTTTGGTCTTGTAGCACCAGATAGATACATTAGGGATCCAATAATGTATGAATATCTCATTAGGGACCCAATAATTTATGAATATCTCAATTGATCTTTGCCTAATTCCTTATTTTTCGAAGCTTAACACTAGCATCATAAGGAATTGGGGGAAATCTTGCAGTTATCAAAACCAAACCGGCTCAAGATTTTCTCAGCATAATAGGATTGGTTTAAAGTGACATCATCCTCTTTTTTTGATCAATTTGATATTCAGAATAATATCTGCCTCTCCTAAGTCATTCATATCAAAGCATCTAGATAAGAAATATTTGACCTCGTCAATAACAACACTATTTATCCCAAATATAAGTATGTCATCGACATACAAACACAAAATCACTCCTTGACCCCATTATAACGATAATACACACACTTATCTACCTCATTTACAGAAAAACCAGCAGAAGTTAAAGTTTTATCAAACTTCTTGTGCCATTGTTTAGGTGCTTGCTTTAGACCATATAAGGATTTGATTAATTTGCATATCTTAATTTCCTGTCCAAAAATCACAAAACCATCTAGTTGCTCCATATAGATTTCTTCCTCTAACTCTTCATTAAGGAAAACTGTCTTCACATCCATTTGATGAATGTGTAGACAATGGAAAGAAACTAATACAATGAGCACTCGAATGGTGGTCAATCTGGCAACAAGAGGGTAAGTATCAAAATAATCCTCACCTTCTTTCTATGTATAACCCTTAGCCATAAGTCTTGCCTTGTACTTGTTAATAGTACCACTAGGCCTCTTTTTTAAAAGATCCACTTGCATCCAACAGGTTTGCACCCGATAGAATGATCAGTGATCTCCCAAGTTCCGTTAGCCATGATGGAATCCATCTCGCAATGGACTGCCTCTTTCCAATACTCAGCATCAGGTAATGCATAAGCCTTTGAAAGAGTGTTTGACATATCATCCATGAGATATACAATAAAATATTCGCCAAAGGTTTTCTCAACCCTTTGTTGCTTGCTCCTGCAAGTAGCTCCTTCGACTAAATTGTTATCTTCCTCAGGATTATCACAAACTGGTGATATATCACTCATTGGTTCAGAGATAGTGGTATATTCAAAATTACTATTATTTATAGTTTGATTATCCTCAGTTCGAGAAGTACTACCTGCAGTTCTTATAGCATAAATATGCTAAAAAATGAAGCATCTCTAGACTCCATTATTGTGTTAACAATAATCTCATGAGTTTTTTATTTTACTACTAAAAATCTATAGGCTGTGATGTTATGAGCATAGCCCAGCAAGACACAATCGATAGTTTTTGGTCGAAGCTTCCTCCTTTTCTGCAATGGTATAATGACTTTTGCCAAATACCCCTAAGATCGCAAAAAATTAACCTTATGTTTTCTCCCCTTCCATCCCTCATACGGAGTAATCTCACACCTTTTAGTGATTACTCTGTTTAGAATGAAAGTTGTTGTCAAAATAGCTTCCCCCACCATACCTTAGGCATACCGACACTCTCCAACATGGCATTCACCAAGTCTGTTCGGGTCCAATTTTTTCTCTTAGCCACCCCGTTTGATTGAGGTGAGTATGGTGGTGTAACTTCATGGACTATTTCATGTTCAGCACAGAATTAGGAGAATTCATGAGATATATACTCTCATCCACGATCAGACCTTAGTCTTTTAATTTTCTTTTCTACCTGGTTCTCAACCTCGGCCTTATAAATTTTAAAATAATTTAAAGATTCATCTTTTGTTTTCAATAGATACACATAACAATATCGAGATGCATCATCAATAAGAGTTAGAAAATCTCTTTTGTCTCCTTTGGTCAACAATCCATTCATCTCACACAAGTCAAAATGGACAAGATCTAAATGTGTCAAGTTCTTTTCCTTCTGTAACCCCTTAAAGGGTTTTCGAGATTGTTTTGCTTGCACACAAGTTTGACACTTTAATCCTTTGACAATTTCACATTTTGGAATTAAATATAATCTGGATATTCTAACAATCCTATCAAAACCAATATGACAAAAACGATAATGTTATATATTGGTCTCACATTTATTCAAATCAGTTGCAACATTCAGACTATGACAATACTCTAAAGTACTTATGCGGAATAAGTCTCTGCTCTCATAGCCTTTAACAACAAAGTTACCAAACTTAGACATTACAATTTTATTTGAGTCAAATACTAGCTTATAGCCATCCCTACATAGGAGAGAACCGCTAACGAGGTTCTTGTTTGTTATTGGCGCATGTTTCACGTTCTTCAAGTGGACAATCTTACCTAAAGAAAGCCTCAGATCCACCGTGCCAACACCAAGAATAGAAGCATGCGACATGTTCCTCATTAGGACAAAGGAACCCCGACTGCCTGATAAGAAGAAAATAAAAAAATATCAGAACATACGTGAACATTAGCACTAGTATCAACCCACCAATCAGTAGATTGACATGCTGAAAATACAACAGGTGGATTACCATACCCTCCTGTCGAGACCTCGCCTATGATCACGTTGATAACCTTTTTCTTTGACTTACAACATCCTTACTCTTGCGGAAATGGCAGTCTTTCATCATATGACTGTTTTTCCCACACACAAAGCAAGTGATGTTCCTCATATCCTTCTTCTCAGTTTTCTTCTTGAAGCTAGTTGTCTTGTTTGGTTTAAAGCTTTTGTTATTCTTGTCATATCTCTTCTCTATGACATTTGCATTGATCTGATTGTTTTAACTGGAAGTGCTTGGTGCATCTTTTGCTCTTGCATTTTCTTCCACGTCAAGGACAGCAATGAGATCCTCAGTAGATATCTCTTCCCTCTTGTACTTTAAGCCAGTGGAAAAAATCACACTATGAAGCAGGAAGTTTGGCAACAATGCTAGTAACCACAAATTTAGAAGGCAAAACACAACCCAGATGTGTAATCTCTCCGACCAATAACTATAGCTCACGAGCATGTGCAACTATCGACTTAGCATCTTCCATGTTGTAGTTGAAAAACTGCATAAAGCCAATGACCAGCCTCAACTTTAGCATATTTGTGCTTGAGTGCATCCCACAACTCTATGACAGACTTGGAGTCCATGTACACATCATATAGCTGGTCAGACAGTATGATTAGTATGCATCCAAGAGCGATGTTGTTATCTGTGTCGAACTTTATGATTTGTTCAATCATAAATGGATACTGTGGTCGGATCACCCACCACAGCCCCAAAGACATAAGCCAAAACTTGACTCTTGTCTGCCATATACGAAAGTTCTGACCAGAAAACCTCTCAGGTTTCATAGCATCAGAAGCACCAGTCATTACTAGATCACAAAAATATCCACACTAAGATTTCTAAAATATTGGAAATGTGGACAACATTTTAATTCCAGATTTGATTATGAGGCAAAGATCACAAATAACTAGATATGCATAAAACGATACTGATAGCAGGCAACTCAGTGCACTTCTAAACTTACACAAAAGGACTATAATATAATAGAGTGGTGTTACGACCAACTTACAGTTGGATTCGATGAAGAACATGAAGCAGCATAGTCTCGAAGCAGTGCAGGTCGTAGATGATGCAGCGCTGCGAGCGGTCACGCAGATGTGCTGCCTAGAAACCTTGTTGTCACCCCGTGTAAGTGTACTCTACGACAATGGTTCGGAGATATCCTCTCACCCTCCTTCTCGGTGCACACCGAAGAGAAGGGACGGCTTAGTTCGGCAACATAACTCTCCAACACAAGAGAACATAGAGGAAGAGGAAAGAAAAAAATAGATGTTGAATCGTCTATTCTCGTCTGGACATCTCCAGATCCTATTTATGGTCGAGACAATTACTCTCTAGTAACTATCAACTTAAACCATTGATAACTGCTAATTCAAAACCAATTAATGGTCATTAAGCAGTGTTTATTGATCATGATTATACACTGATCTACAGCTTCGACCACTGGTCTACAACTTCGACAGTGTATTACGACCACGCTAGTCTAAGAATCCAACCATTATTTTTTGACTACACAGTGTATTCTGACTCAAGATCTAAAGCTAAGCTAGCCACTAGTTTCCCCTGGCTAGCCATCTAGTAATGATTCGCATCGCATGTGTGCAAGCGTAGAAAGTATTGTTGGTTGATTGCCTAGCCGCATTAAGCTAGTTGTTGAATAAGCTTGGTTGGTTTGTCACAATGAGACAAGTTATCTAACAATTTTTTGAGAATAGGCAATCAAGTACTAGCTAGATCATGCCCCAGCTTTATTCCACAATTATTTATGTCAACATAGAGATGAGATGTTACTAGTGTATTGAGATATTGTTATTCAAACCTACGTACCGCTCACAAAAAACACACACCATGGGCTAAAGATAAAAAACAGCAAGGGGCTTCAAGCCCCCCCCCCCCACGTACTCTACAGAGTATAAACAACCGTGAGGGACCGTGAGCCCCCGACGTGCTCTATAGAGTAAAAAAACACAAGAGATCTCAAGCCCCTAGCGTGCTCTACGGAGTATGAAAAATACACAAAGGGACATGAGCCCTCGACATGCTCTACGGAGTATAAAATCGTCACGGGCCTTGAGCCCCCGATGTACTCCACGAGATAGAAAAAATCATGAGGGGCCACGAGCCCCAGCGTGCTCTACGAAGTATAAAAAAGGCCTCGAGCCCTCCCCCCTGCGGCGTAATCTACGGAGTATAAAAACCGCAAGGGACCATGAGCCCTCGGTGTTCACGCGCTCCAAAGTGGGAGTCCCACACTTCGGTGACGTCTCCGGTGAGAACTTCATCCACTTCGCTGGCTTCGGCTTCATCGGGCAATTGAGCTCAACGCCTACGGACAATCTTTTCATGTGTGTGGTCTTATCAACCGTTCATTCCACCCTAGGGTGTCTATAGCTTGTGCAACAAGTCCTGTGCGGTCGAAGGGGGATAGTATTAGGCCGTTGTAAAAATCAACGAGAATAGAGAAAACAAAGTGAACCTTGCACGACGGTTGCCCGGTTACAAGGGCACAATGGTATGAACTCGGGAGCACATGCAATGCATATAGCAGCTTGATCCGTAGCTTCTACGTACTGCATGTCTCGATGGCAACGCCTCGGCAGGGTGGCTATGGCTTCCCCACGGGAGACGCCGTCTGTCTCTAGGTCGTCGCCTTAGCAGCGCGGTTCTACCTCGACGGCTCCGCCTCTACGCACAGCCTACCTCGAAGGCATAACTTCTGCATGGTGGCCACGATGGCTTCACCGTGGGACATGTTGTCTGCCTCGAGGTTGTCGCCTCGGTAGCGCAGTTCTATCTTGACAGCTCCGCTTCTATGTGTCGCCTTCCTTGATGGCACAACCTCGATAGGGCAGCTGTAGCTTCTCCACAGGACACACCACTTTCCTCGAGGCCATAGCCTCGGCAGAACGACCACGACGGCTCTGTCTCTACGAACCACCTACCTCGAAGGCACAAACTCGGCATGGCGGGGATGACGGCTTCACTGCGTTGTTGACATTAAACTGAGAATAATCACTTAATCTAAAAACATGTATAAGCCTAGATCATAGATGAACACCGTAATACATGAGTGCGGAAGCGTAAGCGCGTACCCGATGATGAAGATGCCATTATGTTTGAGAGTTCGGTCGGGGTCGGCGCAGATCTGAGCGCCGTGACTTCGGCCTGAGTCGCGAGAAGGTGTTGGAGTGACGGCGGCTTCACGGTGATGCCGGTCGGGGTACAATCTTCGCCCCCTTCAACGCTCTTTTACAGATCGGGTTGTGGTTAGGACTTTTGGTAGCCTTAGGCGTCACCGTAGGCTTTGCCGAGTCCAACCTCCTTTTTATGTAGCGCTGGGAGAACGGGACCGTAACCAATTCGTTGGTTGCGCCCCCGATCAGGGCGCGTGTGGGCAATGCCCCGTGACTCGGTCTCGGCAGTTAGCTGAGATCAATCCAACATTCTCCCCTTTGATCGTAAGGCTAACAACATAAGTCCATTCTCAAATGAAAAACAGCATACCAAGGTAATGTGTAGCATGACCAATGAAGTGTCATACAACCCCAGTACCTATAGTGTACTGTCTCATCTTCGAAATGGATATTCATTATACTTAATGGGAGTTGGTTTGTTTTAAGGTCCTTTATCCAAAATCAGAGGCTTTCCAATAAACCCATGACGGCAACATGATCACGAAATATATTGGGTGGTAAGCCTTTAGTAAGCGGATCCGCAAGCATTGACTTAGTACTAATATGCTTGATACTAATGGTTTGATCCTGGATTCTATCTTTCACAACAAGATACTTAATGTCAGTGTGTTTGGCAGCACCACTTGACTTGTTGTTACTCGCATAAAAGACTGCGGGTTCGTTATCGCAGTATAAGGTGAGTGGTTTAGAAATGCTGTCAACCACTCTAAGGCCCGGAATAAAGTTCTTAAGCCATACAGCCTGCCCAGTAGCCTCATAACATGCCACAAACTCAGCTTGCATCGTTGAAGATGCCGTAAGGGTTTGTTTGGAGCTTTTCCACGAGATAGCTCCTCCAATGAGTGTGAAGATATAACTGACGTGGATTTCTTAGTATCAACACATCCCAAAAAATCAATCAATAACCTACAACTTCAAGGTTATCGGTATGCTTATATGTGAGCATGAGATGCTTAGTAGCTTGCATATAACGCAAGACTTTCTTAACGACCTTCCGTGGTCCGGTCTGGATTTGACCGATATCGCCAAGCATTCGGTTACAAAAGCTAAGTCGTATGCAGCTTACTTGAGCATACATAATGCTTCCGACAGCTAAAGCGTAAGGAACTGTCTTCATCTGATCAGTTTCATATTGGTTCCTTGGACATTGAAATGTCCCAAACTTATCGCCCTTAACGATAGGAGCAGGTGAGCCAGAGCATTTATGCATATTGTATCTCTTTAGTACTCTGTCAACGTATGCTTTTTGAGATAAACTTAATACTCCTTTGGACCTGTCCCGGTGAATTTCAATGCCAAGAACGTAAGAGGCATCACCGAGATCCTTCATATCAAAATTGGATGAGAGAAATCTCTTGGTTTCAAACAGCATATCCTTATCGCTGCTAGCTAATAAGATATCATCCACATAAAGCACTAAATGGTGAATTTACTCCCCTTGAACTTAACATATATGCAGTTATCAACTTCATTTTCCTTAAATCCAAAATTCCTTATAACTTTATCAAATTTGAGGTACCACTGCCTCGATGCTTGTTTTAAGCCATAAATAGATTTCTTAAGTCGACATCCCATATGCTCCTTGCCTTCCATGACAAAACCTTCCGGTTGAGTCATGTAAACATTTTCTTGCAAATCGCCATTAAGAAATGCCGTCTTAACATCCATCTGATGTAGCTCTAAATCATAATGAGCTACAAGTGCCATAACGATTCTGAACAAATCATTAGTTGAGACAGGAGAAAAAGTATCATTATAATCAATCCCCTCTTTTGTGAGAAGCCATTTGCTACGAGTCTTGCTTTGAACCTTTCGATATTTCCCTTAGAGTCATGCTTGGTTTTGTAGACCCATTTACAGCATACTGTTTTGACTCCGTTAGGAATTTCTACTAAGTCCCATACATCATTAGTGCTCATAGACTTTAGTTCATCCTTCATGGCATCAAGCCATTTAGGACAATGTTCACTCATCATTGCTTCCTTATAAGAGGTGGGATCATCTACCTTCCCTATATCATTAATATCCTCATTCATGTAAACAACATAATCATTTGGGATGGCAGATCTTCTCTCCATTGTGATCTTCTAATAGGTTCAAGAACTATTGCGGGAGGTCACTGAGGCGCAGGAGATCTAGCGAGGCTCATCATTAGGTATGATATTAGGAATTACAGAGACCTCAACAGTGGGTGCATCAACAGTATTTGGTACTGGAGGTGCAACCACCTGAAGTGCAGGAATAAAAATCTTTGGGATAAGCGGTGAATGAACGTAAACCCACTTCTCTTCAAGATCAATTTTCCTAGGCTCCAGGTCCTTATTATTTTCTAAGAACACAGCATGTCTTGTTTCTACAAACTTAGTTGTCATATCAGGACAATAAAACCGATACCCTTTAGATCTTTCAAGGTACCCTATAAAATGGTAACTTACTATCTTAGGATCTAATTCTCCAATATGTGGATTAAATATCTTAGCTTCAGAACGACAACCCCACACTCTTAAATATTTCAAACTCGGCTTTCTCCCAGTCCATAATTCATAAGGTGTCTTAAGTACTGATTTACTGGGAACCCGATTAAGAATATGTGCGGCTGTCTTTAGTGCCTCCATCCATAAACCAGTTGATAAACTAGAGTAGCTAAGCATGCTCTGTACCATATCCATAAGTGTACGGTTGCGTCTCTCAGCTACCCCATTTTGCTGAGGTTCACCTGGTGTAGAATATTGGGCAACAATGCCATTTTCTGAAGGAACTTAGCGAAAGGGCGAGAATTTGGCCATAAGGGCATGTCTCCCATAATATTCTCCCCACGGTCCGATCTTACCACTTTAATTCTTAGGTTGTGCTGATTTTCAACTTGACCTTAAATATCTTAAATTTATCAAGTGATTGGATCGGTCCTTAATGGGAAAAATATAACCATAACGGAGAAATCATCGATGGATGTGATGAAAGAATCAAAACCATCCACCGATGTCACGGAAAAGGACCACAAATATTAGTATGAATTAACTCTAATAGTCACGAGTGCGAGTTGCTCCTTCTTTATTTTCTTTACGTATTTTCCTTTAATGCAATCAATGCGATTAGTGCGAGTCGAGAGAAATCTAATGGTTGGAGAATCTCTTCCTTAATGAGACGCTCCATTCTCCCCTTCAAATGTGGCCTAAGCAGCGGTGCCACGGTTTGAAGAAGTCCCATTATTCTTTTTACGCATAGTATCACACACATTCAAAGATATCGGTGATTCATTAAGGGAAAGCATATAAAGCTTGTCTTGTCTAACAGCAAGACCAACATTATTTGAATTAAATGTGATAACACACTTATTGTTACCAAAATTACACTTAAATCCATCATCGTCCAATAAAGATACTGAAATTAAATTCCTCCTAATGGAAGGAACAAATACTATATTATTAAGACGAAGTGTGAAGCCGCTATCTAAAACTAAGGAAACAGAACCAACTGATTCCACTTCGGCTTCTTTTCCATCCGCGACTCTAAGACTTCGCTCCCCCTTTCTTAGTGTTCTCACGGTATGGAATCCCTGTAAAGAGTTGGTAATGTGCACAGTTGCACCTGAGTCAATCCACCAAGATTTAAGGGAAAAATTAATATAAAGGGTTTCATCAACGAACGTTATAGAATCATTACCCTTCTTGGCGAGCCACTTTAGGAAACCAACACAATCCTTCTAGAAATGTCCTGGCTCCTTACAGAAGTGACATGCATTCCCACTTGGTGCTTTAGCAGGAGTACCATTGGGCTTAGGTGTATTTTGCACCTTAGGCCCTGATTTATCTGAATTAGGAGAGTAGTGCAGCTTTTTCTTGGATTTGAAGTCCCCTGAGAACTTCCTTTTGCTAGGACCGCCAACTTGATTCACAAAATCTTTCTTTTCGGTTCTAATCCTTTCTTCCTCCTGGACACACATGGCGATAAGATCGCTCATGCTCCATTTATCTTTCTGAGTATTATAGTTTATCTTAAAAGCAGTGTACTCAGAAGGAAGAGAAGTCATAATAAAGTGGACTAGGAAACCATCAGATATTTTCATGTCCATGCCCTTGAGTTTTCCAACCATATCAGTCATCATCATGATATGCTCTCTTATACTGCTGAACCCGTCATACTTAGTGGATAGAAGCCTCTGGATTAAGGTACTGGCATAAACCTTAGTGGAGCCTTTGAATTTCTCCTCTATTGAAGCCAGATACTCCTTAGCATTTTCAGAATCTGGGATTGCTCCCCTGATTCCAACTGAGATAGAGGTCTTCATAATCATTAGTGATAGACGGTTAGACCGCTCCCATTTTTCAGCATTATTATCATATATTTTCTTTTTCTCATCGTAATTGTCCTCACCAACGGTGGGGGAAACGGGAGCGGGCACTCTTAGTGCATAATCAAGGTCTAAAACTCCAAGGACAACTGAAATTCTTTCTTTCCAAGCGGGGAAGTTGCTCCCCGTAAGCTGCTCAATGTTGTCAATTGTAGCGGCAACATTTGAAGCATTCATTGCTGAACATTAAAATACAGAGAAAAATTAGAAATAACATAAAAAGTATTGCATGCAATTAACCTTACGTTGGTCTGATTAATAACATGCAAAATTACAGTTCTAGTTTATATCACCGTTGGACAGAAAATAAAAAAGAACTTTAACAATTAATGTGGCGACACATGACTACAAACAACGTTGGTCAGTATGTAATCATGTGTATACATAATGCCAAAATAAATCATAAAATTCTCCAATTAAAATATCTCGTTGGTTCAATTTTAATCAGAGACCGAATTTATACCGAAACATGAGGAATTATCATTAATTAAAACAGTGCACAAAAATAAAAGAAATAATAATTATAAAGCTTAATCATAAAAGCATTTTACAAAATGGTAAAACTAATGTGTAGCATTACACAGTTGAGTAATCAACAACAAAATAAATAAATAAAAACTTAATCAGAAAATCATTTTGTAAAATGAAAAAAAAGGCACTGTTCATCCGTGGACTCGGCCCACTTCATTCTTCCCGCGCTCGGCCTGCATTCGGCCCAAGCTGCTCGGCCCACTCACGCGTGCGACGCCGAATCGGACGAGAGCCGTTGGATCAAATCGAACGGCCGAAACAACGCGCGTTAAAAAATCCACCGGATCGGAACGAACGAGAACCGTCGGATTGAATCGGACGGCTGACAACGAAAATCGCGACGTATATAACGCTCGGCCGACGGGAAACCCTAACCCTAAAGCATTTCACTCGTTCTCTCCCGAAAACTCCGCTCGGAGGTGACGGCGCGAAGCACACGAGTGGAGAGCATCAGCGGCTCCGAGCACCGATGCCGCTGGTCGAAGACCGGAGCGGCGGCTTGAGCGACGAGCGACGAGCGCTAAGAGGCGGCGCCCTCGCAACTCTCCTCGCCGCGGCGCGTGCGGCAAAGTCGCGCGCAGCCCGTCAGTGGAGTTCTTGGCGGCGCCGAGACCGGAGTGACGACCCCTGATCTCTAAAAAACGTGAGTATTCCGTCGCTCCTTTTGCCTTTGATCTGAGTTTGATGGATTTGGGAATTTCGGGATTTTCATTCTCTTTAGGGTTTCTCAAAACTGCGTAGATCCCCTCCTTCTAAGTGCTATACCGAGCCATAAAACATCAGATCCGGGGACGGCAATATCGGCTGGGGCTCTAATCGGGTTCAACATGAGTCTAGGGTAGCTCTGATACCATTGTTGACATTAAACTGAGAATAATCACTTAATCTAAAAACATGTATAAGCCTAGATCATAGATGAACACCGTAATACATGAGTGCGGAAGCGTAAGCGCGTACCCGATGATGAAGACGCCATTATGTTTGAGAGTTCGGTCGGGGTCGGCGCAGATCTGAGCGCTGTGACTTCGGCCTGAGTCGCGGGAAGGTGTTGGAGTGACGGCGGCTTCACGGTGATGCCGGCCGGGGTACGATCTTCGCCCCCTTCAACGCTCTTTTACAGATCGGGTTGTGGTTAGGACTTTTGGTAGCCTTAGGCGTCACCGTAGGCTTTGCCGAGTCCAACCTCCTTTTTATGTAGCGTTGGGAGAACGGGACCGTAACCAATTCGTTGGTTGCGCCCCCGATCAGGGCGCGTGTGGGCAATGCCCCGTGACTCGGTCTCGGCAGTTAGCCGAGATCAATCCAACATGCGTGACACGTCGCCTACCTCCAGGTCGTTGCCTCGGCAGCGCGATTCTACCTCGACGGCTCCACTTCTACGCGTCATTTGTCTCAGTGGCACAACCTTGGCAGGGTGGCTGTGGCTTCGCCACGGGACACACCGCCTACCTCTAGGTCGTCACCTCGGCAATGTGGTTCTACCTCAACGGCTCCGCTTCTACGAGCCGGCCTCGATGGCACAACCTCGGCAAGGCGACTACGACTTCACCATAGGAGACGTCGCTTGCCTCAAAGTGCCCACGATGGCTCCGCCTCTACGTGTCGCCTGCCTCTAAGACACAACCTTGGCATGGCGGCAATGATGGCTTCACAACGACACATGCTAGCTGCCTTGAGCTCGTCGCCTCGGCAACGCTGTTCTACCTCGATGGCTTCGCTTCTACGCAACACCTGTCTCGGTAGCACAACCTTGGCAGGGCAGCTGCGGCTTCTCCACAACACACGCCGCCTGCCACGAGGCCATAGCCTAGGCAGAACGACCACGACGGCTCTGCCTCTACGTGCCACCTGCCTCAAGGTTGTCACCCCAGTAGTGCGGTTCTACCTCGACAGCTCTATCTCTATGCGTCGTCGACCTCAAAGGCACAGCCTTGGCTGGGCGACCACAACAGCTTCGCCACGGGACACTCCACCGGCCGCGAAGGTGTCACCTCGATAGGTCGGCTTTGCCTCGATGGGACTGCCTCACCATAATCATTTCGTTAGGGGGTATCTCGACACTTTGAGGGGCTATGCAACTATCTGCTTCATCTACTCGTCTCTCGGGACCTCGGAGCAAGCCGTCGAGGGTGTATTGTTGTTCGAGCGCCCAACCCTTATTGTGCTGCCAAAAGTGCCTAATGGGCCTTTGGTCAAGTCCAAGGACATACTAGTGTGCGTGCGGGCTGCTAGGAATATTTAATGGGTTTTATGGTAAATCCATAAATGAATTATTGTACATATAAAGGGAATATACCTGCCGCCCGCTGGAAGGAGGATCTCGTTGCTGCTGTTCAGAATTCAGACCGAGGGCTCGGTGGTATTCCGTAACGCTCACGGACGTCAAAATGGCGGGGGTGATGGTATTTTATTCTTTTTTAGCGCAATCCAAGCCCGCGTCCATCTTGAGATATTAGCAGAAGCAGGTTAGCGATCGTCGCTGCCATTGCTCTGAACTGGAACTGCCATACTCTCACAATTCCCATTTTTTATAGGATGATGTTTGGTTTGCCAGTGAATCGAATTAGCCACACCTACATTTCCTCCATTGCCAGGATCGAACTTGGTCGTTGGTTGGTTGGTCACTTACCGCACGCCACAAGCGTCGCTCATGGCCAAGGTTTTACGCATGGGTGTATGATCTTGTGTGGTCTCTTCTTGACATTGTCAGTGAAGGGGCTCGGCTCCATTGGACACAGCTCGAGTGCTTGACAGCTATATAGTGGAAGGGTCTCTAGTGTAGATTATAAATCTAATAAGTAGACTTTAGAGGATTACAGTCGATTGTTCCTGGTTTTTAGAGGATTACAAATCATTATTGCATTACAAGTCTAGCTTTCCACCAACCTTACATTATTTTCCTCCAAAATCACAAGGACTGTGGGCATCAATGCATTATCTGGACCTGTCCCAATGGATCTTGGGAATCTTACAGATCTCGTATCACTGTAAGATCCAATCTTGTTGTTCTAATGAGTAATTTTAAAAATAGATATCTTCTAATCAGGTCTTGATGTTCAAGCAGCCCTTTGCATTTGTTGTCCTGGGTATACTCAGTTGCAGAAACCGCATGATATTGTATATCGAGGGCTTTAAGAATGCATATACAGGATATCACTCCAACATTATGGCCAAATATAGCAGTGGAGTATAGTTTGATGTGTATTCTCGTTAATGCAAATTTGAAAAGAATATTGTGGAAGAGAGAATCTGACAAAACAGGGCGTCTTTCTCATCAAATATTCAGCAACATTTAGATATTTAACAAGAATTCAGCAGCACTTCCTTTTCAACATTGTTGTGGAGCTACAATTCATTTTTTTGTTTGATTGCCAATGAAATTGATGCATAGAAATGAACGCACGAGCCGATTCCAATTCCTGTTTGGTTGTCTTTTAACTGGGAAATGCGTCCTCTCATCCTCTTCGCACCCAACAGCCATCCTCTCATCCTCTTCACTATGGCCGCCGCCACCTCAACATCCGACCTCGCCGAACTCTGAAGACAACGAGGGGCTAAACCGTTTCTTGGAGACCGTGGCGGAGCCGGCCACGAGCTCTCACAGCGCGAGCTCCTCGAGGTCACCCCGAGGCGATGAGGAAGAACAGGAGGAGGTCCGTGGCGGCGGACAGGGTCTCGTCGGCGCTAAGGAAGAAGCACTGTTGTGGACGTTGGGATAAGGGAGGGCGGTGAACCGTCGCCAATGACTGGATTTGAAGGTGTAGAGCACCGGCGGCGTAGCTTCGACGGCCAGCGGTGTTGGAAATTAATCCAGACTTGCTAAGTATAGGGTGTTAGGATCCATATTTAGTTTTGGTTTCCTAACGTGAGTCCGAGTAGGTTTTCTACAAAGAAACGAATTGGATCAAAGAACCCAAGTGCTTAGCCTATATAAAGGCACCTATGGTCTTGTAACTTGAACATCAAGAGCAATAAAGCAAGAGAAAATAAGAAAAGCTGTTGTTGATCCGTCGGCACAAAAATCTTTCTTGTGTTCTTGTGTTCGTGTTCGAGGTTCCATTGTGTTCGCGTGTGTTCGTCTTGGTTTGGGCCAACAATTGGTATCGAGCAAGGTGCGAGGAGGAGTCTTGTATGAGCGCAGACGGCAACGCGTGGCTCGGTCCGGCGACGATCGTTTCTCGGCGGTTGCGGCACTACCCTCGGGCGCCGAGGTGTGGCGCGTCATGTCGCGAATAGATACCGCCCACGAAGAAGTTCGTGGACAGTGATGACACCTCGGACACGGCGGCATCCAAGGCACCGACGAAGGTGAGTTCGGTAACCTTCCAATACCCAATGCTCACGGAGACCAACTATGGCTCTTGGGCGGTGAAGATGAAGGTGTTCATGCGCGCACAAGGGGTGTGGGCGTGGTGGAAGGCAAAGAGTTGGTCGATGGCGCAAGGACCGGATGGCTCTCGCCGCCATATTCCAAGCCGTGCGAGGCCATGATGATGGTCTTGGCCGAATATGAGACGGCCAAGGAGGCTTGGGACACTCTGAAGGAGATGCACGTCGGCCCTGACCGCGTCAAGGAGGCACGAGCGCAGACTCTCATGAGTGAGTTCGACGTAATGAAGATGAAGGAGACTGAGTCCATCAATGACTTTGCTATGAAGCTGACCACCATCGTCAATGAGATTCGTGTCCTCGGAGACAAGATGGAGGAGCGCACCGTCGTGAAGAAGTTTCTTCATGCCATGCCCGAAAAATTCTTGCCGGTCGTCTCCACCATTGAGCAATTTGCTGATATGAAGACGATGACGATTGTGGAGGTGGTTGGGCGACTGAAGGCATATGAGGAACGCACAAAGGGACGGCGGCACGACGAGGAAGGTGGGCATCTACTACTCACTCGTGGCGAGTGGGAATCCAGTCCGATAAAAGGGCGCCAACAAGAATCGCAAGTTCGACAAGGCGAAGATTATTGCTACAAGCTATCAAGACTACGGACACTTCGCTCAATGCCGTAATCCCAGAAAGGAGAAAGCGGAAACGCATTTAATTGTGGCCGATGCTGAATACGAGCCGGCGTTACTTTGATGCTAAGTTGAGTCCGGGACGTTGAGGAGGTGTGTTCGCCGTCCTGAGTCGAGTCTGTTGAGTTGAGTATGGGACGTTGAGGAGATGTGTTCGCCGTCCTGAGTTGTGTCCGGGATGTTGAGGAGGTGTGTTCGCCGTCCTGAGTTGTGTCCGGGATGTTGAAGAGGTGTGTTCGCCATCCTGTGCTGAGTATCTGTTGAACAAGTCGTAGTTGAGACCGACTGCCGAAACAAGTTAGAGTCGGCAAGTCTAGATTAGGGGGGATTGTTGGAAATTAATTCAGACTTGCTAAGTATAGGGTGTTAGGATCTATATTTAGTTTTGGTTTCCTAACGTGAGTCCGAGTAGGTTTTCTACAAAGAAACGAATTGGATCAAAGAACCCAAGTGCTTAGCCTATATAAAGGCACCTATGGTCTTGTAACTTGAACATCAAGAGCAATAGAGCAAGAGAAAATAAGAAAAGCTGCTGTTGATCCGACGGCACAAAAATCTTTCTTGTGTTCTTGTGTTCGTGTTCGAGGGTTCCATTGTGTTCGCGTGTGTTCGTCTTCGGTTTGGGCCAACAAGCGGTACTCAGATGTGGCGGATCTAGACTTTGGGCGGACGATCGGATTCAAGGAAGACGTCGATGAGCAGCAACGAAGAAGGGGGAGCAGGGGATCGCTGGCGTCGAGCGACGGAAGAGGTTGTCAGTAACTCATTGGCGGCGCGGTCGCCGGGGACTCGCCGGCAAAGGCCGTCGCCAGAGTCCTGCCGGAGAGCAGGGAGAAGAAAGAGAACACCTTCGCCCTTCATCGAGGGAATAATCGAATCTGCTCGCTGGAGGGCCGCCCTAGTCTCGCCGGAGAAAAGATGCTAGAGGGATGGGGATGAGGAAGGGAGGAGAGGACGAACGTGTTTACTCAGTGGGGAGACGACGAACAGGTTGAGGTGGAGTGAGAAGAGATATGATTCGAATCGATTCAGATGGGTGGATGCCAGAATTGGTTACCCCTCGTTTTAGTTTGGCGCTCCAAATACGGAGCGGATAGTTTTCAATCGACTGATCGAATAAATTTGAATATTATTCAAAGTGTATTTTTGGATATTCGGTTTTTTTTATCAATTTGGATTTGGGAAAGAGCTATCTGGGAAACTATTCAAATCGGAGCTATAGGCCTACACTATAGCTAACACAACCCAGTCGGGCATCCACACTACTTCACAGTCCGACCGCATCTCCTAAATCCCAATCCCATCCTCTTTGGCCCTCCCGTGCGTCCCTGGCGGCTGGCCCTCCTAACCCTAACCCTCATCGTCGTCACCGCTAACGCCTTGTCCATGATCCCTCACCGCTGCTGCCTCCCTTCCCCTCCCACAGTCCCACCTCAATCCTCGTCTACACCTCCCCCCACCCGCACCCTCCCCCTCCGCCTCCCCTCCCTCACCTCCCTCCTCATCTCTGCCTCCCCCACCCATACCCTCCCTCGCTGCGTCCCTCCTCCCTCGCCGCTGCAGCCGCCACCTCCCTCGCCGCCGCAGTAGCCTCCCTGCCTTCCCTCCCTCGCTTCCCTCATCAACTGTAGCAAGTGGCAACTGCACAGAGACACAGAGTGGCAAAGGTTAGTGAATAGTGAAACCAATGTTCATTGTAAATTTGCAATGAGAAAGCTGGATTTGCTTTCATTTCAAATTTGTAGGTAGATGTTTGTATCTGTAGGTTTGGGGTTTATAATTGTGCCTACGAACATTTGGTGTTTGTATCTATAGGTTGGGACTTTGGAGTTTATACTTGTGCCTGCAAACAAAGGAACTCAGGTGCAAA
Source organism: Hsuehochloa calcarea (assembly GCA_036346395.1). Lineage (NCBI taxonomy): Eukaryota > Viridiplantae > Streptophyta > Magnoliopsida > Poales > Poaceae > Hsuehochloa > Hsuehochloa calcarea. The sequence continues at coordinate 12,666,383 of CM070600.1, forward strand.
GTTTTTACTTGCAATATTAGAAATGGGAATTAGTTTTTATTTTGACAACGAGATAGGAAATGGTTGATACTTGTGCCTGAAAAAATCTGCTAGATATCATGAGAGTACTGAAACCATTTAATGTGAAGTCTCTTAAAAGATGTATTGGCATGTAAGTATAAATGTATTGGTGTCGTATTATTACTGAAATGAGAAATGGCAGTGATACTCTGCATCATGTCAATAGAAATTTGTAGGAATGCAATCACACCATGAAACCTGCAGTACGGGGATTAAACCCATCTGACCCATTAGTCTCATGGAATCGGCCATGGGGGTCCATTGTAGTGTGAAACGGAACATTTTTTTGTTTTACCTCGAGGCAGTGGTTTGATCCGTGTGTTCTTTTTTTTTTGGGTGAACTCGTGCTGCCCAAGGCAGGTAGGCGATAGCATTCGTCGTTTGGTTCTTTTGCTACTCCATCTTTCATTACTTTCTTTGCTTGTTCGCTTCATCACTTGTAGACTTGCTATATTACATATGATTTGTTGGCTTTGTTGCTATGTGTGGGGTATTGAGAATTTAATATGACTGCTGCAAGTGGAAGTGCGAGTATTTGTGCAAGCACAGGAGCATTCCCTGCTGGTGCTACCATAACAGTTGGTGTGAAATTTGTGCAATGTGTTTTGGTGTAAATTTTATGGGGAGGAGTTAGGATTAATCATGGGAGGGTTGCCCATGAAGTTAATCCCTTCATGGATGTTGTGAACAAATTGTTCCAAGCTTACTTGTCCAGCACTCCTAAAGCTTCAAAGCCTAATTATGAAGAAGGACATTCTAATCCATATGGTGATGCCGACTTGGGTCTTCATGACATTGAACATATAAGGATGCAGCTATGACAAGTTGTGATATGAATGAATTGGAGCTATACCTTAAAGAAAAACCAATTCGGTGGGGTTGATCCTACTGGTAAGGGTGCGGAGTTTAACATATTGTCATGGTGGAACACACACCAAGGGACTTTTTCTGTTCTCTCATAACTAGCTCGTGACGTGTTAGCTATTCAAGTATCAACTGTTGCTTTAGAGTCGACTTTTAGTGCTGGGGGCGTGTTGTTGACCCATTTCGTAGTCGACTAGAGCCCAAGGTGGTTGAGGCTCTAATTTGTACCAAGGACTCGACAACTTCATCTAGGAAATGTAATAATGACTAATAAGTCATTTAGTTCATAGTTTATACCACTTCCAACTTTAGTTTACTAACTTCATGTCATTTTAAAATTACAGGTTCTAAGGAGAAGATAGCATCACTTGCTGATGAGTTGGATTTGGAGCTAGATGATAAACAATATGCTACTACAAACATGAATAAGGAGATTTGATAATTGTTAATTTGTTACTCCTAGATTGTTAGTTGAACAACTCCTAGAATCTTGCATGAGCTTTAACGTATCTAGAGCATGAGCCGCACCAAAAGAAAAAAAAACTACTAGATTGTTAGTTGAAGAGTAGAGATATATTTGGTTATCACCAGTGCACAGAGCTTCTCGCGATGTGTCAAATAATTCACATTAGGGTCGTGAAATCTGTTGTTGACTTTGCTTAAAGCTACCATGACATGTATTTCCTGATTCTAATGCATTTTACTTTGCTTAAAGCTACCATGACATTTTTGTTTACCGTGACATGTGGTGTTCTAGGTTCACAAGAGGTTGGCTACCCAAGGGATCCTTCCAGTTTGGAAGAAAGAGGAGGGGGAAGGGGAAGAGTAGCCACTCAAAAGTGAAGGGGGAAGAGTAGCCACTCAAAAGTCAAAACACATACATGCATACACACAGGGTGGTGATATGGACACAAGTTGCCCTGCGTATACAATGTTCATGCCTAATTGTGAATTTGCGAAGTTGTAAAGTTCATCCACTAAAATTACTAATAATTTTGATGATCCTACTTGAGCCATTGAATCTAGCATCTTTTCTTGTTGGTGTACTTCCTAGAGTCAACGAGTTGAAGATATATACTAGGATTTGGAGGCTAGCTGGTGATATATACTTCAATCTGCACTAAATAAGATTTCTAATTGTTATTGATAGTGCATCTAAAATTTTGCTAAACCAAAATGTGAAGCAATTATCTAAAATTTGCATATAGCATCATAGATGAACTTTAAAATTTTTTTATGTGATTAGTTAAGTGAAGAAGGCTACTATTTTTGCTAATCTGAAACTTCAAAGATGTTTATTCTATTGTGGAATCCTTAGGTGATGCATCTTCACATAAGCCATCAGATTACTTCATCTTCATATTTATTCAACAAATTGTACAAATCTGACATTCTACAAATCTATTTTTGTAGGATGGGATGATGACCTAGGCTGAGATCGACCGAGGCATAGTCGTACAGATGGCTCGCTGCTTGCTGATGCTAGACAGGTCTTTTGTGCGGCCAACGAGCTGCTACTTACTTACTTAGCACTTACTATCTTACTAGTTAGTAGTTACTACTTGGCTACTTGTTGTGCTACTATCCTTTGTTGTGAACTTCTGATGTAATTTGGACCGCGTGATGTGTGAGAGTTGTGAACTTGTGACTTGCTACTTGCTATTAGTAGTTACTACTTGCTTACCTAGCCCTGTCATGTACTTGCTATTTGCTAGTTACTACTTCTTGCTTAAATAGCCTCTGTTATCGTGTGATGTATTTAAGTTTGCTTGTTAAACCACTAATCTAGTTGCATTTTGGACATGTATATGACTGATTGATCTTTATTTGTGCGACATATATGGTTTCTGTTTTCGCGCAATATCCGAATAAGTATTCGTGACCAAGACAACCCGTATTTGGTTTGGTGTGCATTCGCTCCGTATTCGTGACCGAGACTATCCGTATTCATATTCGTATCCGGCACTGTCTGTGCCCGATTCCGAATCCAAAAAAATATGGAAAAGGATACGGGATGAGCGATATCCATTCGTATCCTATCCGTTTGCGCCCCTATTTGTCACTGCAAAGATTGTAATATAGGATTTGCATCTCTAAAGAATGGTTGCTTCATTATTTACCACTTATGACCATTTTACCCCTCTTCTTCCTCTTCCCTTCATCTTCCTCCCACTCCACCACGGAGTACATGGCCGACTCCACCACGAAGGCCCTCGGACAGAGTCGAAGCCCACGCCAAAGGTAGCCTCGCCCCGCTCCCAATCCAAGCGATCCACCGTGAGCTAAGAGCACAAGATGGCCCACTCGGCGGGCAACCGCTGGTGGTGTCGCTCAACTACCTCGACGACCCCTCGCTGGAGCAGCACATCCCCCTCTGTCATCGCCTCCAACCGCGTGGAGGTTGCCGTTGTCGTGCTTCTCCCCTCCCTCGCATTACGCAGCGCTACCTCCGCCTGTGGCAGCCCCTGCTCTGCCTCGGCTCCCCCAACAGTGCCGTTGACGTCACCACGACCGCCAACCTAAGGCTCCACCTGGCCCACATAGACGTCAATCGTGTCGAGGAGGTGGCCGACACCATCATTGTGCTCTTCCTCGGACTTCTCTGCCGGACCCACGTGTTGTTGCGCCACGCTTCGTTCGCACCGCCATGGTGGAGTCTGTTCCGACCGGGGGCCTCTGTGGTGGAGTCGGCCATGTACAGTGTGGTTGTAAGGGAGAGTGGAAGGAAGAAGAGTATGATAAAATGGACATAAATGACAAATAATGAAGTAACAATTCTTTAGAGTGACAGATCTTATATTACAATTTTTGGAGTGACAAATACTTGAGGTCAATCTTTAGAGTGGCAAATACTCTATTTTCTCCATTTTAGTTGTTCTCAAATCCAAGATGAATTGGAGCCACTCGAAAATGATAAAGGCCAATTCCAATTTCCGAATTCCCTACGCAATTCTATGAACCAAACGGGGGCTAAAGGGAGTACAGTGGATAGTCAGTATAACAAGTCACAACACTACCTGCTATTAGACGTCTGTTTTGCACAATGACAAGCCGCTAAGTTTGCATTACGGCGAACAGAACTAAGTTCAGAACAAGCAAAGGACCTGGGTTTGTACGGTGTCCTGCATATTTGTGTTTTAAAGTTTGTAGTATCAAATGATATAACTTATATATTTAAAATTATATTTACATATCTTATAAGTAATATTTCTGCTCGAACGTCCATCGCGCTCGGACCAAAGGTTGTTTAGAGCTTTGGGAATCCGTCTCGATTTGGACCTTCTGTGTAGACCAAACTTGCCGCAAGTTACACCCCATTTGAACTTTTTTAAACACCAATTTGCGTAGATTTGTACAAAAAAGCAACAGATTGGATTGATTGTTACGCAACAATGCACTTCCGTACAAAACTGATAGCTCTCGCCAGTCATCCCATAATATATGTGTGACCTGAACCGCCCGCCCAATACTAAACCATCAAGTTTCCATGAGTAGCTAGCCAAAACCAAACTACATATCGTCCAAAACGAAACTGAATGCTGCCACCAACACCACCAACTCATGTCTCAGCTCTCGAACCCAACAAATTCCGTATAGGAAATTAAGCTTAAAATAAACTAATCCCATAAACGATGGTCTCTGTACTCTAACATTCCCCAATCCCTTGCAAGTTTTTACTTTTAAGCATAGTATTTCTCATCTGTACATACAACATATTAATTAGACAACTTGCATGAAAACCACCTATAAATTGGGCACTGCTCCAAGTCTTCCAATACGCAGCTAGCTTCTTGTCAGGCCTCGAACCTCTTGTTGGTAAATCTTCTCCAAGTCAAAAGCCACGGAGCTGGTTGGCACGCACGAACGCCTGCCGAATGGCGGCCACACCGACGCTTATCCACGTCGAGTCCATGCACACCGCCGTCCCGACGCGCGTCATGGGGGCGGAGCGGTCGCGGTCGCTGCCCATCGCCGTGTCGGGGCCGCCGCTCACCGCTGCGGCGCTGCAGCGCTGCTTCCGCGTGGTGCTCTACTACCGCGGCGCGGACGGCGCCGAGCTGGAGGCGGCCGCGAGGGCGCGGCTCGAGCGGGCGGTGTGGGTGAAGGAGTCACTCAGCGTGGCGCTGACCGACCACCCGGAGATGGCCGGGCGGCTGCGGCGCTGCGGCAGCGGCGGCGAGGGTCCGTGGGAGGTGAAGCTGAACGACACCGGCGTGCGGCTGGTCCAGGCGTCGGTGGACACGACCGTGGCGGCGTTCTTGGAGGCGAAGGACAGGGAGAGGTCGGAGGCCGCGCTGGCGATGTGGACCGGCGTGGACGTGCAGGAGCCTGAAATTTGTGCTCCGTTCTTCATGCAGGTATTTAAGGACTTCATGCATTTTTGCGAGCTAGGTGAGGGCACTCTCATGGTTTCATACTAGTAAATCTTAATACTAGAGAAGAGAGAGGGTGGGAAAATAGTAATTTAGAAGGAGGAAAATCCATAAATACTCCCATAAATCATCTACATTTTCAATTTGTCTCTATTATCTAATTATCGTTTACTTTGCCCCACGTAAGTTAAGTTAGCGTGCAAATACCCGAAGACTGTATATATGTTATTTTCTCGTGATTTTCATTATATTTGACACTTGTTTCAGCGATGTTCATACTTATTTCAATTATTTGGGTGATTTCGGTAGTCTTAATACACCATTTCATTGCTAATGTGTTCAATGTTGAAATCGTGTATTACAAACATCGAAAGAATAGAAATAACTCAAATAATTGGAAAAAATATTGAAATCAGTGAAATAAGTACTAAAAACATTGAAGCAAGTGACAAAGATAATTAAAATAATGATAAAATAATGTGAACATACAATCTAGAAGGTATTTGCAAGTCAACTTAACTTGTAAAGGGCAAAGTAAACAAAAATGATATACGCGGGGCAAATTGAAAATGTGGGTGACTTGTGGATGTGTTCATGGATTTTTGTCTTTTAGAATCAACCACCCCAATGATTTGATGCTAAAGCTTGTTACTAAATGGCCCCAAGTGAATCAACTAGTAATTAGTTCCCTGGTGAATGATTTGGCAGGGAGACATAAACCCACAATTTTGGTATAAGTCCCGATGCATATGTACTTGATACTAAAGTCCAGGTTTCCTTGAAAGGCTTGATACTCGCATTGAGTATCAAGTTTCTCGTCTCTTCCACCTCATCAAAAAGTTGTCATGTTATGTGCTAGGTATCAAGCAAAACTAATTGTTGAGACTTGAGAGATTGTTTTGCTTGCATAACTATTCATCAGCCTACTGTTATTTAGTTGACACGTGGCAGTTCCACTGGTAGTACTGTAGTAGTTGGCGGCTTGGCTTGGCTGGGGGCCTGGGGCCAAGGCGCCAAGCGTACAGGACAAGTGCTCGGTCGTTCGATTATAACAACCTGGATGATTGTTAAAATTGAACCGAAATTGTGATACGCAGTCTAACTTGATTCTCGTACTAACTAAAAAAATGGCACCAATTTTGTGTTTCCCCTTGCAGTTGACGCGATTCCAGGACGGCGGCTACGCCATCGGCGTCAGCTGCAGCGTGCTCCTCACTGACCCGCTGTCTCTCGTCAATTTCCTCAAGTCGTGGGCTCGCATGCACGCGCAGCTGCAGGCACAGAGCAAGCTCGTCGCCAACCCGGTGATCCAGTACACGCGCTACATCCAAAGCCCAGGCGCCGTCAAGCGCCTCAAGTCCGTTCCCCTCGTCTCCGCCGCCGCCGCCGACGCCACGACCGTGCTCTTCAAGGCCGCCGTTGCACCCGACCGCCGCGCGCTCGCGGCGGCCTGCATCGACCAGGCCAGCGAGAAGCTGGGGGTCAAGAAGCCGTCGCGGTTCACGGTTCTCGCGGGCGATGACTCGGGAGGGCTTAACGTCCAGATGTGCACGCGAGGTGACGGGGAGACGCCGACGCCTTCCCGGGGACACGCGCTTCGAGCCGCGGACTGGCACGAGTTCGGTCTCGAGGAGATCGTGCTGGACGGGAGCAAGCCCGTGCACGTATCGTACAACGTCATCTCGCCGTGTGCCCAGGAGGGGCTTGTCGTTGTCATGCCGGCAGCGGCAGGTGGTGCCGAGCTATTGATCAGTGCAACTGTTCAGAACTAGGAAAGAAGCGTGTGGTACATCAGTCACATGTGGTTTGCAAAAAATCATTCGGTGCCTTGACAAAATACACGCCTACATAGTAGTTAATTCAGTATAGTACTTTGTTGAGGCTACGATAATGTATCCGAATAATGGAATTGATGTGTTGTTGTTGAAATATAACAAATGTAATTAAAGGTTTGGGAGTCCCTCCCGTCTTTCATCAGTCGAAAAGAAAAAGAAAACCTATATTCGAATACGAAAGCCTAGCAGCTAGCTAGCAAGCAATTTATGGAACGTACGCGCTGGTCCTCGTTACAAATAATACTGGTAGTTATATGTTATGCTGGCGCCTTACGTCTATGTAACCTGTTTAAGAAGCAAAGCAAAACATTCAATGACGACGTAGATTTTCGTCTAGCAAATTAAAGTAGACGAGTAATCAAATTGGCTTGTTCAACCAACATCATCTGCATCACGATCTTCACATGCTAGTTACACCATTCATTATTGGGGCTGTCTATTAAAATAATTACCTGAATTTTGCCCAAAAAATCAGTCATTTTTCAATTGCTTGGATTGCTTCAAGATTGATGCAGCCCTAACCCGACTCTTCTTCCTCTACCTCTCTCCTACCCTTCCATTTGAACGTCGGATAACCGCTGCTATCACCCACAGCCCTCCTCCATCCCTCCGTCTATAAGGTCTGGCTCCGGTGAATCTTGAACCCTAACCGATGAACTTGAGCTCTAACCCGCGGCAACAGGCAATAACGCTGCTGTCAGAGAGGAGGACAACGAGCTAGCCGGAGACCGAAACTCAAAGCCAATCCGAAGGTGGGGTAAAATGGACTGAGATTTAGCAAACTTTTAGGTGACTAAGATTTGGCAAGTTCTTTGATTAGTTTCTTGTACCCTTTTTGCTAGCTGTTTCTCCACAGACAAAGCAACTATTTAGGTACTAAACCCGTCCGTACGCATTGTGCATAGACTAAACCGATGAGGAGAGTTGGTTAGCAATTAAACACGGGCATACCCCCCCAGCTACTGCCCATAACCAAGCTGATACGTACGTACATCAGTATTCCACCAAGGCAAAATGAAGAGGGCTGGCTACCCACCCGTTGGCCTATATAACGACTGCTCTCGAATCTCGATCCCCTGCATGCTTGTCAGCCCAGTCTCCGCGCCCTTCTGTTAGCCGTATACAAGTCTTGTCAAATGGCCGGCCTTCTACCCGGCATGCTTGTGACCATTCTCCTCGCCGCCGTCGCGCCGGTGTCCGCGAAGGATTACACGGTGGGCGACTCGTCGGGGTGGACTACCGGAGTGGACTACAACGCCTGGCCCAAAGGCAAGACGTTCATCATTGGTGATACACTCTGTAAGTACCGGTCCTTTGGCGTAGATGGTTTGATAAAGTGGGTCCCAATGTCAGTAGCACGCTGTGCGTCATGAGTCGTACGTGGCTCGTAGTTTTCGATTTGGCCTATGCTGACTTGTGGGATCTCGTGCGTGCCGAGCCAGTGTTCCAGTACAACAGCGTGCACTCGGTGGCGGAGGTGAGCGCGGCGGACCACGGCGCCTGCTCGGCGAGCAACCCGCTGCGGTTGTACAGGGACCAGAGCACCACGATCGCGCTCACCAGGCCGGGCACCCGCTACTTCATCTGCGGCGCCAGCGGACACTGCTCCTCCGGAATGAAGCTCGCCGTCACGGTCTCCTCCGTCGCCGGCAGCAACGTCACGACACCGGCGCCCGGCGCGCGGTTGACAAAGCCGTCAAACCCAGGCGGGGAGGCACCGTCGGACACGACGCCGGCCGTGACGACAACCAAGTCCTCGTCCAACACAAGCGGGGCCGGTGCTGCCAGTGGGGCTTCGGCCCTGTTGTTCGGGGCCGTGGGGCTTCTCGCCCTGTTGATGGGCTAGGGAAGAGGCAGTGCAGTTTCGTATATTCTGTGCCGTTCCCTTCGTGTGTTCCTTTCATGAGGCACTGATCGAGTTGCACATTTGTACCCCTCTCTATTACTTGGCTACCTTCAGAGTTTGTGTATGTTTCTTAAACTTTGGCTGTGATTTGTGACGGCTTATGGTACACTGCTATTTCTTGATGCTGCTTACAGTTACCGACAATAAAATCTTACGAAGAATTCTCCTCAAGAAGTCTAGTTGTGCAAATGTTCGACAAATATTCATCCTCAATGGCCTCAATCATCTCGAGGGTAATATCTTGAAAATTACATTTTTTTCTCGGTAGAACTTCAAATTTACAAGTGGAAGCCTGGAAGGTGAATGAATTATTGGATGGGAAAAGGTCCGTCTATACAATATTCGATTGTTTTCTCAGCTCAAAACAGTCAAATTTTAGTTTCAACTTCATTATACATAAATTACAGTTGTTCTTGGTCACTATAATTATTGTCGAAAGTCTTAATAACTCATATTTCCATCACATGATTCAAAATCTAACATATACTTTAAGATAATAGCAGAAACAAAGATTAAAAAAAATTATATACCAACAAAATACAGCAATGTAGTGAACCCGCTATGGTAAAAAATCATAATAAACTTGGACCAAATTCATCATATGAGAATAAGTGCAAAATTTGACTATTTTGACAAAAAAAAGGTCGGATGTTGTTTAGCAATCTCATTATTCAAAAATTTAACATATGCTTTGAGATATTTAGCCAAAACAAAGATAAAAAATGAAATTATATACCAACAAAATACGATAATATGGTGAACCTGTTATGGTCTGAAAAAAATATTATAAATTTAGATCCAATTTATCATACGAGAAGAAGTACAAATTTCAAAGCTTACCGAATGGATGAAAATTCGAATATTTCGACAAAAGAATTGTTTAGCAAATCTCATGGGAAAAACAAGCGGTGTTATTTATACTTCTAGGCCGTAGTGTTCTCGGCCCATTCAGCTAACCGACCGAGCCGGCGGCCGATGCATAGAGCCTTTTTCCCTCGTGGAATCGTGGGCCGTCCTACGTACCGAACGCCCCCGTGCCGACTGACTGAACTCATCCGGCCACCAGCGTTGCGTTAGGTTGGTCTGGTGAGCGTTCCGTTTGGCGGGACGGAGGACTCGCCGCCTCGGGTTCGGGGTCAACCGGCCACCAGTGGCACGCTCGCCGCAGGCAAGTACTGCACAGGCTGCAGCCTGCCGCCAATTAGCGGCGGATGGCTGCACGAGCAACCAGACCGGCCGCGCTGGCCATATGCAGCGCAGGGGCCACTCGGATCTGGTCACGACGGTGAGCGCCAGGGATACAGCGGCTGTTCGTCCAATCGTCGCACGGCCCGTCCTCCCTCTCCCTGTCCTAAAAAACCAAGGCTCTTGAGCAGTGGTGAAACATGCAACTGTTGTTCTTTTCGTGGGTAAACTGGGTGGGTGTTCAAGGCTCTTGGGCAATCCAACGTCCAAAAAAGATATAAGTTCGATGTAGATTATTCTACCTCGTCAACGCGATTTACCATGCACATTGAGCACCAAACAGTTCCATTGTATCAAACTCTATTCCTTTCCCCTTATTTTGGGAGAACAGTCGGTTTCAATCAAGTAGGGAAAAAAAACATAAAATGCAAGGCATTGCTTACTCGAGCAGGGAACCCATGACGTCAACGCCCGGACACAAATTTGGAGCAGGAAAAACTGCTTAACTGCCAATACCTAGCGCCAACAGCACGGAAGAAAGCTGCATCACCAAACCTCACCAAGCATCCCCAAATTCCTCCCGAGGAGATCACCTATGATATCCATATCAAGATCCCAATGCCGTCTCAAGAAAATAAAGAAGACCGCTTCACCTTCCACGGGTCGGTCTCCGACCTATATGTGTCGCTCGCTTGCAACACCTTCCAAACCTCAATAAGCACACGACCTAGTTGACTTCTTTTGCAATGCACTCGGAAGATTAGGTCGCCAATCCTCAACAAGAACTTCCGTTTTCATATATATCCAAGCTTTTTGGCATGCGCACCTTTCTTAGTTCCGTAGCCCTGCACTGGCGTATTACTCTAGTACGCATTGCCCGTCCATGGCTAAAATTCGCATGGTTCTCGCACTGTGCGCCCTGCTCGTCCACGGCGTAGCCTGGAAAGCTGAAGCGGTCTCGTATACCGTCGGCAATAGCGCCGGCTGGGATCTCAGCGCGGACTTCCCGTCATGGGTCGACGGCAAAACGTTCTATGTTGGCGATGTTCTAGGTATGAATCTAAACGACACTCTCTATCTCGTAAAAAGCAATGGTTCATGGTTGTAGCTTATTGTTCAATTTGTTTGTTTCCTTTCTAACCGTTCGATAAGAAATCTAAGCCAAACGATGTTAATCCTGCAAGATGCAGTATCTATGTACTTTCCATGAGTAATCACATCTCTGAACTGACATAATTGGGTTAATTGAGACAGTTGACTAATTACTTGCCACGCCTTGTGATCCAGTGTTCCAGTACTCGAAGTACAACACCCTGGACGAAGTTGACGAGGCGGGGTTCAAGAACTGCAGCGCCGCCAACGCGCTACTCTCCGGGAGCGACGGCAATACGACGGTGCCCCTGACGGCGCCCGGCGACCGGTACTTCATCGACGGCAACGAGATGCACTGCCTCGGCGGCATGAAGCTGCACGTGCTCGTCAACCAGCCGCCCTCCCCGGCCGGAGCCCCGGCCGGCGAACCGCAGTCCTCGCCGCAGGCGAACCCGGGTGCCGCCCTCGGGCCCAGTACCGACGACGCGGGCATACCAACACTCTTGCTCGGCGGGTCCCACCGGCTAAGGGTGGGGCCTGTGCTGGTGACGTGGCTGTGCATAGTTGCAGCTCTGCTTGTATGAAGAGGCATTGCTACGTGATGTTTTTGGATGATTCGTTCTGCTCTTCTTTCCTCCTCTTGTTTACGAGCAAACAAATCAGAGCATCAAATGGGGCAAAAGGCACCGCATGGTGATAAAATATTACCGTTATCTGGTATGGATGGATAAAACTTATTCCCTTACAGCATATTTAAGAATGAATAATTAAAACCCAAGTTGACTAGCCTACCATCCATCCATGGTGCCAACCAACTGACCAGAAGACTTCCTAAACTATTACTGTTACACTCTTTGTGATGAAATCGATGTGTCAAACGGGTGGGGGTAGAGATGGCGAAGGTTCGAGGCGTCGCTTCTTTTGTGAAGGGTGAAGGAGTCAGCGCCGCCAAAGGGGAAGGTCCTTCGCGTCCTTTTGTCGAGATTAGGCTTCTCTTGGAGTCTTCTCGAAGCTCTAGGGACTTGTCGGGTTGGGCGATCCTTGGTCTCCCGGTCAAGGGTGGATCTCCGATAGCTGGCGTGGTTAGGGTCAGCTCATCAATATGGTACGCAACTCTCTGACCTATATGCTCACTCTTGGAGTCAGATTCCCAGTGCGTCGTGGCGTTGGATTCCCAAACACGTGTGTGTGGGGGAGCTAGGTTTCGTCGTGAGAGAGAGCGAAGTTATTCGCTTGGGGTCGCGGGCTCTGACTGTTCAAAGGGTTTGGGATTCGCCGCCACTGCAACGATCGTTTGTTGAGGCAGTGAAGGAAGGGGTGATGGAGCGGGAGAGAGGTAGATACCCTCGTCGCTTTGGGGGAGGGGGGTTTCTTGCCATTGGGCTAGGGGGAAGAGGAGCTCCCCTAACGAGTGGATGGAGGAAGATGACCTCAAGGGGGAAGAGGATCTCTGAGCGGAATTGTCGCGAGAGCAAGACCAGAAAGAGCTCAAGAGGATCTACATGGGGGGGGGGGACCTTGAAAGCAGGTATGCATCAAACTCTTCCTGGGGTGGATCGTTATGGTTTTGATGCTCCTTCTTTGGGGGGATTCGAAGGAAACTTATCTTCTCAGAACAAGGAGGGTGGTTTTCGGAGAGATGATTATCAGAGGGGTGTGATTAGGGGTGGTCTGGGGACTAGAGGAGGTCATTCCTGGACTAAACAACACAGATCTACTCCCAGATTGGAAGATCCAGTGAATTCCGGCAAAAGGGAGGAAGCGCGAAAACGTTGGGGGTGCATTGGTGCGAATACAAGGGTTCTCCTATCTGAAGACAGGGGGACTTGCTTTCGATGTCTTCAAACTGGGCATCGCCAAGCTAGATGCTCTAATCCCCCAGACTGCTACAAATGTAAGAAAACGGGTCATATGACCTCGGGTTGCCCTGATGAGAAGAAGAATCATGGTCTCAAGCTTTTTGGATGTGGGATCCCAGGTCAAGGGTTTTGTAGTTTACAAGTCCCTGGTTTGAAGTTATCTTAGCAACAAGCTTCGACTGGAGTGATCAATATTAAAGAAGGGGTGGCTAATGTTCAAAGGATAGAAGTTGAACTTAAACATCTTATTAAGGCCAATTGGGATTGGAAAGTGAGGAAAATATCAAAACTGGAATATGTTGTAGTTTTCCCTTCCAAAGAAACTCTAGATACTTGGTAAAGAGCAAGGGGTGTGGAGTTAGCATTGCATTCTATAAAAGCTAAAATTGACAAGTTTACTTTAGACCCAGAGGCTTCTTCAGTGCTGATACCAGTGTGGGTTAGGATCTCCGGGATCCCTTTACCTGCAGAATCTGTTGACATAGTAAAAGAGATTGCGAGCACTATGGGAGAGCCAATTGAAGTGGATGAAATCAGCTTGATGAGAGCTGAGCCAATTAGGGTTAAAGTCTACAGTCGATATCCAGCTAGTATCATTTGCTTTGTGGAGATCTTCATCAATTTGGTGGGATATGAACTTAAATTTGAGGCAGAAGGGGGTGTGAACCCTAAGAAGGGAGAACAATTCAGGGGACCAAGACATCATGATGGGAAAGATGAGGTGGACGATGACGAGGAAGATGAGTTCAATGGAAGTAATCATAAAACGAGTGAGATAAATTGTCTAAGAATTCGGATGGGACATAAATCATATTGTTGAACCAAAAAGTGGGGGATAACACTAAATATAAAGGAAAACATAAAAAGGGATGAAATCTGATGAGGAGGAAGTCTGCACTGCCATCAATCAAGTATAAATGGAGAGTTCAACTCTCCCTATTGTGCCCCTGGCCTTTGGTTTCCCTGTTACTGAGAGTACAACAGTAACTTCTCAGGATGGTACTAGAGAAAAGCATGATGGGTTGGTTTTTACTCAACAAGAGGAGCTGCCTTTAGAACCTATTCATACCCCTCCCGGGACTATGGTGGTTTATACTGGAGGAGATCCTACTCTGATGAATGCCGCGCTATAGCCTTGTCTTCGGACACCTTCTAAAAGTGATAAGTCTGGGGAGAAGATAACATATGATGATTATAGTAAGAAGAAGGGTTTGGTTTTGGCTGATATTGATAGTTTGGAAGTTAAAAGTGTGACGGATAAGATACAAAGTGAAAAGGCTGACCTTGGAAATAAAAAGGAAGTTAGTGAGATTGGAATAGACAATACTTCTGACACGGATGTTTATAAAGGGGTGTCCAAGTTTTCTAAAGTGGAGGAATTAAAAGGATACTAGGTTATGACAAAAAAAGAATGGGGGAAACATAGATTCAAATAACCTCAGGTGGCTATTAGGAAAAGCAGCAGGATTCATGACCAGGGCATGCCAATCCAGAAGAAGGCAACTCTTCTCAAGTCCATTCAGAATCTGGAGACTAAAGGTAATCTTGAAAAAAAACCCTTTTACTATCCTTAATGATACTCATGTTCACTATTTAGAGAAAGTTGCTTTTTCCTGTATATTGCTCTTGGCTCTCAATCAGAAAGTGCAAAAGAAGTGATTTCAGCTATGCATGCCCAAGAATTAGTTAGGGCGCCGATTGCTAAAGTGAAGGAGATGTTTGTAGTAAGCCTTCTCAAAAAGGGGTGGTTGAAAATTCTCAGGAGGACAAGGGGGTTAATGTTAATTTAGATGTGATTGACAAAGGATCAAGGGTGCAGTGGGTTTTAGAGTGAACAGAAATACAGAAATAAGATGCCAATTGGTAAAAGTACTTATAGAAAAAATAGAACATGAAAGTCCTTTTCTGGAATATTAGAGGTTTGGGTAATCCTGCTAGGAGGAGGCAACTTATAGATATGATCTCTCAAGAAAGGTTTGATGCTATGGGCATTCAAGAGACTTTCAAGAATAATTTTACTAAGCATGAGTTAGATGCTTTACCAGGGGTTGATGACTTTGGGTGGCATTGGATTCCTGTCAGGGGTCATTCTAGGGGTGTGTTACTGGGAGTGAAAAAGAATGTTTGGGAGATTGAAGGTTGTGATCAAGGTACCTTCTTTGTGAGTATGGTCTTGAGACAGAAAAAGACTAATTTGAGATGGGAACTCATGATAGTGTATGGGCCTGCTCATCATGACCTGACTCAGATTTTTTCCGAGTGAGCTGGACAAGAAATGTCATACTTCTAGCTTACCTTTAGTGATAGGGGGGATTTCAATCTGACAAGAAAAGCAAAAGATAAAATTTCCAAGTGTGTCAACTTTGCTAAGATTGACAGATTCAATGATTTTATTGCTGATAACAAATTGTTGGAGATTAAGAGTGGGGGTGCTAGGTTTACTTGCACCAACAAGCAAAAATGCCCTACTATGGTGAATTTGGATAGATTTTTGGTATCAACTGACTCGGAGGCTAATTATCCTCTTTGCTCTGTCTCCACTTTGACTAGGGTGGGGTCTGTCCATAACCCTATTTTTTGAACTCAGGGGATGAGGACCCTAAGAGGAATGGGAGATTTTATTTCGACAAAAGTTGGTTGAGTCAGGATAATTTTAGAGAATTGGTGATTAACAAGTGGGGTGGTATTTGTGATAAGATGCCTAACATGTTCTATTCTTTAAACAGTTGGAATGGGGGTTTGGCTTCTTTGAGGTAATTTCTAAAAGGATGGGGAGCTAATGTGAGTGGTAAATTCAAGAAGGACAAGATTAAATTACTTGATCATATTAAGGTTTTGGATAAGAAGGCAGAAGTTTCATATTTAAGTACTAAGGACTAGATGGACAGATATAAAACTGAAGTTGATTTAGAAAGAATTTATGTTACTGAAGAAAGGTATTGGCAGCAGAAAGGGTAGGTAAAGTGGATCACACATGGTGATGCTAATACCAAAAAAAAATAGTGCTGTGCTAATGGTAGAAAAAGGAAGAATTTTATTTTCAACTTGGAAGCTGAAGGGGTGATCTTGTCTAAAGAAGGTGAAATCAGAGATCATATTTACAAGTTTTACAAGAGTTTATTTGGCTATGAAGCTAAGAAGAATGTCAGTTTGACTAGAAACTTCTGGGATTCATAAAACATAGTTTCTGCTACAGATAATGACCGCTTGACTCAAGTCTTTTCTGAAGAGGAAGTGTGAGATATTATTAAAGATCTACCTAGTGATTCTGCACCTGGCCCAGATGGTTTTCCTACATTTTTTTTACAAAATCTTCTGGGGAATTCTAAAACAGCATTTCATGAAGATGGTTAAATATTTCTTTGAAGGGAAGCTAGATTTAAAGAGACTGAATTATGGGGTGGTTACTTTGATTCCTAAGATCAAAGATGCAAATAACATTAAGCAATATAGACTGATTTGTCTGATCAATGTTAGTTTCAAAGTATTGACTAAATTGTTAGATGTTCGATTGGGCAAAATTGCAAATAGTGTTATTAAGGATTGTCAGACTGCGTTCATTAAAGGGAGGGATATTTTAGATGGGATGCTATCTTTACATGAGATCCTGCATGATTTGAGAGTGATCAAGAAATCAGGAATTGTTTTCAAATTGGACTTTGATAAAGCTTATGATAAGATCTAGTGGAGTTTTTTTTTGTGGAGAATATAATGATTGGTAAAGGCTTTTCTCAACAATGGATTGAATGGGTTATGAGTTCTGTGCAGGGAGGTAAGGTGAGCATTAACATAAATGGTACAGTTAGCCCTTAGTTCACTACTCACAAAGGTCTGAGACAAGGTGATCCATTATCCCCCCCTCTTGTTCAACTTGGTAGTTATGCACTGTCAATAATTATTGAGAAAGCACAGAAAAAGGGCTTATTAAATGGATGGCTTCTCACTTAGTCCCAGGGGGTGTGCCTATTTTGCAATACGCTAATGACACAGTTCTGATGATAGAGTGTGAGGACAATTATATTCTTAATCTTAAATTTCTTTTATATTGTTTTGAAAGTGAATTATCATAAAAGTGAGGTTTTTGTTGTTAGGGTGAATAGAGAGAAAACTGTGAGAACTGCTAATATGTTAAATTGTAAGTTGGGGGGATCTCCTACTCATTTACCCGGGGATTGAAATTGAAGAGAAACAGTTGAGTAGAGATGCTAGTGAGAAGATTGATAATAAACTGAGTAGTAGATTAGACAACTGGAAAAATAATCTCCTCTCCTCAGGTGGGAGGTTGATTCTGGTCAATAATTGTCTTAGTAATCAACCCATCTACACAACAGGGTTCCATAGACTCAAGGAAGAAACTCATTGAAAAATGGATTCAATTAGAGCTAGATTCTTTTGGAGGGGAGCAAATGATAATTTCAAGTATCATATGGTGAAGTGGAATGCTATGTGCGGACCTAAAGACTATGGAGGATTAGGGGTGCTAAATACCATACTCATGAATGATTACCTTATGCGTAAATGGATGTGGAGATTAAGTAGAGCTAAAGACGAACTCTGGTTTAGGCTTTTGAAAGATAAATACTTCCCTAATGGGCAATTTAGAGACTCCTTGTGTTTGAAAGGATCCCAGTTTTGGAAAAACATCTGCAAGATTAAAACCTGTTCAAGTGGGGTGTTTCTTATCAGATTGGCAATGGGAAATCTATCTACTTTTGGAAGGATGTTTGGCTCGGTAACTGTCATCTTTTCATTAAGTTTGCTAGATTGTATAAGATTTGTCTTAACCCTGATCTGAAGCTGTCAGATTGTTTTGTAGAAGGGGTGTGACATGTCAAGTTCTTTAGAAATTTTGGGAGAGAAGAGGAAGTGATGTGGAGAGATTTGAAAGAGGAGTTACAAGGGGTGGAACTGACAACTGAGAAGGATAGAGAAGTGTGGTGTTTAGAAAAATCTGGGAAGTACACTGATAAATCCTTATATAGACATTTGGCTTTCGGGGGAGTCACAAATAAAAGGCTACAAAATCTTTGGGCTAGTAGAGTTCCTTTGAAAGTAAAGATTTTCCTCTAGCAGACATACATGAATAGGATTCTAACTACGAATCAACTTGTGATTAGCAAGTGGAGAGGGGACAATAAGTGTTGGCTTTGTGGTAAGGAAGAAGATGCAAACCATGTGTTGTTTCAATGTGTCATGGCAAGATTCGATTGGTCTTGCGTCAAAGAAATTTTTAACTGGGAGAAAAAAAATTCAAGTAGGAGAGAAACCCCGAATCTCTTGATGATCTCGCATATTGGTTGATTAGATAGTAGGGGTGCTAATGATTATCATATTGGCTTACTCAGTTTTGCAACTTTTGCTTGGATACTTTGGAAAACCAAGAACAAATGGGCAATTGAGAAAACTTTCCCTAAGAATCCAACTGAAGTTGTATTCCAATTTGTGTTATGTTTGCAGCGTTGATGCATTCTCACAAAAAAAAAGATGATCAATTGAAGCTAGAAGGGATGCTAGCCTCGGAAGAAAACTGGTTGAGGGAGTTCAGGACTTTGGATAGATTTTAATGTGCATTTTATGTTAGTTTTATCCTTCTGATAGTCTTGGTCTAGTGTTTCTCTGGGAGTCTTTAGACCTTGTTGGGGTGGTTTGTGTATTAGGGTTCTGATGTGATGACCCTTTAGACTTTGTGATCTATGTGTTGACTAGTTTTTTCAGTTTTTTCGTGTATCAGATATCTGTAATACTCTATATTTACTTTATATAAAAACTGAGTTCAACCTTGTTAAAAAAAAAGAAATCGATGTGTGAGTTACATTGCCATAACACATTTAGGATGCCTTTTTTTGCTGATCTGTCTGCTCGTCTTGCGCACAGTGGCGTGCGATTGGCACCCTCACGGACACATGTCCTGGACGTACCATTCGGTAGGTACGTATCTAGCACGGACAATGGCAGCAGCTGGCGTATCACTTTCGAAGTACCGATTTACCCTTTAACCGGAAAGAAGGTTTCAAAAATCCTATTCCGCGGGTGCTCGTGCATAAAGCTAGTAACGGAAGCTCGAGCGATGGTGGCGGCCCTCTAGGTTAGGCTGGTGACCCAATGGTGTGTGATGGCCGGAGGCGTGGCAGCGACGGTGTTGTTGGAAGCGCCGCGAACGACGAGACGTTGCAAGCCAAGGAGAGGCGGCCTGTAAGAGCCAAGAGGCCTATGGCAATTCGTTGGTTTCGTCGCGAGTAGACGTCTGCTAAAATATCCAAGAGATATAAGGATGCCGGGAGAGAGATGTAAGGAGGCCGGGAGGGGCGATGGAGGGGCTGGCCACGTCGACTGATTGCTTCGTCGCCGCACGATATCACGACGCTTTGCGTGCCTCATCCGATCGGCTCCTCATCCAGGCCACGTCGCCCCGAAATCCCTTTCCGTCGGATCTCGGGCTCGCTTTGACCCTCCGATTTTTTTTTTTGCGTGCGCTGCCTTCACGTCGTCGTCTTCTCTCGATTCTTGGTGCTTTCCCCTCGCTTAACGCCAGCAGTGACGAGGCCTCGGCTCTGCCGTTGGCCCCTCCCCCCCTCGCCCCGCTTCCCCCTCCTCCTCCCCCTCCCTGGCTCCCCTGCGGCCTCGCTTTTCCTCCCATCGCCGACCCTCGCAGCCCGCTGTTTCGTCCTCCTCCCCGGCAGCTCGGCTCCCCTTTTTCTTCCTCCTCCCGTGACTGGTTCCCTTCTCCTTCTTTACCACCCTACTCGGCGGCTACTTCCTATGCGCCTCCATCTCCTCCTTGCCCTCCCGGCCTGGCCCCATCCCTCCATGTTATTTTTAGAGGATGGGGCGGTCTGCGCTTTGGCCGGATCTGTGGCGGCGGGCGAGGCCGACCGCCTCGAGGCGCAGGACGCCGCGCCGCCCGAGCGCGCCGATCTTTGCGGATGAGGTGTCGCCTTTCCTCCCTCTCTCTTCTCTTCTCGAAGCTCAAAATGGCGATTCTAATTGCTTCGTTCGGATTCCTGAGACGTGTTAGAATGATCTCGGGGCATTTGGCCCAACGGCCAAATGCCCACCCCTCCGATCGCGCATACGATCGGGCGCCACCAAGATTGGTGTTGGGCCCTGTCATAGCGCTATAAAAAGAGGTGAGGGCCGGGGTGGCACGGGACACGAAGTTGACCGGCGCCGCCACAAACCCTAACCGACACTACAACCCTAATCCGATCAAGAGGGTAGCGCTCCAGCGACGGGACTGCCCATCGCCGCCTCCACCGACGCGATCTACTACAGCCGGCCACGCCCGAGGGACGGGATCGACCACCGCCGCCAACACCGACGGGATCGACCACCGCCGCCTCGACCACGGCAACCCACCATGGCCAACCCTTCCTCTTCGTCGTCGGACGGTACACCCGTGAAAACCCTAATCTATCTCTCTCTCTCGTCATGTCTCTCAAACCCGAAACAAGAACCCCAGATTAACCCAAAGATCGAAGATCAAAGAATCTATCAATGGTATCAGAGCCATCAAGGCTCAGATCCGGATGGCAAAAGAAAAGCACGGAGAAGATCCAAAAGAAAAAAGAACCGGCCGAACCCTAACCCTAGATCTGTATAGATCGGGACTTACATGGTTGAGGGTTGGGCGGCCGTCGCGCTTCGTCGGCGTGTGGAAGACCGTAGAGGTGCGCGCGTGCGGTCCCGCAGCGTCAATGGAGGCCGAGCCGCCGACACGGAGCCGCTCGGCGGCGCGCTCCTCTCGGGGAGCGCGCACGCCGGCGAGAGGGCCCGCGGCGGCGGCGGCTTCTTCTCTCCCGACGCGCTCCGCCGCTCCCTCGTTTTCTTCCGCGAGAGAGATGCGAAGCAGAGAGAAGGGAGAGAGATCGAATGAGATTAGGGTTTTCACCGGGGGCGCCGCTCACGCTTTTATTCCGCAGAAGCTGCGCTCGGTCGTCGATTCGAATCAACGGTTGTGATCGCATCGAGGCGGATCGGTCGCCGGCGCCGGCTGCTTGAAAACCACCGTCGGATGAGAATCAACCGGTAACGCATCGTGAAATCCTAGCGGTAGTGGGCCAAGAAAGCGATAATGGGCGAAACGATGCGGGCCAAATGGCGGTTTAAATAGATTTTGGCGGTTTGAGCAGTAAAACCGGTTTTACCGCTTTTTCCTAGGTTATGAGCGATAACACGAAAATTGAATTTAATTGTTTTCAGAAGCAATTTTGAATGATTTTCAATAGAAAATTGAATTAAAATCTCTGTAAATTTTGCACCAACGTGTTATTATTATTTAGAGATTAATTGTATGCGATATAATGCTTCGAATAATTGATTATTTTAGTATAATTACGAGTTTCATTGCAAAAGTTCAATATAGATAATTCTTTTAATTAAATTGAACCAACGAGAGAATTTAATTTTTAAGAATTTATTGTGAATTATGATATTGTTATTTTCGACCAAAGTTGATAATAACAAAGATTATAATTTTAATTGATGTTTTTATGCATTGTTTCTATTTACGCTAGCGGTGATATAGATTTAATGTATAGATAAAATTGATTTAATTGTATGTCGTATTTTTGACCAACGTTGGAAATAAGACATATAATTTTAATATTACGTTCTCACTTTATTTGATCTAAATTTTCGGAGGATACAACTTGATGAGTTGTATCGAGAAATACCCACTCTCAAAGGAGATAATTATGGAGAGTGGAAGAAAAGATAGACTTAGCGTTTATCTTAGCCGAGGTGGGTGGGTCCTCACTACTGAGACGACCCACTGAGCCTCTGGCACGGTGAGGGGTCAAAATGAGGATGATCTTGCTTGGCGAGAAAAGGCAGAGAGATCATGCTCCCTTACGGATGTCTTATGACCTAGAGCATAAGAAATGGACCACACCAACAAGAAATGTATGGTGTGATAAAAAACACGATTGAGCACGCAATTGTGGGCTCAATCGTGAAGCTGTGACACTTATCACGAATACCTTGATAAAATAAAGAGTCGGTTCTTGGCTCTTCAAAGACATATGCAACACAGCTGATCAAACAGCTTGTGACAGAAAGGTATTCTGGTGGTGGGATAAGAGAACACATATTGAGGATGAGCAACTTGGCATCCAAGCTTAAACCAATGGATTTGGCACTCAAGGATGAGTTCCTTATTCACTTGATTTTTGCTTCATTGCCAGAAAAGTTTGACACTTTTGTTGTCAATTACAATATGCAGCCCGATAAATGGGACATGGAAAAGTGTATAGCTATGTGTGTTCAAGAGGAGGAAAGAATTAAAACCTCACATGGTGGATCTATCAACTATGTGAAGGATAACAAGAAAAAGAACTTCCACAGTACCTCCTTCTCAAGGAACAAGGGAAAAGCCTCATCCATCAACCTCAACAGAATAAATTTCTTTGTAGACAAAGATCGTTGTCTTCATCTGCAAGAAGACGAGGACACTACAAGAAGAACATCACGATTACTTAAAGATGATCATGGCAAAGAAAGGTGAGAACATTATTACATTCATAAATGAATGCTTGTATGTACAATATTCAAAATCCACTTGGTGGATTGACTCAGGAGCAACTGTTCATGTTGCTAATTCCTTCTGAGGATTCCGTTCGACGAGGACTACGCAAAGAAACGAAAGATGCATTAAAGTCGCAAATGGAGTCCAAGCGAAGTTGAAGTGTTGGCGATCTTTCATTAGAGTTAGCTAATGGCTCCAATCTTTACTTAGAGATGTTCTTTTGTTCCCTCTTTACTGAGGAATTTGATTAGTGTTTCCAATTTGGACAAAGATGGTTATGATTGTAATTTTGGAAATGGCAAGTGCGAAATAATATTTAATAAAGAATGTGTTGGTCTTGCCATATTACAAAATGAGCTTTATTTGTTATCATTGTGTGATGATGTGAATGTCGTATGCGATAATGAGAACGTCGCGTGCGAAAGTGATTGAATCCTCGTCTCTGACGTAAGCGAAAAACGAAAGAGAACTCATAATGAATCGTCGAAATTATGGCACCGCTCGTTTGGGCCATATTTGAGGGGAGAATAGAAAGACTAGTTAAGAATGAAATTCTTCCTCTATTAGAGTTCTCAGACTTAGAACAATGCAGAGATTGCATTAAAGGAAAATATGTAAAGAAAATTAAGAAAGACGCAAAAAGAAGCACAGGAGTTCTACAAATTGTTCACACAGACATTTGTGGTCCTTTTCCTGTGAAAAGTGTGGATGGTTATGACTCGTTCATAACATTCACAGATGACTACTCCCGTTATGGATATATTTATCCAATTAAAGAAAGAAATGAAGCCTTGGATAAATTCAAAATATTTAAGGCTGAAGTTGAAAACCAACACGATTTAAAGATTAAGATAGTTCGATCTGATCGTGGGGGGAGTACTACGGTCGACATACCCCATATGGACAAGTTCCTGGACCTTTTGCGAGGTTCTTACAGGAAAATGGCATAGTAGCCCAGTATTCTACACCGGGCGAACCTCAGCAAAATGGAGTAGCTGAAAGACGCAACCGTACCCTGATGGATATGGTGCGAAGCATGATGAGCTACTCCACACTCCCATTGAGTTTATGGATGGGCGTT
The DNA here is from genome assembly GCA_036346395.1 of Hsuehochloa calcarea. Taxonomy (NCBI): domain Eukaryota; kingdom Viridiplantae; phylum Streptophyta; class Magnoliopsida; order Poales; family Poaceae; genus Hsuehochloa; species Hsuehochloa calcarea. Next base: position 12,690,161 of record CM070600.1, read on the forward strand.
AAAACCGTCATTCATATTCTCAATAGAGTGCCTAGTAAGTCGGTGCCTAAAACACCGTACGAGTTGTGGACAGGAAGAGTTCCCTCACTAAACCACCTACGTGTGTGGGGGAGTCCTGCTGAGGCTAAAGTATTTAACCCAAACCTTGGGAAGCTAGATCCCAAAACAGTAAGTTGCCATTTCATTGGCTACCCTGAAAAGTCAAAAGGTTTTCGTTTCTACTGTCCAGACAGATATACAAAGTTTGTAGAAACGAGACACGCTGTCTTCTTAGAAGATGAAATGATGAGGGGGAGCATGGTAGCTCGAGAGATTGATCTTGAAGAGAAGCGGGTATATGTGCCCACTCCGATGATTCAAGAGCCACTCTTCTCACTACTGCTTTGTCATTTGCCGAGCGGTACAAGATCTTGTGGTGCCAAGACTGCTATTGTTCCTCCTGTGGCAACATTGAATGAGAATGAGGAACCTGTTCTTGAGATCCTATAGAACCCATTGCCACAAATGAGGGGAGCAACAAAGAACCTCAAAGAAGATGTACCAAATGTGGAGGCCCAGGAGGTCTCAAAGAGTAAGAAGATCGACTATTTCGATGATTATCGATTTATCATACAGAGGAATTTCAAATGGAGGATGACCCCACCTCATTTGAAGAAGCCATGAGAAGCGAAAATTCTTCAAAATGGCTTGAGGCCATGGAAGAGGAAATGAGGTCCATGAAGACTAATAAAGTCTGGGACTTGGAAATTATTCCTAAAGGAGCCAAAACAGTAGGCTGTAAATGGGTCTACAAAACAAAGCTCGACTCCCAAGGGAATGTAGAAAGATACAAAGCGCGACTTGTGGCAAAAGGCTTTACGCAAAGAGAAGGGATTGATTACAATGAGACATTTTCTCCAGTCTCATGTAAAGATTCCTTCAGAATCATAATGGCATTAGTAGCACATTATGATTTAGAGTTACATCAGATGGATGTAAAGACGGCATTTCTTAATGGGGATTTGGAGGAAAATGTTTACATGGCACAACCGAAAGGTTTTGTTGTGGAAGGAAATGAAAGAATGAGATGCCGCCTAAAGAAATCGATTTATGGGTTAAAGCAAGCTTCAAGACAGTGGTACTTGAAGTTTGACAGTACAATAAGAAAATTTGGGTTTAAAGAGAATGTAGAAGACAACTGTGTCTATACAAAGTTTAAAGATGGGAAGTTTATCTTCCTAATCACAGATGTGGATGATATCCTACTGGCTAGTAGTGATATCAATCTGCTACTGGAGACAAAGAAGTTTTTATCTTCAAACTTTGATATGAAAGATCTTGGTGAAGCTTCATTCGTTCTAGGGATCGAAATTCACCGGGATAGAAACAAAGGGATATTGGGATTATCACAAAAGACATACATAGAGAAAGTCTTAAAGAAATTTGGGATGCATAAATGTAGTCCTTCACCTGCACCTATAGTCAAGGGCGACAACGTTCTTGTGGTTCGGGCTGGTTAGGTTGGTCTCTCGTTCTTGATTAGTAGGAGCGAAGAATTCGGTCGTTCAAGGCAGGTTCTTGTCCATGCTCCGCATCTCCCCTTTTTCTTGGGATGCCCTGTTTGTGGCCGGATTGGGTTTGGGAGTTTATCGGATTGGATTGGTTCGAGCCGGCGAGGGTTTACCATGTTGAATTGGGGATGGAGCTTGATCCGATTGGTTGTCCTGGGACCAGCTCATGGGATTGGACCGAATTGCTCCTCCCTTCTTGAATCGAATCACTCTGTTCGAGAGATTTCGTGATCCGAAGCAGTTTGCTTTCTTCGCAATGGCGTGTTGTACTGTATCGCAAAGCTGTTGTCCATGGCTCCTGCTGAAAATTGCTTCTTGGTTAGAGCCGATGCTCCTGCAGGCGAAGCAAGCTTTCCGTTCTGGTCATTCGTCCGTTCCTGCAACAGTATTCTTGAGATTTGTATGCCCGTTCCAATTCCAAGATGCTCGGATTTTTTATCCATTCTGTCGATTGTTGTCTTTGGCTCTTTAGTTATGGTTCGTCACTTCCTTTAGTAGAAATGGTATCTTCATTAGAACTGGTACTTGTTAGATTGGTTGTGTTGGATGCTTTAACTACTTTCAGAGGATATGTTTCTGGATCTGGTTCTTGATTCATGTGTCACTTGTTAAATGAATTAGGTTCAGCGAAATTATATTGCAATATAAAGATTCTAGCTTTTATATGCGAAGAAATTTTAAAATGCATAGGTCAAGGTTTGGTGTTCAAGTAAGTTTTTTTCCTTAAAAAAACTGTTTGGCTTTCACATGGTTGAATATGCTCATTTGTGTTGGTCAACGATTGCTTGTTGATTCATTGTTTTTTACCATATTGAATTAAATTAGTTTTAGAGGATGTTCTTGGTCAGTTGGTCTCTTAATTTGTTAAGATTTAAATTTGGTAGACTTACTTTAAACAGTATGCAGCCACATAGTCTTATTTTTATACCTGCAATTGGCTCTCAAATTATTAATTTTATAGGATTCAATGGAACTGGATGCCGCTGGACTGTTTCGGGCATATAATTGATTTGTATTTTAGAGCAGCTTTAAAAGCTCGAGACATGTTATGTTCCCGGGAGCAGTTCTTGATTAACCTGTTAGGGCCAGCCTGAATTGTGTCATTGTACAATTTAAATTACCTTGTTTTCTTGCAATTGTTGTGGCATAGCAGCATCCAGTGGGAAATTAGTACGTAGTTGTCAACAGTGCAGGATACTAGGAAGTTGAATCCGATCAGAACAGGTCGGAGTTCGTCCAGTATTAGGATTAGGCTGCACATAAGTGGCCAACCAATAAATTAGAGTCCAGAGATGCACCTCTTACACTGATGTTACGCTGTTCATGTTTGCTAACTGTAGGAGGCTAAGCGTGTCTATAGGCAGATGTTATGATAGCCCTCTTAAACTATATTAGTGTGTTGTTTACTGCTATCTCGAGTTTCAACAGATGTGTTATCCTATTATGTTGTAAAGTGGTGCAGCAGTTTTTTAAAAGGAGGATAAGAGAAGTTTGAGATTATTTGTTGATGTCATTATGTGTTATTTACTACCTTTGTCTTTGCAAAAAGTTTTCTGCTTTGGAGGTTCTTGACACGCCCTAGGTGGAGGAGATTAAGAGATCATGAAAGAATACTTCCTTTCTCTTAGATGTATCGATCATGCATTCCTAAAACACGTAATCTCATACATTCTCAACAGTATTTTGATTACCCACTTCTGTTTTAGAAGTATATTTATGCATTTGCCCATGATTATGGGTTAAAAGGTTCCGAACATGTGGAAATTGTTAGTTGTAATAACAAGAAATTTAGTTCACTACTTGCGAAACATCCTTAATCTCAATCTGGATTAGCGCGGCAAAAAAATGATGATACTATCGAAATCGGAATGCCTCCGGTATAGAGGATGGGAAAGTTTGCGCGAGGGCAGAGGGCCACGTCGACAATAATTTTTTTGGCGCGTCCAATCCCGCGCGGCGAATGCAGCGGCCGTGCGATATTTTTTTCGTTTTGCCCGCCCGGCTGCGCTCCAGCGCGTCTGTGTCGCCGCCCGTTCGATGTGGTGCTGTCTCTGTGCGCCCTTGGATCGTATTGACCGACGCGTTCGCGTGCGTGCTCGTCCGTCTCGATTCATCTGCGCATTTATGCGTGTGCTACGCGTCCCATCTCATTCTCGCGCGCCCAAGGGCGCGGCAGGCTACTAGTACTACACAAAGTTCAACCTCTGCGCCCCCAAAAGGGCAAAACTACACTCTCTTCCCGGACTAGAAGAAGTCAAAATGCACTACCCGTGTACGTTTGGTACAACAAGATACGGGTGCTAAGCTGAGGAACAGAGCTGCCTGTGCCTTCTTTTCTTAGCTACTGACTCCGAAGCAGGTCGTACCGCACCGGAGCAAAAATGCCGAAATGCGCAAGGGAAGAGACGGAGCCAGGATTGGGCCGTAGAGGGTTAAGATCTTTAGAGAGAGAGAGAGAGAGAGAGAGAGAGACATGAATTTATTTTCGTTCTAACACAATTGATATAGACGCTTTAAGTTATTTACAAAAATAGAAGTTTTTTAAGAGAAAAATTTTTATATCAAAAATAAAATAGAACACAAATTATGACCATAATGGATGATAAGTTGAGCTTGATGGAGTTCGACGTATACGCTTCGTTGAGTCATGGACGGTGCGACAGACACTAGAGACAAGAAAGAAATACTTTCTAGTTTAAACATGCAGAGAGATGAAATATGATGCATTTGTACAGTTTAAATTAGACTTAATACTAGTTTGAAAATTTGGGAAGAAAATATAATCTAGATGCTACATAAGGTGGATTCACATGCCACAAATTAATTTCTAGGCTATTTAGTTTCACCTTAATCACATACAAATTTTTAATAATCTTATTTCTTAACGAAAGGTAATCAAAATTTACGAGGGGCTAGCCCCTGCCGCCCCCCTCCTCTCCGGCCCTGCGCACGGGGATCGGCGGGCAAGCAGATCTCGATGGAGCGCACGGGGATCGGCGGGCCTAGTCGTCGGCTTCCGGCGCCTGCCTCGGGGACCAGCTCCAAATGATCGCAATTCGCACGTACGTACATGGGTCCATCTCGTCTGTTCCGTTCGTGATTCAGACGTTCATGACCCCTCCCCACCACCAGGCCACCGCCAACCGGCGAGTCGGTGACGACCAACGCATGTTTCTCTGCTCCCTGCCTCCCCAAGCTTCTTACGGGTTCGCGCGACGTTTTCACTCGATCTGGAGCCTGGTTTTATTCATAGCATTGCTGTCCTTTGCCTGCCTGCCTGCTTTACTATGCGATCACTCTGCGAGATGGCACGTTGGCACCTGGGTTCCTCTTTTCGATCCCCTGCATACTTTTGAGTTCTTGAATCGATCGATGCATGTATGTGAGGGCTGGATGCACGCGTTGCGGATTTCCTTTCGTTTCTAGCGTGTTACTGGGTCGATTTACTGAGCTGCATGTGTACCACACGTGGCAATTTTTTTTTTTTTCGTGTGAACTGCGAAATGCACGAAAGTGATGTGAGTTATGGTGAGTGGCGGCGACTGGCGAGTGGGTGGTTGAACGATTTGATCATAGAACTCTGGGACGTCTATTTTATATGTGGCTAAAATTTCATCAAATTACAGTAATCTTTTTCCGTTGTTGGATGAAAATTTTGCGACTCACGTTCTATCCTTCTCCCACCTATATAATTCCCATCCTACCCCCTAACCCACTCAGCCGCCGCCTCCACCCCCATGCCCATCTCCACCCTTGCGCCGCCGCCTCTTCGACACCGGTGAGCTCCTTTCCCACTGTCCGCCTTCTCCTCCTCCGCGCCTCCTCCAGATCCATGTTGCCACTGTCGTCGCTGCTTTCTTCTTCCTCTCCGGCGTGATTCCCCCGCGCCGCTCTCTTCCTCCTCACCGGCTACTGCTGTCGCCAGATCCGCCCCTACCTTCCATCAACTTCTAACCACTCCGGTTCATTTCGCCCCCACTGATCTCCACCGCCCCACGGCCGAGGCGGCGCCGCCCACCGCTGTGCTTCCACCACCCCGGCCTCCCTCTAAACCGAGGGGGGGGGCATCAGTGAACTCAAACCCTAAAACGGGTGAATCTGAGCCCTAATCCGCTGGCCACCATCGCCGGAGAGGATATCCCACACGAATTGTGATGCAAGATTCAACAGTGAGAAAATCAGCTGTGATTTTTGACATTTTCAATTGCCTTGTGAATTAGCAAACCCGTAGAACTTTTTCTGCTTGATCAGCTTTCGTGGGCAGCGGAATGTAAGGAAAAGTTTCTGGCCCTACGGATCTCGTCTCTGATATGAAAGTGTCGCATGCTTCTTCTCAGCTTCTGCAATGGCGCATGCACGGGTGCCTGTACATGCATGCGTTGCGATATGGCAATGCCTGGTTAAAATTCCGCATTTATCAGCTAGCTCTCCTCCTACCAAGCATCCATATCTTCACTTGCATTGACAAATCTTCACTTGCATTGACAAAAGAAAGAATAAATCACAAGTCAGAACGAATTACATTGCAGTAAAGCGTATAAGAAGCAGCATGAGGATTCATTCATCAACCACCGGAATGATACATGATACATCAGAGATATACAAAAGATTCTTCTCTCTACAAATCAAAAGTAGCAGCCGATCCATCATCCATATATAAAAAGAAATAAATAACCAATGTGTCGTACGCCAAGAATCGTACATGCAACTTCCATAACGTCAACGGGATAACACGATCGAGTAACAACATCATGAAAGCAACGGTGACGCAGCTCTACTTAAAACAAGACCACGAGCCCTGCAGCAGCCAGCGCCACCAGCGCGGCAACGCCGGTGCGAGCGCTTGCCGCCGCCGATTCAGCCTCCGTCGCCGTGGGTGCGAGCGAGGGCCCTGGCGACAGAGAGGGGCTCACCGGGCTGAGCGGCGACAGCTCCGGCGCCATCGTGGGCGACAGCTCTGGTGCCATCGTGGGCGACAGCTCCGGCGCCATCGTGGGCGACAGCTCTGGTGCCATCGTGGGAGATGGAGTCGGGGCGAGGCTCGGAGCCGGTGACACGGGCGCTGGCGCGGGAGCCTTGGCAGGCGGGGCGGCGGGCGGGGCGACCGGGGCCACAAGTAGTGGAGACGGAGCCAATGCGGGAGGTGGGGTGGCCGGAGGCGGCGTCACCGGTGGCGTGGCCAGGGGTGGGGAGGCCACTGGTGGCGGTGTCGCCGGAGGTGTCGCTGGAGGTGGCGAGGCAACTGGAGGTGGTGTGGCCAGAGGGGGTGCAGAGACGGGTGGTGTGGAGGTGGCAGGCGGAGGTGACGTGGCAGCTAGTGGCGGAGAGGCGGCCGTGGTCGGTGGAGGCGTCGTGGCAGCTTGCGGCGCCGAGGCAGCAGTGGTCGGCGGTGCGGCAGAGACCTGCGACGGCGAGGCGGCAGTGGTCGGCGGTGCGGCAGATACCTGCGGTGGCGAGGTGGCTTTGGTCGGCGCTGCGGCGAAGACCTGCGGCGGGGCGGCACTGACCGGTGGAGCGTTCGACGCCGACGGCGACGAGGCAGTGAGTGGCGGAGAGGCAACATTGGGTGACGTGGCAGCCAGTTGCGGAGAGGCGGCCGTGGTCGGTGGAGGCGTCGTGGCAGCCTGCGGCGCCGAGGCAGCAGTGGTCGGCGGTGCGGCAGAGACCTGCGGCGGCGAGGCGGCGGTGGTCGGCGCTGCGGCAGAGACCTGCGGCGGCGAGGTGGCTTCGGTCGGCGCTGCGGCGGAGACCTGCGGCGGGGCGGCACTGACCGGTGGAGCGTTCGACGGCGACGGCGACGATGCAGTGAGTGGCGGAGAGGCAGCATTGGGTGACGTGGCAGCCAGTTGCGGAGAGGCGGCCGTGGTCGGTGGAGGCGTCGTGGCAGCCTGCGGCGCCGAGGCAGCAGTGGTCGGCGGTGCGGCAGAGACCTGCACCGGCGAGGCGGCCGTGGTCGGCGGTGCGGCAGAGACCTGCGGCGGCGAGGTGGCTTTGGTCGGCGCTGCGGCGAAGACCTGCGGCGGGGCGGCACTGACCGGTGGAGCGTTCGACGCCGACGGCGACGATGCAGTGAGTGGCGGAGAGGCAGCATTGGGTGACGTGGCAGCCAGTTGCGGAGAGGCGGCCGTGGTCGGTGGAGGCGTCGTGGCAGCCTGCGGCGCCGAGGCAGCAGTGGTCGGCGGTGCGGCAGAGACCTGCACCGGCGAGGCGGCGGTGGTCGGCGGTGCGGCAGAGACCTGCGGCGGCGAGGTGGCTTTGGTTGGCGCTGCGGCGGAGACCTGCGGCGGGGCGGCACTGACCAGTGGAGCGTTCGACGCCGACGGCAACGAGGCCGGCGACCGCGCGGCGCAGGAGACGAGCAGGAGGGAGAGGAGGAGAGGGAGAAGAGCCATTGGTGTTTAGCTCCCTCGCGAACTCTTCTTATTGGCCTTCTCCTCTATCCTTGCCAAGCTTTGCTCTCTTGGAGCGTTTGCTACTGGCTAGCGTATAGTGTTTTCTGTGCCTGTGGCCTAGGCAATGGAGGTGGCCAGAACTCCAGTGATGTATATATAGCGTGGTGATCATGTGCGTGAATTGAACCGATGATGAAAGGAAGATCAAACACCTTTCCTTTGCAGAGAAAATGAGCCATCTCACAGCTCACTGGGGGGCCTCTCCTAATTATGACGCAGGACAGGCATTCAGTATACGCCGCGTGTATTTGCATTGTACGATGACAAGGGTACGTACGTAATTTATCTGCCCTGCATGCGTATACGGGCAGGTTTCATGCCCAAAATTGCACATCTTCTCCTTGATGCGTGCATTTGTTTCTCTCCGAACTTGGTACAGTTTTTCTACGAAAACCTTTCCATATACAACTGAAACTAGCACCATCGTGATCTGTATCGATTGCTTGCACATATCAGTATATCAATAGGGGTGTTAAAATATCGAATACGAATCGGGCAATGTTCTTCCTATATTCGTATTTTCTATACGAATATGAATTCAAATATTATCAAATATGAATTGAATTGTAAGCTTAAGGTCAAAATGTTATGTGAAATTCTTTTAAAAAAAATAGAAAAATTGACTTTTGAGCCAAAAGTGGCCTGGCCCATGGCTAGCTACGCCCCTATTGTAATGGATACAATACGAATCAAATGCCTACTTAATCCGGTCAGATTCAAGTATCCTTATAACTTACATAATGATGATATTTTATTCTCGTACATAGCACACTTAATCATTCTAGTTTATCTATTTACCTAAAATCATGAATTCACGTTAAATTAAAAATACTCATCCAATTAATTAGCTTGCGCGGCTTGGAGGTTTGATCCATTTAGTTGTGGCTCGATCTTGACGAGAGACAAGTACCTCTGTTTTTTGATACTTTGTGCATTTTGGCCAGTGCACTTTGGTGGTCTTATGCGACATATCCTGTATCTCAGCTTCGTCTTTCGGTGTATCCTGGATTGCAAAAATTAGTATTGTATCGCCGTCAACCTTGTCTGGTATTCGCGGCACAACGAGTGTACTCGGCGGCGTTGAGTGTCAACCGCTTCGTGAATATTCTGGTTCTCCATTCAGCGCATCACTTTGCATATATGTGATGCACTAGTAAAATGCTGAAATTGGTTTGATACTAGTACTGGGAGATATTGCTTGGTGATTACGTAGGGTCGATTTGATAGCTCAATGATGATAATGATCATATACTGAGATTGAATCGATAAATTATTCAGATTTGAGCTCTAATGTGTTGCTTATTGCTGTCACTTTGATATTCAGTCTTTCAGTTTATTACTTTCGGTTGTCCGTAGTTGGATTGAACTTTCAGGTTCTGTGATCTCTAGCAATTCAGAATAGGTGCTCTCCTATTAGCCAATTGGCTTTATTGCTGAACTTATGAATATGTGATCTTTTTACACTGTGAGTTAATTAAATTTTGTTGGCTGACTGGAGTGCTGTTTGGTGATCATTTTGTATTGAACCCCTGTTGGCCAAAACTATAAATTGTTGTCTTTTGTATGAGATATTTTTGATAGATTAGTAAAGCATTATTTAGAGATCAAAGTTTGAATTTATATTGTTATATTCAATTAGTGAATAGTATAGACTAAAGTAGCGAGAAGGCCAAGATTACATCTTGTGCAACGCCACATCTGAGAGCAATAATCAAAATATTAAATATGAGTATTATGCTGATTTTAATTGTCCACATGTTCTATGTTTTTAGCATATTAACATGTTTAAATGACTTGGAGGATTTACATGTTTATATGTTAATTTTATCATTTAAATGATGCTAGAAATATGCTTTAATTATGATTAATATTGCTAAAATTAATTCTGAATATTTGCTAAAACCGCTTTATTTACAATAATTCAGAAAACCAATATTTCAATAAATTACTTCCTCGTCTGATGTCGTTAAGCCAGAAGTGTTTGACGGTGCCAACTTTAAACGTTAGAAGGCTAAAACTAAGTTATGGCTGACTGACCTCAAACTTTTCTGGGTCATTTCAAATCCTCCAATGTTCCCATTAGAAACCGCTGAAATGACGCGGTGGGAGGATGCGAACAATTCGGTCTTAGCTCGTTTGTTAGCCATCTTATCCAATCGGCTATTCGATGTGTACGTTAACTTCAAGGATGCCAAGCAACTCTGGGACAAACTTGATGAGAAATATTTCGAAGGGGATAATGGGGATGGGCCATTCATAACTGCTGCCTACTTGAACTTTAAGATGGTAGAGGGCAGTTGGTGATGGTGCTGCTCCATGAGCTACAACTCCATGTACGTGACTTAAGTCAGTATGACTGCGTCCTACCAGAGAAGTTTCAAGTTAATATCATCTTGGCTAAGTTACCGTCCTCGTGGCATGACTTTTTGACCGCTCGTAGACATATAAATGAGTACTTGACTCTCAATGAGTTGTCAGCTGCTATTAATGTTGAAGAGCGTGCAAGAGCCTGTGATGGTACAAGAAAGGCTCAAGTTCAGGCTCATCAGGTGGTCAAGAGTGCTAGAGGCTTTGGGAAACAAAAGTTCAAGAATCAGCCCCAGAACAAGCTTCAAAAAAAAAATGAAGAAGAAGGAAGAAATTGTCTGCTTCGTTTGTAGAGTAGTTGGTCATAAAGCCAACCATTGTCGTAATCGTAAAGGCAATGATCCTTCTCTTAATCAGCCTAAAGGCCGTAAGGCTGAAGTGAATGTCGCATTGGCTAGTTCCAGTTCAGAAAAGTATGCACCTCAGGCCTTTATGGTAAGTCCATCTATTGATTGGTGGATTGATATAGGTGCTACTAGACATATATGTGTTGATCAATCATGTTTATCTTTATTTCAGGGTGAAGGTGGTCGATCCGTCCTGATGGGGAACGAAGCCGCTGCTACAGTACGAGAGATTTGACAGGTTTGCTTGAAGCTCACTTCAGTCAAAACACTCATCCTAAAAGGCGTGTTGTACATGTCTGCAATGACTCATAATCTGATGAGTGGGTCTATGTTGTGTAGGTAAGGAATAAAGCTTGTATTTGAGTCCAATAAGGTAGTGTTGACCAAATTTGGTAATTTTGTGGGCAAAGGCTACGATAGCGAAGACGTATTCTACTTATCTATTCTTGATTTCAATAATATAAATATTTTTAATATTTCTCATTGCAATAAAATTAATGATGTTTTGCATTCTCGTTTATGTCATGTTAACTCTGAAGCCATTGTGCAGTTAAGCAAAATGAGTTTAATTCCAAGCTATAATTATGAGAAGGGTTCAAAGTGTGAAGTGTGTGTGTAAGCTAAGCAACCCGAAAAAACTTTTCATAGTGTTGAAGGGCGAATCACCTCTCCACTTGAGCTAATCCATTATGATCTTTGTGAGATGAATGAAATATCAACTAAAGGTGGCAAACATTATTTTCTAACTCTCATAGATGATGCGACTAAGTATTGCTACATTTACTTACTTAAGTTGAAAGATGAAGCACTAGAACAGTTTAAAATCTTTAAAGCTGAAGTGGAAAATCAACTAGAAAAGAAAATCAAATGGTTAAAGTCGGACCGAGGCGGTGAATACGTCTCAAATGAATTCTCTCAATTCTACAAAGAAAGTGGAATAATTCATGAAATTACTCCACCATACTCACCTCAATCGAATATAATAGCCGAAAGGAAGAACCAAACTATTTGTGACTTGGTTAATGTCATGCTACAAAGTTCAGTTATGTTGGACTATTGGTGGGGTGAAGCAGTTCTCACAGTAAACTATGTCCTAAATAGGATTCCACCTCACAATAAGGAGAAAGCACCTTATGAAGGATGGAAGAGAAGAAAATCTAACTTATCATTTCTTTGAACTTAGGGATGCCTTGCAAAAGTGCATGTTCCGTTACTGAAGATAAGAAAGCTTGATCCTAAGACTGCTGATTGTGTTTTCTAGGGTATGCTAAGAATAGCACGGCTTATAGATTTCTAGTGGTCAAATCGAGGTGAGTGACATCGCTACAAATGTAATGATGGAATCTCATGATGCGACATTATTTGAACATATGTTTCCTATGATGCCAAATGAAGTCATTGACCCTAATGGTTCAGATGAACACTCAATTCTTCCTAGTGTGGGTAACACCGCTCCAGAATTAGAGTTGATGAGGAGTAAGAGGCAAATGACTGAAAAGTCTCTTAGCGATTACTATGTCACCTATGTCGTGGATGATGAACCACGAACCCTTTTAGAGGCATACACATCACCAGATGTGGATTACTGGAAGGAGGCAGTCCGTAGCGAGATGGATTCCATCATAGCTAACATAACATGGGAGGTTGCAGACCTCCTATCTGGATACAAGCCAATGGGCTGCAAATAGATCTTTAAAAGAAAGCGTAGACCTGATGGTACTATAGGAAAGTACAAGGGCTGATTAGTAGCTAAGGGTTTCATGCAAAAAGAAGGTGAAGACTATTTTGATACCTACTCTCATGTGGCTTGTTTACCCACAATTCAGGTGCTTTTAGTACTAGCTGCAACATACAAACTTCAAGTACATCAAATGGATGTAAAGACCGCTTTCCTAAATGGAGAGTTGGATGATGAGATTTATATGCAACAACCTGATGGTTTTGTGGTTGAAGGGCAAGAGAAGAAAGTATGTCGATTGATTAAATCCTTGTATGGTCTAAATCAAGCTCCTAAGCAATGGCATGAAAATTTTGATAGTATTATGACCTCGGCCGGCTTTTGTGTAAACAAAACCGATAAATGTGTCTACTATCAGTTTAGCGGGGGACGATTGTGTCATTATGTGTCTATACGTAGATGACATATTGCTCTTTGGGACCAACATGGATGCAATCAATAAAACAAAGTCTTTCCTCTCCCAAAATTTTGACATGAAAGACCTGGGTGAAGTTGATGTTATCTTTGACATGAAAGACCTGGGTGAAGCTGATGTTATCTTAAACATCAAGCTTATAAAGGGTGAGAATGAGATTATTCTTTTCACAATCCCATTATGTGTATAAAGTCCTAACCAGATTTGGCTTCATGGACTGTAAGTCAACGACCACACCCTATGATCTAAATGTCAGGTTACATAAAAACAATGGATATGGAAAAGACCAGCTTAAATATTCTCAAATAATTAGATCATTAATATATCTAACTAGTGCAACGAGACCTAACATCTCATATGTTGTAAGCAGATTGAGTCATTATACGTCCAATCCAGGAGATGATCATTGGATAGCACTAGAGATAGTACTTAGGTACCTAAAGGGGACCACAAATTTGGGAATACATTATTCTGGTCATCTGGTAGTCTTGGAAGGATTAAGTGATTCTAACTATATCAGTGACTCAGATGACATGAATGCTGCAAGTGGCTATGTATTCACTATAGCAGGTGGGGTTGTTTCGTGGAAGTCTTCTAAACAGACTATCCTTACACAATCCACTATGGAGGCTGAGATGGTAGCTCTAGACTCAGTGGTTGTAGAGGCAGAATGGATTAGAGAACTCCTTTCTGACCTACCTGTGCTGGAAAAGCCAATTCTAACTTTATTAACCTACTGCGATAATCAAACCATTCTGGTTAAGGCGAAAAGTAGGAAGGACAATATGAAGTCCTCAAAACATATAAAGATGCGACTTAAGTCGGTAAGGCATGCGAGAGAGACGGGTATTATTACTGTAGAATACATCCAGTCTGAAAGGAACTTGGCAGATCATTTCACTAAAAGATTGCACGCAGAAGGCCATCCTTGCAGCGTCAAAGGGAATGGGGCTTATACCCTCGTAAAGGTTCACATTGCTGGTACCTATCCTAGTAGATCAGAGATCCTGTGAACTAGGCTCTAGGACAATAAACTGTGTGGGATTAAAGAGCACATCTAAAGGGTCCCATTAGCTACAGTGCTCTTTCTGTATGGGAGGTTGAGCAATAGCTATTAATCAATTCGATACATTTTTAGCATTGGGAATCATACTATAGGATTCCCTGAAGAATTCACCTACTTGAGTATGATCGTTAGGTCGCAATCAAAGAAAGATAAGGGTATACTTTCTTAAGTACTCATGAGCTAGATATAGGGACATGATCGTAACGTCCCAACCCGAGAGGGAAAAGGGCAAGCCGCCTTGTATAAAATGTAACTTAGACGAAAATTCTCACACCAAGACATTGGATTAAGGTGAAGTCCTCATTTGTCTGTGCAGAGTCGTAGTCCTTGTTGCTAGGCTTTGGGTTCAAACCCGCAAGGTACCCGTCGTTGAACAACGATATATTAAATAATATTTTGAGCATCCTTTATCAAATTGATAAATTGGTGAAGACTATTGGATATTTTGAGGGCATATTGGTAATTTCTCAATTAGAGAAAGCAAGAAAATGGAAAAAGAACAGAAAAGGAGGTGGCCCACCTGTCAATGGGAGAAAGCAAGAGATAAGGTTTTGTAACCTTGCCTCACGAGGGAGCACGTAGGGGGCGTGGGAGACTCGGGTAGCCCGGGCGCATTGCTCGCCGGCCGTTGGCAGTGGCAGCCGGGCCTCCTTCATCCCCACCTCTTCCTAGCTTGGGGGCTCTCTCGGTTATTTTTCTCTGGCTCAAAAAATTATCAGTGGGTTCTTTCCCTTTGTGATTCTTCTTCCTCTCCATTTTGATCCTCGATTTTTTGGGACCTTGGAGCTCCTGCGTCGTCGTGTGAGAACCGGCACCGTCGGTTGTGAGGATTGGACCTCCCTCTGCGCATCCCATCGATTTTTCCCCTCTTGCGACTTCTCCTCTGTGAGTTGTTTGTTATGGAAATCAGCACTTGCGCGGCTTGGAGGTTTGATCCGTTCGGCTGTGTACTTTGGTGTTCTTGAGTGCATTTTGGCCGGTGCACTTTGGTGGTCTTATGCGACAAATTATGTACCTCGACTTCGTCTTTCGGTGTGTCCTGAATTGCGAAGATTGACATTGTATCTTCTTCAACCTTGTTTGGTATTTGCAGCACAACGAGACAATTGGTTTTCTGTGACAGTGCCATTTGGCGTGCCTTGCCCGGTTTTACTCGGTAGTTTTGAGTGTCAACCACTTCTTGAGTATTCCGGTTCTCCATTTTGCGCAACTTTGCATATATGTGTTGTACTAGTAAAATGCTAAAATGGGCTTGATACTAGTACCGGGAGATATTGCTTGGTGATTATGTGGGGTCGGTTTGTTAGCTTAATGATGATAATGGTCATATATTGAAATTGAATTGATAAATTGTTCATATTTGAGCTCTAATGTGTTGTTTATTGCTGTCACTTTGATCTTCAGTCTTTCAGTCTATTACTTTCGGTTGTGCTTAGTTGGATTGAACTTTTAGGTTCTGTGATCTCTAGCAATTCAGAATACATGCTCTTTTGTTAGCCAATTTGCCTTATTGTTGAATTTGTGAATCTGTGATATTTTACACTGTGGGTTAATCAAGTTTTGTTAGCTGACTGGAGTCTTGTTTGGTGATCATTTTGCATTGATCTCCTCTTAGCCTAAAGTATAAATTGTTGTCTTTTGTATGAGATCTTTTTGACAGATTAGTAAAACATTATTTAGAGCTTAAAGTTTGATTTTATATTGTCATATTCACTATATATTGTCATATTCAATTAGTCAAGAGTAGACTAAAGTAGCGAGAAGGTTAAGATTACATCTTGTGCAACACTACATCTGATAGCAATAATCAAAATATTAAATCTAAGTATTATGCTGATTTTAATTGGCCATGTATTCTATGTTTTAAGTATATTAACATGTTTAAATGATTTAGAGGATTTACATGTTTATATGTTAATTTTATCATTTAAATACAGCTGAAAATATATTTTAATTATAATTAATACTGTTAAAATTAATTCTAAATATTTACTAAAACCGTTTTATTTACGGCACTCCCTTCGTTCAGCATCATGAGCTCATGACATTTCTAGATTGTTCAGTCAGGAGCACTCAAAAGATTCAGTCATTTAGAAACGAAAGCAACCACGGCTAGTACCAGCGCCCTGTTCTCTGATAGTACCAGCGTCCTGTTCTCTGATGGTACATTGCCACGGCTAGTACCTAAGCTCCAGTAACTGCACGCAAAGTAAGCAGCTCATCGAGTAGCTATCCTGATGCTGATGCCATAGTTTTCACAGAGGTTTTTAATCATTTTGTAACCACTGAGCCTCCTACTGTCCTTGCAATTACGCCTGAAAGGGACTCGCAAACTAGATCGTGGCCCAGAAGTCTCTATGGACAGCCTGAATCGGATCACTGGCCTCTTCCTCCTTAGCCTCGCTAGGGCTCACTTGAATTCATATTTCTCGTACAATGATTGGACATGCATTAGTGCACCACCAGCAGCAGCAGAATTGAGCCCATGAGTTCTTTCCCCTTTTCGATCCCACTGTAACGTGGCATGGCAAGAGTCATGACAATATTTGGAGGCTGGGAGCCTTACATTGCAAGGAAAGCAAAGCTAGCCTTCACTTTTTTTTGCCTTCCCTCCAACTACCAAGTACTATGATCACCACTCATTAGTGGCACACTTTTGATGGTAATGCATACAAAATTGCCCATGGTCATAGGAGGGCATCCTTCTAACCATCGTTAGCAATGCCAAATGATTAGGGGCGGACCCAAGACAAAATGTTAAGTAGAGCAAGTCGCGGTCTCACCGGTTGCGACGTGGTCGCACCCCCTGCTCTCCGGCGAGGTCGTACGTATCACGGGCGTCCTCCTTGCGTTTCTTTTATAAATCCACAATATATTGTATGCAATCTATTGGAGACCATAGTCTGGAGACGGCGTTCCTGAACCTGCACTTGAGGCTGTTTGTTTCATCTTGGACATGTCACTGGTGTCTGGTGGTGAGGTTCTCCTACATGAGATCTACAATACTACAACTAGTAAATCACATTACTACAATATATTATAGCACCGATTGATCCTAAAAATTACAAATGGGCATGAAGCAATCAATCTCACATTGTCCTCGGCAAGCAGGGGAAGGTGGATGACGATATATCCATTAAAGATTTTTTTTAACATATGTAAGAATGTGGTTCATTGAGGCATTGTATCAAACAGGTAGTGCGCAAACTCACTTTAATAGCAGCGAGAGCGCATGATTGTCGGAGCCGCCGAGTGGGAGAGCTGGAGGCCGGAGGCCAGAGCGGAGAGGGAGACCGAGAGTGGGAGAGCTGGAGGTGGGAGGTCGGAGCGCGGAAGCGAAGAGGGAGGCTTTGCCGGTCTGCCACGGGTCGCGCCGTCTGTCAGAAAGAAGGGGGGGGCGCGTCACCGGCGCCGGCTTCCTGGGGCGGCCGCCCCTGCAAATGATCATCAACCGACACAATGCCGGTGTCTGAAGGTAAATGACTAAACGCTTCTAGATGTGGGCATGCACGGAAGCAACGCCTTCGCTGTGCCGTGTCAAGAGCCAAGATGACAACTGCAGCCATTAGCTCTCCTTGATGCTGGGATTAGCGTTGTCGGTGGCATGGAGCGTGCTCTCGCTAGCTAATCTCAGCCGGAATGAATGAACAAGCTGGGCAGAGGTTTCCTCGTAATAATTGGCTTGAATAGACGTCGCTTTTTTGGTCTGAACCGCGGATCTCGCGAAAAAGCTATCGAGAGCTGTTCGACAAGGCTGGACCAACCGCCGTGCCATTAATCATCGAGAGCATTGATGCGTGCGCGGTGGTGCCGGCCCGCGACGACGGCGTTGGAATGGAGCCTGGGATTTGGTCGGCCGGCGCTCGCAATGCGCTACGCGTCTGACGTCTCTCCCGTTTGGACCTGTGGCTGTGGCTCTCGATCGTCGTCGTGAAGGAAGCTTGCGTGATGGAGGCGCTCTTTACAATTTAGGAGCACTTTCGATCTGAGAAAGCGTACCCCGTCCTGAGAGGCTGAGTGCACGAAAACGCATGACTGTAATACGCTTAAAGTAGGGAAAGGCGCTTCCCTGGGAGATAGGTTCCCCTCCCTCCTGCAAGCACGGGGCCCGCATGTCAAGATCACTACGTTCTCCGAGGCACTATCCCCAAACCATTAGCGCCTCTGCCTCCGCTGCTTCCGCACACTCGCCGAGTGACCGCGCGCGCACGGAGCGATCGAGCAATAGCATGCAGCCGCCGTGCCTGGGCGCGTGCGGCGGTAGCCTCGCCCACCTGTTACCCCGCGGCCGCCGCCACCGCCTCTTCTACTCCCCCGCCTCCGCGTCTAGGGCTTCCGTCTCGTGCGCCGCCGGGGGCGGCAAGGCGTCGCCGAGGGGGAAGGAGAACGTCTGGAGCGTCGACAACGACCGAGCCTCTGCTGAGGCGGCCCGGACACGGAAGCACCGCCGCCGCACGCGCCCGGGCGGGCGCCACCTGCCGCCGCCGCCGCCGCCGGGGAGGAGGAAGGGGAAGGATGCGGGCTCGAGGGTTCTGGTCTCCGGAGCCATGCTCGTCGAGGTCGAGACTGTGCTTCAGACCCAGGTACATTGATGCTACCACGATCTCACGAGCACAACTAGTTAACGTGATTTTGTAACTTGAATACGCACGTCTAACTTTACAATTTTTGTGGAATCGTGGTGGATTCTCCAACCCGTCCCGCAAAATCCTCCCAATTGCTTCAGTTACACTTATCGATGGATAATATAAGATGTGTTTATTAGACCTAGTTACCTAACCAATGCCTGGCTACAAAACTAGATGTTTAGCCTCTAATGTGCACTTTTGTCTTGTGTTTGGTCGGTTGGAGAATTCGGTTCAAAGCACACCATTTTGTTTTTTAAAGACAACTAGTGATGGGTTTGATTCAAATAGTGGGGAATGGTGGACACTGGACAACAAGTTGTGGGGGGAAAACCGGAAAAGGCATGCTTCCTGCCAAATAGTGTGCTTAATATTTAATTCCTAACAATCTGGTTCATGCTTCTGATATTATCATTTTTCAATCTTAGGAACCTGTCATAAAGCCTGCTTGGGATACATTTGCGAGTAGCTTAAGCGGCATATGGAAGGGTGTTGGAGCTGTGTTCTCACCAATTACAGCTGAGATGGAGCCTGTTGGAATGGGAAGCAAACAGGATTACCTTTATGATTGCTACACTCTTTCTCACATTGAGAAGTCTGCTGATAGTGGTCATGGGTCTGAGATCCGAAGGAAGACAAATTGGGTGCAGCTCAATCCTTATGGAGAAGCTGAGAAACAGGGTGCAGGAAATGTTTGTGGCAATCACGACAATTTCAGTGAGAAAATATATGTTGATTTGCCTGCCCATGAATCTTTTGATCTTAAGAGAAGTGATGTACTTGATGAAGATAATATTGCTATGGAACCAGGGATCGTATTTTTTGAGGTGAGATTCTTTTGTCTTGACACCCTTTCTTTTGCTTTGTTTGAAATACTTTGACTGATTTGGCTAATTGGCTGTATGCAAAGCTTTCTCAAATTGAAGTTTAACATACAACGTGAAGCATCTGGTCTTGTTCCGCCGTTACAAGTTACAAGTTACAAGTTCTATGCTTGCTTAGTTGTATATTTGATTTGGGCATAATTGGCTGCACCAAAAATATCATTATTATTCAATCACATTCCTTTATGTTGTTGCCAACTGAGAACCACAACCTGTTCCTGCCGTCCTCAATATTTTTACTTGAATTTGCAGAACCAGGAATCTGTTACTTTTTGTTAGCCACCAGGATCTTCATTTGTTACATTGGGGATTTAGGATAACAGCTGTATGTCCCGGGTGGAAATAAAATTTGAACATTTAAATGGCCTTTTATGTGCGAAAAAGAAAATTTAGCTGTCATGTTAATGCCATAAGATGATTAGAACTATGGAACATGTAGCTCTGCAGGAAAGACCTTCAGCAGTTTGTTCTTCATTGCATTATGGTGCAATAGTACCCATGGTGCATGCTCACCATTCAGAACCTGGGGAAAAAAATAATGTGCCAAGGTGGTCTGTATTGTATATTTGGACTTGTTTGCATAGCTTAACTTTAGGTTTCTTATCATAATGACTTTAACCCAAACAGCTGGATTATATTTGAACATTATTTTTAAGCTCAAACTACTGATGCAATAAAAAGTAAAACTGAGGCAGGGAAGCTTCCAAACAAACTACGGGGCTTATCTCATGAATTATACTACTGGGTGGGCTTACAAGTATAAACAGAATAAGCTATATATAGGTTCAAACTAGTCCTGGGGAGTTGGGACCCTTACATACTCTTTTATTTTCTCCATTTAAGTTAAACTGGTTCAATTCCCCGCGCAATTGTGCTTCTGGCTATTACAATACCTCTAAAAATAGTGTTGTATTTGTTATCCAACTCCAAGACTTACATATGACTAAAAATACAATTGTATTTTTCATACTACTTTAATAGCTCCCATATACATCTAATTAATCTGCACCGTTATAATCCGAACCAACCACAATTGATGGTGTAGATCTGTGTCTTTTTCCTCCGATTAACGTGGTAATTTCTTGCTCGTGAGAACTAACATGATGACATCTTTTTCATCTGTCTTAATTATATAATATATAGAAGTTGATGTTTAGTATATGTATATCCATTCTGGTTCAAATGCATTATCCTCTGGTCACTGTTCTTCTCTGGGACACTGGTCGTCATCGCTCTTATAATTCAATGATGTTATTCTATTTGTTCTTGTCTATGAAAAATGGCCACTGTCTTTTTCATTTTCAGGATGGATCGTACTCTAGAGGCCCGATTGATATAGCAGTGGGTGAATATGATGAATCTACGTACTTCCTTTCACCTACGTATAAGTTTGAGCAAGTATGCTTACTCTACTTGAGTTAACCTTTTCATCTTCAGCAAACACCATGTGCTGGTTTTGGGTTAGTGCAATGATAAGAATACTTCTTCATATATGCTAACATGTACATCTAGAATAAAACATTTTTTCCTTAACAAAAATATAGGTGAGATGCACGTCATGAATTTACTAGTTAGGCTTTGCCAGTTGCACCTTTTGTCTGTTCAAGCACAGTACCATTAGAGGCTATAGCTTTGACCCAGTGAAAGCTAGGCAGATATCTTATTCTTGATTGTGTTAGATTTTGGGAGAGGGATTTTGCTATTCACAACTGTGCAGCTTATTCATTAATTGAGAGGGTATATATAAGCATTGTTACATGGGCCTCATGGGCTACATAGGCCACATGGGCCGAGAGAGAGAGAATGCACAACACTCTTAACACCCTTCTTCAAACTCAAGGTGGATCAGGAGGATCTGATGCATGGAGTTTGAATAGATGAAGCCGATGTTATTCTCGAGTCTGAACTTTAGTGAAGAAATCTGCAACTTGAAGCTACGAGGGAACATACTTGAGGGTGATGGTCGACTGCTGACAATGAGATCGTGTGAAGGATGTATCAACACCAATGTGCTTTGTCAGCTTATGCTTGACTGGATCACTAGCAATCTGAATGACACTTGTATTGTTACAAAAGAGAGGTGTAAGATTATCACAATAGACACCGAGATCAATCAAGAGCCATCGAAGCCAAATGATCTCTGAGGTGGTAGAGGCAAGATCTCGAAGCTCAGCCTCTAAACTAGAGCGTGACACCGCAGTCTGCTTCTTGGACTTTCAGGCCATGAGCGAAGTACGAAGAAAGATACAGTAGCCAGTGATAGATCGGTGATCAGCAAGATCACTCGCCCAAGTGGAGTCAAAGTAAGTGTGGAGCTGAAGCTGACTCGAACGGGCATAGAACAAACATTTGGACGCACTCCCCCTCAAGTATCTCAGCACACGAAGAACATGACCGTCGTAGCAGGGCACCAAGGGATGCCTCGCACCCTAGGGTCTATGATGCCACTTGCTGAAGGAAGAACCAACAAGAGACTAAGATGATGACATAACAGAAGACACTAAGGCCTTCGACGTACTGGTGGAAGGAAGATGTAAGGGGCCTAAGACATATAGACTAGAAGAGGGCGATGGCCAGAACCAATCACTCTTCTGCTCTGACGATCCTAAATGAAACAAGAATCATCTAATCCAATGAAACAGTTCATATTAGTAAGTTGACCAACAAAAAGGAGGTTTATAGATAGCTGAGGAACAAAAGACACATCAGGAACAGAGAGGCGAGATGTAGAGAGAATGTCCTGATGGGTGATAGAGCAAGGTGTACCATCATCAGTGTGAACATATGCAACATCAGTCATGGGCCTACGAGCAACACGCTGAGAGCAGTTCGATGTAACATGAAAGGAGGCACCTGAGTCCAGAACCTAAGGATGAGCAGTGCTAGGAGCAGAAGGTGCACTTGAGGTCATAGCGGACACTGATCCAGAAGTCACAATAGGTGTTGGTGTAGCAACAGTGACTGCTCCAGTAAGTGCTCTCGGAGGCTCAGTGGGTGCTCTGCAATGACAATCAGATGGGTGTCTAGCACGATAATCAACATGCTGATCTGAATGTAACCTGAAGCACTTGTCAACAAGATGATCATTCCTCTTGTAATGAGAACATACCAGCACTCCTATGGGTGTCGCTCTGGTAGATCCAGACCGCTGTGAGAGATCGAGGACAACATGTGGTGAGGATCTTGAGGTAGGCATAAGCAAATGAAGACGAGTCTCCTCTGCAATCAAAGTAGAGAGCACCTTAGTTAAAGTCGGTGGAGTGGGATAGTTGAGTAACTGAGTACGAACAAGCTCAAATTCTAATTGAAGCCCCATCACAAATTGATACATGAGCGTCTGCCGAGCATACTCATCTTTGGCAACACAAGACTGGCAAGCAGGGGAAGCTTTCGGTGTCATAGACTCTAGAGGGCCAGTGATATTAGTGAAAGCATTGTAATACTCCACTGTCTGATCCTGTTGCTGCTGTTGAATACTATGAAGGTTCTTGAGGAATGTGAAGCGAATGACACCACTGGACTGAACATATCTCTTCTCAAAGTATGTCCACATATGCTTGGCTGAAGTATGATACTCAAGACTCATCTTTAGAGAAACATCAACACTCAGGACAAGGCCAGTCATGACACGATCATCTGCATTCTGCCAAGCTTTTACTGCATCAGCATCAACCTTCTTCAGATTAGGAGGATCATCAGTCAAATGAGAGGCCAAACAATAACCCCTAAGAGTAGTCTTGGCTGAGAAAACCCAAGCTCGGTAGTTCAAACCGTCGAGCTTGATGTCTGTGAACACGAGAGATGAACTGCCCCCAAACATTGAGTCGGACTTGGCCATCTTGATGGACCACAATCAACAATAGTAGCACAATAGCTTCAACAGTAGCAAGACTAGTAATAGCACCAAGCAGCAGAGGAACAACATCAACAACAGTTGCAACAGTAGTCGAAGCTCAAGCAAAGGAGATACCACAGTAGTCGCCGGAGCAGAGGAGGCGGTGGCAGCCACGTTGGAGCAAAGAAGGTCCTCGCAGGGAGCAGAGAGGTGGTTGCCCGGAGCAAAGGAGGCGACCACAACCTCGTCGAAGCAGAGGAGGTAGCGGTGGCGTAGATCCGGTCGTGAGGTGATAGCTACGACGCGGATATGTTGTCAAAGCAGTGGCAGGGACGAGGTGCTCGTCGAGGAGGAGCCGGATCCCAACAAAGAGGAGGCAGGGATCCCGCGGCGTGGCGAGGATGTGGCGCTTGTCGAGGAGGTGCTGGATCCCGACGTAGAGGAGGCGGGGATCCCGCGGTGGCGGCGGCGTCGGGTGATAGCGGAGAAGCGGATGGTCGAGGCGAGGCTCGTGCGGCGCAGATCCAGGCGATGGAGGCGGCGATGGAGCAGGGGAAGGCGAGGCGCGTGCGGTGTAGATCCAGGCGATGGAGGCGGCGATGGAGCAGGGGCACGACCTCTAGGCGAAGAGACGACGGGGACGAGGCGGTGATGGAGAGCTCGATGGTGCGGCTCAGGGCCTGTCGGCCCTAGTAGAGGAGGCTAGCAAGATGGCAGTGGTGTTTTTAAGAAATAGGGTTAGGGTTATGTCATGTGGGGCATCACGTACGCAAGAAGACAACAGACGTTGGACATCACGCTAGAACAATCTGGTTTGGTTACTTCTGCAAAAGTTGTTTCGTTGCTGGTTTTGGAATAGTTGCTTTCTGTAATTTCCTTTTTCACTCTTAGCTAGTTTCAGACAGATGTAACCGTTTCGTTCTCGTATTCGTTTTACGTTCCTAGTCTGGTTTGTTAGATCCTCCTTATATAAGGGAGAAAGACTCTTTGCTTTAGGTAAGAAGACATCAGGAAATTGCCTCAAATCTCTCTGTCCTCTATTCTGTTTCTCTATTGCTTGTTCTGTTCGTCCAACATCTCGTCTAGAGTTCGGCCGAGCGGCTACGACCGCCACGGCGTCCTTGCCGCAACACCGAGGCTCTGGGCTACGTCCTGGTCCAGTGCACAACTACAACCTCCGATCGAATTCATCTGCAACAATCAAAGGTCCTGACAACTTGGCATCAAAAGTTTCCTCTGCGCCATCCAACATGTCCGACGGAGACAACCTCGAAGCGATCAGTAAAAAACTTGATGCGCTGTTCCAACAGATGGAAATTGATCGTTCGAAGCTTCACGAGAAGATTCATCATCTCTCCGGCACAGTCCGCGATATTGATCTTCAACGAGCGCATAACCTGGCAATCAGTCGATTGGAGCAGAGGCACACCGCGTTGTCGACCGAGGAGGATCCTCCAGAACTCACTGATGCATGGCTACGTGCGTCTGACGGCCTTCTACCACATCCTCGTCGCTAGTTGCTAGGATCACCGGCTGCCTCGCTGATCGATGACCGTTCTGTTGACCGGGAGACGCCGTCTTCCATCGTCCGCCGTCCGATGGCCACTACGCCGGCCAGGGCAGTGCGCCATGCTACCACAAATTGAATTTTCCTACTTTCGATGGCCAGGAAGATCCACTATCGTGGCTGAATCGCTGCAATCAGTTCTTTCACGGCCAGCACACATTGGAGGACAAGGTATGGCTGGCCACCTTCCACATGATCGGCACGGCGCAGTTATGGTACCACCGACTGGAGCGTGATACAGGAACACCGTTGTGGCATCACTGCATCGAATTGGTCAACACTAGATTCGGCCCCCCACTACGCAGCAATCCTTTGGGTGAACTCATTGCTCTTTGCAAACAAGGGTTAGTCCGTGAATTCTCCGACTAGTTTTTGGTGTTGCTATGCAGGACTGATCCTCTGATGGAAAGACAACAAGTCCAGATATTTACAGCCAGTTTGGGTCAACCACTGCAGGCGGACGTGGAACTCCAAGCACCCAGTCACTTGAATCAGCCATGAGTCTCGCTAGCGCTTATGAACGGTGAACGCAACTGGCTGTCTCAGCTAACACTTCGTCAGGCCGTTGCCCGTGGCGCGCCGGGAGCATGCCTACTCCAGCTTCTAGTCCATTCGCGTCTACCGACCAAGGGAGCAACAAATCGTCTTTGACGACCGGTTTGCCACGGCGCACGCTCTTGCCAGCAGAACTGGAATGACGTTGCTCCCTCGATCTCTACTACCGTTGTGATGAGAAGTTTGTTGTTGGCCACCGATGCAAACGTCTCTTTGCCATCGAGGTTCAGCCGGATAATGCTGACGAGGATGATTTTCCACTGGACGGCAGCGATTCGGAGATCACTCTAGCGGCTATCACGGGTATTCAGCCCAGGTCGGGCCAGACAATGTGACTGCACGTCGAGATTGGGAACAGTACGTTGGTCGCTCTCCTCGATTCTGGTTCTACGCACAACTTCATTGCCGATGCGGCCACCGGTGTCCTGATACAGCCATGTTCGGGTCTCTGTGTCACGGTTGCCAACGGAGATCAGGTTCCTAGCTTAGGGCTCTATCGGGCCATGGCGATCCGTATTGGCCACGAAGATTTCACGTTGGATTGCTACGCCATGCTGCTCGACGGATTTGATGTGATCTTGGGGTCCAATGGCTTGGCACGCTTGGTCCAATTACTTGGGATTTCTCCAACATGATGATGTCTTTCGCTCACCAGGGATGCCGCGTTACTTGGACCGGTTTGCCCATGCCGTCACGTTCCCGCCATGCACTTATGTGTACAGGAACCAACTTGTTGGATGATCTCCTCGATGAATTCAGTGATCTTTTTGTTGAGCCACATGATCTTCCTCTAGTCTGGGAGATTTCTCACTGTATACATCTCAAGAAGGGGATCGAGGCCATTGCCGTCCGCCCATATCGCTATGCGCAATTGTAGAAAGATGAATTGGAACGACAGTGTGCTGACATGCTTCAACAGGGGACCATCCGTCGCAGTTCCTCATCTTTTTCATCACCGGTATTATTGGTAAAAAGCGGGATGGTTCTTGGCGATTTTGCATGGATTATCACAACCTTAACGACAAAACTGTCAAAGATAAGTTCCCTATTCCGATCGTTGACGACTTGCTCGATTAGCTTCGTGGTGCCAATTTTTTTGACAAAATTGGACTTACGCTCTGGCTATCATCAAGTGTTGATGCATCCGACTGACATTGCAAAGACCGCTTTTCGCACTCATCAGTGTCTTTTTGAATTTCTGGTCATGCCATTTGGTCTTACCAACGCTCCCGCCACATTTCAGGCTCTGATGAATACTGTGTTGTAGGATTTACTTCGCCGCTACGTCTTGGTTTTCTTTGATGATATTCTTATATGCAACCCTACTTGGTCAGCACATTTACGACACCTCCACACGGTATTACAAAGACTTCAATGCCATCGTTTATTTTTGAAGCGTCCAAACTTCTGTGGCATATTTGGGCCACGTCGTCTCCACCGAAGGTGTGGCGGTTGACAATGCGAAAATCAGTGTAGTCTCCACATGGTCGGCTCCCACGTCAGTCAAGACACTTCGTGGATTTCTGGGGCTGGCCGGGTATTACCGTAAATTCATTCGAAATTTTGGTATTATTGCGGCTTCATTGATTAAATTACTCAAACGAGAGGCGTTTCTTTGGTCTTTTGGTGCTCAGGAAGCTTTTATTTGCCTCAAATCAGCACTCACACAAGCCCCAGTATTACAATTACCAAATTTCAACAGTGATTTTATTGATGAATCTGATGCATCAAGGTCTGGCTTTGGCACTGTTTTACATCAAGGCACAGGGGTTGTGGCATTTTTCAGTCGTCCGATTGCTCCCCGCCATGTTTTTCTCGCAGCTTATGAACGGGAGCTCATCGGTCTTGTTCAAGCAGTTTGACATTGGCGTCCTTATCTATGGGGCGGCAATTTTTGGTACATACTGATCATTATAGTTTGAAGTTCTTGCTTGATCAACGACTCTCGACCATTCCTAACATTATTGGGCCAGTAAATTATTGGGTTATGATTTTTCCGTGGAATTCAAACCCACAACGCCAATGTGGTGGCCGATTCTTTATCTAGGCGGGACACCGAGGTTATGCCGGCTTCTTTGGCTATGTTATCACCACATTTTTCTTTATTTGATGAGCTCCGTCGTACTCTGCAAGATGATCCGAAGATACAAGCTCTCCATGCCGCCATTGAAACTAGGCGCCAGTAGGGCCCTTGGGCTATTACCGATCAACTTGTTACGTTCAACAACCGAGTCTACATACCAGGGACAACTGCTTTGTTGCCATCCGCCCTTGAGTTTGCTCATGGTATGGGACATGAGGGAATTCAAAAATCTCTTCATCGTCTCCGAACCGATTTTCTTGTACCAC
Organism: Hsuehochloa calcarea; assembly: GCA_036346395.1. Taxonomy (NCBI): domain Eukaryota; kingdom Viridiplantae; phylum Streptophyta; class Magnoliopsida; order Poales; family Poaceae; genus Hsuehochloa; species Hsuehochloa calcarea. The sequence continues at coordinate 12,717,911 of CM070600.1, forward strand.
ATGCACGGACGGTCATTCAAGATTATATACGCGCTTGTGATGTTTGTCAACGCAATAAAGGGGAACAATTACATCCGGCTGGATTACTTCAACCATTGCCAGTACCTTCCACGGTTTGGGCTGACATTTCAATGGATTTCATTGAAGGACTTCCACGTATCCATGGTAAAACAATTATTCTTACAGTTGTGGATCTTTTTTTCCAAATCTGCTCATTTTTTACCCTTGGCTCATCCGTACACGGCCTATTCAGTGGCTCAAGTATTTTTTAATGAAATTGTTCGCCTCCATGGTATTCCGTCATCCATTGTCAGTGACCGTGAAACAGTTTTTACAAGCCATTTTTGGTCGGAATTGTTTTGGTTAGCCGGTGTTCAGCTTAATCTCAGTTCTGCTTTTCACCCCCAATCCGATGGACAATCAGAAGTGGTTAACAAGATCATTGTTATGTATCTGCGTTGCCTTACTGGAGATCATCCTAAGCAATGGCTTCGTTGGTTACCTTGGGCTGAGTATTGTTATAATACACCTTTTCAAACTTCGCTACGTACTTCACCATTTAAAGTGGTTTATGGCCGTGATCCTCCAACCTTGCGTTCATATCAGCCAGGCAGCACACGACTGCCGACTGTGGATCAGTTCCTCCAGGATAGGGATGATTTTTTGGTTCACATTTGTGATCGCTTGCTTCTTGCTCAACAAACCTGTAAGTGGCATTACGACAAGAGTCATCGTGAATTAGAATTTTCGGATCGTCAATTGGTTTAGCTTAGTTTACACACTAGATCTACCGCTTCATTGTCTTTGTCTCCCAAAGGTAAATTCGGGCCTGTTATTTTGGGTCTTATCAAATTTTGCAGAAAGTTGGTTCTGTCGCCTATCGTTTACAATTGCCAGCAAAAGCGAAGATCCATGATGTGTTTCATGTGAGTATTGAAGCCGTTTATTGGTCCTTCTCCGTCATCACCACCACCGTTGTCGATACTTTTGCATGGTAGAGTTTGTCCCTCCCCGGTCCAGTGCACAACTGCAACCTCCGATCGAATTCATCTGCAGCAATCAAAGATCCTGACAGGTTACGGTTAGGGAGGAATAGCTCTGATACAATGTTAGATTTTGGGAGAGAGATTTTGCTATTCACAACTGTGCAACTTATTCACTAATTGAGAGGGTATATATAGACATTGTTACATGGGCCGAGAGAGAGAGTACAACGCTCTTAACAGATTGAAACCTTCTTTTGCTCAACGTCTTCCTTTGAGAGGCTGTGCTTTTTTTGAATGTCACAGAGGAACAAAACATTTTCCTTTATGCAATTTTATTACCCATTGAGGTTCTTTCTAATGTGCAGTGAATGGGTGAATTCTAGGATAATTATAACATAGGGAAGTTAATAGATTTTATATGAATTATGCAGGTGTCTAAAATAGCAAATTCACCAGTCATGTACATGCTTTTGATGGTGCGGTTGGTACTTTTAACTTCTTTTAAGAAAAGAAAAATGCCATCTCAACTTGTCTTATGGGGATCATCTTCAGAGTTTGTTACTAATTGACCAGTTTTTCTTTAAGAGTATGATTTTCAAGTTACAGCCTTTTGTTTAGAGAGGCCCCTGCATGCTGCAAAGTGCAGACATTAGTAGTGAAATATGATTGTTTATGTATACATATTATTTTGTGTCTAGATGCCTTTGATTTTTGCCTCTTGACACTTTCAAGTTTCAGTGCTGTCTATGTGTTTGGGTTTGCCAATTGAATGAATTGATAACTTATGACATCCACCTCTATTTTAGTGTCTGGTCAAAGGATGTCACAAGAGATTGCGTATTGTGCATACTATTGAGTTCAATGAAGGAGGAGCTAACATACAAATTGTAAGGGTTGCCGTGTATGAAGAACAATGGGTCAGCCCAGCAAATATCCATGTTGAAGAGTATGTTGAGTTCTGCTTTATTCATTGCTACAGGTTTATCCATCTTCTTTTCTGCTCATGGCATAGAACTGACTGCTACCAACAATCATGAATTACCAGTAGTTCAGTAGTTCTATATCGGTACTACAAATCCAGAAAGGACACAAGACGGTGTAAGTTGTAACAGAGGCCCTCTTTTGATTTAAACTGATTCAACCAAGGCTATTTAAAAGCTTGATTTCCTCTGGTTTGTTTTGTCCTACGAAGACATTCTTCTGTACTGCTCTTTGCAGCTTTGCGTGCCTTGTTCCTGATGATCTGCACCGTCTTCCACAACATATTGGTCACCTTGTATTTTGGTTACATAAACCTTCATGTCTCAACCAAAAAAAAAACAAAAAAAATCATCTTCTCCAAAAAAAAACATTCAGATTTTTTGTCGGTTAATGAACCTATATTGCTTCGGTTTCGCTGAACTCTTTAGAGCCAGTATGCAGTATGATTCCAAACTAGCGCCTCAGGTTCAAACAAACATAGAATTATGGGACATTCCTTGGGTTCTAGTTTCTGGTAGAGTCCTATATTGAATGGATGATTGGTTGGGTGCTTTGAACCTAAATCTTGGATTCTTGGTTCACCTGTAGCTGTATGTACTATGTAGACTAATGAGAGTAATTGCGAAACTTCAAAGTCCAAACAGGAGGCATTTTGGCTGAATAACTCCAGATTTATCTTTTGGGTGGGCGATGGACCACTTGAGTGATGATTTTTGAAAAGAGATACAGTTCCATGTGTCCAGGTGGATAGGCTGTTGTCTACTTTTGAACAATATTGCCGTGAAGAGTTTTTGATGGGCTTCATTTATTCTATGCAGCGATACGCCTGTTGATCTTAAACCTTTCTCTCAAAGAAAGCGGACCAAGCCATCAGAACTGACAGGCTCCTGGAAAGTGTATGAAGTCAGTGCAACACCAATTTTCAGTGAGGAAGTGCAAGAAATAGAGGGTGGTGCTTTATTTGTATACTTAAACATGGAGACCATGAAGAAGAGAACCCTGCCGGGGAGCTCAGTTTTCTTTGGGGAGGAGGAAATGCTCGACATGCAAGATGTCACCGTACTTTGGTTACCTGGCGGCGTCACTGCCTATGTTGATGTGGACAAAGACGGTATACTCTGTATTGGAGTTGGTTGGTACTCGGAAGAAGGGATTAATCTGGTGATGGAGAGAGACTATGGAACTGATGGAAAGCTCAGGGAGGTTCGCTGGAAAACTGAAGTCAAGCGCAGGTGGGATCAACCAGTTCCATAATAATTCAAGGAATCCGTTACTTCCCTTAAGTTTTATGCTTCTATTAATGTATATGGAGGTATGAGTTCCAAGAAAATTGTGCGCCAGTTGATGTACGTCCTAGATAAGTTGTAAAATTTCTTGCCTCGGTAAAATGTGCAGGCTTCGGTTTCATCAGTAAGAAAATGAGCTAAAAACAAGCTCATGGAAGGAGACTTAGGTATTTGCTTGCCATATTTTATGCTATAGAATGACTCATTTAAAATGACTAGTTAGGCCACTTGGTACGGAATTTGCTTAGAATCTTTGGGAGCTCACATTGCACTTGATCTAGATTTTCGCTGGGAGACAATATTTATGACCTTGGTCAGGGCAACTATATGTTTTATTTGGTTTGGATAAATTGATTGGTCTGAACATAACATTTGTGAGTAAAAGTTAGCTTCAACTACGATAAAGACAAATAATGGTACGAGGAATGTCAGGTTTCAGGCACTTTCTTGTACGAGGTGAACTAAAAGGTTCATTTCCCCCTTTTTAGTTCTCCATGCCAGATTGCACATGAAAGGCACCCGGCAATTGATAAAGTATGTAGAGAAGACGGAATTTAATAAGATCTGACATTATGTTTGTTTGGCTGCTTTAGATTGTCAGGATATTTTGTTTAGCTCATGGAGCAGATGTACATGCCCAGCTTTGGAACCATTTAAAAAGGAAGATGCAATCGAGCTACTTAAGAGTTCAGACCTAAAAAATGATGAACATTTTTTTTAACAAGGATAAACCCAGCATTTATATAAAGCTAATCACCAGTTTTTACAAGCAAAAGACAGAAGAAAAGAAAGTATCAAGCTGGGAAACCAGCTAAACTAGCTAAGCAATCAGGAGAAAACCAAAGGCCGACGTACACCCCCACAACAAAACATCTCAACCCATTCAAGGCTAACAGGCTATCGAGCGACTACAAGTCATTCAAGGATAACAAACTACTGAACCAATTACAAACTAAGGGAATCAACTAGTTCTGGTTTGAAGCACAAAAGACCTTCATCTAGTTCCCTATGCACTCTAGCAGATCTGCAAGCTTCCACCGATCAGTGTTTGTGAGGAGGATTTGCCATCGCTGCAAGCAAGATATGAGTTTGAACATGACTTCAATTGGAAATATAGGAAATATCATCTCAATAGCCCCTTTGTTCCTAATATTCCAAAGAGTCCAGGCAAGACTGCAAAACTGAGAAGACCAAAGGTATATTCATTAGCACCCCTTTTATCAAGCCACCCTAAGTGAAGATCATCAAGAGACTCTGGTACTCTTTCCCAAAGTAAAACCTTTTTGATACAATACCAAGCAAATTTTGCTAAAATGTAACGAAAAAATACATTTAGTGTCCTTAATCACCCCACAGAGAACACAATTAACTTCTCCTTTCCAGCCTCTAAAGCTCAGTTGCTCTGCTGTCTGAATCCAATTCTGGTAGGCCTGCCACAAGAAATTTTTCACCTTCAGGGGAATTCTACTTCTCTACAACCTTTGTAGTTTCCAACTGGTCACCCCACCATAAGCAGCATGTGTATATAAAGACTTGACTGAAAAATGCCCAGAATTATTAAGGCACCACTTCATTCTATCTCTGTCATACGTTAAAACCACCCCATTCAACAAATATTTCAAACCATCCCACTGAAGATTCTCCCCACTCACAAAATTTCTGACAAAATGAATGTTCCAAACCCCTTCCACCCAACAATTAGCCACACAAATATTAGGATCCCGACAGATCCTGAAAAGCTTATCAAACCTAACTTTCAATGGACATTGATCAATCCACATATCTCTCCAGAAAGAAATAGATTTACTATCTCCCAAAACATGATTAACCCCACATAAGAACAAATGTTTCACTTTATGAAGACTATTCCAGAACTGAGAACCTTTAATAGATTTAGTAACCCAGAAATCCTTTGTTGGAAAGTACTTAGCTGTAGGATCAGATACGACAATTAGAGGGGAGTGAATGATTGTAGTGCCTTCTTTTTCAACTTAACAAAAGAATCTGTTCTAGATTCAATCCGACCACTGAATACTACATATTCGTACGAGGTGTCTCCTTGTTGTCATGGTCGAAATCGCTCGATATGCTCACTTGATCGATTCTCATTGACGACAATCGGGTGAAGCGACGATGACGTCGGCGAAGATGAAGTTGACCTAGTAGAGAGAGTTACGACCACCTAGTCGAAAGAGTTCGACTGTCATATTTCTTCCACCCTTCGACTTGGAAGATTCACACACTATAAAGGACAAAAGCAGATCGAAGACGATGGTCGAGAACAAGTCGAAGACTACTCAGAACAGAAACTAGTTTAAGATTGATCAACACAAGAGCTTATCGAAAACAGAAGAACAAGCAGTCAGCGATGAAAGAGAACAAGTCGAACACAATGTCCAGAATCACACGTTGGTAGAAATGACAAATCTTTCTTGAAATGTATCTGATCTGTTATTACTCGAACATGTTCCGTGGCTACAAAGTGCTCTCACGGCACCCCTCAAACCCTAACACAAAATACCAAAAAACTCTCTACTGAAAGTCGCCGCCGCCAAAAGCCTCCCACGACCACGCGTTCCTCTTAACCTCTTCGGCCTTTTATAAGTTAGGGCCCTAAACCGTGTCCTTATCAACACGAACATATAATCCCATCTCTTCCGTGAAATAAGGGAACCGAAACCCCTCAAATCACGATAATATCTCTAAACCTTCCGGTTATGAAACACCTTTCATAACCCTTTACGTGTCCAAGCCTCCAGGACGACACCTCCTGTAGCTTCGACCACGGATCATGCATTCACCTTTGACCTCCATGTGCCCCACCGTGAGAACGATCACCTCGTGACATCCACGACCACTTGAACCTTGATTTTCCCCCTCCAAGTTCCGGTCTTCCTCGTCATCGACCACGACTGTCTCCACGCTCAACCTGCACATGCAAAGATCAAAGAACGTTTTCCTAGCACAAGTTCTCCAACTTGACCAATATCAGTTTACATACGCATATCACACTCAGATGTATCAATAAACACAAGTCAAATTATTCACGACCATAAATTCTAACTCTCAGAACACAAATCGCGACAACTTTGTAAAACTGGTCGTACCACTATGTACACGCCGGTTATACTGCTGGCCAACCAGACACGAGTACTCAAGGTACTCGAAGAAAACAAGTATTGAATCACTCGAAGCCTACGACCACTTACCCGAAGCGTACGACCACTTACCAGAGGCCTACGACCACTTACTATAAGCGCACGACCACCAAGCACGAAGTCTACGACTGCAGTCAATCGACCATCGACCAGACATTGTAGCTTTCGACCATCGATCAAACACTGTAGCTTTTCGACCATCGACCAAACACTGTAGCTTCTTGACCTTCGACCATGCAACTTCGGCTGCCCTTAGTACTCGATACACACCTCGACTTACGACTGAGTACATTACTCAGAACTCTACCACTCGATACTCAGATCTACAGTACTCGGAAAACTAACACTCACTACTCGGAGCTACAGTATTCGTAGATACAATACACGGAGCTACAGTACTCTAAACTGTATCACTCGGTACTTGAAGCTAAAGTACTCTGAGTCCAGTCGAAAAGGATCATCGAGTATCACCGATTAGACCATTCGATACAAGACATGATCCGACCATTCACTTTGAAAATCCAACAACTGAAACTTTCACAACCACAAATGTCAAGACAACTTAAATGTCAATTATTCATCATCACAAAGTCTACGACCAGTCCACCTGGTCTAACATTAGCCTATAAGATTCTAAATCACAATTCATCTCTAACCTGCTCAATCTTCCAAAAAATGATGAACATTGCAACTTAATTTACAATTTGAAGCCTGATTTCTCTATTGACCAAGAGATCGCCTGTAGTTTTAGCGATCAATGATGTTAGACAGGCAGGGACTATAACAACAAAGTATTTAGCATGAGCATGAGAGGATCATACCATTTTGCAATGCTTTTATTTCAATAGTACTAGTCAAGTGCCCGTGCGTTGCAACGAAAAATGCTTACAACAGAGCCAAACTCCCTATTATCATTCATAAGTTAATACCTCCATATCTTACAACAGAGCTAAGAAGGTTTCCTTGTTGTAGGTTTTACTAAACAACCATGGAAAATAAATTTATACGTCAAACATATTCAGATGACGAAAATAGGCAATTAATCACAAAAGAACATGAAGATGTATTGATTCTTTCAGTTCACCTCATTGATGTTGCATGTATGTTTTCAAAATGATTGCCTCCGCTAAGTAAAAAAACGAAGAAAAAGAAAATGACGATGAGACCAATAGGGGAGAATTTTGACAAACTAGAACATATCATCGTCAGGGGGGCACAGAGGTATCCGAGGTAGGAACACCTCTTCAATAATTTGTGCACATATATTGAATATCACATGAACCTGATCCTTGTTGTAAAAAAATTAATTGACCCAATCAACTACAACAAAATAATCCATTCAATACAACAAATCCAAGGAACTGGTACATGCTATAAAACTTTATACATTCCATTACAACAAGTTTTGTACATCTAGCTAGCTGCAACTGAGTTTACAACCTTTGCAACTTTTGATCCCTTTGCCTTGTACTCATTCACGTCAACACCATAGGCATGGTAATACAGTTTCCACACACAAACCAAAACACAACCATGATTAAAATCTAAAGATTCCAAGAGAAACTTCACCAGCTTGTTATCGTACTCAAACTTGTTCTCGCGAGTTATATGCTAGAAACTAAAATGCTGGAGTTCAGCTCCAAGCAAACTCCACAATTTGTAATGTTGCAGATCATGCATCCCAGATAACTGAAACCAAAAATAAAGAGTACCAGATTTAAATTTCTAAACCAACAAAAACCTCACATTACATCCTTCCCAAAAAGAAAAAAATGTCACATATATGGGTTCACTTGATTGAGTCCAATCAAGAGGGAGAAAACTACTGTAGACATATAATTCCATCCAAGCTGCAATGCCCGATGGTGACCCTTTTACTTGAATGGAATATTTCCTCAAAAATGACTATGATTAATGGTTATAGTAATGAACTAAGCCAATAGTGAACCAACCAAAAAATATTCTGAATGCAGGGCATGACTAAAATGTGTCTTACTTGGCCAAACCTGGAACATTCTTCTTGAACATCAGCTATAATATCCAAATCAAGATCAGTTAGTTTGGGTCAAACCAAAGGGAGACACAAGCTCCTCCGGACCAATATAGAATAACAAAAATAATAATTGCCAGTAAAAAAAGAGTAGCAAAAACGCAACCTCCACAACTGGATCAAACATATTATGAAGCAATAGGCATCCACTGGGTGGAGACATCTCAATGTGTTGGGTAGCGGTAACCAGAAGAGATGCCCCAGGAATTGAACTAAGACCAGGCACTATCGGCCATAACACGGGAGTAGCAGCTGGAGGAGCACCAAGAACTGATAGTCTGATGCAGGCTATAATGTCATGGAAGTGTTCACACCAGTTGTAACACCCTGGCTATTCGGAAGCCAAGATGTCACGCAAATCTAATAAATACTAAGAATATACAATAATACCAGGTTAATCAGGCTCAATTAACAATATTCCATAAGGAACGACGATAAACGATTAACAGTTTCATGGGGAGGAATGGAAAACATTCATAATAAAACGTACGGTAGGCATTACCAAAATTGGATTATTACAATTTGGAAATTTATCAAATAGTTGACATGACTGAAAGATAACAATAGTTAACCTGGTTTGATAAAGGTGATGTGCAGCGTGCTGGACTACCCCTCAAAAGGTCTTGCCTTCTTCCTCATTTACCTAAATAAAATATACAAAGCAAGGATGAGCCAAAGACTCAGCAAGTAGTTTAACGAATAACAGAAACATTAAGCGAATAAAGCAATCACAATCCACTTGTGAAAAAACATCTCTGAACATATATGGGAATGAATGGAATGGAATAATGCAATGAAGGAATGGACTGCTCACAACTTATACCGGTATAGTGAGTGACACACCCGTCGGTATTCACTTAAGCCCGTACTTAACAAAGTACGGGGATCTCAAATACCGTATGAAGAACATTTCATACGGGTGTCCAACATTGCCCACATTGGAGTGGTGGGTCTACGTGCCCATTCTGGAATTGATGGGACTTACAAATTTCCACTTCCGTGGTCCAAATGAATCGATGCATGAACATAATGCATTGTTATGAAATGAACGACTATCACACGTCAATAGGGAATAACACAGGACATACAAAGCATATGAAAACAAGTCTAGTGGTACAGCCACAAGCAATATCGTTATTTAATAATATCAGACAAGGTACTTGCCTTCCACGCTGTGATGTGTTAGGAGGCAACAAAGGTGTTTCTCCACTGACTGCCCCACCGCCTACACAAATAATTATTCAAAATAATAATAACAAGACATGACGTGACTACAAGTGTCTTATCATAACCCTCTAACCAACCCACATAAACAACGGCTCCAAAAGACGATCTAACTATTCCGCCAGATTTCAGCCCTTCTGATCGATGGCACGAGAAAAATTATAATTAAATATATGTAACTCATAACGACTTGAAACTAGTTCTCAATTAATCTTAGCGAACCAGGCTACAAAACTCTAGTTGATGGGGTTCTTTGATTCAGCCAAAACAGTGGGCTAAATAACATTTGAAAGCAACTGACAGACATCTGCCTAGATTACAGAACAGTAGTAAAGAAAATGATGTAACTTTCATTCTACTGATCCAATAGAGGTGATCTTTATCAACTTAGAAATATTATTTAAAGGGCTACAAAAACCTAGTTGGGTGGAAGTTCTGAATCTGACTCTAACGAGATCAAAACCGAGGAACAAACCGACAGTCCCCAGATCCAAGACAGACAGAACAACGCGCGGTTAAAAATTCATATCTCCTTAACCGTAAGGAGGAATTTCGTGATCTCGGTGCCAAAAGAGAGCTAACGACCTGAGGAACAAAACTCTAGAAGACTAAAATACCAGATTCTGCCTCTAAGATGCCGAAACTTGGCGTACAACTCACTGGACAGATTGGATCTACAATCAGAGGCAGAACGAATCTACTAATCAAATCAAATTCTCGACTCTTATGGAATCAAACAGCAAGAATAGGCTATGGTTACCCTTGTAGACCCGTGGGACGATGTTGATCCGCTGCCCAATGGTCTTCCTCACTCCTCCTCTCTTCCCTCTCCAAGGGCCGGCCACAAGGAAGACGACCGACGGCCGGTGACGACGGCAGGAGGGAGCGACTTCGGAGGGGGTCTTGGGGAACAACACCGGGGATCACCGGAGCTGCCAATACAGGGGAGAGGCGGCAGCAAAGAGCAGCAGGGGCGCCGATTAGGGAAGATGGAGGTGGCGGCCAAGGGGGAGGGAAGTGGGAGAGGTGGGGGCGGCTAGGGTTAGGGAACCCCCCAATTGGCCGGCCACCACTTGGGCCATCTGGGCCACGGCCCGTGGCCCAGGTTGCCGAGTATTTTCAGTTAACCCCCTCTCTCGACAGGTATTTTCACTTCTTTAACTGCCTCGAATTTCCCGACTTCTCCCTATTCAATTCCAGAATATTACACCAGTAGCACCCATCCCAGCAGTCAAACTGTAGTTAGACAAATAAAAGTACAAAGTTAAGGGAGATGCATTAAATAGAGATACCGAGAGAGTAAAGGAGGAGCGATATGCTTATAATAAAACTTATGATGTGAACATGTTTTTTTGAACTTATAAGAAAGAACAAATTCAAAGTATTAAGTCTATAGTTTCTAATCAGATGCTCAGGTTTTTTATATTTGCAAGAGACTGACACCATAAGAATATTAAGGTAGTGTAAAAAGTTATCATATCTCAAGTAATCATCATTTAGCAGTCAATGCGATTGACATTAGATGTTAGCACTGCAATAAATTGAATATTTCAACCAAACCACTGTACACCAAATAATTGGAGGAGGTCCTTGGAGAATGACCTTGACAAGCTAGATTTATATGGAAACAGTGTTGCTGTAGTGGTGGATGAATCCTGACGATAATATAATAGAGGTCAATAACAAAAGATTTGGATACAAATGAAGGCACTCTTACAGGCAAGATAACGCACGTCCTAGAAATTTTAACATTCTATAGTAATCAATGTTGAACTGAAGGTTTTGTAGCCCACATACACAAAATAAGCAATTTAAGGAGAACTGATATCCATCCACACACATCAGTAACCATCGACAGTTGTCTGTCGCTACTATGCCCCACTTCCAATATCAGAAGTTTAGAACTATCATGAGCAGTTATAATAGAATTTAAGATAAGCTTAAGATAAGCTATGCTAAAAGCTCCAACTCAAATGAGAGAATATTTCAGTTGGCATCATTGTTTAGTTTGCCAGATATGACTTGTATATACCACATGTTGTCTGTGTCCACAATCCAAGTAAAACAATGAAAGGATGATATAAATAAATTATAAAATAATAGAAAAAAAGATGGTTTTGAATGTGATTAACTTTTTGCAATTTCATAGTACCTTTTCTGGATCACTAAATAACTTACAAAAATGGAGTTATATGAAAGATAGGAAGAAGGAATGTAATGTAGTTAGATTGACATAGTAACATCAAGAATATTCTGGGAAGGACGGTATAACTAGGACATCAAAATGATATTTTATCCCATCAATCTCACATAAATATACCTGGTTGTAGTGCAACTACGGTCCAACTTCTGCAACACAAAAGCTCTCGAGCTAGCATTCAGTGCCTACATACATGATACATCACCGGACATGTCATACACATGAAAAGAAATATTGTAGAAGCTATATATGTAACATTTGACAACAGCATAGCCTCAAACATTCCTCTGCTCTCCCACTGGTGTTACAGTAACTGATTCCTCAGAATCAACAAATGATCATGTCATCATGGAAAGATGTATTGGCGTGTTAAAAAGCAAATAGGAATATGTGCAATTGCGCATAACCAATGTTTATCAACTTATTATATCTAGATAATAAATATGGAAATAGTACTTGAAATCTTCAATACCCATATTCGATAACCTTTTTCAAAATTTTGATGCAGAGTACGAATATACATAATGTCCAAAATAATAGTACTTAAACCAAAAGAGGAAACATATACATATGAAAATTCCCAATAATAAAAATGTCTCACAGAAATGACACCCACTAAGCCTCCACCATCATCATCCAAATCTCCAGTAGTTGCTCCACTCACTTGCACTCCCTCTTGGTCCGTCACAGCTCAAACCTGGTACAAGATATTACCATAATGTCAGGCAGTGATCCCTTATATTTGAGCTATTGAAACAACAAGAGGAATGCTAGTAACTCATAAGAAAATGCTTACCTTAATTACTCTTCCAACAATATCAAGTTGCCCATTTAAACTCTGAGCAGCTTTTGCATCTTCAAGGCATGCAAACTAAATGATGTTACCAAATTCAAACATAAAGCATGAATCGTTTGAGACAAATTGCCATTGAAAAAAATTACTGAATAGCCAACAGTTTTTATTACGCATCTAATGGATGGTGTGGTGCATATGAAAACTCCATATCACTAATGATAGCATAAATTATGTGGCATACCTTGAGACGTTTAGAATCAGGGAAAGAAATTCCATATACTCTCTATAGTATATGGAATTATGGTAATATCTTGTTGCCATAATGATATTCTAATATAGATGGGAATTTTTTGCCCTAAAACTGATGAGTTAAAGTAAGTGGCAATTAATGCGACAGTTTGCACACATTAGTATCTGTAAATGGTTCACAAATCAGAATTGCAATTCTCTATTGGAATGTTGTAGAACACAGCTTGTGAACAAAATATCTGATACCCCTTGCACGTGAATGGCATGTCAACAAGACATACAAATTACGGGGCAACCAATATTTGACAACCACTGTATTCATTTTAAGCAATGAGAAAACAGGAGGTGCAAAACAGGGGATCAAATCCAAATGCACATCAAACAAGAGATATTTTTTGTTTTGCGCAATTAAAGCCTAAATCAACTAGTCTTTACTAAGTGCACCAACAATATACAAGAAATGAAGACTAGCAAGCATACAAAGATATATAAGCAATTAATGTAAGTAATGTAAATTGCTCAAAGTAAAGCACAAGAACAAACTACAATAGACACGATGATGTTTTACTGTGGTATTCAGAGACTTGCCGGTCTCCCCTAGTCCACGTTGAGGTAAGCTCAACTGTGTTGGACCGACTCCTCAATTGAGCCAACACCACCGAGGTAAGTCCAACCACTTGGACCGGTTCTCACAACACGAACCAACACCTCGATCTACTCGGGTTGCTCTTGCTCCACTCCGGAGATGGCGAGCACCGAACCACTCATAACCACGCCGAGCCTTCTCACAAGCTTCTTGAGAAGATCACCGGTCCATGACGCCTCCACGCCGTATAGGTGTCGACAAACACAAAGAGTAACAAGTCTACGACTTTCACTTGAACTAATCAGGTGTCTAAAGCTCAATGGATACACAATCTACTACCCAAGGCAACACATGCACTTAGGGTTTGCTCTCCAAGCTCGCTAAGTGCAACACGTGCACATAAGAGATGAGAGGGTTTGCTCTTTGCTCAAGAGAATGAATTGAGGTGCCAAAGATTATTTTTCAACTGGCCAAGGTGGGTATATACAGCGTACACACAAAAACTATCCATTGTAAGCAAAAATGCTGGAAAAAAATAGCACAAGCGGTACTACCGCCGTTCAATGGCCGGTACTACTGCACCTACACGACAAGCACAGTAACGGCTATATCAGATGAGAAACTAGCCATTGAAAAATGCAGTGCGGTACTACCGCCAACCAATACGCGGTAGTTCCGATCTTCGGTCATTCCGTTTCTGAAGGACGGTACTACCGCTTCCACTTAGGTCCAACATATGACACCTACTGGAAAAAAAACATACCGCCGCTCGTTTTTTTTTGAATTACCGATCTGCGGTAGTTCCGCTCAAAGCACAGTGGTACTACCGACTTTCAAAGAGCAAACCAAAACTTCAAAATGTGTCGTTCTGTAAAAAACGTACCGTAAGGATTTCGGTACAACCGACTTGTGGTAGTTCCGCCCAAACAACTCCGGTACTACCGCACTTCCAAGAGAGCAAAACAAACTCGAAAGCATCTCTCTGGAAAATACGTACTGCAGGATTTTCGGTCTATCCGGGTTGCGTTAGTTCCGCTCCCAGCACGTCGGTACTACCGCACAGCGGTAGTTCCGCCTTCTTAACGTCGGAACTACCGATATTCCTGATAAAAGCTCAATTTGTAAAACACATTTGCCAATTGACATGCAATTCAAACAAGAGTTAAAGGTAAGATTCTCAACAAGTTGCAAAATATATTTGCCAACTTTTAGAATCACAACACAAGAAATAAGATACATGGACTTAAACTATTTGCAAAACATATTTGCAAACTCAAGTCGCATGCTACAAGAATCATGCATGAGCATCAACTATTTGCAAAACACATTCGCAAATAATAGCATCATGCCACAAGGCTAAGGTGCATGGACTTCAACCATTTACAAAACACATTTGCAAATTATAGTCTCATGCTACAAAGATTAAATGCATGAGCCTCGGCTATTTGCAAAATACATTCGCAAATAAGAGCACCATGCATAGATGCGTTGGAAATATGCTCTAGAGATAATCATAAAGATGATTATATTTCATTATATTCATAACATTGGGTAATATGTTATCTTATTCCTAGAATAATATCAACAATATTTATTATCAAGTATGCGACTTGATTGTGAAACTCTATATTTACACGATGATTATTCTTAAACGTTCCCTGGTCGGAAACATATGAGAACACATATGAATATACTAGCATATGTATTAGTTGATGACTATGTTTCAGAACTCATGGATATGGAGATATCAAACCAATAATATGGACACATGTTAGAGAACATGGTGTTGGAAAAGACCCACCTTGAGATATTGTTGAGATTGTTATGATTCTATGTATCATTGGTTGGTCTCAAGCAATGATGATGTATAATCCTTAGACCTGATATTAGCATGGTTTTCTACATGTGTAGTAGCACTCTTAGGGGTTGCCAAACGTTACTCATAACTAGGTAGTTATAAAGGTAGCTTTCGGGTATGCTATGAAATATGTGGAGGGATATGACTGGTGGGATATGGGATTTGCCCCTCCTAACATAACAGGAGAGATGTCTCTGAGCCCCTCATTATGGTCGAATAAAGAGAGTGCATGGCCATACCAGTAGTGATCGAAGTGTCGACCACATGAAGTTATTCGACACTTGATCGAGAAAGTATTGAACAGTCCATGGATGATACAACGCCTCACCTGGAGTTCAACCAGATATCGTGAGGCAAAGGGAGAATACACGAGAATGTCTTTCAGTTCGATCAGATACAGACTAGTCGTATGGAGATACGAGCTGGTCAAACATGGTCACTAAGTGGTCAAAACCTTGTCGTAAGGAGTTACAAATTGGTCGAGACCAAATATGAACTGGTCGTATAGAAATATGAGCTGGTCGTTAGTGATATGGACCTGGTCCTAGATCATATTGCATTAAGATTCGTCTGATATATTCTATGTGTGTTTGGAAATCGTTATGTGTTGCTAGGTACCGCTAACAACTAGTGGTCGGAAAAGAGTTTTTGAGTCACAACTGATTACACATGAACCTATAGGGTCGCGCACTTAAAGGGCTAGGATTTGTTTTGGATGGTGATCCGAATTCTTGTAGGCCACGAATTCCTAATGGGCCTCAAGTACGAGACCCATTATGGATGCCTATAAATAGAGGGGCGGTGGCAAGGGGTGTGATGATCTTTTAAAGAACTCCTAAAACCCTAATAGTCACGCCTTCCTCAACCACGCCACCGGTGCTAGCAGTCCAGTGCGTGCTGCCCCTGCCTCGTGCGTGTGGATACCTTGGAGGTGTTGTTGCGAAGCATCAGCGCTAGGACGATCCACAACTCGTGACGATCACAGGAGCAGGAGGAGAAGATGCGCGGTGAGTACGACTACTCGTAGGAGAAAACGTGCGGCAAGTACGACCACTCGGAGGAGAAGACGCGCGGCGAGTACGACTACTCAGAAAAGAAGACGTGTGGCGAGTACGACTATGGCCGCATCAACTCACTACATCGACTCTACTTCCACTACGAGTCGGCTCGTCTAGTGGTAATCTTGTGATCTATTACTAGCGGAGGTTCCTTGGTTGCGCGGTAAAATTTTGTTTTGTGCTATCGTAGGCTTCCCGCGATCCTTCAGGATGAGCTAGAGCAAACACAATCAACACATGACTAAGTCATGCTACTAGTCAAAACCCCTTTTAATAGTACAGCAACCTATACTAGCAATCCGGTCTTCCAACCAAACACCAAGACTGGTAAAAATCTAGGAACACATCCTTAGCCCTAGCTAGTCATACCGTTGCCTTAAGCATCTTCTTGAAGCTTGATGACGCACATCTTCACTTCAAGTCCGGGTCCTTGGCTTTGATAATCATCAACACATGATGATTTCTTTTACTTCGGGATCCTGACTCGATGCTCATCAACTCATGATGACATCCTTCATCCTGAGTCTTGATATACATCAACACATGATGCATCCTTTACTTGACCTCCATCAACACATGATGAGTCTTCTCTTGACTTGATGATCAACCCATGATCATCTCCTCTTCTTGAATCATCATCTACACACGATGATTTCCTTTTCTTCTACTCTTCATACGCATCAACACATGATACATCCTTTACTTGAACCTTGACTTGATGACGATCAACTCATGATGTCATCCTAAGTCTTCATCACTTTGGAATATAAACTATTCATCCAACTCATGGAAAACGTTAGTTCCACAATATGATTATCATTAATTACCATATCATACCATTTACTCATAATGGTGGGACAAGATACTTTAACTTTCTCTCTTTGGTAATTGATGATAATCACTTCAATTTCGCATAATTGAATGTAGATAAATGAGTATATATGAACTACACAAGTTTTATATACTCAAGGATATGTTTCAAAGTAAAGATCCTTAATGTATATATGGAGAGCGGAATATGGATCAATACTACTGAAACCCCAAAATATAGAGTGAACCCCCCCCTCTAAATGTGTCATGCACGAATGTGTAATAAGAACATATGCACATATTCAAGTTATACTTATGATGGAGTTCAACCTATATTTTGGATCCAAGGAATGCAACAATATATAAGAAATATGATGCCGAATGCATACCTCATTGAATTTCACCTTTATATCCAAATGAGACTACACACTAGATATAACAATAGAAATGTTAGTCTCACAAATAGATTTATAATTAATCACTAAAATACTCTATTAACACATAATGGCGGGTCTAGATCCTTCAGTGAGGAAGGTCACCATGGAAGGTGCAAAGGCAAGACCTCCGGCAACATTGGTGGAAGAATATGCTTCTAGTGCCTACCCTTCCAAGATGTTCGCCGATGCACGTATGATCTCACTAACCAATCTCTGCATTTCATTTCTTGAGAGATCAAAACTTGATGTCAAATTGTCAATGTCACTAACTTTTGCTTTCCTTTCTTTGGTTGAGCTCGAAGCTGCATGACAATGCCAACTTCTGAACTTACCTAGTAGTGCACAAATAATGATGCATGAAAGATTGAAATTTCTGTCCATTGAATAGAGATGATGATTCGATGCTCTAATCAAGTTATTATTATTTGTATGTGTTTGTATTCTTTGTTTATCTCTTAGAACCATAGCAGCACTTGGGTTTGATGACAGTAGAACAAAGTTATACACTCAATGTTTTGGTTGTCTTGACATTTAATCGGTATTAATCATTTTATATCTTTTCTTTTGGAGCCCTTGTATCTGAGGAACTATCCTACAAAATTAAAGCTATTGATGGTTACATGAAATTCTTTGGGGTGATCTTTTTTGAAGGTGACTTCAAAAAAATGTTTGCTTTAACCTTGTGCCATTAAATTATTTGCAGAGTCCCCTGATGTTTGTACTCTGTTTAAGCAGAGTTAATTCTTGGGTTAGCTAGGTGAATTTCCAGAACCATGAGTAGCATCCATTTTGAAGATATGTTTCATTTCAGTTGGTTGAAAGCATAGCTGTCTTACTGTGGATTTCATGGGGATATGCTCCAGATCTTAGGATGATGTGACAATTGGCAATGGCATTTACGGTTTGTCGTTTCACGCGTTTTCGACAAAGTGTCAGGCTTACTGAACAGGGGCGGTCCGACCGGTTCTTGCACGGCGGTCCGACCGCTCCCAAATCGGTCGGACCGGCCATGTGGGGCGGTCGGACCGGCAGTGACCAAAGTGGTCAAAACAAGCTGGGCCAAAAATAGGTGTTGTAGGCAAGTGAGGGGATCCCAATGCACTTGGTCTCATGATTTTGGAGTCTTGATAAGTTCTATTGGATTTAAGTTTCCAGAAGGTTTCGGTTTTTGAGGGTATGAAATTCGGCTAAGTCCCTGGTGGCGGTCCGACCGGCTCACAGGGAGGTCCGACCGCCAGAGGGGCGGTCCGACCGGCTCACCTGGAGCGGTCGGACCGGTATCCACTGATCATCGGCCAACCGTGGCGATCTTTGTTATGTTAGGTCAAGTACATGGGTTCCATGGCATATGTTTTGCATGATGCATGTTTTGACTAACATGGGTCAAGTTTTGAAGAACTTGTTCCCGAATTCGTGTTTTCTTATGCGTGGTTGTGCGGGTTGCTTGGTGGTCAACGACGGTCAGCGGCGAGGAGGATCGGGACTAGACTTGGAGAGTTGAGGTCGAGCGATCGGCGATGCGGGTGAGTCAATGACTCAAGCGTGACACAAGATGGACAAGGGTGACCTATTGGCAAATCCATGGCGCATGGTGAAGCGGTTTAGGTCAAAGGTTAAAGACGGCGCTTTGCGAAGCGTGCGTGTGTGACCCGTTTGTTAGTGGGCCTTAACGGGAGCCCAATGGAGTCAAACCCTAGGAGTCTAGGCCTCCACTATAAATAGGGGGAGGTGGTGGCTGCACCATCTAGCTCCTCTCTCTCTCTCGCCTTTTTATGTTTCAAAACCCTAATTGTCTTTAGGGGAGTTGAGGTGGAGGCAAGGGCTCTTGATGGTTTGTGGTGAATTTCGTGATCTTTGATTGTCCACTGATCCATGATGGTGTGGATGTAATCCAGCAACAATCACGAAATCAATCTATGCAAGGTTTGCTTGAGATAAGTCTCTTTTCGTTCTTGCTTTCAATTTCGTGTTTTTAGGGCTTTCTTTGATCCGCGAGTTTGTGATTGATTCTTTCACGTGAATTAGCTTGCTGTGATATGTGTGAATCTATCTAGCATCATCTTGATCATCAATCCTCACGAACAAGCTTTAGGATCAAGTTTTCGTTCTTGCGGTTTTAGACCTTCATTAATCAATTGGCAATTGCTCAAGATCGTTCCAAGAATTATCATAATATTCGATTGGAATAGGTCCTCAATAGCATATAGAAGGTGTGTGCAAAGTTTCATAAAGATTAGAATTGAGAATCAAAAGTTTCACCTAATTGCAACTTCGTCATCGGTGATTTTCTTGTTGCGGATCGGTTCGAGTCGGCCGGTCGGACCTTTGTCATCACCGGTCGACCGATTTTGGGCGGTCCGACCGCCAAGATAACGCCGGTCGACCGCCCGTGTCGGTCCGACCGATTGGGTCCAATGATCGGACCGCCCGTCTTGTGAGTCTTTGCAATCTTAGTTGATTTTGTAGCATTGCTTAGGGGTTAATTGGATTCAATACTAGTCTTCCATTTGTCTTGGTATATTGATCTTCATAGCTTTCTAATAGCTCTTTGGAGTGAAATTGTATTGAGTTCATAATTTGTGAAAAAGTGAGCGTGCTCCTATTCAACCCCCCCCCCCTCTAGTCGCCTTTACGGTCCAACACTTACCAAACATGAGTTATCTGTCATTCATTTTTTTCGTCAAGAATATTTATGTCATAACTTGGATTCCAGATGCAGTGTATTCAGGATTTAGTGGACACATTCATTTACATGATCGAATATGCAATTGTTGATTTGTGTTAACTGTCATATATTTCTCTTGCATGTATTTGTCTGTGAAAATGATTGTCAACAAGAGTCATGTCATTATCACCTTTTCATTTAAGATTTGCATGAACACTTGAAGTTGGAATGCGTGATTTATTTTCCTCATCTTTGCATACAAGATATTTGCATTAGTTGTTTAGTTCCCTCTGTTTGACATACAAGATTGTTACTTCTTTATTTTTGGGTGGGGGTGCCTAACACTGCCGATGCCGGCCCCAAGCCCAGGAAAAAGTGGAGGGGTGTGAATTATTTATGTAATAATTGTTTATCTTAATAATTATTTATTATAATATTTATTCATTGTAATAATTATTTATTGTAATAATCGCGGTAGATGTCGTTAATTGCGATAATTGGTGCGTTAATTGTTGTCAATTGCGTTAGTTTATCCTTAATTATCAGCAATTATCGTTAGTTCATGATAAATAATGTCAATTGTGTTAATTGGAGTGTTAGTTGTCGTTAATTGTTGTTACATGTTAATTGCGTTAACCGGCATCAAACAAGCCATTACCGTCCTCAGGGGCATTTCAGGTATTTTCCATCACAGAAGCTACAGTCATCCTACCTAAAAGTCAGACAACCAAACACCAAATATCTTCATCCCAACCGTTCAGCCCGCAACCGTTCAGCCCTCCAGCACAGTCGGAAGCCGCTTTTCAGAAAAACCACAACCGTTCCAAACATGCCCTTAATCTCATCCCTGGTCTGGAAGCCCAAAGATGGAACATCCGTACCATTTCTATTGAAGATCCATGCATTGCGTTCCTTCCAAATTAAAGATTTTTTTGTAAATGATATTAATTTTATAAGATAATTACAAAAAATAGTTGAAAATAATAATTACGAAAATAAGCCCATGTCGCAATTTGAAACGACGAAATTGGTCGGTCGCCATTCAAATTGGCGATAGTATCCCTGTTGCCTGTTGCCAATTAGAACAATGCTGAGAGAGAGCTCTGTCGCTAATTGAACTGGCGATGGGCCAATTTCACCATTCCAATTGACGAGATGAACATGTCGTCAGTTCAATTGGCGACAGGAACCTGTCGCCAATTGGAATGGCGAAATGACTATATATATATATATATATATATATATATATATATATATATATATATATAGAGAGAGAGAGAGAGAGAGAGAGAATTCAGCATAAAGATTTCGTGTATTTCATGAAGTTTTTTGGTAATACCTTGAAGTGTCCACGTAGGTCGGAATCCAAAATTAGAGAAGATAACGAAATGTGAAATAGAGAATGCGAGATCGGTGATGCAATTTGAAACGTGAGTTCGGCAGCGCAACAACACAAACATCCCCATTCGAAGAGAAATAGAAAGAATATTAGGGTTTAGGGTTGACATGCGCGTTGTTGTCCCGATTGTATTGTTCGTGGAACCGATTCCTCCGGGAATAGATTGTGTAATATTTAATAATCGGAATATTTGTGAAAAGAGATTTAAGTTTGAAAGACTTCGTAATTTAATTGCGACTTACATGTCGCGTTGGGTTTGGTTACGTACATTAGAAACGACAACATGCATGAATTAACAAACCAAAATATACTTGTGATACATGTGCGCCTTTTTTTTAATAAAAAAGGTTGATTGGAACGAAATTGATTAGTCCCGGCGACCCATCGGTCCCTTCCCCTTGTCTCTGGACTGCCGACGGCAGCGACCAGTCTCGAAGTCTGCCAAATTCTGCGAGACGGGTTGGACAATTGAATGATGTTAGGATAGCACAACGTAAAGCCAAATTAATAATCAATATGCAAATTCAACATAACTCACCTCTTCAATTCAGACTGCGCTTGGGCGACGGGGAGTGTTAGGACGGCCGTCGGCCTCACTAACAGGAGCCTTCCCCTTGTGCACCGCGCGCTCGGCCCGGTCGTACTTAGCTTCCTGTTCAGAGGTCCTCCATCACCACCTTGCTTTCCTGTGCTCCTCTGGTACCTTTTCAGTAGGTTCGGGTACATAAAATTTCTAGCGTTTGAAGGTCTCGGCCCGCATCACATAGTTCAACATGCACTCTGCTCGATGAATGCCCTATCGTACATGTCCGAGCCGCTGATTCATTAGAAGAAGTTGTATCGCATCTCCGGCTGCCATTATGCACATATATAGTTAGTGATTTGTGGACTAAAACGTAAGATGTGAAAAATATTTGTGTATGCAAGATTCGCTCACATGGTTACCTGTACACACAAGAACAAATATTATCGAAACATGAAACTAGTATAATGTAAGTTGTACATAAATTAATATTTACATGGCATAACTGATTTTGTCGATAAATCACAATGATATTACAGAACATTGAGCACAACGTTCTCACATATTTTGTCATCAAAACACAACAATATTACAAAGCATTTAGCACCACATCATCACATATTTTGTTTATAAATCACAATTATATTACAAAACATTGAGCACAACGTCATCACCTAGTTTTAAAAAAAATCAAAATGATATTACAAAGCATTGAGCACCACATATTTCAACAAAACAAACCTTTCCTGTGGCTGCAACCTCAACATCTGTCATGTCGATCGCCTCGAGTGGGGAGGTAGGCCCCCTGCCCCCTGCCCCATATGGAGGGCACAACAAGAAGAGGAGAGAGAAAAGAAGAAGAAAAAGGGAAAACAAAAAAATCTAGTAAATTTTCAAAAAAAATCCAAAATTTTAAGAAAATCACATAAAAATCCTTGGAATATGAATTGATTTAATAAAAAAATACTTTTGAATTTAATTAAAGTTTATTTTACTCCTTTAAAATGTTTTCTATTTTCTGGAATTTTGCAATTAAGCTTTAATTAATCCAATAAAATAGAAATTGTTTATTTTATTTTATTTTTGTACTTATTCACCTTCGCATGTGTCATTGCATTTGGATTGCTAAATCAAATTATGAATCGAGCTCATGGTTGAATCAAATATAATTAATCCAATAAAATATAAATGGTCTACGATCCCAAAATGACGACGAGCACCACCTATCATTGCAATAGGTTTTCATGATCCGATTAAATTCAATTTCAAATCTAGTCTCTTTACAAGGAAAACATGAGTTACAATCAATGGAAATTAATTTGAATCGGAAGGATTAATCGAGAATCGAAATTCCATAATTTAAACTCCATAAATCAAGTACAAATTAAATTCAACCATGAGCTTGATTCATAATTTGATTTAGCAATCCAAATTCAATAACGCATGCGAAGTTGAATAAGTACAATAAAATAAAATAAACAATTCCTATTTTATTGGATTAATTAAAGATTAATTGTAAAATTCTGGAAAATGAAAACATTTTAAATGAATAAAATAAACTTCAATTAAAATCAAATTTTTTATTAAATCTATTCATGTTCCAAGGATTTTATGTATTTTTTCTTGAAATTTTGAAATTTGTCCAAATTTTTTCCCTTTTCTTTTTTTCCTTTCTTTCCTCTCTCATATTTTCTCTCCCCTCTTCTTGCCGCGCCCCCTATATGGGGCAGGTTACCTGCCCGGCGCAGGGGCATGTGCACAGTAAGGGGTTAGATCTACAAATTATGGTAGATAGGGGCTAGTTTTACCAAGAAAGAAGAGCAGGGGCCAAAAATGCCAAAATTTCTGGAATTACAGGGACGGTGGCTTCATCTCTTTGGAAAATTTACCATACTTAGCTAGGAACTATCCAGTGAGTGCAAATATCTTGACCCAGTGCCGTTTCAGATTCATCTCAACTTTCCCCTAATGCTAGGCTACGTCTCTGATGTAGCCTTCAATGGTTTTCTTTGAGGTAGAGCAGGAAAGAATCTAAGAGCTTATGTAACGTACACATCTGTTGGACAAGCATTGAAACTCTGCCTCCTTGTCTGTTTTTGGCAATTGAACAGCTAATCATCCTTTGACAATGACCTTACTGTGGATTAAAGAAACCATAATATATCTGATAGACTTAATAGAGAGGTAATATTTGTAGGTTGGATCTTTCATTCATCTCAGTAAGGCCCTTTCTGTGCAGAAATCCTTCTAGGAGCTCCTTTGTAAGCAGAATGGTGATAGAGCACTGTGGGAATATCCATTTGCTGTAGCTGGTGTAAATATTACATTCATGCTCATTCAGATGCTTGGTCTTCAAGCAGGTTTGTTCATTAGACTTTTCAATGTTTCTTGACTAGTTGATCTATTTACTGTATAATGTTTCTCTGGGCAGAGTTTCTGAACTGTGAAACTGGTTTTGCAATTGCAATTGCAATTAACAATGTGGATTCGAGCCACAATGACTGATATTGATTTCCTCTTCAGTTAAGCCAAGGTCGTTGATTGGAGCGGTGTTCCTAAATCTACTTTTAAGTACAGTCAGTATTTTACTGTTACTTTTGTGCAGGCTTGAAATCTTACAGAACTTCTTGTATATGGTACTATAGGTGTAATGAACACATCAGCTCAGTATTTTACTGTTACTTTTGTGCTGGCTTGAAATCTTACAGAACTGCTATATACGGCACTATAGGTATAATGAACACATCAGCTTAATGAGGGTTGCTTCTACTCTTTAAAGTACCTGTTAGATGATTAACACATCAGCTTAGTGAGGGCTGCTCCTACTTTTTAAAGTGCCTCTAGATACTAACATCTAACCGTTGTTTTTTGTTCAGAAAATGATCGAGCTTTTGACATTCTTTACTGCATATCCTTTAAACTGATGGATCAGAAATGGCTTGACATGCACGCCACTTATATGGATTTTAATGTATGTCTTTCTTCCATACGAAATCTCCTGGGCGCATTCTTCGTACCAAGTACCTTCCATCCTGACTAAATTGTGATATCCCACTGCAGGCAGTTATTAAATCTACACGACGCCAGCTCGAGAGGGAGCTATTACTTGAAGTATTCAGCAACTCGAGGCCATGCCATCGTACAGGTTTCTCACCCGCTAGCAAGTGAACTCTCATCTAACATCGCAGCATGTATTGAAGCTAATTACACATGCATCTAAAGAATTGCAACCTGCGAGCCACGTAAAGTGAGCTCGATGTGTGGGGAATCTAGGATCATGTACTGGGGATGTGTTTCAGTTGTTTGTGCCATCATGTTTAGGTACTGTGATAGCCTGAGCTCCTGGATTTGCATATTGGGACCTTCTTGGTCGTAAGGCGACACCTCGAGTAACTGGGTATCTGAATTGTTGTTTGTGCCATCATGTTTAGGTACTGTGATAGCCTGAGCTCCTGGATTTGCATTTTGGGACCTTCTTGGTCATAAGGCGACACCTCGAGTAACTGGGTATCTGAATAGCAGTTGGGGCATGCTAGGGTGTTCTTTTGGGAACGATTTGTTGTAGGCACGGAGTCTTCGTACTACAGAAGTACAGAATGGCAAGTTACCGTATTTCTTTGTAAACAAGAGTTCATGGGAAGCTAATCTGAGTTGTCAAAAACGCGTTGTAGCCACTTGCATAGATAATTTTGATGCATCCTTCTTTTGCACTACATACCCACGCCACGTTTTGTGTGATTTGTCAATGGAGTGTATACTATCGTTATATAGTTGGCTCTGCCAACAAAAACATATCTAGCTCAGCAAACTCAGACGATAATTCAGGTTCATTTGGGAGTAAAATGACTGAATCATGCACATACATAAGGTAAGCCAAAGCCATGCAAGAAAAGAAGCTAGGCTTTTAAATGCAGACTTTGCAGAAGATTTGGAAATTCAGTGGAAGCTTGAAGCTTCTCGTTGAAGGTTGTTGGTGATATGTCCTAGAGGTAATCATAAAGATGATTGTATCACGTTTATATTTATAAGTTATTGAATAAATATTATCATGTTTCTTGAATGGATTATTTGTTATAAAGATTAACATGTATGTGACTTGTTGGTGAAACTCTTTTAACTTATATAATGTCGTTCTAAATGTATCTCTGGCCGGATGTCATTGGTCGGAACACCAGTGATCCAATCGACCAACACATGCATTGATTGATGACCATGTTCCACCTGTCATGGATTAGAAAGTTGCAAAAGAAGTTGTATGGATTATAAATTTCATTAATGAACTGGGTGTAGCTTCGAGTGCTTTCAGTCCAATGGATCTCTATTGTGATAATACTGATATTGTGATAATACTGAAGCCATTATACAAGCCAAGGAGCCTAGATCACATCAAAAGTCCAAGCACATACTTCGACGATATCATATTATTTATGAGATCGTTGAGAGAGGTGATGTGAAGATATGCAAAGTGCACACGGATTTAAATATTATTGATTCATTGGCAAAGTATCTCCCACAACCTAAGCATGAGGCGCACACAAGAGCAATTGGTATAAGATACCTATATGATTGACTCTGGTGCAAGTTCGACCAGGTATGAACTGGTCGTATAGTGGTACGACCAGATTCAGACTAGTTGTATGGAGATACGAGCTGATCGTAGACTGGTCGAACATGACTATGTGCACACAAAAGTCATGGGTATTCGATACATATTTGATTGACTCTAGTGCAAGCGGGAGACTGTTGGTGATATGCCTTAGAGACGATCATAGAGATAATTGTATCACGTCTATGTTTATGAATTATTGAATAAATATTATTATATTCCTTGAATGAATAATCTATTATAAAGATAAACAAGTATGTGACTTGTTGGTGAAGCTCTTTTAACTTATATGATATCATTCTAAATGTATTCCTGATCGAATGTCACTGGTTGGAACATCAGTGATCACATCGACCAGCACATGTATTGATTGATGATCATGTTTCACCGGTCATGGACATAGGGATATCGAATCAATAATGTAAACACATGTTAGAGAATATGGTGTTGGATTGACCCACCTTGAGACACTGCTGAGATTGTTATGATTAAATGTGTCATCAGTTAGTTTCAAGCAATGATGACGTATAATCCTTAGACCTGAGATCAGCATAGTTTTCTACATGTGTAATAGTACACTTTGGGGTTGTCAAATGCTACTCCATAACTCGGTAGTCATAAAGGTGGCTTTCGAGTATACTATGAAACATGTGGAGGAATGTGATTGGTCAGATATGGTATTCCCCCCCCCCCTCTAACATAACAGGGGAGATGTTTGTGGGCCCCTCGATGTGGTCGGATAAAGAAAGTACATGACCTTGCCCCTCGTGGTCGAAGAGTTCGACCACATGAAGTTACCTGACACTCGACTGAGAACGTATTGAACAGTCCATAGATGGCATAATATCTCACCTGGAGGTCAACCAGGTATCGTGAGACAAAGGGAGAATACACGAGCTGGTTGTTCAGTTCGATCAGATACAGACTAGTCGTATGGAGATACGAGCTGGTCGTAAGTTGGTCGACAATGATCACTAAGTGGTCGAAACCTGGCTGTAAGGAGTTACGAACTAGTCGAGACCAAATATGAGCCGGTCGTAGGTTGATTGAAACCTGGTCGTAAGGAGTTACGAACTGATCGAGACCAAATTGGACCTGGTCGTAGATCATATTGCATTAAGGTTCGTCCGATATAATTTGTGTGTATCCAGAAATCGTTATGTCCTGCTAAGTACCACTAACGACTTGTGGTCGAAAAAGGTTTGCAAATCACAACCGAACTACACATGAACCTAGAGGGACACACACTTAACGGGTTAGAACAAAACAGTACAGATACGATTCGTCAAACGTGCTAGGATGGGATCCGTCACGGACACTATATAAGGAGATGTTTGAGGCTAGCTATGAGGGTAAGAGGTGGAGACGAGGATACGTGGGTTGTTCCACCAAATCCTAGTCGTCATCTTGTTGAGAGAACCTTCCCGTACGACTTAGTGCTAACACACTGGTGTACAGTGTTCCTGCCCTGGTCGTGTGGATACCGTAGAAGCGCTACTGCGGTTGCTGTTGCGCTTAAGGACGATCCGCAACTTTGCAAGGAAAACGATCGGTTGCTGGAGGAGACGATCGACTATGACCACTGTCTCGACGCGCTCTTCGCTGGATCAGGCTGCTCTAACTTTTCTTTCGCTGCATTGTGTATAATCTGTGATCTCTTATTTGTTTGGCATCCTAGTTTAAGTGGTAGATTTTTTGAATTATCTTCTAGCGTAGACTATCCGTATCCCTTCGAATATTTCAGATTTTCTAGCTCTTTCCGCGACTGTTGCTCCAGCAAGCAGATATCTAAAACAAAAGGCAACGATAATCTCTCTAAATGCAAGCAAAAAGCAGTAAAACAGAAAAATAAAGCTCGACGCTTGAATTCCCATTCTTCAGAATCTCACTGGGTTAAACTTGCTCTATTCAACCCATCGCATCAGTGATCAGTCTACTCAACTGTAGCCTGATTTGTGCTTGCTTTTCGAGCAAGCACATATCTTATTTCCTTTCCTCCCTCGGTACTAGTAACGAGACGACAAAGCAAGCAAGAACGGATAAAACACTACATCAGCAGATGGATTCGATCCAGGCTTGAAGATCGGATGGGATCTTGGGATCACATCGGGCCAGCAATGGACAGGCGGAGATCAGATTAGATATCGCACTCTCCTTGTACCTATCCTTGTAACCATCCCTCCCTATCTAGCTAGGTCTAGCGCCCTTCCTATGTGGTAGTATTGACATGAGAGGCATATCATGATGAGAAATCTTGGGCGATGGATTTCTTCCGTCATCTTGGGATGCCC
The DNA here is from genome assembly GCA_036346395.1 of Hsuehochloa calcarea. NCBI lineage: Eukaryota > Viridiplantae > Streptophyta > Magnoliopsida > Poales > Poaceae > Hsuehochloa > Hsuehochloa calcarea. The sequence continues at coordinate 12,747,074 of CM070600.1, forward strand.
TTCTCTCTGTCTCTTGACACCTCCTTTTGCCTCGCGGGTTCACGTAGTGCTAACTACGGTGAAAAGGATCTACGACCTATATATGTCCTGCCCAGTACCTACCTACCTACCTACGATCTTGTCAGTTATCACTGACATGGAATAATATGTAGGCTAATATAATACTCGTACATGCTAACAATAAGGACTTGCCTTCACGGCACGGCAATGGGAGCGGTTTGGCTGAGGAGCTTGTCCCCTGCTCAAGTTACAGGACCTCGTGGCGATGCTTTGATACTGGCTGTAACAGCGGCGACCGCACGCGCCGCGTACGTGACCAGCGGCCAGGCGCGCGCTTATATCTGAGGATGTTTGAACCGGCCGACCGGCACGCATGGGGGCGCGCTCGCACTGTCGCACAGCATGATTTGACAATCCAACACGAGAAGCGGCCGAGCCGACGCGGGCCGGGGCACGAGAGCAGCAGCGCGCGCAGGGCGGGCAAGCGCGTGCGCCGTGCCGTGCCGGGACCGTGTGCGCGTATGCTTATTGTGCGGAGTGGCCGTGGCCGTGCGGGGATCGACAGGCAGGAGGCGGCCGGCAATTAGCGTCGTGTGTTGTGCGCGCGCACGGTGCGTTCGTGCTTTGTGTCCCCCAAATGATTCTGTTTCCTCCCTCCCGCGGCAGCGACCGATGTGGGGCGCCGAAAGCCTGGGAGCTCGGCGCCCACGCCGCCAGTACAAAAGCGCCACCTGCACGGCTGCACTACTCACCCCGTGTCTCCATCCACCCTTACCCTTGCCTTATCGGATTGATCGCTTTCTCCGTTCTCATTTCTCCCTGGAGATCAGCACTTCTTTCTATGTGGTAGCACTGGAATTGCAACAAGGAATTACGTACGGATTAGAAGAACTGAAGACGGGAGCAAGATTGTCTTGTGAGACTAACGGTGTGCACATGACATGACACTTCGATTTGCTTCTCTCTCGTATATACATACTCCATGTAGATCACGATGCCCCGTTATCCCACGTAGAGAGAAACGCAGATGGAAACACACGGGTTACATTGATGGATTAGATTGATCGGAGTAATCTGGTTTTGAAATTTTGAGTTGGTAGGTTTAGCAATTCGTGGACTGCAAATACTACATCACACGTCTCTCCCCATGTACAGGTCCTACGAAAAAGCTATGGACCCAAAGGGCCAAATCACAATCATGAGGGGAGAGAGAGAGGGGGGAGGGAGGGAGAGGAGACGGGGTGCGTCATGATAGTCTGATCTCTAGGCCGGTCGAGTGTGAAGAAGCAAGCGGGGTGGAAGCTAGAAAGGCCATTTGGAGGCATTGGAGCGGCTCATGATTTCGAGCAGAGGTAATAATATACATCAGGTGCATCCCATCGACCAAACCGAAAAGCAAAGGAAAAGAAAATGCAATCCTGTCGATCGAATTTGAAACCGATTTGTTCGTGAGAGAGTGATTGCTTCATGATAGAATAGATTTTGTCGTCGATTCGAGATTGAACATCCCCGGTCGTATACCAAGGGGACTTTAATGAGAATCAAACATAATATCCCTGTCGATATATTGTACATGTGTGGTAAAAGTTACAAGTTGTATCCCGCTTGTCATTTATAAGGGGTCATATTTATAGAGTGGGAGGAACATGTCTCTGGAGTTACATCGTTGCCCTCAGGACTTAGCTTGCTCCGAATGTACTTTCTTCCATCGCGTCAAGTGGATCCCGCCATATCCAAAATATATGACATCATCGGCCCTCCCCTCTATGCGGGTGTCGACGGAACCTCGGCGCGTAGCTACCCTGGTCCGGTGTAGATTCGCTAACGTGTTGCACATCGCCGAGGTTATCATTGGCCTGAGGTAGCATGGGGACCATCCCCCTAACAATAGCCCCTCGCAGATCCAGGTGGTCATCAACCGCCTGCCCGAGCCGGCGCACCGACTTGTAGAAAGGGGTCGGCGCGCGGCCTCAGTTCGACAATTTCATTGGTAATCCGCGGCACACTCTAACAACATGTTAATTTATCTTAGTCCTCGCATGAATTCTAAGACGACATGTGTGTTCCCTTGGTGTTCATCAAAGGGACACTACTCCGTTAGGCTGATTTCAGGTCATTTCAGGGAGTTCGTCGTGACACGAAAGGACTTAGGGTCAAGACAGCTAGTACTGACCCCTGATGTGTGTTCCCTTGGTGTTCATCGAAGGACCACTACTCCGTTAGGCCGATTCCGGGTCACATCAGGGAGTTCATCGTCACACGAAAGGACGTGGGGTCACAAACAACTATGGAGTCATGCGTCGATTATCTAGATGTCGAAGTTACGTGGAGGTGCGGAGCTAGGACTCTATCCCAAAGGAGTGACTCGTGAAGTGGGGAGTTCTTGACTCATAGCCTTTGAGATGCGAGTGTATGAGTTGAAATGTCAAGCTCGACTCGCTTGGGTGTGGCAGAGGCTTAACCCTTGAGGAGTGACAGAATGTCGAGGTGTTGACTCGTGTCAACACGTAGCAATGAGTGTTGCCGACTTGTTAGTCCTATACGTGCGGAGACCTCAACTAAATGTGTCGTTGCGTGCGAGCACGTCTAGGTGTACATGGATGGACCGCTTGTCCGAGGTGCGATGGGGCTTTAAAACGCAAGAGGCCAATAGGAGCGTATGCGTCAACATGTACGAGCTCGATTGGTGACACTGAGTTGGGCGACACTGAGTTGCACGACACATTGAGATGCGATCAGTCGATGTACGCCAACACGCCTAGATGAACAAGGTTGGAGCGTGTCCAGGGCCAACCCGACGAGGCTTGGGCCTCAAGGTGAGGGGATATACATTAGGGCATTCTTTTCTCGACTTACCGAGACGTGACACACGAAGTGGGGAGACACACATTGGGGTGCCATGTGCTCGGCTCACGAAGGTGTCGCCTATGATGCAAGGAGTGCTCGATGTGGAGCTATGTTTGGTCGAGGGAATGCCCCCGAGGCTGATCATACCGCACTGTAGCGACGTGTTAGCACTCGTCAAGGTAAAGCCACCAATCAAAGGGGGATCACTTAATCGAGAAGATACCAACAGAGTCGAGCTGGGTTTGGTCGAGAGAGTGTCGTCAAGGCCGAGTTGTACTATGTCGAGGCGAAGCCATTAAGGAGTGTTGTCCCTCGCTAGGCGAACTGACCTAGTGATTAGAGTTGGAGTGCGCTGGGCCCTAAGTACTCGAGGCTAACATGTCGCTTGCGAGGCAAGGAGGCATGCATCGAAGTGTGTGTTGATTGACTCCTCGAGGGGTTGTTCATAGCGTGAGTGTGTGTGCACCGAAGCATTTGTAGCTGGAGCCCAAGGACAGAGTCATGCAGGGGACATATGTGACTATTGGGTACTCGGGACATACGAAGTAAGGAGTGCCCAACTCATTGACATGTGGCCTTCAATGCAAGGAGTGCTCGACTTGTTGAGGTGCGGCCTACAACGCGAGGAGGCGTACACTAAAGCATGAGGTACTAAACTTACTAAGATGAGGAGGCGTGCACCAGAACACGACACGCTCAACTCATTGATGTGTGGCCTAAGATGTGATAAGTTGTATGCCAAAATGCGAGTAGCACGACTTGACGAAGAGAATAGTGGTGCGCCGGAGCGCGCGGTGCTTGATTCATTGGGGCATTGACTGCGAGGCGAGGAGTACACAATTCATCAGGGCATGTACTACGAGGCAAGGACCACTCGATTCACCATGACGTGGCCTTGACAGAAGGGGTTGATTTGGTTATCGTCTCCCATTGAAAAAAACTTAGCACTCGAGGCGAGGCTCAAGAGTGTTTGTGTGTGACTGCTCGACCCCGAAGGGTGATGGTAAGTTCGCTCGGACCCGGAGGATTATGTTAAGTCCACTCGGGGCCGTAGGGTGAGTATCTGTTCACTTAGCCCCAGAGGGTGAGTACATGTTCACTCAGCCCCACAAGATGAGTATGTTATCATCGAACCCTAAGGGCGAGGAAGTGGATACTCAACCCCGGAAGGCCTGGTCCACGGAGAGAGGAGTGTGACCCACCAAGGCATGGCCTTCAGGTAGGAAGGCATGTGCCAGAGCGCTATACTTAACTAGGTGAGGTGAATATGTCAAACTAGGAGGAGCCCATAGATGATGAAACACGATCGAGGCGGAGCTAAGTTCGACCGAGGCAATGCCGAGGAAAAGCCTTTGGAGCGTGTTAGAGCTCACCGAGGTGAATCCATCGAGCTAGGGGAAGCCCCTAGTAGAGGAGACGCCATCGAGGTGGAGCGAAGTTCGGCCAAGGCAAAGCCGCTGAGGTCGAGTTGCACCACGTTAAGTGTCGAGGATTAAAATCTCTATGTATTACTTTGATACATAATAAAAGACCATATGTCTTCATGGTCGTAACTCCTAAGGCTCATGACCCCCGTGGTCGTAAGGATTCCATAGGTTATATCGTGGATACCCTGGTCGGATGAGGTCCTGTACCTAGTCCTCGACCAGATGGTTGCTCGTAGAAGCAATGAACTAGCATCCAGATCTGACTACGGGTATATGCCTTACCGTGGGATGAATGGAACACATGTCATGTTTGTTTCATTCCACGTGATATTTCATAATCCAGACACTAACAACAACTACCCTACTATTAAGTGTCTCACGGACACACAACCGTAGAACGGTTGCTGCTTCATCAACCGTTGCCTCGCTCCGACCAGTTGTAACGCTTCCAATATGCGCCACCTCCAGGAGTAACTGTCACCACTTCGTCAACTATTTAAAGAAGAACGCAAGCGGCAGAAGGGGGATCCGAAAGATCAACACACAATCAGTTTGCAACACCATAACAAGCATTACGCTTCAATGTAATTAGGATTAGTCTACTGCCTAGTCGAAGGCATCCCTTGTAATGGCCAGTTCATATCGATAAAGAGCAGCCCCATTCTCTCCCAATAACTCTTTGCCATTTTCCTCTATTTATTTCGTAAGATCGACGAATTGATCGTCGACACTAAGGCAAAACCATCCAGGCATGTTGGAGCTCGCCAAGGTGAATCCGTTAAGCTAGGGGGAGCCCCTAGTTGAGGAGCCGCCATCGAGACAAAGCGAAGTTTGGCCAAGGCAAAGCCGTCGAGGCCGAGTTGCGCCACATCAAGGCGTATTGGAGCTCACCGAGGTGAATCCATCGAGCAAGGGGGAGGCCCTAGTAAAGATAACGCCATTGAGGCCAAGTTGCGCAATACCGAGGCAAAGCCATCGAGGCATGTTGGATATTACCAAGGTGAATCCGTCGAGCTAGGGGGCTAGTCGAGGAGACGCCATCGAGACAGAGCGGAGTTCGACCGAGGCAAAGTCGTCAAGGCCGATTTTTGCCACACCGAGGCGAAGCCATCGAGGTGTGTTGGAGCTCGCCGAGGTGAATCTGTCGAGCTAGGGGGAGCCCCTAGTTGAGGAGACGCCATAGAGACGAGCAGAGTTTGACTAAGGCAAAGTCGTCAAGGCAGAGTTCAGCTGAGGCAAAATAGTCGAGGCCGAGTTGCACCACGCCGAGGCAAAGCCATCGAGGTGTGTTGGAGCTCGCCGAGGTGAATCTGTGGAGCGAGGGGGAGTCCCCAGTCAAGGAGACGCCATCGAGATGGAGCAGAATTAGGTGGAGGCAAAGTCGTCGAGGCCGAGTTGCGCCATGCCAAGGCGAATCCGTCGATCTAGGAAAAGACCCTAGTCAAGGAGACACTATCGAGACGGAGCCGAGTTCGGTCGAGGCAAGCCGTCGAGGCCGAGTTGCACGCACGCCAAGGTGAGGCCATCAAATGGGGGCAATGTTATTAACCTGTGCGAGACACAGATGACAACCCAGGTGCATGCCCCGAGGAGTTGCCCGTCCTGGAATAGGTTCGAGGTAGGTAGAGATCAAGGTGAACCCAGACCCGGTCCATGGTGGGACGAGGCCGAGGTGTGTCGTGAACGTGTATCTTCTTGTTGCGGTCTCCACGGTCGACGCCAACTGTCGTTGATACGAGGCACCCCCGGTCGGATGCGTCGACCACTAGGGATGAGAAGGGGGGCCTCAACAAGAAAATAAAATAAAATAAGCTATGTCGATATATTGTATATGTGTGGTAAAAGTTACAAGTGCCCCTCCCTATTTACAAAGTGTCCTATTTATAGAATGGGAAGAGGATATCACTTAAGTTACATCGTTGCCCTTGGGGCTTAGCTTGCTTTGAGAGTACTTTCGTACCTCGTGTCACGTGGGCCCCACCATGTCCGGGATACATGATGTTGTTAACTTTCCCTCCATGCGGATGTCGATGAGACCTCGACGTGTGGCTACCCTGGACCTGATTTGGGGTGAATTCACCAACGTGTCACGCCTCCTCGAGGTTATCATCAGCCTCAGGACCCCCATGTTGGAAATATGCCCTAAAGGCAATCATAAAGATGATTATATTTCATCATGTTCATAACATTGGATAATATGTTATCTTGTTCCTAGAATAATATCAATAATATTTATTATCAAGTATGTGACTTGATTGTGAAACTCTATATTTCTGCAATGACTATTCTTAAACGTTCACTGGTCGGAAACATATGAGAACACATATGAATAGACTAGCGTATGTATTGGTTGATGACTATGTTTCACAGGTCATAGATATGGAGATATCAAACCAATAATATGGACACATGTTAGAGAATGCTAGTTATCAACCCGTGCATCCGCACGGACTACGTGGTTTCAACAATATTATATTATTGATAATATAAGAAAAATTCCATTGGCAAACTTTGGTTCTCATTTCTTTTACTTTTTCTAATTGTTATATATTTCTAATTTATTGCCTCATGGCCCCAATATAGAACCAATATTGTTATTTATGTACATCCTAAGTACAAATACTATTAGTGAATTCATAATTTAAAAAAATCATGTTATATGAATATATACAAATTAAAATTTTGAATTCCAAAACAATTGTTATACCCAAGTATATCAATTTGTAATAAAAAATTGTAAAAATTGTTGCAAGAAAACAATAATATAATAGATTAAGAAAAATTTAGAATTCTAACAAGAGGACTATCACCTTCTTTGAGTTGATCATGGCATGGTGGGCTTCAGATATGATACTACATGCAATCTATAATTTTAATAATTAAAATCCCATATTTATGAAGCATTTGCCAGACTCCTGGTTTTTGGAAAGATTATTTAATCAATATCGACATCATATTCCATATTAGCAAAGGATATGTCTGGTGGTTTGAGAGCAAACTGTGTTGTACTCAAACCTCGTGCATGTTTCGGATGTGTTTAGAAGGATCCAAGCCGTCACAAAGTTCTATTTCTAGTACAAACTCTTATGGATGGTTAGGATTTTTTTCTTTTTCTCTGATTAACGTGGGAATTTCTAACCTTTTTCTTTTTCTCCGATTAATATGGGAATTTCTAGCCTTTTTACCTCCTAGGATTAATATAGGGGCTTCTATGAGAGCCTTTAATTAGTATAGATATAGATAGATAGTGTTGAAAAAGACTCACCTTGAGACACTGTTGAAATTGTTATAATTCTATGTATAATTAGTTGGTCTAAAGCAATGATGATGTATAATCTTTAGACCTGAGATCAACATGATTTCCTACATGTGTAATAGCACTCTTAGGGGTTGCCAAACGCTACTCGTAACTGGGCAGTTATAAAGGTAGCTTTCGGGTATACTATGAAATATGCGGAGGGATGTGACTGGTCGGATATGAGATTTGCCCCTCCTAACATAACAGGAAACATGAGAGATGTCTCTAGGCCCCTCGTTGTGGTCGGATAAAGAAAGTGCATGGTCATGCCACTAGTGGTCCAAGTGTCGACACTTGGTCGAGAAGTATTGAACAATCCATGGATGACACAATATCTCACCTGGAGTTCAACCATGTATCGTGAGGCAAAGAGATAATACACGAGAAGGTCTTTCAGTTCGATCAGATACGGATTAGTCGTATGAAAATACGAGCTAGTCGTTGGCTGGTCGAATATGATCACTAAGTGGTCGAAATCTGGTCGTAAGGAGTTACGAATTGGTCGAGACCAAATATGAACTTGTCGTATAGAGATACGAGCTGGTCATTAATGATATGGACCTGATCGTAGATTATATTGCATTAAGGTTCGTCCGATATATTCTATGTGTGTTTGGAAATCGTTTTGTGCTGCTAGGTACCGCTAACGACTAGTGGTCGAAAAAGAGTTTTCAAGTCACAACCGATTACACATGAACCTATATGGTCGCACACTTAAAGGGTTAGGATCTGATTTGGATGGTGATCCGAATTCTTGTAGGCTTCGAGTTTCTAATGGGCCTTAAGTATGAAACCCATCATAGATGCCTATATATATATATATATATATATATATATATAGGGGTGGTGGTGGTATGGGGTGATCATGATCTTTTGAAGAACTCTCGAAACCCTAACAGCCACGCTTTTCTCATACCACGTTGCCGGCGCTAGCACTCCAGCGCGTGGTTTCCCTGCCCCGTATGTGTGGATACCTTAGAGGTGTTGTTACGAAGCATCAACACACTAGGACGATCCACAACTCGTGACGATCACAAGACTCGGAGAAGAAGACGCGCGGCGAGTACGACTGCATCAACTCGCTACATCGACTCTACTTCCGCTACGAGTCGACGCGTCTAGTGGTAATTTCGTGATCTATTAATAGCGGATGTTCCTTGGTTGCGCGATAATTTTTTGTTTTGTGCTATCGTAACTTACCCGTAACTCTTCATCCTCAACTAGTTCAGGGTCCATGCTAAGAGTTTGTTAAATTTGGAATGGCGGATTTCATAAGAAATAGTTCAAATTCTATAGAAATAGGAAAACCCGAAATGTAACATCATCTATAAGTTTTAGTTTTAATCTAATAATTTCTAGTGGAATTTTCCACAAGGCATAATTAAGGCTAGGGTTATCTAAGTCAACTTTTCCACCGCACACAACGACCTCGGATTAAAACCTAAATCTAAATCTCCTGCCCACTCTCTTCCCACCCTGCTGCCACTTCCCACCCCCACGAGCATCTCCTTCCGCGGGCTACCTCCTCATCTGCCGCCGCTGGCCTCGCCCACCATCGCTACCTACCTCCCTCTCTCTTGGCCTCCGGTAGACGACCAACGTTGTCAAAGCCGTTGCTGGCGATTGTCTCTTGTTGCCCTTGCAAGCCCTAATTTGACTGGTTTGGTTAACACACACACACACACACACACCCCCCACCCCACCCAAAACACTAATCAGAGCAAGAGTCATAGGCGTCATCTAACGGCTTAGAATTTTGATTGATTTTTAGGAAGAAATCGTTCGATTGACACGCGAAGCGAATAATTTTCTACAAAATTCCTATAAAATTACTTCATGTCAGACATGGTCTAAGCTAAATTTGTAAGAACAACCAAACACTTAGCTGCTCGTACGAAGATCTAATACTCTAGCTGATGAACAAGAGGAGTGATGCGAAATGAAGGCCAACATGCAATGTAGTTGGTGTTTGAGCTAGTCTCTCTCATTGGTGCCCTCCTCTGGAGCAAACGGACACTGGTGCTTTCTATCCGAGTAATGATGCCATTTTTTGCCATCAAGAGGGTAAGATGACTATGACTCTGAAAGCAACAACTAGCCAGGTATGAAAAAGTGAGAGGCGAAGGATCAGAGAAAACAGTTGCACGCAAGAACACTACCAGTCTACCAGCTACCTGCTGCCTAGCTCCCTTTCGTCCCTTGTTCCTGTACAGTACTAGTCTATTACTACTTTATTTCTATTCTTTTCTTGCTGCTGCTGTAGTAGTAGACTCCCAGTACTGTTTGCTTCATCGATCTCTGCGGTCTTTATGTTTCCCCCTTTCTAGGAACTCCATGCAAAAGAGTTTGGCAACGGAACTGTACAACAGCACTGCTCTTCACATGCTTTCTGTCTCATGACTCATGGCTACCAACTGCACACTGCACTTGGATCTAAAGTTCACCAACACTGATCAGAATGTAATCCTGCAAAAATATGCATTGGATTTGGGGGAGAGTTTGAAATGGAGAGCTAGAGAGGGATACTGATACTATCTACATGATGGCAGGACAAAGCAAACGGACGGCCGGGCAGAAGGCCTGAAGAAGAGGCTTTGCAGCAGCTGCAATGATAAAAATTCCCTCTCCCTGCAGCTATCTGTGGCTTAATCTGGAAACATCAGTGTGAGTGCTTGCAGCAGCAGCAGGCTGCTGCATGCTGTGTGCTGTGTGTGTGTGCTGCTTCTGCAATGCATTTGGTTGGCCATGGTTGGTGCAGTTAGCCCCACTACTTGCCCATTAAAACCTATCTCTCTAGTTTTCAATCAGTGTATCATGCATATGACCATATGCATGAGCAGAATGACCACCACCACTGGCCACTGCAGATATATGATTGGCACGAAATTCTGCACTTGTTTCCTCTCTTGTACATGGGAGAGACTGTACATATGATTTTCAATGAGGTAGCTGTTAGGTACCGAAGATCTGCTCGAAGAACGTAAATTGTATTGATGCGAATGAGGAGAAGAAGAACTTTGGGGAAGATAATACTTGTATTCATATCCCCTTACAAAACATAGCCCTTTATATAGTGCGAAGGCTGAAATCTATTTGAGATAGTTTGAGTCGCAATCAATTCCGAATTGTAACAATACTAATTGAAAACTAGTCTTCTATTTCTAACCTTCTATATTTAAAAATTTGCTATGAACTAGTGGATTCCGGCGCTTGTATTGGATGCCAACAAAACTATCCATAACAGTAGCTTAGCAAGATTCCATTACAAATAGAAGGATTGTTGTGTCAGTATACTAGCATGAGTGTACATATATGCATGGTTGCTGTGCTCCTCTAATGAGCATTTGCATGCACAGGTATCTATCATCTATATATACACATCTGGTAGCTAGGGCCTAGGAGTAGTATCAATGAGTTGTGTCCTGGATGTATCCAGGCAGATGGATGGTGATGATTCAAGAAAAGAGTGGAGTGGAGTGGATGTGTATGTGTTACAGTGAATGTGTGCGAGCCTTTTAGTGGAATGCCCCACAATTATTGAGCAATTGCAGGGAACAAAAGGTACAATCACTGCAATCTTGTACCCTGAACAAAAGCTCCAGTAATATATGCTCCTCCTGAATTTTTTTGCTCAAAGTGGGGGAAAAGCTCTGTTGAAAACAGCACTAAAGCTGTGATGGAAATGATTCTTATTACAGGTGCCTATGGTTCTTCCGATCACAGTTTGACTGGTGGTTAGTGTAAAAAGGAGTACATACACAATGTTTTGCTGCATATTCAGGCATCAAAATCAATTGTAATCACCTAAGAATTGAACAAAGCTTGAAATTTATAATTTCCTCACAATTAGATGAACCACATGCAGTACAAACAAAACCGCCCTAAGCAATGCGAGAGCTCTACATACGCTTAGCAGCAGTGCAGCACGCAGTCACAGTGGCATAAAAAACTTGAAGGAAACTTACTGGTCACTGCATCTGACCGATCAAGAAGATAAAGGGCTGGAATTGTCAGAATTACGCACACTCTTTCTTCACAAAATCTCGAGCCAAAACGTGCGTGCCCTAAGACAAAACATATATAGACAACGTTAGTTTGTAGGTAACATCAAGACACAAACTAGAAAGCAAGAGCTAATGAATCTGCAAGCACTACGCGTACGATCGAGCCAGCTACAGGAACAAGTACTGCCATCACACCACAATTTGAGCAAAAGGCTCTTTAAAGGGGCTGTCCAGTCTTCCTACCAGCTAGCAGCTTGCCCACCACTTCTCTTTTCTTTCTAAACCTAAATAAGAAACCATCTTTCTTGGTAGTATCTCCTGCCCCCAAGGCCACTTTTGAGTCTTTGATCAATAGCTAGCTAACAGACTTGCATCATCTTGTAGTTACATGTATGTATGCATGGAAGGGACTAGCCAATTGGAGACTTGCCTTCCCAGCCTCTATACGCTCAGCCCGTACACCCCGCTTTCTCCTTCCCTTCTTGCTCCATTGCCGAGCCAGTATAAGCTTCTCCAGATGCCGTTGGTCCAAGAACAGCAGTCCGGGAACCATGGCGTGATGTTCTCTTCGGATCATGGCGGTTTGTACCCCTTGCTTCCCGGGATACCTTTCTGCCACTCCGCCGCCTCGTGCGAGAAGCCCGCCGGTTTCGTGCCCTTGGGCGACGGCGAGGTAATTGCCTTCGATGCTTGGTTAATTTGAACCATGATCCTTCTTGCTTATTCCTTAGAATCTTTGGTCTTTCTTAGGCGGGCACATCGGCGGCGAAAGCCGGCAACGAGATTGTTACTACTACTACTACTACAACTACTACTACCGCCACTTGCCATGGCCCTAGTTCATGGTATGGTATATCACGTTTTACTAACTACGAAGTACATGGTTGGTTGATTCTTGTACACGTGTGCTAGAGTAGTGTGGTGTGGAGTGGTTAATCAATTAGGGTTTCCTGAGGTAGGGGCGCGCGGCTGACGGATATGGTGTGGATGGGGTGGGGGCATGCAGGTGGAAGGGGTCGACGGCGGCGGAGAAGGGGAAGGTGAAGGTGAGGAGGAAGATGAGGGAGCCGAGGTTCTGCTTCCAGACCAGGAGCGAAGTGGATGTGCTGGACGACGGCTACAAGTGGAGGAAGTATGGCCAAAAGGTTGTCAAGAACAGCCTCCATCCAAGGTACATATACACACACAAATGTATGCTAACCCTAATTCTTCTTCCTCTACTACTAGTATACTACTACATATACCACCCAAATCTGATTCATGGATGCATGTGTGCAAAAGTACAAATTAAGTGCCTTAAATCCCGGTTACCTGGCCTGATGCATGATCATGCTGTTCGGAATTCATACGCTTACGTAGCTTGTATCAGATCATATATGATATATATGGGGGGGAACTAATTGAGTAATATAATTGTGTTGAAACGCGGTAGCGTTAGCATTGTTCGATTAACTAGTACTTGAATTACAAGAGCCAAGGTAGCTTCTGTTAGGAGTGCACTGTTGTTTATTAATCGTTTAGATCAAATAAAAGAAAATTAGAATCAAATAGATCCAATAACTTAATTGGCTCGATATTTTAACTTAAGACTAAGGGTTCGTTTTCCTTATCCACCGTCATGGAGTGTGAATGCAGATTTTCGCTGCTCGCTTGATAGATAGATCGATGTCGTGGGGAATTTTCATTTTTGGGGCGAGCATCGAATTCCAAACACCTCTCCATCGCGGGGAATATTGAAGGATATAACATGACCCTGAAGTTTGTATTGCACATGGCTGCTTGCTCTTTATATAGTAGCAAACATTAATTAATTAGCGGCTTAATCTCGTTATATTATTGACAGATATATGTTTTTTTTGCAAACTGAAGTTTGTATACATCGATAATGAACCACGATTGCTGAAACCCAACCTTAACAATATAATACAGAACATATGGTTCTTAATTGATCAAGGATGACAATCACCGTAGATCCGTACTATCATACTGCAAGCTGGGTAAAGGAAGAGCGTCGCATCGCAGTTATGGAAGTGATCCCCTTAGTAATTCAACATCAGATCAATGAGAACAAAACGGTTTACTTTGAACATTATAGATACAGTTGCTACCAACATTTAGTAAAACATCAACAGAGCTGTTAGGGTATTTTTGCATACTTCTGTTAATGGAGACGAGCTTGTTTATGTAAGGAAGCCACTAACGTATCAAACATTAAGATAAAAGAACTGTACTTGTTGAGCAAGCAATAGAATAATCGCACTAGGATGCAGTCATACTGTCAAACTAGCCGAATTCCCTACACAATTGCGTGGCTAGTTATTATAATACCTCTAAACATAGTGTTGTAGTTGTTATCGAACTCCAATACTTATATATGATCATACTATTTTCATAGATCCCATATACATCTAATTAATCTGCACCGTTATAATCTTGACCCACCACAATCGACGGTGTAAATCTTTTTCTTTTTCCTCTGATTAGTGTGTAACTAGTCGTCAACCAGTGCATCTGTACAGGCTACATATGTGCTTCAATTTATTTTATTAGTGTTAAAAGAACGCATGCGCGACTTTTAACCGAATTAGCATAAAACCTTGAGAAGCATATATCATTTTACTTATTTTAAATATATTAAAATTTATTTATATTGTCTTAGCATTATTGGCTTCCATGTTCCACAACACTATGAAATGTTTAAACTTTTTATTTAATTAGGATGAATCCTTCGAACATGTACAATACCATTCACAATCTACAAACATTTTAAAAAAATAGAAGTGAGATTATTTTAATTTTTTGTCGTACTGTATATGTTTATATTAATTCCTATTTTTTTTAAAGAAAATATTATATTGTGTACTTAAAATTATAGTTGCATGTACAACTTCAAAGTTCTAAAATTATATAAAATTTACATGTTTTCATTGGAAATTTCTTCTGGAACTTTAAGTTTTTTTATTTACAGTTTTAATACTTATTTTATTCTAATTTGGATATGACTTTTTTACATTCAAAAATTGAATTATGTTTTCTTTTAATTTAATTTAAAATTTGAGTTAATATTTAAGAAATTTAAACTAGTTTATAAGGTTTAGTGGTAATCCAAATTCCAATTTATGTATTATGGATTTAATTATATTTTTCCAATTATAGTTATAGTTTATTTAATTTTATGTCCAAATTAAAGTTAATTCGACATATGAGTTTATATTTTCCAAATTTTTTATGAATCCTGATATAATTTATTTTGACATGTTTAAATTAACTAAAAAATAATATTAATGATGGATTTAAGTTTTTATATTAAATTTATATCTTGTGTTCCATACACTATACGACTCAAATGGTTGTATCGACAAGAACCTTTTAAGTGGTGTTGTATGATTTTCTAACCGTTGTCTCTAGACAAAATGCTCCTTATTTGGGGCATCACCTTCCATGAATGTTTAAATTTTTATATTTCAAGTTTAATACCTAACTATGAAGTTTTGCTATATTAATTTTGCATTTAGTTTAATTAAAATTGTGTGCAAGTTTTTCTATATTAATTTTGCATTTAGTTTAATTAAAATTGTGTGTCATTCTTTTATGTTTAACTTCATTTTGGATTTACATTTAGTATGTATTCAATTTTAATATAATATATATATATATATAATAACTAATATTATTCATTTCAATATATATGTATATTCATATTTTTATTTTGAATTTATTATCGATTTGAATTAAATTCAAGCTTAATTTTATTTTTGAATTTCAGTATATTTTAACTAATCGGTACATACCACATAATAATATGTTGTTAGCTATCTCCCTTTGCTTCCGTATGAGAAAGGGAGAGAGTATTGTAGCACTACACGTTTACACCAAGTTAAAGGCAATAGATGCATGCATGCATGTCTGTTTCGGATTCAATTATTCTATGAGAACTCTAGATCCTTTGCTTTGCTTATAAATAAATCTTATCCGTTTAAAAATCTATTCACACCATATGGATGGTTAGGATTTTTTCTTTTTTTCTCTGATTAGCGTGACAATTTCTAACTTTTTATTCTCCTATTAATATGGGAATTTCTATATTTTTACCTCATAGGATTAACGTGGAGGGTTTCTAGGAGAGTCTCAAATTAGTATAGATATGGATTTATAGCCCTTGAGAGCGAACATGATCCCTTTTTCTTCTGTTTTAATAATATAACTAGCCAAATTCCCTGCGCAATTGCACAGCTAGCTATTACAATACCTCTAAAAATATTATTGTATTTGTTATCAAACTCCAATACATATATATGGCTGAAAAAATAATTTTATTTTTCATACTACTTTAATAGCTCCCATATACATTTGATTAATCTGCACCGCTATGATCTGGACCTACCAAAATCGATGGTGTAGATTTTTTTCTCTCCGATTAATATACTAATTTTTAACCCCTGAGAACGAGCGTCGTGGCTTCTTTTTCCCCTGTCCTAATAATATAATAGATTTATATAGATGAAAAAGGGAGCACCATAACAAGCATTACTGTACTAAACCTGAGTAGTCAGAAATTGCAAGCAGAATGAAGAGAATATAGCATCCTTAATGACAAACTAAAAGATGTACCAAAGTGAAGGAGGTCATACTACAACACACGTTAATTAAATGTCCGCCATCAGGAATTTAAACAAGTTTATGCTAGAAGCATTGACACGTTTTTACAGTAATATAAAAACGACTGGTCGAATCTAGGTAGCCTAATTGACATACAACGCGATATTTTTTTTTTTCCCTTGATGATCTTGAAACATCACGTTGTGTGGATGGCCAAAGATAGGTAACGTGTCAGTGCCAGTGAAACTCCGTGTGTTCGTTTCGTTCAAATATCTTGTAGTACACGTAGACATATACATGCATCGGCGAAAATGGTGCTGCAAGAGTCACCATGCAATAATGCATCACGTACGCCAAAAGGACAGATGCATGTTGCTGCAATCTAAAAAAAAAACAATCAGTTTTCAACGATTCGTAAAAGAACCTTTTTTCTTTCTTTTCTGCTTGGTCTAAGTTCTGATCATGCGTCATCTAGCTAGGGCACTAGTAAAACATATCATGATTCATGATCTGCAGCAATAGGACACGCGCGTGCATATGGATGCACCGGGACAAATGGTGCACGCATTTTCAGATTCCAATGTTTCTTCAGACACTCAATGCGCCATAGGAAGGGGAAGCTAGCTAGCCTTGTGCGTGATTTCTTGACCCATGCATTGTATCTCTGTAATCCTGTACTCGATCGATATTTACTTTGGTAGTGTTTTCTTTTCCTAGAGAGCATGCATGATATACGTAGGGGGCATAGCCTGAGTTTATACCTGGTTGTACGTATTCTGTGTTGGGAGTATTTTTTTTAATAGTAGAGCCGATCTTCAACCATATATTTGGGTATTTGACCCAATTTTCGTGTATATTATTAGTATGGAAAGATCAATTTTCGTATTCAGAGATTGTCCCATGCATGCATACTTGAAACCTAGTAGTCCCATGCATGCATACTTGAAACCTAGTAGCGTATATATGTAGGAATATTCCCAAAACACATACCATTTGACTGTTGCCCACCGCATGCACCCAACATATGGTGAAGTTTGGCTGGGTCTCAAACTCTCGATTCTCAATAAGCCAATATTGATTGATGCATAGGACGCTTGTATGGCAGTAAGAGTGCTTAGTTTACACAGAGCTTGCAGCGATGTGACGTAGACTAGCTAGTTTCATTGAATTTTTTAGCTTTTCCCACTGATCTAATCAGAATATCATTAATTACAACTATGAAGCATAGAACTAACAATGTTATTTAAACAAATGAGCTGCATATATATATGTGAGGAAGCCTGACAAACTACAACCGTTTCCTCACATGGATGCATGCTCTTTTCTTAAACCAACACACACCAAAACAATTGACAAATTAAATCAGCACTGAGCACTGCCTTGTGGATTCAATTTGACAGTACTGATTCCTGAAACCTTGTTCTAATGAGGGATCGATCTGCAAACCCAAGTTGCTTCAGAATATCCTAAAATACATTGTGCTTATATATGTTAGTAGTTCAATCTCTCAACTCTTCATTTGTTGCGGCTAGGGTGAAAACCATCTAAGTATTGAAAACTAGAAAACTTTGTTGCAGCCATTTTATCAATCGTTGCAATGAGTATCTGATTTTATTGCAACATGTATTTTTTAAAAAATGTCGCAACATACTTGACTTTGTTGCGGCACTTTTGTTAATTGTTGCAATAGGTGTATTACATGTTACAACAAAATCAAAATACTGCTTACAACAGTTGACAAAAAGCCACAACAAAGTTTTCAATACTTCCCTATATGCCTCCAGTATATTATATGCGCCTGCGCAGTTTGCTTTGCAGGGAGCATAAAATTATTTCTATAAAGAGTATGTTATTTCTAAATTAATTATGACACGTTTGATGTGATTAACCGATTCTCAGAAGTTAGAGCAATCACAATAGTTTACAACTTTACAATGGACTGATCAGTTGTACCTACCTGAATGCAAACAAATTAAAGATATATAGCAAATTAAAGCAGAGGGCCTAAATCATTACAGCTCATGTTCACTGTTCACCAACCATGTGGATATAGAGATCGGGTTTTTCCATCAACATGTATACGTCTACGTACGGAGAGCTTACTTAATTTCAGCGTAGAATTATGATGCATATATATGTACGTACGTATTCTTTCTTTAGAGAAGTTAGATAAGCTACTAGATATGTTGGAAATCTAGCTAGATACATCTCTAAGCCCAATTAAAACTTGTTGAAGCACACACAAATTTTTTTGGACCAGTTGAATGGCCGGGTACGTTTTGCTGAGCCTGTGTCCCTGTCATTTGGGTGCGTGCGTGCGTGCAGAAGCTACTACCGGTGCACCCACAGCAACTGCCGCGTGAAGAAGCGGGTGGAGCGGCTGTCTGAGGACTGCCGCATGGTGATCACCACCTACGAGGGCCGCCACACCCACTCCCCATGCAGCGACGACGCCAACGACGCCGGCGACCACACCGGAAGCTGCGCCTTCACCTCGTTCTGACCTCGACCGATCCGTCGAAAACAAAAAAGAAAAAAAAAGGCCGCCGGATCATATCGATGCATGCATGCATGCTTTAATATAGCAACTAGCTACTGCATGAACTTCTGATGCATGGATCGTGTTGTAATGTTCTGAACTTGTGATGCATCTGATGATTCTGTGTATACGACGAGTTATATGTGCAGTGGTGTACACCCAATTAATATATATATGCGCATCGGAGGCTGGTATGATGGAAGCAGTGCTGTAAAATGGACGAAACTAGCAGTTTCTTCACGCTCGTTATGCACATCTATTTGCAGAAATTAACTGATCAATTAATTAATCAAGCTGCATTTCGATCGATTATTGTCATACTGAACACTGCTACAAAACAGGTCATAGAAGACGCTTCATCACAGATGATTATTTGAAACCGTCTGTGATAAAATAATCACAGACGGTTCCAAGACGAACCGTCTGTGATATGGAACTATTACAAACGGTTCGTGGTTAGAACCGTCTGTGATCACACGAATCGTCTGTGATATGGAACTATTACAAACGGTTCGTGGTTAGAACCGTCTGTGATCACACGAACCGTCTGTGATATGGAACTATTACAAACGGTTCGTGGTTGTCTGTGATACTGAGAATATCACAGAAGAACCGTCTGCGATTTTAGATTTACCATAGCTTGGATTTTTACCATGGTTTGGAATGAAAAATTCCAAGCCATGGTAAAATCAAAGAGTAAGAAAAATTTTAAGCCATGGTAAAATATAAAATCACAGACGGTTTGTATTAAGAACCGTCCGTGATAACACGCTTATCACAGACGGTTCATGATACGAACCGTCTGTGATATGTCATCACATCTATGATACTTTTGTTTTGTTGGGCGGGAAAACGAAAAATTGCACTTAACGGGCGGGCTGCCAAAAATCTCTTTATATTAACAGAGTTCTCCATCTCCTCCTTTGCCATCTCCATCTCCTCCTCTGCCATTTCTTCTCTGCCATCTCCGTCTCGCCCTGACCTTGCGCTCTGCCTCCCAGAGCTCGTCGCCTGCCTCCTCCTCCACTCGCCCTCCTCGTGCCGCCGGCCTCCCACGACCTCATCGCCCCCGGCCTCCTCTACTTCGTCGCCCCTTCCTCCCCTGAGCTCGTCGCCCGCGGCCTCCTCCACCTCGCCCCGGCCTCGTCGTCGCCGGCCTCCCACGACCTCGTCGCCCCAGCCTCCCACGACCTCACTTTCTCTACTCCCCCTTTTACTCTGTAATGTGAAATACTACTGTGATGTGTTAGTGCTCTATGAATGGATTGAGTTAATGCTACTGTAATGTGGGTGATGTCGTGTTATTTTTAGTACTATGTGAATGGATTGAGTTGATGCTACTGTGATGCTGTGGCTATTGTAGAAAGCTATCAGATTCATTCGTGAGGCTCGGGAGGCTCCAGACGAAGTGAAAACCCGTTTTTTTTTGCAATAGAAAAAGCTATCACAGACGGTTCTTGTTCAGAATCGTCTGTGAAAATAGACTATCACAGATGTTTTGTGAATAGAACCGTCTGTGATAGCCTTTTTCACAGACGGTTCGAAAACCGTCTGTGATGACCTCATGTCATCACAGACACATAAATTCAGATGGTTCAAAAACCATATGTGATGATGGTTTAGAACCGTCTGTGATGAGGTTTTGTGTAGTAGTAGAAGCAGAGTAAAAGAAAACAACATGTTTGCTCTCAAAGGCTAGAAATTTCCACGTTAATTGGTGTAAAATGAGAAAAGATCTATACCGTCGATCGTGGTGGGTCCAGATTATAACAATCTAGATTAAAAAAAAGAGTCCATATCAGGTACAATAAAACTAAAATTCGAATAAAAAATCAGCAATTTGATTTTCATACGAATTCATAAGTAAAAGAGTCCATTCAAGTACAATAAACTAGAAATTCGGAATAAAAATAGATCAAAATTAAATTTTTGATTTCCGTATGAATTCCTAAGTAAAATCCCTAAAAAATAAAAATTAGATTTGTATACAAAATCCTAGAATAAAAAATAAAATAAGATTATCAATTTGATTTCAATATGAATTAAGAAAAAAATATAATTAGGAATAAAATTTTAAAAAAATAGCAATTTGATTCTCATACAAACTCCAAGAAAAAAGAACTAAAATTAAAACAGAGTCAAAAGAAATCACTATGTTTGCTTTCAAAGGCTAGAAATTCCAACATTAATCGGTGAAAAAGAGAAAGATCTACACTGTCGATCGTGGTAGGTCCAGACTCTAACGGCCTAGATTAAAACTGAAATTCGAAATATAAAACAAAATAAAATCAGCAATTTGATTTCCATACAAATTACTAAGTAAAAGAGCCCATGTCAAGTGCAATAGAACTAAATTTTAGAATAAAAATAAAATAAAATTAGCAATATGATTTTCATACAAATTTCTAAGTAAAAACCATAAATAATTACAATTCAGAAATTTAAAAAAGGGCAATTAGATTTGTATACGAAATCAAACCAAACAATAACTAAAATTCAGAATAAAATATAAAATAAAATTATCAATTTGATTTCGATACGAATTCCAATAAGTATAAGTTGTAATAAAAATAAATAATAATTGATAATTAGATTTGTATACGAAATCCAACAAAAGATAACTGAAATTCGGAATAAAAATAAAATAAAATTAGCAATTTGATTTCAATACGAATTTCAAAGTAAAATCCCTAAATAATTGTAATTTGAAATAAAAACTAAATAAAAATTAGCAATTGGATTCGGATACGAATTATAAGAAAAAATAACTGAAATTCAGAATAAATTTGTTTTTGCAATTTGATTTCCATACAAATTTTAAAATAAAATCCCTAAATAACTAAAATTCAAAATAAATTATATAAATTTAGCAATTTGATTTGTATATGAACTCCAATTAAAATAACTAAAATATTGAATTAAAATAAAAGTTATAACGATGATAGCACGAATGGTGTCAGAGGAGACACGAAAAAAGTCACGTTCGCTCTCAAGGTCATGCGTTTCTATTCGTGCTCCTTATGAAATAAAAATAAAAAATAACTTAAATTTTGAATAAAAATAAAGGTTATAACAAGTATAGCATGAATGGTATCAGAGGAGACTACGAAAGAGTGCAATGATATCGATATGTCCTGCAAGAAAACATTGACACATGTCGTGCTGCTCACCTTAATTGTCCAATAAGGACAATATTGTGCTGCTCGGCGTAGCTATTGAAGAGAAAGTCCAGAATTGAAGGAGTCAAGTGCCGCGATGACAAGTGGTGAGCATCGACGTTGATGAAAAAGTTAGTTGCCAAAGAAGCCCGATAATAGGGAAGCTCTGGCAGATATGAACTTTGTATTGAAGATGAGCTATGGACGATATGGGGTAATCGGGTAGCTAGTTAGGGAAACGACATCGCCGACGATAGCGAAAAGATTATCTATATCGTTAGACAACGACTAAAACATATATGCTGACATCGGTGAAGATGGGATGTCGCCGCTATTAGTGAGGAAGTCACAGTGTTGAGTTTGCCAACGTCGAAGAGGAGGAGCGACCCACACGAGAGAAGAGAACATCAAACATGTATAACATCATACATGTGTATGCACATGCATGCACCCGTATGAATAAAAGCACGGACGTACAGAGACAAAGGGAAAAAAGCTTAAGAGTAAAGATTGTGCAACCGTATAGAATAGGCTCGAGGTCGTCGGAGAGAGCGTGACACGTGTCCCCAGCTGGGACCGACGATGGTTCTATGTGTATGCGTGTTGATGCCTCAACGGTTAGCATTAAACAATAATTGAAGAGAAGTAGAAGATAACTATGTAGTAAAATATTGCATTGGCAGTGGTAGCAGCTGAGAGAGATTTTATTAATATTTGAGTTTACTGTTGGAGGTTGAAGCAAAAAAGCCGTGACAACGAGAAAACATAGAAGACACACGGTTTGGTGGGGTAGCCAGGATGTGAGGGAAGATAAGTTCAAGGTAGGTCATCCATGGTGTATCGATGTATGCGTGGACAAGGTATTCTAATACCATGTAAACTAATAAGGTAATTTACCGCACACTTAATCAATATATTACTTGAGATTAAATAGAAGTATATATGCATGCATACAATTTGGGAAAAATAACTAATAGAGTAATAATAGAGACATGCAGCTGCATAATCTATGTAAGATGGAGAGTAATTAGTTTCTAAGAATCCAAATAATTTATTGTGTTCAATGATTTTCTTACATCAAACCTCATACTTCAATTACGTTTCTCAGGTTATATTTTTCTTTAAACTTCTATTGTTATTTTCAATGCTTGGGATACAAACTTCAAAACAATTATAGCCGCAGAGATTAATCGAGTCATCGATACATTCGTGTATCTGCTGATGGAGTACGACGTACGTGCTACTAAATAGTATTAGACCGATGGATAGATCATGGCTGCATGCTTAAAGCCTTAGACATGGCTGCAATGCATGCAAGGGCACCGAAAGCGAGGTCACCTTGGTAGCCGCTGTCGGCCATACATGTGCATTAGCTAGCTGCAGCGTGCAGTAGCACGAACACCTGACGAATCCAAAAGACAGCGGTCCTTTGCATGCACTCGCTCATCATCATGCAAGCGGCCGGCTAATGATTGTGAAACTGCACCTCACCAGTGCGCCGCGCTAAACGTCTAAACGAACATGAGCCCTCCGACAAAACACCCATTCACATGTTGGTACGTTACTATGTCCGACGTACTGTATCGGAGGTTAACCATGTCCAAATCCCGTGGCTACGTCGTGCCTACACCCATCCATCTGGTCGTGTAGATGCGATGCTTCCTGCTGTCAAGATGAGCTTGCAGTGTACCTTTCCCCTGCGTGGGACCACCGGACGGACCAGAACTCGGCGAGAGCAGCTTAACACGCTAGCGTTGCATCGTACGGGATCGTAAGTGAAACGCCGTATGTATAGCACTGCTGTATATATAATTTCCACAAAAATCTCACAAAAATGCTTTTTGTATATAATTTGTACTGAACCTTACTTCTTTTTTTTTCCCCCCTCAATCAAGTCAGTCCTGCCTACACGTTTCAAAAAAAAAACCCACAAAATTCCCGCGTTCAAACGACGTTTACATTTCGATTTTTGACCGACCTATGTTGGGCCAGGCCTAGTGGAGTCACTATTGAACCCGAACCCACCGACCCGCTGGACTCGAGTCGAGCACAAACCGCAGTAAAGTTTCAGCCTAGCACTAGCGGTTTGGGCTGGCTCGACCGGAACACCACGCGCGAACTCCCTCGCCGGCCACCGAGATGTCGCCGCCGCTGCCTACGCCGGCGGCGAGGCTGCTGAGAGAGTACGGTGAGTCGCTTCGCTCCAACACTCTCTATGCTGTGATTTCGGGCTCGCGAAGCCTCGAGAACGTTGGGTTCCTGCGCATGAAGGGGTTTTTTTTTTGGGGGATCTGATGCGTCGGTAGCTCGCTTGCAGGGTGGGACCTGATGCTCGGATCGATTGCCGCGTTCTACGCCGTCTTGGTGCCGTACACCAAGGTGGAGGAGAGCTTCAACGTTCAGGTTCGAGATTCGACTCCCTCCCCGCTCCGCATCCCATCGATTGGATCAAGCTTTGGTGGCATCGTGGTTGCACTAGTGTAGTGTTCGGGATTTGTTGGATTTTTGGTGCTCGTTTCAGTTGTATTGCGGTTGTTTTGTGCAATTAGTTGTGTTCACTCTTTATCTCTGTTGTAGTTTCAGATACTGGGCACAGGGATGCATGATGCTTAATGAAAATCTGCTAATTTCTGCTAACTCAAATAGTTTTTTTAGTAGGAGTTGTTTTCTAGTGAGTCACTGCGTGTGTCATGTGTGTAAATGGAACTGTAGATGGTATGACTTAACAATGATCAGTTGACGAGGATTTATCTGTGCTTGCTAAGTGCTTGTGTGAGATTTTTTTTCTGAGCAATAATTGCAAATAGACCTCATGATTTAATGTAGTAATCGATACAGAGGACATGCGGCAGTTATGTACTTCTGGCTTTGATCTGTCCATTGTTGCACTTCAAACTGTATGTGGGATTGTATAATCTGCCAGTTGATCTAGTTGAATTTATCACTGATTTGTGTGGATTGGTTCGTGATAATTGTGACAGAGAATGCATGCATCCTATGGAACTGCTTGGAATAATATGGACATCTTTGCTATGAAAAATAGAAATTAACAATAGGCAATATACAGGTCCACAAGATGCATCCTTTCTGTATGAAAAAATTCACAATATACCACTGAATAACTATATGATTAACAATATGTCACTTATTGTGAGGCTGACATGTGGACTTAGGGCTTATATTTCAGCGAGACACCAGTGGCATATTGTGAAGATCCAAAGTTATTCAATGGTATATAGCAAATTGCCCCTTTCTGTATTCATGCTCCATAGAAATTTCCTTTTCATATACCATGAGCCTTGACGGCTTGAATAGCTGAAAATTTCCAGCTTCTTATGCCACTTATGCAACAATCAAGGTGAAAAGGGTTTTGTTGCAAAATAATTATGGGTTTCATCTTTTTCTGTATGGGTGAAAAGCTACATATTTATGTTTGGGCAACTTTTCCCTTAGGCATGGGTGCATGGCAATTAAATTGCTGGCATTTTGCTTTTGAGAATCTGTTTCATTCTGTACTGTTCATTGTACAATGATAATTGATGAGCTTTCCGTTGCCTGGTTAGTGCAAGGTATTTCTTGGCTTTCTCCCTTTCATTCGGTAGAATTTTTTCACTTACTCAATGGTTTGCGCTTGCATTTTTACTGTCATGCAGTTCCAGTGCTTGAGCTAACACTTGATTCGTGTATTCTCTAGGCTATGCATGATATTCTGTATCACAATTATCACATTGAGAAGGTAACCTTCGCTGGTAGTTTCTCTCCAATTTTACTTCGATACAATGTGCTTGATTTTTATTAATTGATTTTCCATAATATATATTTTGTCTGATTTGCTGCAGTATGACCATTTAGAATTTCCTGGTGTTGTTCCTCGGACATTTATAGGTAATAATCATGTTGCCATAAAACCCTTGATTTCTGCAGCATGATATAGTGTTTCCTTAAACAACCATTGCCTGGTTCAAGCCTAATGAGTGACAAGTAATTGATCAAACTTAGATAGCATTTACATACTATACCTTCTATGCTTGTAGTGTCAATATTGATTCCATGGTGTTGCAGGTTGCAGACTTTGTAGTCTAGATAGAATGCAAGACATTAACATCATGTACTATCTATGTTTTTCAGGAGCGTTGGTTATATCTATTCTATCATCGCCTGCAGTCTTCATAATGCGTTTATTTCATGTGCCAAAGGTTTATGGTCTTCTAGCAGGTGACTATCAAAAGCTTAAAAATGCTTCATTACAAGTGTATGTTGTTTGATGTAAGTTTCTAGGTTAATGTAGTTTGATAGACTGATGTTTTTCTGTTTGCTTTTTTAGTTCGATTAGTGTTGGGTTGCGTTACCCTGATGACTTTGAGACTTTTCCGAGTTGAGGTATTTTTTTTCAACTCTCATTCTGTGTCATTAGATGCTGTCAGTGTAGATTTATTGTCTGCCACTGAAAATGAACTAGAGCTAAATCCATTTATCTGTATTGGTTTCCCTTTGATCTGGCAGGCCAACAATTCGTAGAAAGATAACAAAAATTTCATAATGGATCTTGCTTGTCAAATTTGTATTTTGACCATGCAGTGGACCATTAGCACCATGATCCAAATTTAAGAATGGCATCAGTGGATGAGTACCTTAGGTGCATGGTTCTCTTGTCTAGAGTGAGCATATGTCCTGCGGTATGCTGGTCTTGTTTGAAATCCTAGATTTATTGCTTGGCTTAGAGCAGATACACTTACAAACTGTACCTTTGGGCCAGTTTAAATTCCATACAGTAAGTTTCTTATAACCAAACAGAATAGAAGAAAACAGTTCTTTTTCATAACTTTTGTAGAAACTTCTAAATGCTGTATATAATCAAGATATCCCTTTGGCTTGTATTGCTTTGTCTCGACTGTCTTGTGTCCATGTTGCTTCTAAATGCTTTATATCATCAAGAACTTCTTTTTTGTTCAGAACTTGTGTTTAAAATTTGTATTGCACTTCGCTGTGAATTGTTTTTTTGACTTCTTTTTTGTGACAATGAGCATGAGTCAGTCACTCTGTCCTTGGACATAATCATGATTTGCTTGGCTTATTTCTGACAAGCAGGTAAAAAGGAAGTATGGTCGTCATGTCGAAGCATTCTTTGTGATACTAACCGCTATACAGTTTCACTTATTGTTCTACTCAACTCGGCCCCTTCCAAATATCTTTGCTTTTGCTTTAGGTGAGCAAACTGCATAAATAAAGCACAAATCTGTCTGACTGTTACTGTTTTTTTTAAATGAAATTATTGGCAATAGTATCAATCTAATTAGGAGTTTGTAGAACAACCATGCAACTCATCTGTGCTTTCTGTCATGCAGTTAACTTGGCATACTCTTTCTGGTTCAAGGGAAATTACCTATGTACGTTACAGCCCCTGGTATGCCTTTTTTGGTGCCTTTACCTAAGCTTCACTCCTTGTTATCTACATGCTGTTGTTTTCACATTTTTTGTACAGATCACAGGAAGAAAAAAGAAATAGTTCATTACTAATTTTAATAATATATATTCTTGTTTCAAAATTTTAGTTACTGCACAGTGCACATGAAAATAATAAGCACCATGAATGTGGATTTCTGGACATGGCATGCTCCAGTTGCAAGTTTCAATACGATACTGTGATATAATCCATAGTTCTTCACCCTTGGTTCAATAAAACCTGTTGTTGCTATACTAAATTGAAAAATAATTCTTAGTTCTTCACCTTCAGATTAGTAAAAATTATATGCTATATTTCTACCAAGTAGTATAGGAAACTACTTGCTATTATCCATTTTTCTTGCAGATTGTTGCAGCAGTAGTTTTTAGATGTGATATGATTCTGCTTCTTGGTACAATAGGGATTGCACTTTTGCTGGTGAGTTTCTGGCTTATCAAACTTTAATTCCTCTCAACAGTTGCATGGTTTTTCCTCTCAACAGTTGCATGGTTTTTTGATACTCTCTTATGTAGTATACATGCTTGGGAAAGGGAGGATCCCAACTGCGTGTTCCTCTTTATTGTGCTAGGTTATGTGCAGCACCAATTGTTAAAACTTCATATTACTTGGTGAATTTTATGCTTGGCTTTTCTAAATTCAGTTCCAAGTAACTTTACTTATAGAGTCATAGTGGGCCAACCGTAGTATAGCCCAACGGTGTGGCACCTTGTCTCTCCGGTTAATGAGCGGAGTTTGATTCCCACCATCCACAAGATGGGTGGGTTAGTCGTGTGAATTTCCCACTACGATTTTCCGGGATTTGAGCCTGTTACTGGCTTTTTAAAAGGCCTGTGACTTGTGTAGGTTGTGAGTCTTACGATGACTACACTAGACAATTGTTCCCACCCTCTCAAAAAAGAAGAAGTCATAGTGGCTTCAAGATTCAGTTCAGTTGTGGTTTCAGCGCATCAAATTTTGTGTTTCTGTCGTGAATTAGTGAAACTTTTGCAAGGATGATAAAATATTAAAATGTGAGGTAGGTGGAGTGTGTCTAATGACTCCAAAGTTGGTAGGTCATATAGGCTATTATAATAACGAGACTTTTAATAAGCTATAAGAATCACTCATAGTCAAGTTGTTATTTCCATTTGGACTTTGTATGTATTCGTGCTGTACTCAATTTATCTTGTACAGTTGGAGCTGAGGCACACTAACATCTGAATTTGACTATGCTGTGACAGAGCAGGTCATTTTGTCTATTGGAAGCAGTAAAATGTTGCATAAGCACTGCCTTTTTATGCATTGGTATGTTTCTTTATACTACTTGAGTTTTCTGTAATGGAATTTTAAGCAAGTCTGTAAGAAACATTTGTTTCACTATGAATAATTTGCTCAGGATTCACAGTACTGATTGACTCGATAGTGTGGCGACGAATCCTGTGGCCAGAATTTGAAGTCTTATGGTTTAATTCAGTTCTGAACCGAAGTTCAGAATGGGGTGTATCCTTTATGTTTTTTGCAAAACTGCACTTACTTTCTTTTCTATTGAAAAAAATACAAGTTAAGAATGTCTAGAAATAATAATTTGAGTTAATACTTTGCAATGCACATGGGGACATCCTTTTTCGTATCAACCAGATGCTATCTTTCTTTTTCTCCCAAACATTTTTTGTCCTCTTTCATTAACTTTGTAGAAAAAATTTTATATGCGCTCAGACTTCCAGTTAATCTATTCACGCATGCATGCACGAAAGGAGGAAGTGTTATCCTCTTCTTGTTTTTTGATTCATATTGGAAACCTCTGTATTACCTGACTGACACTGATGTGATGCACCTACCTCTGTTCTCCATGACTATTATAAACTTAAGACACATTCGATCCATTGGTACTTCACCTCTGCACTTCCACGCTCCATGCTTGTAGCATATCCTCTTTGCTTGGTAAGATAAGAAATTTACATCAAAAAGTTATGATACCGAATTTTACTTGGCTAGAACAAATATATCCAGTGGTTTCATCTTATTCATGCCATTTTCATCCTGTATGTAGTATGTACAACAGTGAAGTTCCAATTAGATCAAAATAGTGATAATTAATTAACTTGGAACCTTTACACGGACTTTATGTCTAAAGTATACCATTTATTGAATCAGCAAATGACATTTTTGTGATGTACTGTTTCTGATTGAGGTATAGTTAAGGCATTACTTGTTAACTGGTCGGTTTTGTGATTGATTTTTTTATAGGAGATGTTTCTCATCAAGCCTCTCTTTTCAATGACAGGTTGGTGCTCTTCTTGATAGAAGGATAGTGCCATATGTGCTTCCAGTCTTCTTATTTGTTGTACTCTATTCAAAGCTTCCACATAAGGTAATTCTACATGGCTGGATACTAGTCTGATTATTATATTTGAAGGACATTAGGCCAATCTTGCACATAATGGCTGCTATTGTTATGTTTCAGGAGCTTCGCTTCATAATTGGTTCAATTCCCATGCTAAATGTGTCCGCTTCACTGGCAGCAAGCAGACTGTGAGCATAACCGATCTATTATCTTAACTAGTTCCTACCATTTTAGCAGTGTAACAAATGCAAGCTAGGAATGATGGCATCATTTGTATAACTCCTTTCTTTTTGGCATCCTCCATGTTATATGTGATTTCCTCCTTTATTCTTGGTTTCATGATTTTTACTGGTGAATATTTGTATCTCTTCATCCTTCCCAGATATAATAACAGAAAGAAAGCTGGGTGGAATGTACTTTATGTTCTCATGCTTGGTGCCTTCCTTGCCAGGTAGAATTATTCGGCCTTGATGATTATAATGTGTTACTATTTTTGAAATATCACAATATATGTTACTATTGAAAACTCACATATAATTCCTTTAGTCTAGGATACTCTTCTGTCACTTTCATGGCCTCCTACAACAATTATCCCGGTGGCCATGCTATAAAGGCTCTACACGAAGCAGGTGAGCTCTACATGAATAAAGTGGATGTGTGAAACTACAACAATTCCGTTCTAGAGACAGAAACTACAAGTAAGACATAGGTTACCTGTATTTCACAAAGCAACTTAAGCTTGACTGAATCACAAGCACCAAATGACAAATTGAGTAGCTGTCTACTCTTAGTGGCTTCTACTATTTTAGAGGCCATGAGGTATATTGATGATAGGTGACCTTTGTTGGCCCCACTTTCTATTTATCTTTGCATTCCTCTATCACCAGATTCTTCAGTGAAGGAAAAGATGGTTCACATTGATGCCTTCACCGCAATGAGTGGAGTTTCTCGTTTCTGTGAGAATGAATATCCTTGGAGGTATGCTTCTAAGTACTAAACCATAAAGCTTGTATGCTACATCAATTATGCTGTAGATGCTAATCAAGAAATGTCTTCTTTATTTTATCAATTAATCTCTCCAATTCCCCTTTTGGTGTAGTAAATGGGACTGGAGCGTTACCCTGTCCTATTGGTCTACAAAGAGTTCCTTTTTTGGGAGAAGACGATCTTGGGTCATCAAGCCTATCTTAATTCCTCGATTAATTTTAGAAGTTCTGTCAGTAATTGGTCACAGTAGGATGCAACTATTGGAATGTTGAATCGTGCTTGTCGCTTTGCTGCTCCCTAACTGGCGCTCTCCTACCCTTTCTTTTACCAACTACACTTTCACTTTTTTTTGGCAAATTATACTTGTGTCACCGTATATTCCTGGACCATGTGCCTGCCTTGTATGCTCCGGTGTAGAATCATCCCAACTTTCTGTTGAGTGTACTGGTTTTGTGCCAGTAGTCGTGTATGTACATTGCTGGCATCTGCCTAGATCCTGGCTGGACTCCAGTTATGAATATGTTCTGAACTTTTAGGCACATATAGTGTCATAGACAGACAACAGGTGTTAGCGTTTCTGCCCCAGCATATGTCGTAAGGCAAATACTGCCATTGGGGAATACTGTGAAACCAATACTTAATGATAAAGAGGTTGAAGCTAGCCTAGTACTGTCCCATTAGAGGACTCCTATTTAAGTAATATAGTATTGGATTTGGTTTTTTGGATTATATCTTATCAAGCATTTAATCAATACATCTTTTTTTAGTATTAGGAAGCATTGGGACTGCTGCTTACTTTCATATTTGTCTTCTTTTATTAATTATGGTGACACAGCTTGTTATCATGTTTTTTTATTGGTGTGTATTGTTCCGATCGTCGCTAATTTTGTTAGCACAGTTTCTGAGCTTTCCTTACCTTATATCTAAATTTATACTCTTATTCCTCTATGTTTAATCATACTTTCTGTTCACTGGCAGATATTCTAAGGAGGAAGAAATTTCCATTGAAGAATATCAGAAAAGAAATTTCACCTATCTACTAAAGTGAGTAATAGTAGTTTGCTAAAATTATTCATGTGCTCATTTTTGTCACCATCATGCGTGGGATGTTCATGGGAGCCCACCTGTTCTTACAAAATTTTGTATGAAAATTCTGTGCGCATTAACTCCATTTTTATTGTTTGAGTAGAGGCAAATCAACAACCAACTTCTTTTTTCCCTTTTTGATATAGGATCAATTAATATGAATTTCACGTTTGATACTTTCATATCTCTTATTTTGGACACATATCAAACAGTGAACACCGGTACATTAGTGGCTACAAGTGCTTGTTTGCCGTGGATGGATTCTCCAGAGCAAAAATTCAACCCCGAATTCCACCGCTTTCTCTGGTACGCCATCTATCTTATCTCTAACATACAGCTAAATTTCAGCACTTGCAGTCTTGCATGACAGCATTATCATCCCATTACTTGTTCTGTGAAGCATTTATACTCTCTTTCTGTGCCTGAATACTGGCTCAGGTCGCTAACCTCAGCATTTACTACAGGTGAAAGAGCCAAAAGTGTTTGCACATGGGAATATGAGAGATCCTGATATTCTTTCATTGGATTGGCCCGGTTGTCCTTGAGGTGAGGATGCTCAGATCTCTGTCACAGGACCACTATCTGCCAACAGTGAAGATGCTGAGTGTGTGTGAAATCCAGGTGGAGCTCCTCCCAAATCCCAACTCTGGAAGCTACAGCTTTAGGGGCCTGCTATTTAAGGATGAAACATCACACTGTTTAGAGCAAGAAAATCTAACATTTTCTTGAAAGAATGAATTTTGGCCTCTCTGACCCTGTTGTTTCTTATCTGATATAGACAAAAGGCAATAGGAATTTGCTTGTGTGCTAGCAATTTGCTTCATTCCTGATGAGTATTCTATCTACAATACGCGAGTACCCTTGTTTTTGCGACTCATAGTCGATGACATGCCCGCTGCATAATGTCCCATGTGCCTGTAAACGTGTCAGGTCAAACAAACATGGAAACGCAAATCTCGCCGGCACTGCATGCCGGTGAGTTGGCACGGCAGCCCCCGCCGGAAGACCAGAACAGAGCGGAGGCGCAACCGCGTCGGCCTGGCACGGCACGATGCCAAACCCGAAGCCAGTGCTGCCCCGCCGCGGTGCCCGGATTAAACGCCCACGGCACAGGAAAAACAGCGCGCTGCATCGGGAGAGATAGACCGTGAGATCGCAAGATTTTATCGCGCCCGGAACTCTCCGTCCTCGGCTACTTGCCGCGTTCCGCCAAAGCAAACGCCGCGGTCGCGCGCCCGCCTGTGCTCGGGCAGCGTTTGGCATCACCGCGGCTTGTTGCCTGCGAGTAGATGCACGTAGCCTTGGCGCGCGCGATCTCGATCCTGCCGTGCCGCAGAACGCCGTGCTCGGTCATGTCTCCTGCTGTACTGACAGGGAATCATGCAACTGAGTCCGATCTCTGTTCAGCCGTACTACACGACCCAATCCTCTGCTGCCGTCGAGAACTACGTGCCAACGGCAACACCACGACATGTAAGTATGTAACGGCGACGCGCGTCCACAATAGTCACTCGAGTACAGGGAGAACCCCCCCTGAGTCTTTCCAATGACGCATCGCGCGTGCGTTGTACCGCATTAACGCCGGACTAGCTAGCCACTCGAATCAGCCGTGGAACATTGAACGGGCGATTCATGGACGGTAGAAGCCGTTTCTCGCCTTGCCAGGATGGAAGTCGTCGTCTAGGAGATTAGGACGTGGAGAGGTTATGACACTCATGGGAACAACCGAAAGCAAAGAAGCACTATTGCTAGTACGATTTTTTGGCTGATTTAGCTTTATTTTGATACGCAATAGCAAAAGTAGGCCTCTCGACTTTGAAATGTCATCTCTATCACGCAAAATCACCACAGAAAACCATGTGCCAGTCACTCGGTCTCGGTCCATGAAAAGCCACGTATCGAGCTCCTAGCACGTGGTAGGTGGCCTGCCGCGCACTCAGCCCGTGGCAAGTCCACGTAGGTTCCTACCGCGCCTGCATGACCACCTACTGTGGACTGAGCACGCGGCAAGCCCTCTGCTGCAGGTTGAGAGCTTGACATAAGGCTTATCGTGAACTAGATGAGCGGTACGTGGTTTTTTTATGACGATTTTGTACGATAAAAATACTATTCTTATCATTTCGAGCACGAGAAAACTAGTTTTTCAACCCCGTTTTCAAAAAACTTATCATTTGAGGCGAAGACTAGTACTCGCCGGTTGCCAGGGTCAACGAATGGGGAGCCGGGCCTACCTGTTGTTCTGGGCCTGTCGGTCGTTATTCCATTTGGTCGGTGGCTTTGATCTGTTTAATTATATTCCTCTTGTTTTAGTTTTGATCTAGTGCTAATTGATCAGAGCCCCCAATCGCTACTTGCCGGGGTGAACCAAACTTCTGAGTGGACATCCTACCCATCGGTGAGAGTGGGTTCGAGCCCTAATCACCACCAATGGGTACAAAAACTGATTTTACTTTCTCTTCACTTTCTGAGTTGCTTTATCTGATGATGATTTATACAGGGTTACTTAGCCTGACTACATGACGTGGAGCCAACGATGCAAGGCAACTGGATGCACACAGCATTAGTGTGGTGGTGCGGGGAGAGCACAGGAGGCACAGTTCGTTGGCTGATGAGATGCAGGAGTGAGTCGGGACGACACCAGCAAAAGGGAGGCCGCGTCGCATGGACGCGACGAGCACGCGGGAAGTAAGGAGCCTCACCGTGGAAACAAAGCCAACCCACGGCGACCGGGAGACCTAAACTAATCTGCATATCTAATCAGCAACATCTCATAGTGGGGCCTACCAATTAGTGGGGCCCACAGGCGGGCCTCCGACGTTCAGGGAGCATAACTTTTGTTTAATCCTTCCTTCCTTTCTTCTGTTTTCAGTTTGCCATTTTTGTAGAAGAAAAGAAATCGGTGATCATTCGTGCAGATGCATGTATCCATGCCTGTTTTCTGCCGTTGGACTAGCTTAGCTTAGCCTTCTGGATTATTTTTCGTTTTGGGTTAGCCGGTTGAAAAAGTGTCTAATTTGTCCAAGACGAGGCTCCGCAAGGTTGAACAGGTCGATGTAGGTAAGGAACCACACTTTGACTAATACCCATCAATCTATTTGAGTAATTATCATTTCTTTTTTATATATAAATGAAACTTACAGGAGAGTTGTCCGTTATATTAATAGAGAAAGGGCGGAACGAGAGCCGCAGCTTACAAGATAAAATTAAAAAAAGAGCTTTAATTACAAAGTATTAAAATGCTTCAAATACTTGCCCCCGCTAGGTACCAAGTTATACCCTCCTCCTTAATCTTCGCTGGGAGTTCCAGCGATGCGGTGGCTTTGTTATTAAAGATTCTTGCGTTTCGTTCCTTCCAGATCTACCAGATAATTAGGATCAGGTTGTAGTCGTGGCTTTCCTGGGAACCTCCGCTACATTAGACCACCGAGCCAAGATTTTCGTACCACAAGTAAGTCCGCCATATACTTCCAAATTCTTCCAGAGAAACGACACTGGGTGAAAAGATGTATTCGAGTAATTAGCATTTCTAAAGGCAAGCAAATTGCGAGTATGCAAAGGCACGTGCGGCTGAATGGCATGCGGGATTTCCTCTACTTATGCATACACTTGCCGATCAATGAATTTAAACTCTTTGGTTCTAAAAGAAAGGCAAGCAAATTGCTGGTTTGTTTGATGCATGCCGATTATTCATAATCCTAGGGGCACATGTAGATTGGAAAGCCAGGAGGAGTGCGGCCATGATGTGGGCATTATAAAGGCCAACAAACCATTACGTAATTTACTTGTGAACAACTCAACTCCTGGTCAGTGGTATTAATTTCCAAACCGAAAACAAACTAGTACTACTAATAAGGCAGCAGCATGTTTTGGCCAGATACTACTACTGCTATACTCCACCGTTCTATACGTACCGGAAAATCAATGTGATATACTTACTAAAGGCGAAATACATCGCACACTGAGACCTAATTCTCCAAATTAATGCATGCCATTTTCGTACCGACTTGGAGTTGGAGAAGAATTGTAGTAGTAGTAGTAGCTGTACATGGGGATCCTAGCCCGATTTATAATCTCCCTGTCGATGGGAACTTGGAGTTCCCGGCTTGCACGCAAGGAGATGGAAAAATTCTGCTTTCTGTGATGGTGAAGTTAGCATTCGGCTTTGCAAACTCGATCCGAAAAGCTACGCGTACGAACAAACAACTTGCAGACTCATTTCACCGTTCGGCATCGCCGTAACTTCAAATTACAGCACGTACGGTTTGCACCAGCCCAAAATGAAGGTACAAAAAACAGAAATCCCCTAGCAAAAAAAACTAACTAATTTTCACGAGTAGAAGTCCGAATTCGCTGGAAATGAAATCAATCTGGAGGTGGTAGAAGAATATCGTTTCTTTTTTTTGAAGCGGGAAAGGATGCTGTTGGACTTAACACATTTTCTTTGTTGTGATTGGACACAAATTAATCATGCCAGGCTCATTGGTCATTGCACAAGGGCCGTGGTCTGCTGTGCCGGGCAGGAGACGGGGAGAGGAAAGCAAAGCCAGAGAATTCGGTGGCATCGGTGCGAGAGCTGTTGAACGATTCCGCCTGTAATGCTTAATTTTTCAAATTGGTTATAGCGTTATAAGGAAAATATTTTAGCGTATAGCTCGTACATATACTTAAAGTAGATATATTAACCTAAACTTAGTGGTAAAAGATGGATATTTACCTACAGCTTATGCATCTACTTAGGATTAACTACATCGAACGAGAATTTAAACATCAAAATAGAGCATACATACATATATTTACAAACAAGATAATGGCATTTGAACATAATAGGATTAACATGATTAAAGGAGGATTGCTTGCCTTGCTGCATATATTCCACATGCTGCTAAGGATCACTCTCGTATATATTTGAATCTTCAAAATCTATCAAACAAACGCGAAGGACAAATAAGAACGAATAACGTCGAAAATAACCAAAAATTTAAATTCATCCAAAATGCATGAAATTTACATAGTAGGTAGAGTATTATTTTAAATGAATTTATAAATAAAAATAATCTAATTTGGACTTTATATGTGAGAGTTATGCTATAACCAAAAACTGCCGGAGGAGAAAATCAGAAAAATTAGGTTTCGATTACTGTAGCCCGAATTACATCTTTTCACAAAAATTTCCAGACATGTGGTGAATATGAAATTTACATGGAAGACAAAGCATAACATTTTATTAACAACAAAAATAGAATCACCCCATTTGCAGTTAATATGAATTTTATATGCATTTTCAAAGTTACACCATTAGTGTACAATTAATTTGAATACCAAGATTTTCAGTGATAGCAAAATGTCTTAAACCTATTCCAATTTAAATTACAATAAAAATGGAAACCGTCAAAATTGGTTTCACCCAATTTGGAGTTAAAATGAAATACTTATGAATTTTTAAAGTTTAAACCATTTCCAGTGCAAAAATAATCCATTTCAGATTGGTTCTAGCGTTATAAGGAAAATATTTACGTATAGCTTGTACATATACCTAAAGTAGATATATTAATTTAGACTCAGTGGTAAAATATGAACATTTACCTACAGATGATGCATCTACTTAGGATTAATTACCTCGTACGAGAATTTAAACATCAAAATAGAGTATGCATACATTCATTTAAAACAAGATAATAACATTTGAACATAATAGGATTAACATGATCAAAGGAGGATTGCTTGCCTTACTGGATATATTCCACGTGCTGCTGAGGATCACTCTCGTATATATTTGAATATTTGAAACCTACCAAACAAACGCGAAGGACAAATAAGAACGAATAACGTCAAAAATAACCAAAAATTCAAATTCATCCAAAATGCATGAAATTTACATAGTAGGTAGAGTATGATTTTAAATGAATTTATAAATAAAAATAATCTAATTTGGACTTTATATGTGAGAGTTATGCTCTAACCAAAAACTGCCGGAGGAGAAAATCAGAAAAATTAGGTTTCGTTTACTGTAGCCCGAATTACATCTTTTCACAAAAATTTTCAGACATGTGGTGAATATGAAATTTACATGGAAGACAAAGCATAACATTTTATGAACAACAAAAATAGAATCACCCCGTTTGCAGTTAATATGAATTTTATATGCATTTTCAAAGTTACACCATTAGTGTACAGTTAATTTGAATACCAGGATTTTCAGTGACATCAACATGTCTTAAAACTATTCCAATTTAAATTACAATAAAAATTAAAACCGTCAAAATTGGTTTCACCCAATTTGGAGTTAAAATGAAATACTTATGAATTTTTGAAGTTTAAACCATTTCCAGTGCAAGAATAATCCATTTTAGAATTTCCCAATGTGTTAAATACTTTTTCTACCCAGGCTAACCTAGCCACGGTCATTGAACAGTGGGTCCAACACTTTCCTTTTCCTTTTCATTTAAAATCCTAAAGGAAAACGCTACTCACACATAGGGACCGCACGTGAGAGACTAGCCTCACAGAATAGGGCATGGACTGAAGGTCCACGCACCTGGTCCACCGGTCCATGGACCATGAAGCAGTTAACTGTGCACTCGGGCCCGCATGTCATAGGAACATCAACGCATTTAAACCTAGATCTACACAGTAAAGTGTGCTTAAGACATTGATTTGAGTCTAATGATTATGCTACAGTGGGTGTCAGCTTCGGACAGCAGGGGAGGCTCTCGGCGCTGGTTTCCCGAGCTCGGTGTCGGTGATTGAGGGTATGGCGGCACCGACCAATAGCTAAAATGGCATCCATATGGCTAGGCGATGCTATGGGTGGCCAGGATATCGTCGGAGATGAACTGGAGCGGCGACACGATGGAGAGAAGCGAAGGAAAAGCTACAGCCAACATGCGCTTAGCAACCTGATGATTCACCGAGCGACTTAGTACACACATGAGTATCTACTAGGTCCTAGGAACATACAAGAATGACGCGGGGTGACAGGGGTGGACGAAGACGAGCTAGCGGCGAAGAACGGAAACGATGACGGTGCTTCATCGTGGAGAGGCCAATCCGAGCAAGGAGAGACGCAATGAGTTGTGGAGATAGCACAAGTGGGGTGAGGAGATGGTTCCAGAGCAAAGAATTGGAACATGGCTCACCGTGCCAGAGACGAAGAAAAACGGGGCGTTTTTGGCTGAGTTTGGAGAAGAAGCAAAATTCCAAGGTTCCAGTGAAGGGAAACTGAAATCAGTTGAGGGGAACACTTCCTCGTTCTCTAGAACACAGGCTGACACAGCTAGGAGAGGGAATGGCTCACCGGGACTGATATGGCGTGGTGAAGCTCCACGGGCGTGCTTTGGAGACGTCAATGGCACTTCAGTGTTCTGGGCGCTACAGAAAAAAAATCAAGGGCTCGGATTAGCAAGGATGGGTGTGGCGAGGAATGGTGATGACGAGGGACACGACGGTGCGGAGCTTACCTGAGAGGAGGTGGAGTTCTTGGCTCTGTTCCCTCAGTCACCGAAAGGGAAAGTGAGGAACAAAGAGAGAGAGAGAGAGAGAGAGAGGGCGGGTTATAGCGTAGCAACGGCTGGGAAGGGGACAACGTGAGCTGGCGCAGCTCTAGATTGGTCGACGAGGGCGATGTCGTGACAGCTTTGACGGTGCACGGACTGAGCATGCTGCCGCGTGGCGCACAGTTCCTGCGCAAGCCCGCGAGAGGAAGAAGACTGCCTAACAGGTGGGTACAGGCTGTCAGCGGCACAGTTAAAGCTCGGGTCGAGGTCTAGTTTAGGTGGTTGGGTCGAACCGAGTTAACTCGGTCGGTTTGACTGGGTTTGGCAACAGACTGAGACTTTAGGGAATTTTTAGGCATAGAAGTTTAACTTCAAAAATTATAATTTTTTTACGATAGGTTCCTGGCACCGAGTATAACCGTGTGTAATTTTTCTAGGGTTTTTCATGCACTACACTTTTATCTAGAAATGCTTTAAGGTCCTATTTTTGTTGTTTGACTTTTTTTTCTTCTAGTTTGACTGGTTGCTTAAAAATAACAAATAAAATCTAACAAATGTGAAAATTTCAGGTGAGTTAATACAGAGTTCCAAAACCTAGGAAAAAATATTTCTGGGAACTGTTCACAAGACTTTTCCCAGAGTTTAAATTCAAACATCAATATGAGCACTTGAAGTCTTTTAGGTTCACTTAAACTTGAATAAAATTTCAGAAACATGAATGACAAAAGAGTGCAACAATTTTTTTTAAAAAATATCATATTATCATATATTTGAAATAGAACCCCATGTTTGGGATGCTACAAATTTGTAACATCTCCAAATATGGGTTTATATTCAAATGTATAAAAATATGATCTTTTTAAAACTTTTTATGCATCTCTTGTCATTTGTTATTCTCTGGATTTTTTTATTACGTTTTGTAGATTTTAAAAACCTAAAGTATTAATATCTTGAGAACATAACCCTAAAGGATACACTAAACAAAACTTGTGAACAGTCATTGGTAATATTTATTCTCCTAAGTTCTGGAGAACCTTAGAAACTCACCTTTGAAATTTCATAATTTTTAGAATTAAATTGCTATTTCTAAACAGCCAGTCAAACTAGAAAATCAAAAGTTAAATACCAGAACATAAGCCTAAAGGAATTTGTAGAGAAAAATGTAGAAAATTACACAATGATGTAAACAAGGTCACAAACCTTCCATAAAATTTTCATAATTTTTGGAGTTAAACTTCTATGTCTATAAATTCTATAAATTATTAGTCTGTTTGCAAACTCAGTCAAACTGACCGAGTGGACTCGGTCTGACCCAACCCAACCCACCTTTCTCAAACCACACTCCGACTGCGCCTTACCCGTGCCGCTGACCCACTGGCCCCACCCGACAAAGGCTTCGTCCTCCTCTCGCTGGTGACGCGCAGATGCCGAGCGCCACGCCGAGCGCGCACTCAGTGTCGCTCCGTCCATGCAGGCACCCATTGTCACTCCACAGTCCTCATCGCCCAATCTATAGCTTCACCAACTCACGTCGTCCTCTTCCCGTCCGTTGCTACGCTATAATCCGCCCTCTCTCTCTCCCCCTGTTCCTCACTTTCCCTTTTGGTGACCAAGGGAAAGGAGGTAAGAACTTCAACTCCTCTTGGGTAAGCTCCGCACCGCCGTGTCCCTCGTCTTCACCATTCCTCGCCGCACCCATCCTTGCTAATCCGACCCCTTGATTATGTCTATAGCGCCCAGAACGCTGGAGTGCCATTGACATCTCTAGAGCGTGCCCGTGGAGCTTCTCCATGCCATATTCAGCCCCGGTGAGCCATTCCCTCTCCCAGCTGCGTTAGTTTTGGACCGAAAAGGCGACTAGAGGGGGGGGGGGGTGAATAGGAGCACGCTTACTTTTTCACAAATAATTGATTCAATAAAACTTTACTCCAGTAGCTATAGAAGCTATGAAGATCAGTATATCAGTACAGCGGAAGACTAATATTGAATCTAATTTAAACCCCTAAACAATAAAACAAAATCAACAAAGATTAAAACAAAACAATCTGTAGGCTGGTCTGGTCGCTTGGTAGATGGCGGTCTGACCGCTGGTATTGCCGTTTTGACCAGTGGAACACGACGGTCTGACCGTCGGGCTCCAGAACAGTACAGACAGCCCGATAAGCGAAGTTGTAAATAGATGTAACTTTTGATCTACAACTCCAAACTCGATGAAACTTGGAACACACCTTCTCTATGATATCAGGAAGCTATTCCAATGGAAGATTGTGATAATTCTGGGAAGAATAGCGATCATTTTCGATTTGATTGAAGAGAGGTTCAAAACCAGGTCAAAACAGAAACTTGATCCAAGATCTTGCTCGTGGGTGATTGATGATCAAGATGATCCTAGATAGGTTCCCACACGTCACAGCAAGCTAAATCACATGGAGAATTCAATAAAAAAACTCACGGATCAAAGAAAGACTCAAGATCATCAAATATAGAGAAAGAACGCAATGAGACAAAACATTGATCAAACTTTCCTTTGATTGATTGATATGATATGGGCTTACAGCCTCTCCATCAATGGAGGACAATGTTCAATCCTAGAGTACGAAAATCACATCAAACTATCAAGAACCTTAACCTCCACAAAAGCTCTCCCTAAGAAAATTATGGTTTACAAATTTTACAAAAGAGACGAAGTAAAGGTGCAGCCACCTCCCTCTCCTATTTATAGTGGAGGCTTAGACATTCTAGAAGTTTGGCTCTATTGGGCTCCCGTTAAGGCCCAAAACAAATGGAACACTTACGCACGCATTTTAATGCGCCGTCTTTAACACCCCTTGACCTAATTAGCTACACCTTGCGCCATCTTGCGCCTCAGATTAGCCAATAGGTCGCCCTTGTCCATCTTGCACCACGCTTGAGTACATTGACCTCACCCGGCATCGTCAATCGTTCTGGACCTCAGCTCTCCAAGCCTAGTCCCGATCATCCTCGCCGTTGACCGTCATTGACCACCAAACAACCTGCACAACAATATACAAGTAAACCGAATTTGGGAATAAGTTCTTCACAACTTGACATATGTTAGTCAAAACATGCATCATGCAACATATATGCTCTCAAACTCATGACTTTGACCTAACAACCGAATATTGCCGCCACGACGGGCGACGAACCAAGTGAAAATCGGTCAGACCGCCCACCCTGGCCGGTCTGACCGCCAACTATTGGCCAGTCAGACTGTCAGTAATGACTTAGCCGATTTTCAACCTCTGAAAACCGAAACCTACTGGAAATTTTAAACCAATAGAACTTTTGACTGGAGACTCCAAAAATTATGAGACCAAGTGCAATAGAATCCCCTCTGTTGCCTACTACCTCTATTTTTGGCCCAGCTCAATTCAACACTTTCTGACGTTGGCCGGTCCGACCGCCGCTTATAGCCGGTCGGACCGATTTGACCGATCGACCGCCACCTGGCTGGCCGGCCGACCGGTTATCTTTCGACAAAGACCAAATCATCTTTGAAAACACGTGAAACGACAAACCGTAAACGCCATATTCAATTGTCACATCATCCTAAGATCTGGAGTATATCCCCATGATATACATAGTTAGCCTATGTTCCAGAGAACGAGGAAGTGTTCCCCTCAACTGATTTCAGTTTCCCTTCGCAGGAACCTCGGAATTTTGCTTCTTCTCCAAACTCGGCCGAAAATGCCCCATTCTTCTCCGTCTCCGGCACGGTGTGCCATGTTCCAATTCTTTGCTCTAAAACCATCTCCTCACCCCACTTGTGTTTTCTCCACAACTCATTGCGTCTCTCCTTGCTCAAGTTGGCCTCTCCACGGTGAAACATCGCCACCGTTTCGGTTCTTCATCGCTAGCTCGTCTCCAGCCACCCCTGTCACCCCACGTCATTCTAGTATGTTCCTAGGACCAAATAGATGCTCATGTGCGCGCTAAGTCGCTCGGAGAATCACCGAGTTGCTAAGCGCATGTTAGTCGTAGCTTCTCCTCCGCCTCTCTCCATCATGTCGCCACTCCAATCCATCTCCAGCGATGTCCCGGTGGAGAATTTAGACCCGTCATTATGAATTAATAGAATATTTTGATAATTAATGACAATCACATTGTGCGACTAATATTTTCCATGAGTTGGATGAATAGGTTATGTTCCATGACGATGGAGACTTTGGATGGCATCATAAGTTGATCGTCCTCAAGTCAAGGTTCAAGAAGAGGATGCATCATGTGTTGCTATATATCAAGATCTCAAAGAGTAGATGATCATGAGTTTATCATCAAGTCAAAAGAAGACACATCATGTGTTGATGGAGGGTATGTGAAGGATGCATCATGGGTTGATGCATATCAATATAATAACCCGGACTTGAAGTAAAGATATGTGTTATCAAGCTTCAAAAGTGTGCTCAAGGCAAAGGTGTGACTAGCTATAGCTAAGGATGTGTTCTTAGTCTTTTACCAGTCTCGGTGTTTGGTGTGGAGACCGAATTGCTAGTATAGATTATCGTACTATTAAGAGGGGTCTTAACTAGTAGCTTGAGTTTGTCATGCGTTGATAGCTCGCTTTGCTTGCTCTAGCTCTTGTTTGCATGTTACTGATATTTGCGAATGTGTTTTGCAAATAGTCGAGGCTTATGCATAATCCTTTTACACTACTACAAAACAGGTTATAGAAGATGCCTCATCAAAGACGGTTCTCTTGGAACCGTCCGTGATATGAACCTATCACAGACAGTTTCTAAATACAACCGTCTGTGATACTTCACAGACGGTTCTGAACAAGAACCGTCTATGGCGACTTAGATTATCATAGACGGTTTTTGTTCGGAACCGTCTGTGAAGTATCACAGACGGTTGTATTTAGAAACCGTTTGTGATAGGTCCATATCACAGACGGTTCATCATAAGAACCGTCTATGATATGTCGACATTATAAATAC
Organism: Hsuehochloa calcarea; assembly: GCA_036346395.1. Classification (NCBI taxonomy): domain Eukaryota; kingdom Viridiplantae; phylum Streptophyta; class Magnoliopsida; order Poales; family Poaceae; genus Hsuehochloa; species Hsuehochloa calcarea. The sequence goes on from CM070600.1 coordinate 12,791,257, forward strand.
CTGGTCCCGACAGACCCCCTGTCCATTCCCATTTGAGCCGCCACCCCTGCTGCCTCCTCCCCCACTGCGCCACCTTAGAGAGGAGAAGGAAGGGAAGGAAGGAGGCAGTGAGGAAAATGAAAGGAGGAAGCTAAAGAGAGGAGGAAGGGAGGAGAGGAGGAATAAAGGGAGGAGGATCTCGCGGGATATTAATTTGGGATATTCGTTGTGAGCTTTGAGGGTAACGATCTGTAACCCTTTTATATTTGCTCCAGGTTAACCACTAATAAATTTTAGTATGTTTGGTTAATAGTAAGAGTACTTGTGGTTTATTAATATAATTTAATACTAGTTTGTTACGTGCGTAGTGTAGATGGACCGAAGCTGGATGTACGTTGAGAACTGTGTGAGTGAAGAGTACATTAATGACATGTTTGCTTTTACAAGAGCCGCCGAGCAGGATATGTTGAAGAAGATGATAAAATTTATGTATTGTTCATGCATTGATTGCGGTAATCTGTAAATGTTTAACAACCCGGTGCAGATCAAAGCTCACTTGATTCGAAGGGGTTTCGAAAAAGGGTATACATGTTGGACCAGTCACAGTGAAGAGCAGATTATACATGAAGTTAATAATGACGATATCGCCGAGGAAGTCAACGATATGCCGGATGTGGACTGTGCTTTTGATGAGAATAGATCACATGATGACAATTTGGATCAGATTCTACGCGATGTAGAAGGGAACTACAGCGAGAGAGAGTTTTGTAAATTCGAGAGCTTAATAGAGGACTCGGGGAAACCTTTGTTCCCTGGCTACAAACCAGAATACAAAAGGTTGTCAATCGTAGCTTGAACTGCTAAAATTGAAGGCAAGCAATGGTTGGTCCGACAAGAGTTTCACGACGTTGTTATGTCTCATAGCGGACATCCTTCCAGAGGGAAACGTGTAGCCCAACACCATGTACCAAGCCAAGAAGGTTCTTTGGCAGAGCCTCAATACCAAATCACCTACAGCAAGGCTGCGAGGTTGGACCTTACGATTATAGTATCTGCGCAGGGCTTGTTGGTAGACTGCCGAACGGATTAAGGCTAGGTTTCTCCTCTCTTCGAGTAGGTTAATGTCATCTGCTCGAAGTTGTTCCTGGTCTGAGTTGTTGAAGGTTTCAACTCGTGTCGACCGCAATTTTAGCTCCGGAGGAAGCATGGCTTCGGCTCCAAAAACTAGAAAAAATGGTGTTTCTCCTGTTGCTCGACTGGTGGTCGTACGAACTGCCCATAATATGGAAGGTAATTCTTGTACCCAAGCCCCCGAGCGCTTAACAAGCTGATCAAGACTCGAGTTTTAATTCCTCGCATTATTTGGCCGTTTGCACGCTCGACCGCCCCATTGCTTTGGGGATGTGCAATGAAGCATAGCATAGCTTGGTACCCAACTCGTCGCAAAATTCTCAAATTTTGCACTTGCGAATTGTTTACCATTGTGCGTAATTATCCGACTTAACTCCAAATCGACTAATTACGCTTCTCATCATGAACCTTTTGTCGCTTGTTGTTATCCGATTCTGAGTTCACTTGATCCATTTTGTGAACGTGTCAATAGCCACAAAAAGGAATTCGAAACCTCCTGGAGCTTTGGGAAACGGTCCTAGGATATCAAGCCCCCAGGTCGCAAAAGGCCAAGAAAGAGGTATTGTTTGTAATGCTTGAGCTGGTTGGTGTATCTGTCTACCATGGAATTGGCATGGACACACTTTTAACCACCTCCATAGCATCGTGCAGTCAGAGGCCAAGAAAAACCTTGTCGAAAGGCTTTTCCAACCAATGTTCAGAGGAGGCATCGTCCCACAGATGCCATGTATATCGTGAAGGAGTGTTATTCCTTCGTTTTGCGAATGCATCGCATGAGTATTCCTTGGGTTCCTCGTTTATAGAGGACTCCTTCAACCAAAGTATACATTTTGGCTTTTCGGGATAATCGATCTGCCTCAAGATCATCTTCGGGTACGGAACCCTTGTAAAGATACTCATAGATGGGAATCATCCAGGTATCCTCGTAATCTAATGAGGCCATCTCAAGAGGAGGTGTTTCTGGTTCTTCGACTAGAGACGGTTTTGAGTTGCTCCAAGAAAACTCCTTTTGGTATCGTGGATCGGAAGAAGCCATCCGAGCCAGTTGGTCTGCGAGGAAATTATCCTTTCGAGGGATAAATTGTACCTCGAAACCTAAAAAATGTTTTTCTAGCTTACGTACTTCTGATAAGTACCGAGCCATTGTTGAGCTAGAGCATTGGTACTCTTTCCCGATTTGATTCACGACTAGTTGAGAGTCTCCTCTCACGAGTAGTCCACGAATCGAGAGTGCTTTCGCAGCTCGTATGCCAGCTAGCAAACCTTCGTACTCTGCTACATTGTTAGTAGCCTGAAAGTTTAATTGTATGGCATACTTTAAGGTTTCTCCGGTAGGAGATACCAGGACCACCCCAGCCCCCGAGCCACTTAAAGTAAGTGACCCGTCAAAGTACATCATCCACTGGTCGTGGGAATCGTCTTCGGGATCCCGAGCAGTTCAGATTTGTCCATTCGGCGACAAAGTCTGCCAAGATCTGGGATTTTATGGCCGTTCGGGACACGAAATGGAGGTCGAACTCCCCAAGTTCGACTGACCATTTTGCCATGCGTCCCGCTGTTTCCTTATTATGGAGGATTGCTCCCAAAGGAAACTCGGGCAAGCCAACTATTTTGTGCGCCTGAAAATAATGCCGCAGTTTCCTCGAAGACATGAGGAGGGCATATAGAAGTTTTTGGACTGAGGGTAACGCTCCTTAGGCCCGTGTAAAACTTCCGACGTAGTAAACCGGTCGTTATGCGTTTTCACGCTCTACGACTAGTCTCGCGCTTCTTTGCTGTGGCGTGGCGGCTAGGTAAATTAAGAGCGTCTCTTCCGGCTTTGGAGAAACCGAGCAGAGCACTCGAAAGATACCTCTTGACATCCTCAAAGGCAACGTTTGCCTCGCTCGACCACTCAAAACCTTAATGTCTCCGAGAAGTTTAAAGAAAGGTAGTCCTTTTCTCCTAGTCGTGCGATGAAACGACTTAAAGCCGCCATGCACCCAAAGTGAGTTTTGGACTTCCTTTTTGTGTTTGGAGGACGATCCGGAGGATGGCTTTTATTTTTCAGATTTGCTTGATTCCTCGTTCGGATACTAGGAATCCAAGCAATTTTCTGAAGAAATTCCAAACACACACTTCTCTCGGATTGAGTTTTAAGCGGTGCTTTCGAGGTTGTCGAATGTTTCTTGTAGGTCGGTGATATGATTAAGTCTCTTAATGCTTTTACGACTAGATCATCAACATAGGCTTCCAAATTCGGCCTAATTGAGATGAAAAGTCGATTGCATTAAGCGTTGAAAAGAAGCACCGGCATTCTTTAGACCAAATGGCATTTTGACATAGCAAAAGGTACCAAATGGAGTAATGAATGCGGTCTTTTCTTCATCGCTTAAACACATATTGATCCGGTGGTATCCGAATATGCATCTAAAAACTTAATATCTCACAACTGCAGCTTGAATCAACCAAATGATCGATCACGAGGTAAAGGGAAATCATCTTTTGGACAAGCTTTATTAAGATCGGTAAAGTCCACGCACATACGCCATTTGCCGCTTGACTTTTTGACCATTACAGGTTAGCCAACCACTGGGTGGTTGACTTCTCTTATAAAGCCCGCTTTAAGTAGCTTATCCAACTCGATTTAATAGCATCTCGTCGATCGGGGCAAATCTCCGTAATTTTTGTTTTACAGTACTTTATCGGTAGTAAAGCTAGCCTCGTGCTCGATCACCTCCACAGGGACTCGGGCATGTCGGATGCTTGCCACGCAAAGACATCTGCGTTAGCTCGGAGGAAGGTAATGAGGGCGTCTTCCTATTTGGGGTCGGAAGTCTCCCGATGCGAGCAGCCTTGAGGGTTCTTCTGCGTCGGAGGAACCTCTTTGACTTGGTCGTTCGGCTTTGGTGCGACTTTAGACTTCGACTTGCTAGTCGAAGGTCGACTTTCATCTCGAGTTGGTATTTGACCAACCATCTCGAGGATCGACGGTCCGCAGACTATACGCCATCTTTTGTCACATCGAATGGTGATCACTCCTTTGGGACTGGCATCTTAAGACATTGATACCCGTAATGAGTAGCCATTAAGAATTTTGCCAAAGTTGGTCGTCCGAGTATGGCGTTATATGCCGATCGAAATCGACCACATCAAAGGAGACTTTCTCGTCTCCGAAATTACTTGGTGAGCCAAATGTTAAAGGAAGAGAAACTTGGCCAATAGGTTTGGTGAAGACCCCAGTACAATTCCATGAAAGGAGTATCGCATCGCCTTACCTTTGTCCCGGTACTTGCATCTCGTCCCGGGGCATTAGTAAATAATATGTTTAAAGAATCGCCACCATCAACCAACACTCGATTGACCCGACAGCTTGTTGATGGTGGGTTCGACCACAATCGGATATCGACTGATCGACTCGTAGTGATCGGACACCATCTTTCTCAAAAGAGATGGTAACTTCCGACCACTTCGTAATTTATTGACGAGAGGAGTATGTAGAGAATTTACCTCTCGTCCGTGACTTTAAGTTGTCGTTTGGAGTCATATGCCGATGATCCTCCGTAGATGTGCTCAACGGTATGTTGCGGATCTTGGACGGCATCTCCTCATCATCCGACGACTTTTGGCCACTCGTATGTCCTACCCGCCGAGAGTAGGGAGTGGTGCTTTGTTAGTTGTAGTAGTCCTCGAGCTTTCTTTGGAAAACTTCGGCGATTCTGAGGTCATGTCCTTCCTTTTTGTGAAAAGGGCACCACCTTGGTTTGTCGTTCCTACGATCGGTATGCTTACCTTTGCCTTGATCGAGTGCGACTTGGTGGTTTGGGGCTCTCCATCTTTCACGGCTAGAACCTCCTTGGAACCACCGGCTTGTGGTTTTGATTTTTATTTTCTTCTTGGACTTTTTGCTTTTTATCCTTATCAACTTCACCGCTCTCGAGGAGTATATGTTTCTCGATCGATAGTGTTGTTCCACTCGACCGCCTCGAAGCGATTGCATATCGATCGGCCATCTCAAGAGTTCGACAGAATGATGTTGGGAGGATTCAGAGCAATGTCCTCCGTTATTCTTCTCTGCGGACTCCTTGCTTAAAAGCCACGATCACAGAGGAATCGAAATTTCCGAATTGAGTTACGAACCCGACTAAAGCGTTTGATGAATTGACGCAAAGTTTCGTTGTTGTTCATTTTATCCGGCAAGTCGTCTTCTTTTCGAGCGGTTGTATGTGCCTTGGAAATTCGCTGTAGAAGATCACGAGAGGTGTTGCCAAGAGTAGATCGACTCGAGTGGTTGGTTTAATAACCACGATCGAGCGGATCCTTCGAGCACGATCGGAAGGTAATTCGCCATTACATGCTCTCCTCCTCCCGCCGCTCGGACAATTGTAGATAGATCTCAAGAAATTCGATGGGATTTTGAGATCCATCAAATTTCTCCATGTTCACCGGTCGAAAATGAGGTGGCGAATAATCGCTCAAGGTCGGCGAAAATGCCCGCATCCGGAATCACTTCTTGACGCCTTCTTTGTAGAAAAGAAGGGTTAATGTCACCAGTGATCGTATACGACGATACCCGTAACAGTGACTGCTCGTAGTAGGCCTCGCCTCGAGGAGAATACTCCTCGTATTCCACTCGTTAGAATTTCTTTGTCGAAGTGGTGAATGATCACCTCTTCGAGGGCTTCTTGATCTTGGTGATCGAAGGTATTTCTCGAATAGGGAATCGATTCGACTTGTGGTCGTGTCGATTCCTACGTAGAGAAATATTCGATTGACTGGTAGCTGAGGAAGTCGTATTACTACGACTACCTGAGTGTTGTCGATGAGGTACCTCCAGTCTTGTCATCACAGTTCGAAGTCTTTGCGTAATCTCTTCAGCAAAGAGATCGTACCCTGGCGTTCGAGCAAGCTCTTGACTGGGATTCTCGAGCAAGTCGTTGATGTTCTGGAGTTCTTGTACCTCCTCCGACTGATGTTGAATGCGCCCAGGCAAGTTCTTACGATCGCAATTTTCTTTCTTCTGACGACATCAAAATCCTCCTCATCAGGTTTTTGAGGCCTTCTTAGTGGAGTGCGAGAATGTCGAGGATTTCCCTCGCGTTCATCAGAGTGTTGGTCCTCTCTGCCAACGGTGGTGCCCTTGCCATTACCACGAGGGGGCGCAGTGTGTGATCTTCGGGGAGTGTCCTTATCTCGGCCTCCATGAGGTTGACCCTGATTTGGGGGAAGGACGAAGACCTCCCGTTGATGATTCTCACTTGCGCTCGAGGCCTCCCCGCTTGAGGAGTGCTCGAGGGACACCATCTGGCGACTTGGAGTAATCCCCTCCAGGTAGGGGAACTCCGGGTTATAACTGTCTCCGTTCGCAAATGAGATCTGCGGGGAGACGGTCGAATTTGCAGGAAAAGCATGCTTGATCCCACCCTCTCTGGAGTTACCCTGAGAGAGAGAATCACTAGATGCTGGTGGAGTCCTGGAATGGTGGCTCCCAGAACTTGACTTACCAAGTCGGACCGTCTTAAGGGACTTGAACACTTGGAGAAAAACTCGTCGCGTTGTGAGTCCTCCCGGGCGGTCTGGTCGGATTGACCCTTGTCCTTTGAGGGAAATGGCTCCTCTGTTGGGCGTATTGTTGTGGGGATAAGGATCCTCCTCAACTCTATTAATGGGATGGTTTCTGGAGAATAATCTCAAAGGCAACATCACCATCGTGGATGCATCACTCGGTTCATAGTCGAAACCGGCATCCATGTCGACGTCTGCATAATCTGCCAAGTCAAACCAGTTCTCCTCGTTCCATTCTCCTGCCATGATTGCATGAGATTGGAAAAAGAGAGTATGTTGACAAGAGATTACCGGAAGATCCCCACGGACGGCGCCAACTGTCGGTGTATTAGAACCGATCTTACGTAAAGATTGTTTGATTCGGGGGGTCTCCTAGAGATAAGATCACGCAGAGTGGATTGACACGGGATGTTTAGACAGGTTCAGGCCTTCTCCGGAGAGAATAATAACCCTAATCCTGTGTGTATGGTATTCTTGATGATCAAGTAAAAGACTAAGACTATTACAGAGAATAGCGCTTGTGTTCCTACTTGACTGGCTCTTGTTTTTCTACTTGACTGGCTCTTGTTTTCTCTCTTATCTCTCTGATCGATGCCCTTATATAGTCGTGAAGAAGTAGCCGTTTTGCCTCAAGGAAATGCGCTGATTAATTCAAGAAGGCGCATGATGGCGAGAATTACCGCGCCTCGGCTTCTTCACGCCGTCTGGCAATTATCTTCCAGAGATAATGGGGTAATTACGCACCATTAATAAGCGGAATAATAGTGCGTGCAGACCGTTCGGATTCCTTAATCAATTGGACCCACTCGCCTGTAGGTTTGATTATAAGGTGGTCGTAGTTTACCTGGTCGTAGAAGAACTTACGACCAGGTAGCAGTCGTAGAAGGACTTACGACTAGGTAGTAGTCGTAGAAGGACTTACGACTATGTAGTGGTCGTAGAAGGACTTACGACCATGATATAGTCGTAGCAAGACTTACAACCACTCATTGGACTTCTCCCTTTTAGATAAGGGGTACCTCTGGGGACTGTGTGACATCATATTTACCCATAATAAGAATTATAGATAAAAGATAAAAATGAGGATTATTAGATCCTCGTCAAGTTGATTTAGGTCTTAATTGAGTAAAACCAAATTGATTTATAATTCTACATAAAACTCAATTTTAGCCAAAAGATTTTAAAACCGTCTATTCACCTCTTCTAGTCGACCTCCTCGATCTTACACCCGGCCACCCATAGCATCGCCTAGCCATAGGGATTCCATTTTAGCTCTTGGCTGGCGCTGCCATGCCCTCAATCACCGGCGACGAGCTCAAGAAAACCAACGCCGAGATCCTCCCCTGCTGTCCGAAGTCGACATCCGCTGTAGCATAATCATTAGACTCAAATCAATGTCTTAAGCGCACTTTACCGTGTAGATCCGGGTTTAAATGCGTTGATGTTCCTATGACATGCGGGCCCGAGTGCACTTAAGTGCACAGCTAACCGCTCCATGGTCCATGGACCGGTGGACCAGGTGCGTGGACCTTCAGTCCATACACTATTCCATGAGCCTAGTCTGTGACGTGTGGTCCCCACTTGTCAGTAATGTTTTTCTTTAGGATTTTAAATGAAAAAGAAAAGAAAATTGTTGGACCCACTGTTTAGTAACCGTGGCTAGGTTAACCTGGGTAGAAAAAGTATTTAACACATTGAGAAATTCTGAAATGGATTATTCTTGCACTCGAAATGGTTTAAACTTCAAAAATTCTTAAGTATTTCATTTTTTACTCCAAATTGGGTGAAACCAATTTTGTTGGATTCCATTTTTATTGTATATTAACTTGGAATAGTTTTGAGACATGTTGTTGTCATTGAAAATCTTGGTATTTAAATTAATTGTACACTAATGGCAAAACTTTGAAAATGCATAGAAAATTCATATTAACTACAAATGGGGTGATTAAAATTTTGTTGCTCATAAAATATTTTGCTCTGTCTGCCATGTAAATTTTATATTCACCACCTTTCTGAATTTTTTTGCGAAAAGATGTAATCCGGGCTACAGTAACAGAAACCTAATTTTTCTGATTTTCTCCACCGATAGTTTTTTGTTAGGGCATAACTATCACATACAAACTCCAAATTAGATGATTTTTATTTCTAAATTCATTTAAAATAATACTCTACCTACTGTGTAAATTTCATGCATTTTGGATGAATTTGAATTTTTGGTTATTTTCGACGTTATCCGGTATGTGGTATGTGTCTAAGTCAACATGGACCGAACATTTTGTCCCACTAAACCAGACACTATTGTGTGCATCCACACGAGGGGATTATGGGGGCCCCTCTTGACTTAGTTCTTTGGCGTGTGTTAGCGCTGAATCGTATGTGGTAGTTGTTTAGGGAGAAAAATATTATGTTGTTGTTTGGAATGTGCGGGGAGGGATCCGGGTACGTTCCCTCGCCTGAGGAGCATCGGCAGTTGTTGAGGCTGGGCCGGTGACTCCGACACAATGTATGGGTCCTCCGTGGGAGCCCCATCTGCACACACAAGGGCAGTTCACGGATGGTTAACCCCATATGGGCGGCTCTTAGTTAATACATACCATTGGAAAACGTCTCGTAGTACTTAGCTCTGCCGGTATACCTTCGAAAGTGTGCTTTATGGCCTGGAAAAGGAGCAGTCTGGTGCGTGGGTAAAGTTGTACACCCCTACATGCTATAATCTATTTGACTAGACACGTCCTTGGATATGGATACGCTTGGGGTGGTCTTTCAAGAGTTAAACTCTTAACATTTTATTAAAACTTGAAATCGGATTGTACGAATGGGTAATTCGTGCTATTGTTGTGGTGGCTGTGGGTAGTCACGTCTAGGATGTTAATTATGTTTAGAAATGTTGTCTCGCTATTATTTGAACAAATAAAAACAGATTTGACAAATTGTCTTACAATCTATTACTCTATTACAACGAAAATACCCTTATGCTGAAAATTACCTAGTGTGGTAGCTTTCCTTTGATAGTTGAATGCATGTAGCTATGTATAGGTTTGTTATTTGTAAGTCTTGCGAGTATAATTTTATACTCAACGGGATTCTCCACTTGTTGCAGAAGAGGTTGACCCCCAAAGGGTTAACTATTGTGAGACCGACTTCGACTTGGACGACTAGCTTGGCGTTTCTGGTCGGTTGTCTTGTGGGTAAGGGTAGCCAGTTAGCTTTCTTTTGCTGTCATCTTATGGCTTATGTTTCCGCTACAATTATGATATTTGTGATATTTGGCCATTCGACCCTTTGTATGAAATCTGGACTTTGTATGTGTAATATTTTATAACTGGTAAGACTTCGGTATTATAATAACTTGTGTATGGATTGATACTATTTGTGAAGGTGTATATGTACCGCTCCTGGGAGGTACATAATACATCGAGAGTGGAGAAACTTCCCTTATGATGCTAGGACCAATTGGAAGATTAAACATTAGAAGCGAAATCGTCTGATGGCTCTCACAGAAACTGGTATCTCGCATCGGCCGCTTGCATTCGGATGGGATGACGGGGGTGAGTTGGCACCACTACCTGCGCCCGCTCCGTATTTGATACCTCTGTTTCTCATCCCCTCCCCTCCTCTCCCTCCAAAGGAGAAATCAAATATACTAGCTACATACACATCGGAAGCCTATCGCAAGGGAAAGGAAAGGAGGTTGCTTAGGTCAACAAGAATATACATACACCAAATATTCTCTCTCTTATCTCATTCTCTCTCGCCCCCCTTTGCAGTCTGTCACCGTCCCTTCTGTTCCGCCTACCCAAGCTAAGCTACCTCTCCCCCCTCTCACACACCCAGAAGATGGTTACAGTGGCATGGGTCCAGATTTTTGTGGTCTTTCCTTTTTTGATGGCATCTTTTTAAAATGAAATAGCAAATATAGGTCTCTATTGTTAGAAATGGTAAAATTGATATCTTTATCGTGCTCCCAGTCCATGTAAGCCACCTGCTCTACTCCCAGACCACGATAGGCCACCTGTCGCGGACTGGGAGTGCGGTATCACGGTCTGGGAGCGCTGCAAGTTTCTTGTCGCAGTCTGAGATCGAAGAAGATAGCTTCCATGAACTGGGAGGGCGGTAGGTACCTGCCGCGGTGCTATTTTTGTAATTTCTTATGAGCAGAACTACTTTTGTTATTGTTATTCAGAATCATGTCAATTCAACCAAAGACTCTGGGTTAGTTGTGCAAACTCCGCAAAGGAGATATGAGTTAAGGACCATGTTTGAAATATAAGAATTATAGAGAACTATCGAAGGATTGTCCGATTGATTGCAAAATTATTATGGAACTTATAAACAGGCCTTGAAGTTTTAATCTGGTGTTTTTGAGGGAAAAAGATTTTGTTTGGTGTTGTTCTAATAAGATTAGTTTAGGTGCATTTGGTTTGAGCCCAGGATCGAAATCTTAATGGCATTTGGTTTGCAACTAATTTTGTTTGGTATAACTCGCAACGTTGAGCAGTCTGTCTGGCACTCTGGCCTGTACCAACTAGTGTGGCCATCATGTTAACTGAGCAGGGACGTTTGTGTGGGGACAGGGATTCAAAAGAGTAAAATAATGCCCGCATGAGAAGACCATGCTTCAATGTCTCCTAATTTTCTTGAGTAAAATTGTCTTGATTGTGTCATCACTGGATTCATTAGTATTCTCAGAACTTTGTTAAGACTTTAGAGCTGCTTTCATCGATGAAGATGTGGTTACTGTAACATTGGGTGATATGGTCTAATATTTTAGCTCCATTTGCACTTAACATTTGAGATGAGATAAATGTGGGAAGTACTAAAATTTGCGTGTCAGCAAACTACAAATTCCAGAGCAATTTAATAACTTCAAATACACTAGTAGTTAGTTTGACCAGAGAGAATACAACACACAGTAGCTTATGCTGATGCAGTGGCGGCCATAACGAAATCAAACAGGCGTCAGCATATATTTTTGCCCACATGGCCACGTGTATAATTATCCAGTAACATTATACTAAATACTAAAATGTGTAAATTTTTTGTAAATTTTTTAACCTCCGATTTAATTGGTAAATACCAACCAAGATTAGAATCCCCGTGCTATTGCCGATGAGGGCGTAAGGGTGAGCTGGCAAGCGGCAAGGCAACCCCTAGACGGTGCGTGGAGTCAGTCGAGCAGGGCACAGCAGCGGCAGCTTAGGCTAGACCGTTGTCTCTCCTCTCTCTCCTCGTGCAGTGAGCGACTGCTTCGCTAATTCTCTCCATGCTAGATCACTTGGGGCCTTGGGCTGTGACCTACCAATTGTTGGTCTAGGTAGTGAGTTGCATGAAGGGATATGGGTAGGTTATACTAGTTGATAATTTAAATTTTTACCATATAAACCAGAAAGCCAATCAAGCAAGAGATCATATATCATTACCACTAGACGCGCAGTGCAGCGGAAGAAGAGTTAGAGCAACCTGATCCAACATCGAGCGCGTCGATGTAGTGGTCGTAGTCGATCGTCCAACATCAGCGCAATAGCAACCGCAACAACGCCTCTACGGTATCCACACGTATAGGGGTGGAATGTTGTATGTCGGTGTACTATCACTAATGTGCACGGCAGGGCCTTCGGGAAGATGACAGCTAGGGTTTCGGTGGAGCAACTCTCTTACGTACCAACATCCCACGCATCCCCTTATAAAGAGTCCATAATGGATCCTATCATAACTCGTTTGTTCTAATTCGTTAAGTGTGTGACCCGGTAGGTTCATGTGTAATCGGTTGCGACTCGAAAACTCCTTTCCAACCACGAGTTGTTAGCGGTTCCTTGTAGAACATAACGATTCTCGAACACACATAAATATTATATCAGACAAACCTTATGCAATATAATCTGCGACTAGGTCCTTACCATTTATGACCAGCTCGAATCTCCATACGACCAGTTTATATTTAGTAATGACCAGTTCGTAACTCCTTACGACTATTTAGTGATCGTGTTCGACCAGTCCGTATCTCCATACGACTAGTTTGTATCTAGTCAGAGTGAACAACTTACTTGTGTATTCTCTCTTTACCTCACGATATCTGGTTGAATTCTAGGTAAGATATTTTGTCATCCATGGACTGTTCAATACTTTCTCAATCAAGTGACAAATAACTTCATGTAATCGACTTTTTGACCACTAGTGGTACGTCCATGCACTTTCTTTATCCGACCACATCGATAGGCCTATAGATATCTCTCTTGTTATATTAGGAGGGGCAAATCTTATATCCGATCAGTCACATCCCTCCGCATGTTTTATAGCATACCTGAAAGCTACATTTATAGCTACCCAGTTACAGAATAACGTTTGACAACCTCTAAGTGTACTATTATACATGTAGAAAACCATGTTGATCTCAGGTCTAAGGATTATACATCATCATTGCTTGAGGCCAACTGATGACACATAAAATCATACACAATTTTAATAGTGTCTCAAGGTGGGTCAATCCAACACCATATTCTCTAACTTGTGTTCACATTATTGATTCAATATTCCTATATCCATAACCAGTTAAGCATGGTCATCAATCAATACATGTGCTGGTCAATAAGTTATTAGTGTTCTAACCAGTGACATCCGACCAAGGATACATTTAGAATAACATCGTATAAGTTAAAGAGCTTCACCAACAAGTCACATACTTGTTAATATTTATAAATGATAATTCATCCAATGAACATAATTACATTTATTATATAACTCATAAATATAGACGTGGTACAACCATCTCTATGATTGACTCTAGGACATATCACCAACATTGCACACATGCATTTCGCTAGCCTGGATCGCACGCTGTTCGAGCCTGGTCGGCTCGGCTAGCTGCCTGGTTGGGCTCAAGTCTTGGATGTCCTAGAGTGTCACTCGGGTTGGGCTAGGGGAGTCACACACTATGCATCATGGGCTTTATTAAGCTTTAAAAAAAATTGGACCCAGTGTCCGGCTAGACGGTGGATCCACCCCTGCCTGGATTTAAGCATGTTGAAGGGTATCAACAATTTTCAAAGTTATCATAAGAAAAATAAAAAAGAACAAGTTTTTAATGCACGCCTTTTAATTTTAAAAACAACTTATTGGATTGCCCAAGTAATAATATGGCAATTTCTTGCAAAAGATGCGGGAATTATGTGTAGTTATTCTTTACAAACATATTAAACTTGTTGCGAGACATGTGTGAGTGCTCCTACCGTCTTTATCCAGCTACTTGCTCCCATGATATCAATGTTAATACGCTAAGCCGTTGAAAAGGAATTGTCTATATTTGTAGGGAAATACCTTTTTTTAAAACGAAAAATGATGCTGCGGCCAGGAAGACTGTTCCTTTCTTTTACCATTTGGTCCTGGAACAATAATTTTAACATTTCTGGGTCCTCGTCATCATCTTCCTTTTTTAGAACACCCACGTCATATATCTCGCTCACCTCAGAGATAAATATATATCTTAGTCTTTTCCGAGCAAGAAGTAAAACTTTAGACAAGGACAAATAGAATTTGATAATTAAATTGAAGTCACCATGTAGAGAGAGAAAAATCCATACCTACATCTGGGAATTAACTAATAAGGGATCACGAACAAGCGTAGGCCTAACGCTATAGTTTTGTATGGCGCTTGAAATCACTTTGTATACGGCGTAAGTCCATGTATAACGCTTAAAATCACTTTGTATCTATTAACACTGCATTAAAAAAAATACATGCCTAAATTTTGCCGTGCTTTTTAAAGGTTATACATAATTTTCTTGCAGTTCATACATGTCCCGCACTTTTCATTTAATAGAAAGTTAGCTTTATCCAGTAGATAATTGCAATGTATCTAAATTGTATACCCGCTTGTATTGTGCTTAGGAGCATCATTTTAATCCATCAAAATTGACTTTTGTAGATCAGCTTCAACGTACAATGACCCTTTGGCTGATCTTGTATGGCGTATCCATTGCTCTACATGTACATGTACACTGTTGAATCTAACGTGGGCTCTTTCTTAAGGGGGGCAAAATGAAAAGGACCTAATGAAAAGATTCTTTCAGTGGCACCAGAAACGGAGGGCTTTAAAGGTAAGCAAATTGACCAATTAGTGCAAGAAATATCCTCTACTTCTACTTAGTCGCACCCACATGAATAAAATGAAATGAAATCACAACAAAGAAAACCCAAAGGCTGAAAGAAACAATATAGAATAAGCATTGGCCTCCCTCTCTCTGCCTCCTCTCCTTTTCCTACTTTGCCCAACTCCTAATTGATAATCTCTTTCATAAATAAAAAAATTACGTCTTTTAAACTATAATTCTTCTGGATTCCTCCCCAAATGCCTTTCACCCAAAGACCCACCCAGCCTTTGTAAATCTCCCCTTCCGGCGGCATTCATTGCTCCGTTGTTTCCCCTTCCCTTTCCCCTCTTTCTCTCTCCTTTACCCTCTCTCTAAAAGACTGGATACAGAACAAAAGGGGGAAAAATAGAAAGAAAGAAAGAAGAACACCTACCAAGCAAGTCTTGGTTTTTGAGTTCATGGGCTGTGGAATTATTCCCAGGAATCCCCTCTGGGTCTGAAAAGATTCATACCAAGAAATAGTTCTTGAATTTCCCCTTTCTTTTGCTCAAGAATTACTTGTACAGAAGAACTACTTCTTTCTTGTTTCCGCTTTGTTTTTTCGTGTTTGTTGGTTGGAATTTTCTCGGGTTCTTAATTCTTCACTTGTGGGGGTGGGGTGAAGAGAGAGTCATGGGAAAGCAAGGACCTTGCCGTCATTGCGGAGTCACAAGTGAGCTCTTGTTCCTGAATAAAGTTAAAAGTCTTCTTCCGATTGTTGTTTCTTTGCTTATTTTAGTTCTGTTTCCCCTTTGTTCCTCGGCGAGTGTTACATCTTGGGTGATGATTTCTTCGAATTATGCATATGGGAAGACGGGCCTTAGATGAAATCTTTTGAGTCCCTCGGACTCGGATTCCTTATCTTGCTTGTTCTTTATGGGTTACCTTGTTTTGTTCTTTGGTGGTCATTAGCTGAAATCCATTGAACTATCAGAGGTATTCAAGAGAACTCTCTGGATATGGTTAAGGTCTCAGAGACCTTTGGGTGTAAAATTCTGAACATGAGGAACAAGATAAATTATCTCATTCTCACCGACACATTTAGACTTGTATTTGACTATGGTGGATATATGCTTGTTAGATAGTTTGTGCAGATAATGAGCGATTAGATGCATCTTACACTCATATTCTGCAAGAAGAAAAGAACAATCTGCTCTTGCCAATCAGATATTTATAGTTCCATACGTGCTACAACTACAGAAATGCTTAATTTTAGGATGACATTGAAGTGAAATCTTTGCTGTGCTGTGTAATTTACACAGACTCGCCCTCTCTTTTGCTTGAACCTAAGCGGCATTATACTTTCGGAGTTCTTTAGCTCTTAGCCTCTTGTTGAAGCAAGCTGCTCAATTGAAGTGATCATCTGCATTTAGTATGCCTCATTTTGTAGGACAGAAGATGAATTACATGCTTGTGCTAACAATTGAAAACAATATCTGAAATTGTTTGAGTATGCCTGCGATTAATTACTCATTGCCTTAAAGTTACATTCTGGAAAATGTATAGGTTTTGACCGTTCTTCCATGCTCCCTTCCCCGATGCCACCATCTCTTGTAATATCACAGGCGTGATACTTGTAATTTGTGATACGAACTCCTGATGGACACGCTACCAAAAAATTATATATCTGTGTAGACCACACACATTCTTGCATATCAATTTTGTATTGTGTTTCTGGTTGCTCATCGCAAATGCTGGAACAGGTACTCCTCTTTGGCGAAATGGGCCACCAGATAAGCCAGTGCTCTGCAATGCATGTGGCTCGAGATGGAGAACAAAGGGTTCATTGGCGAATTACACACCAATGCATGCTCGGGAAGATGTTGACGGTGAGGAACCTAGAGTTAACAAGTTGAAGCCACCGACATCGAAGCTGAAGGAACAGAAGCAACTGAAGAAAAAACCAAGCCACAGCATAATGGAGAATGAACCATTTTCTGATCAAAACTTCCGGAAGATGGGGGATGCTGACCCAAGCAATCGAACTAGTTCCGGATCAGCGGTATCATATTCAGAGAGTTGTGCCCCATATGGTACAGCTGATGCAAGTGAAATGACTGGTCAGTGATATCTAATTGACTTGTTGCTTTTAAGACAGATAACTTTATGTTCTTCTCAATTCTTGATGTGTAGAAGGCATTGAACTTGAGGCTTGAGATGTGCAGGTCACAAGTACACTCTTGAGTGTTTGTCTGCAATGTTATACTTAATCTACCCCAAGATTTCCTGTAAACATCTTTAGGTAGTTCTTGTAGTAGTACCCTTATAGAATCTATACTAGTAATTGTTTATAATGCATACCTGTTTCTTCTTTTCATTGAGCTTATTGAAGCTACTAAAACATTTTTCCAGCAACAACTCATCGCTGCTGCTTTATTTGTAATCCAGCATTACCAATTCATAAGAACTTATGGTGATTGATAAATCTTTGGCTAAATTACTTCTGATCAAAGAGCTTGTAGCCATCTTGTCCACATATCGAGTTCAAATGGCCTCAAGAAAGGGATATTGCTTCTACCACATGATAAGCATCAATTTAGATTATCAAGATTCTCTATGTGTAACCCATAAATTGCTTTTTTATGTGTGTTTTTTACAACTATGTTAGATATGTTAATAATGGTTTTCTGGTACCTCTCCAAATCTGGTTCAGCACAATCACATGCTTGGGAGTCACTTGTACCATCAAGAAAGAGGAGTTGTGTCACTCGTCCTAAGCCTTCACCAGTGGAAAAGCTTGTTAAGGATCTTAACTCCATAATGCATGAAGAGCAGTTATATTACCTTTCAGGATCGTCGGAGGAAGACCTACTTTATCATAGTGAAACTCCTGTGGGTTCCTTCGAGATTGGTTATGGAAGTGTGCTTCTTAGACACCCAAACTCAAAGTCAGTGGAGGAAGAATCAGAAGCAAGCTCTATTCCTGCCGATAATAAATCGTACATTACAAGTGAATCCTATTCAGGGTCTGTCTCATTTGTTATGCATAGTGAAAGCAAGGGAGCAAGCAACTCAAATGCTGCAACTGAGAAGCCAAAGAGGTCGCCAGTGCAGGCACAAGATGATGCTAGAAGGTATTCTACACCTTTATTAGCATGAAAAGTTTGTATTGAGCACTTGTTTTTATCCTCTATCCACAATTCCACATTCAATATTAGTTAGGAGAAGCTATTATGGTGTGAATCAATCTGATGAATTTTTTTTATTGGTATGTCTCTTTTGCAGGGATAAACTTCATTATGAAAAGCAGCATATCCTGGAGAATATAGATTCACCCTTAGCTTTAGTAGATTTAAAGGTATCCAGGCTATGCATGCTTTTGTTGTTGAGGACAATGATTCCTAGATGTAATTTTTCATAGAGCGCCTCTGGATATGGCTAACATATGCCAATTTGATTAAACATAGAAACTAAACCTTTGCACTGTCTTTTCATTCTTGAGCAGGATGTTATCAATTACAATAACTTTGTGAAATATCTAACCAATGAGGAACAACAACAGTTGCTCAAATTTCTTCCTCCTATGGACTCGTTGAAGCCTCCTGAAAGGTCCTCTTTTATGTTTGCCCAGAGTTCTACTAAGAGAAATCGAGGTCATTTCGCTCATGTTCTGATTTGTATCTTGCTCTTTCTGCAGCCTTAGAAGCATGTTTACTTCTATCCAATTTGCTGATGCTATGCATAGCTACCAAAGGCTGCTTGGAGAGGGAGTTCTTGATCCACCTTTCTCTGGTGATGAGAAATGGAAGCCAGTGAAGAGGCTTGCATTTACCAATTTAACAAGATGTAAATGGCCGGAGTGCTATGAAGAAATAAAGGTAACAAACTGGCTTTCTAATATATATGCCTGCATCATTTTCTTGTCCCCCTCCCTCCATTTTTTCTTTGAGTTAATCCCTATGACTACATCTGCCTTGGTGGTTTTCTCTTCACTGCATATATGAAGTTATGGATTGCCAACCTTTGGTTGTACATCAGTGCATGATTGAGTGTTTGTTTCTCTTTGTTTAGGGAAATGACAGTAAGGAAACAGGAGGAAAAGAAAAGACCAGTGCTTCGAAAGGCCTTACCAAGTCCACCATGAAGCTTCTCAAAAGACCTCATGAAACCCAATTGCAAAGCTGCGCAGGTCAGCAATCTTAGTTCCTCTGATTCTGACTTGTGTATTGTTTCTAGATGCAGACATCTGAAAAATGTCTATGTATTCAATTCTTATTTCGTCATTTCCTTATCTTATTGTAGTAACATGGAGAAGCCTTCTGATTTGTTTTGCTTGTGAACATGCAGAAATAAAAGGAGCCATGAGGAGTCCTAAAAGAGTCTCTAAATCTGGGGCTATGGCTCCTCAGTTCAAAACCTCATTTTTGCCAAAATCTGGCAATCCCACCAAAGATTTAGCCTGCACTGGAGGACTTAACTTATTCATGTTACCACCGGATAAATTATCCATGCTAGCCCCTATGCAGTTTGACAACGATTCTGATCAAGACTTGCTGCTGGAGGTTCCTCTTAATGCACCGCGCTCGGAGGCAGAGCTTCTTTCCCAACCATCTCAACTGAGCTCGGTAACCCGCAGCTCCACCTCCGATGGCGAGGGGCGCCTCAAGCAACAGTAGTCCAGTTCCATTAGCAAGCAACTTAGGAACAGGCAGTAGCGGTAGTTTACTTTAGCTTCCTGGATCATGGTGCCTTTATTTACCGATCACCGATGGGGCATTCTGCGGTTTGTTTATGCTTGTGCCGTCATTGCCCTGATTTACATAACAATGTGTATCTGCCAACTCTGGCGAATTGTCCGTGCCGCTAACATTTCTAGCGGTGCTTTTGGACTGGGCTTGTGCTGGTTTCTGTAGCATATGTCTTTTGGAGAAATTATGACTTATATCGTTGTATGGAGATGGGATGATCTCATTATGGGGGAAACGAAAAAAAAAAGGATATTAGCGAGTTGATGTATGTATTGCAATCAGTGGCTTTTATCTTTGCTCACTTCTTTTCCCAGTTGAGCATGATGGTGTCTTCATGGCAGGCCATCTTGAACAAGACAATATGATTGATGATATCATTGATGGATGATATGTACAATTGTACATGATCTTTAGGTCATCTAGCAGCATCACCAGTGATCTCCGTGACATGTCACTAACGATCTTCCCAATGTTGAGGGAAAGGTTTGCAATCCAATGCTTGACGCTACTACCGGGCAGGTTGAGGTTCTTTTCTCCTACCATTTTTTTTTTCATGTTATGACAATGTATACCACTATGCTTTTCAATGCGCTTTCAAGCAAGCGCCAACTAGCTACGGAACAACCATAGATAATTTCTCCCTCCGTTCATTGTAAATGGCGTTTTAGAATCTGTCTAATTTTTTTTTTAAAAAAAAATTGACCATCAATATATGTAGAGGTGTCTAAATCGGTCATATGAAAAGCTACTAAACGCTGGTAGTAAGAACCAGCAAAAAAAAATTTTGCCCTTGCAAACAAGAGAGGTAGGTTTTGCAACTGAGCGGATAGTACTCACTCCATTGATTAATGTAAGATGTGTTTCGACTTTGCAGAGATTAAGAAGGTGATAAACTTGAGAGAGTTATTAGAGGAAATGACTCAAGTAGCCTCTAATTGCTTTAGAAAGACGGGAAAGGTACTTTGTGTGGGGAATAAATGCATACGAGAGAGAAAATAAATAAAGTATGGTGGGAAATATATCATTAAATTTACGTTGTACATTTATTTATGAGTAAATTTCACGATATAATCTTATAATGGTTTCACTTTGTACAACTCTTAGTAAATATTTTTACTTTGCACTATCTCTTCTTACCATGTGTTTTACTTTGCATCATGGTAAGAATTTGATCGTCTTCTTCGGTGCTTGCCGACGGTGAATGGCTGTGGGAGGCATCTGCAAGGCACGAAATGGAGAGAGTGGAGGTAGATGGAGCCAGGAAATAAGTTAAAAGCACAAAAGAATAGTCGGAACATTGCCGGTGGTGGGCATAGCAACGGCCGCAACGGCAAAACGGCTCTCTCTTTCTATTTTTCTGGTTTTTGACACCTCCCTGGCCGTATCTCGCTTCCGGCAAGCTCTCACACGTCTTTTATGTTTCTCTCTCGCTGACAGGGCGTTCCTTCGATACAAAGTGAAAAAAAAGAAACTGTAGTGCAAAGTAAAACAAATTTATAAGGATAGTGCAAAGTAAAATCGGGTTCAAAGTGAAATTTTACCTTAACTAATCAACAGAGGAAGTGGTACTAGTCCATAGATGGGCCGGCACGGAGTGCCGATGGGCCAACTACGGCCCAAGGGGAAACGGATCATGGCCTACCAATACGAATCTGCGCGGGAAGATGCGAAGGCAGCGAGCTGTGGGCCCGGCACCCAAGGATCCGCCCGGCCGAATCTCAAAGCACGAGCCGGGACCCCTCCAGTTCATCTTATCTCCTCTCTCCGCCCTCCCACACGCACGCTCCCTCCCCTCCAGTTCATCTTATCTCTTCTCTCCGCCCTCCCGCCCGCACGCTACACTGCTAGTGTCAGTGTGCCGCCATGCTGCTCCACCTTCTGACCTCCTCTTCCCTGACCCGGACCTGCTCCTCTCCGTGGCGTCCGTGCGGCGGCTCGGCAGCGGCGACGGTGAGGTGCGCGTCCTCCTCGACCCCGTCGCCGTCGTCGTCGGCCGCGGCGGCGGGGCAGCAGGTGGCGAAGGTGCACAGCTACGGGACGGTGGACTACGAGCGGCGGGCGTCGCTGCGGTGGAGTAGCCTGTACCGGCGCATCGCGGTGGGCCACGGCGGCCGGCCGGTGGGGCGCACGCTCGGGGCCTGGGACGAGGGCGAGCGCCGCCTCGACAAGTGGGAGCTCTGCCGAATCGCTAGGGAGCTCCGAAAGTTTCGCCGATTCAACCTCGCGTTCCAGGTAACGATGCCTTAGTCGCATCTCTCGGCGATCTATTTATTTTTTTACTAGATAAGCGATCCGGCAGTTTTGGGAATTGTTATGCTATTAAACAACTGGGCGGAGTTTACTTCGATTTAAGGGGGTTAATGTTCGTAAGATTATGCATATTCCAATCACAGAATTTTGCTGAAGATGGGATCATTCATGATTACTTGCATAATTGCATTGGCTTAAGTGCTGTAAAATTTTAGGAAATTTTGTATCTCGTGTGCGCGTTAGATAATGTTGAAATTCTTACGTGTAGTTGGAATACAATTGAGGTTTGCTTCGGTACACCTGTAGTTAGATAAAAATGGGGGTATGACCGCACCCTAGCTACCTTCACCCCTGAAGAAGAGGTTTGCTTCGGTACACCTCTTTTTTAAAAAGGTTTATGAACCTTAAAGCACATTAGCTACTATTAGGTGTGGGTAAATATGTATAACCTAAAAAATAAATCAAATCAAAGATTTGCCACTACCTAATATTCAAGTCTATATCCATATCTAATCTTCAATTTGATTTATTTTTTATAGGTTGGTACAGATTTACTATCATCTGATATTAACTAATTTGCTTTAAGATTAGTAACTTTTCTAAAAGAGGTGTACTGAAGCAAGCCCTGAGAAATAATCAAATAACTAGGTGCGGGGAACAATAGTTTGATGCCCTTAACGGTCTTGCAAATCCTTCTCAATGCTCACCCTTCGATAATGATAGTTCATGGAGTGTTAGAATTTTCATTCTTGTTGTTATCTTGTGTTTTGGTGCCTTTTGATGGCCAAGCCTGCTAATATTCATATTGGTTCTCATCGGGTATTTTCTGTGACATGCACAGGTTTACGAGTGGATGACTGAGCGCAGGGATAGATTTTCACTCTCATCTAGTGATATGGCAATCCAGCTGGATCTGATTGCAAAAGTACGTGATGTTTCACATGCTGAAGGATACTTTGAGGAACTCCCTGATCCCTTGAAGGACAAGCGGACATATGGTTCTCTTCTCAATGTTTATGCCCAGTCTAGGATGAAAGAGAAAACAGAAGACACATTTGGGCAGATGAGAAAAAAAGGATTTGCAACTGACACATTACCTTTTAATGTGTTGATGAATTTTTATGTGGATGTTGGAGAGCCTGAGAAAGTGTCAATAATTATTGATGAGATGAAGGAAAGAAATGTTGCTTTTGATGTTTGCACTTACAACATTTGGATAAAGAGTTGTGCAGCTATGCAAGATGCTGATGGAATGGAGCGAGTATTTAACCAGATGATTGCTGATGAGTCTGTTGTTGCTAATTGGACTACTTATACCACACTTGCTAGCATGCATATTAAGCTGGGGAACTTTGAGAAGGCAGAAGAATGCCTGAAAGAAGCTGAAAAGAGAACAACAGGTAGGGAGAAAAAATGTTTTCATTTTCTCATCACACTGTATAGCAACCTTGGTAAGAAGGAAGAAGTCTACCGCATTTGGAATTGGTATAAAGCAACTTTCCCCACAATTCATAACCTGGGTTACCAGGAGGTACTATCTGCCCTTGTTAGGCTAGGAGATATTGAGGGAGCTGAACTTCTATACGAAGAATGGGCATCCAAAAGTTATAGTTTTGATCCTAAGACTATGAACATTTTATTAGCATGGTATGCTAGAGAAGGTTTAGTTGCCAAGGCTGAGCAAACTCTGAATCGATTTGTTGAGAAAGGTGGAAACCCAAAACCGAACACCTGGGAAATCCTTGCCACAGCACACCTTAAGGATAATCAGTTATCTGAAGCTCTGTCATGTATGGAGAAAGCCGCAGCAGTTACAAGTGCAAGTAAATGGAGACCAAGACCAACCAATGTTGAGAGTCTCCTGGCAAATTTCAAGGAGAGAAATGACACAGAGAGTGCAGACAGGTTAATGAGTGTACTTAGAAGTAGAGGGTGTGCTGAGAACGAAGAGTACAAGTCATTGATTGACACCTATGCTTTTGCGGACACATAACGCTGAACGGACATCAACAATATGATGATTATTACGCCCTGAACATTTGCATTACTTGCTTGTAATGTTTTCTAGATATCATGAGAACCCCTGCTAGCGCTTGTAGTATAATTCTGTCTATTCCAAGGAAATGGATCATTTGCATTGAAGGTATCAATGTAGAAGATCTACATTGTTGTACATTAGTATGTGATCTTCACTGTCCGATCAAAAAACAAATATCCACATCAGTAAATACATTGTTTTCTTGCTACAGTAAATTGTTACACTAAATATTCCTCTGCTGCTGCAGTACCACATTCGAGTACTGTTCGCAGAGGATCCGGATCCAGGTTAGATGCATTCGGTCAGTTGTTTCCCTAGACAAAATTGTACAACGAGGTACATAGATCTACCTTCTTTCTGATCACTTGGTTCAGTTAGAAACTAATCACCAAGAAGAGACCATTTACAGCTTTTTTTTTGTACTTTCTACATGTATATTGATGTTACTATTGAGATTTTAATCATGCCTTCTCGATGCAAGAGTTTCTTTCAGTGACTTGTTGGGTTTGTTTCCTTTGTTTGGTAGAATTCAGCCTTTTGTTTCCTTTGTTTGGTAAAATTCAGTCTTGTATCTTAAATTGCACATATATTACATGTGGCTGCTTTGCTTGATTACTGGACAAGTTAATCAGACGACGCATGACTGGAAATTTCATCTTCTAGGTCATTTCTTGTTCTTGGGATTGAGGGGGCACTTCAATGCTTGCACGTTATCACTCTTTTTACACTGTTTAATTTTACTTTGGCCCTTTGCTTCGCACTAACGTACTTGGTTACAGCTTGCAAACTATGAAGCACAGCACAGATGTTAAAATTGCATTTGTTAACTTCCATTATCATTGATATTAATTTCAGTTTGGTACATCTGCTCTGTAGATCTTGAAACCATGACAATGGTAGATGAACTGTTTGGAAATTTTACAAGGACCACCCGGAATTCTCTCTCGCCGATGGTGCTACTCTGTCGAGCAATCTCTTTCCGTCAGAAAAACAGTGCACTTGATTGCAGATTGCTCACAGTAATGTGAATTAAAAGCATGTGGGGGTCACTAGAGGGACTGCACGAGGGTGGTTGCAGTCACTTGATGCCTTTGTTGCCTCCAAATTTAGATCAAGATGCAGCACTAAACTAATGGCAAGATTCCTTCACCAGCGAGGTGATTAACAAACAGTGAACTCAAAAGGTAAAAACAAAAGGATCTATTGCTCGCTTTATTCAGACGTCATCAACCATTTAATTTCTGGATGAAGATTCAGTTCAGGCTGCAAATAATATAGTTCAGTGTACTGAAATTCTGTCCTGGACAATGATACAGATAAGGACGTTAGAACATGATCGAGACCCTCCTTCGAATTTATATCAGCAGCTGTCAAGAAAGGTAAAAACAAGGATACGAGAGACATACTGCTAACTACCGTCTACTGTGTATTAGTACTGATTAATTTGCTTTGAAGCAGCAGAGACAAACCAACCTCTAGCAACATTAGAAAGTAGTAGTACTCTTCTACGACTGGAGAGTGGAGACAAATGCTAAAAGCATAGTATAAATGATTTTTTTAGTTTTATAATCTAGTGTTTTTGCACATCCTAATGAGGTTATAATATATAACTCAGGGCATGTTGTGATGCACACTGGTCTCATATTATTGGCCGTTTGACCTTTAAGAAGACGTGATCAGCATTTTCACCTGAAGAGTTTGGGAAGAGACAGAGTTGTGAATTTGTGATTCACACGTCCGGCTGATTAGAAGCATTGAATAATTAATCACGAAAACCACTTTAACTGACTGGAATCATGTGCAAAAGCACTGATTTTACACATTTTTCCTCCCACTCGGAGCCGGATTTGTGTTCACTTGTCCATTTGGGCACCGCTCCACTTCCAACGTCACGCCTCTACCATTTTAACACGTCTGTGACACCTCTAATAAGCCAAGCGCGAGTAAGAACAACCAAGCATGCAACTCTCATAGTAGTAAAGAATGAGTTCTAGTCTATTTACTTCACAGCTACTACCGAACTAGTAATCAACAACAAGCCACATACCGGCGCCAATCATGTCAAAATGCAAGGAATATTCCATGGTAAATGCCTAAAAGCATAAGGGAAAAGTGGTAAATGTTTATTTAGGACACGTTTCGCGTGCAGTAATTTCGTAGGATTCCTGTCAGAATTATAATGTTCCCTGGAGAATTGCAAACATGTTTGAATTGAATGTAAGAAATACTGAAATAGTATCGATCTTTAGGCTATTCCTTTGAAATTCCTATGAAACACATGCGGAATTCTTGTGTTCCAAACAGACACTCAAGATACATACTCAATTTCATTGTATAAACATTTTTAAAGCCATATTTGGAAGAAAAGTTTTATGTGCCACTTCTGAAAAAAAAAATGGTGCTATTTCCTACAAAATTCCAACGAGGAGTGAGTTTTTAACCACCTGACCTCTCCCTCGATTCTATATAACGAACTCTTCGACTCTCCATCAAGTCCACCCTCTGCTCAAGAACTCACACATACACGCACAGCATCCAAAGGAAGGCAAGAAGCCATCATGGCCGCGGAGGAGGATCTGGCGGACATGCCGCGTGTCGTGGGCGTCCTCTCCGCGCTCCTGGAGCGCGTCACGGAGCGCAACGACGCGGCGGCGGGGGCGGAGCTGGCGGCCGCGCCGGCGTTCGCGTCGGCGTTCCGGGGGACGACGAAGCCCAACATCTCTGTGCGCGCGTACATGGCGCGCATCGCGCGGTTCGCGGGGTGCAGCCCCGCGTGCTACGTGGTTGCCTACATCTACCTCGACCGCCTCCTGCGCCGTGGTCGCCGCCGCGCGCTCGCCGTGGACTCGTACAGCGTGCACCGCCTCCTCATCACCGCCGTGCTCGCCGCCGTCAAGTTCATGGATGACATGTGAGTTTGCCTACACTACACGCCTGCTCGCAATCTAATTGCTATGTCAGATTATAACACGCGTACGATCGAGTTCTTTGTTTTTTTTTTTTTTGACGGTATTGCTGTTCTTGGGTCCAGTTGGTGCTCGAGCCACTAATGCTTACCTTGCACGAAAGAATTAGAACAGAAACAAGTACAATTCTCTAGTCTTGGTGAAGTGTTATGTGAAATATCCCATTTAGTGTTCTATTTAGGAAGGTTCAAATTGGTATGGTGCGTGGGCACTGTTCTTCGCAAATTTCCTTGAATCAAGAGGTACAAACGGCAGGCATTGGATATACAATGAGGGGAATTCAGAGACTCTATTCGGGAATATGCAAATTGTGGTGGAGAGAGAGCTTGATTCTCACATGAATTTTGTTCTTTTGTGCTTAACTTGGTCCATTTTATCTACTTGTTGATTTTTTAGACCAATCATTATTGTAGACATCTTATCTTGCTTCTTTTGTGCTGGTTTAAATCACTGTCAACCACTTACTAGTTGGGACTCAAGCCTATCATGTCAACCCCAACTTTGGAATTGTAAAGGTGTAATCTTCTTCTCCACGGTTAACATTGGTGTTGATGGTGTTAGTGTTACAGATGAAGTATTGTTTAAGCCATAGTAGACAATCTTGGTGAATTGTGGACATAGAAGCATCTGATGAGATAAGATAAACATCTTATTCTGGAAGCCAGTATCATGTTGGATGCATTAGCAGGGTACATTCTATAAGAAGCAGGACCCAACAACCCCCTCCCTAAATCATAACAAGCAACTCCTTTAAAAAAAAGTCTACCATGCACAGGTACGGACGGATAACACGCTGATTAAGAAAACGAGCTTAGCTCGGCTCGTTAAGTTAACGAGCAGAATACCATGCTCGGGTCGGGTCGGCTCGTTAAAAAGCTCGAACTCGGCTCATTAGGCTTGTTAAGAAAGCTTGGGACTTGTTAGGCTCGCTAAAAAGGAAAACCAGCCTAATATTTTTTTTTAGAAAGTCAAGAGATCACAGCTTGGGGCTTGGGCCTCCCTGGACCGTCTAAGGGTTGCTGGGTTGGGCTGGCCTGGTGCTACTGCTCAACTGTGCTGGTTTTTTAACGAGCTTAATGAGCAACTCGCGAGCCAGCTCGAACTCGACTCATTAAGAAAACAAGCTAAATTGCCGGCTCGGCTCGTTAAGGGACCGAGTTCGAGTTCGAGTCGAGTCGAGCCCTTAACGAGTCAAGCTGGCTCGCGAGTTTTGAGCTTTTTTTCCACCCTTAAGCACAGGGCAACTGAAAACTGCATTGGATAATTTGCTACGTGGCCTTGCTTTGGTACACCTCTTTTAGATAAGTTTACTTTCGATGGTTTAGTATCGATCTTACGAATGAATATTGAAGACTTTCACTGAGTTAGACCACACAGAAAAATACACAGAGATTTTATACATGATCGGGCCTTCTCTTGATATAATAATAACTATACTCATATGTTGTTGTATTGACTATACTTTACAACAGGGAATAAATCACTAGAACTAGGACTTAATTACCTCTGACCACCGGCTTTACTCCTTATATAGCGCATGAAGGGGTGACAGTTGTCCCGTATCAAGAGGTGTTTTACCGTTTGATGAAATATGCACGTTCTATGACAGTTATTGTCAGAGACTAACCCTCCTATGTTGCCTTACAGTTATGTCAGAGATAGAGACTTAATACGTGCAATTATCCCAGATAATAACATCACATATTAACTACGATGTGTATTAAACACAGCGCATAAATGTCCATAGTCATTTGGGCCTATATGATTGTAGGCTTTGTTGACTATAGGGTGGTCGTACTTAACCTGATCGTAGTGAAGCTTACGACCATAAAGTGATCGTAGTAAAACTTACAATCATGAAGTGGTTGTATGAAATCTTACAACCACTAAGTGGTCGTAGAAGCACTTACTATTCGATCGGTCGGAAACTCGCGGAGCGTACGAGAACTCGAGAGCAGTTGAAGCAAATGAGGAAAGTAAAAATCCTAAGTCACATCCTTGGTAGATTTTTATAGCCACGGGTCTGAGTTAAGCACGTA
The DNA here is from genome assembly GCA_036346395.1 of Hsuehochloa calcarea. Taxonomy (NCBI): domain Eukaryota; kingdom Viridiplantae; phylum Streptophyta; class Magnoliopsida; order Poales; family Poaceae; genus Hsuehochloa; species Hsuehochloa calcarea. Next base: position 12,820,018 of record CM070600.1, read on the forward strand.
TGAAATCAGCTTCAAGATCGTCATTGGTAGGGATGAAAACAGATCGGATAGTTTCCGACCGATCTAGATGAAAACGGATTCAGATTGTCCCAGATCGGATTTTTCTAGGATACTTTTCGGATTGAAAACGAATTCAGATTTTTTTTGTCGAAAAAGGAAACGAATACGGTAGGCATGCTATACGAATACAGATTAACTGGATAAGACCAAGTTCGGATATCCGAATCTTGGCCTAAAAGAAGAGGATTTCAGCCCAAAAGAGAAAATAAGATTTTAATTTATTTCTGAATTTTAAAAATGCAACAAATCAAATAGCCTTTTAGAAAATAGAAAATAGAGTTAAAAAAATTCTAGAAAAATCACAAAAAAATCCTTGAATTATTTTGAACTTAATAAAATTAATTCCAAGTTAAAGTAGATTTTATTTTTGCACATAAATTATTTTTAATTTCTAAAAAATAGGAAAAACCTTTTTTAAATCAAGGAAATTCAAGAAAATATTATTTTTTTCATTTTCACTTTAAATCCAATAAAATCCCATAAATCTCAATAAATTTTATTTTTGACATTGAAAACTCAGAAATTAAATAATTGACTTTATTTTATTATTTTTTCTTTTTAACCAAGAAAATATTTTAAATCTCGAAAAATCCAATAAAATAATAACTTTATTAATTTTATTTTTGGTAACATACTTTGGCATGTTACAGTCATTTGTGTATTGATTAACCATCTAGCCTGATCAATGTTAGTGTGAACTATTTTTTATGTTTGTGATGAACTAAGTGTCAATGTATGATGACTTGTGACTTTGTGAGTTATGACTTATGAGCTAAATATGGTAAACTAAGTGTTATGTTTGTGATGAACTAGTTAATGCAACTTGCTAGTGCCAATGTTATGTATGGTTGCTGAAAATATGAACAATTCATGAATGTTTGCATCAAATAAACTAATTATATATTTTCGTTAATTTTTGGCATTTAATTTAAGGGGTTTTCATGTTCTAAAAAATATCCGCGACCGTATTCGTTTCAATTCGTATTCGCTCCATATTTGTATTCGATATTATTTGTATCTGTATTCGTATACAGAGTATTTGTATTCATATCCGGACCCGAATCTGAATTTAAAAAAAACAAATATAGCAGAGCCATTATCCGTCCGTATCCAATCCGTTTTCACCCCTAGTCATTGGGTACTGTGTCCTTCTGAAGATACTCGTAGATTGGACTCATCCAGGTATCCTCGTATTCTATGAAGGTTGTCTCAATAGGAGATGTCTCCGGTGTTTCGACTAGGGACGGCTTCTCGAGTTGTTCCAAGAAGACTCCTTGTGTTATTGGTGATCAGGAAGAAGCTATTCGAGCTAACTAGTCAGCGAGAAAATTATCCTTTCAAGGGATATATTTTACATCGAACTGAAAAATGCTTTTCAAGCTTCTTGACTTCCGATAAGTACCGAGACATGGTCATATTAGAGCATTGGTACTCTTTTCCGACCTTATTCACAACCAGTTGAGAGTCTTCTCTTACGAGTAGTCGTCGAATCCTGAGTGCTTTAATTGGATAGCATATTTTAAGGTTTCTCTTGTAGGAGATACCAAGACTACCCCAGCCCCCGAGCCACTTGGCGTAAGTGATCTATCAAAGTATATTGTCCACTGGTCATGGTATTCATACTGGGGTTCCTGAACATGTTCAGTATTTGTTCATTTGACGATAAAGTCTGCCAAGATCTAAGATTTAATGGCCGTTCGGGACACAGAATGGAGGTCAAAGTCTCCAAGTTCAACCGACCATTTTGTCATGCGCCCCGCTGCTTCTTTCTCCTAAGGGAAACTCAGATGACATGATTAACTTGTGCGCCTAGAAATAATATCTCAGTTTCCTCGAAGACATGAGGATGGCACATAGAAGCTTTTGGACCTGATGGTAACACTCCTTAGGCTCATGTAAAACTTCACTAACGTAGTAAACTGGTCGTTGAATATTTTCATATTCTGTCACTAGCACTGCGCTCACTGCTTGTGGCGTAACAACTAGATATATTAGGAGTGTCTCTTCTGGTTTAGGAGAAACCACGGCAGGAGTAATCGTAAGATAGGTCTTGACATCCTCGAAGGCTTTGTTTGCCTCCTCTAAGCACTTGAAACACTTATGTTTTCTCAAAAGTTTAAAGAAATGAAGTCATTTTTCTCCTAGTCGTGTGATGAAATGACTGAAAGCCGTTATGCATCCTATGAGTTTCTGGACTTCTTTCTTTGTGGTCGGAGGGCACATTTGTTCAATGTATTTTATGTTTTCAGGGTTTACTTCGATTCCTCGTGTAGATATAAGGAATCCTAACAACTATGTTCGTGAAATAGCTTGGTGAACCAAATGTTACATGAAGAGAAAACTGACCAATGGGTTTGGCTGAACACCCCAGTTCTATCCTGTGAAATGAGTATCGTACAGGCTTGATCTTTATCCTGGGAACTTGCATCTCGTCCAGGGCACTCGTAAATAGTATATTTAATGAACTCCCACAATCAACTAATACACTATTGACTCGACAGTTGTTAATGGTGGGCTCGACTACGATCGAAAAATGACCAGATCGAGTAGAAGGGATCTGGCAGTCACCTTTCTCGAAAGAGATGGTGATTTCTGACCACTTCGGTACTTTATTGACAAGAGGAGGGTCGATGGAATTTACCTCATATTCGACAACTTTGAGCGGTCGTTTCGACTCGTATGCTGAAGATCCTCCATATATGTGATTGACTGTGTGTTCTTGATCTTGAAACGATGTGTCATCATCATCATCCGACTGTTTTCGACCACTCGTCTGCCCCACCTCTTCGAGTGTATGAAGCAGTCCTTTGCTGGTGTAGTAATCCTCGAGTTTCCGCCAAAAAACTCGGCAATTGCGAAGGCTGTGGCGCCCAACGAACTGCTCTATGGTCAGGCGAAAACGTCCGACATCTGATAATAATATCGTAATGCCTTCTTTGCAGGAAAGAATGGTTGACATCATCAGGCGATTGTACTCAACGATACCTAGTGGTAAGTAGACCTAACTTATCATGGATCTCAGTCCTACGAGGGTAATACTCCTCATACTCCAGATTTCTCAGAAGAAGTGGGGAACGACCACTTCCCCTGGGAGTTTGTCTATCACCGGTTGTTCCAGTGACTCTTCTCTGACTAGAGTCGTGGTTAGGAGACCGACCAGACCTATTGTCTTGTTGTTCTTCACGAGGAGAGTCATCTGACCGACTAGCGTTCGATGGAGTTGTCCCGGTACGACTACCAAAACGGTGTCATCGAGTCCGCTCAAGCCTGACCATCGTGTCCTGAAGTCTTCATGCGATCTCTTGAGCGAAGAGGTCATAGCCTGACACTTATCCAAGTTCTTAAGTCAGGTTTTCGAGGTCATTGATTTGTTAAAGTTCTTGAGTTTCCTTAGACCGGTATTGGATGCGCCTAGGTAAAGTCCTCTGGGTAGCCATTCCTCTTCTTCGAATGGTTTCATGATCATCAACGTCTAAGTCAGCCGGGGCATGCCTCAGTAGAGAGCGATCATTTCTAGAATTTCGGCCACACTAATGAAGGTGGAGATCATGTTCATCACCGGAGGTATTCTCGCCATCACCACGAGAGCTCGAAGTGAGTGTACGATGGGAAGCATCCCCAGCACTATCGCTTGGAGAGAGATTAGGATTTGAGGGGAGGACAAAGACCTCCTGATTGCTATTATCTCCACTTGTGTTTGAGTCCTCCTAACTCGAGGAGTAGTCCAAAGACGCCTTGTGACTTGGAGCAATCCCCTCTAGGAAGGGGAATTCCGGGTTATAAGTGTCTCCAATTGAAGGTGAACCCTGCAGGGGTGTGGTCGAATCCGCAGGTGAAGTGGGCTCGACAATGCACCTCATGGGGGTAAACGAATGGTGACGATTATGAGCTGTTGGTTGAGTCCTGGAATCAGTGGGCTCGACAACGCACCTCGTGGGGGTAAACAGATGGTGACGATTATTAGCTGTTGGTTGAGTCTTGGAATCATTGATTCCAAGACTTGCTATGCTAGATCGGACGGCCTCAGGCGGGCTTGAACATTTGGAGAGGGAACCCTTGTCGTGCTCTATACTCGCCATAGCGCAATCCTAACCCTGGTCGGATAGACCCTTGCCCTTTGAGGAGTCTAGTTCCTCATCTGGACATAATGTTGTGGGGGAGAAAGATCACTCATCAACCTTGTCTGCGATATGGTCTCTTGGGTTGGTGAAAGATCCCTGAAAACGGTGTTGCCATCGGATGAAATGATGCTATGCTCGTACTCGTAGCAGGCATCCATGCACAGTTCTGTGTAGTCTACCAAATTGAATCAATTCTCCTCATTCCACTCTACTGCCATGAAAGCATCAAAGTTGAAAGATGAAGATAATTTATCGAAAAGGATAATCCGGAAGATCCCCACAGACGGCGCCAATTGTCGATGACTTAATATCGATCTTACAAATGAATACTGGAGACTTTCCTTGAGTAGACCACACAGAAAAAGACACATGGATTTTATACAGGTTTGGACCTTCGTCTAAGAGAATAATAAACCTACTCATGTGTTGCTTTATTGACTATACTTTACAACATGGAATGTAAGAAATCACTAGAACTAGAACTTAATGATTTATGTATGTTGATCATGTCTTTGTTGTTCATTTGCTTGATCTACCCTCTATCCACCGGCTTTACTCCTTATGTAGCGTGTGAAGGGGTGGCAGTTGTCCCGTATCAAGAGGTGTCTCGTCGTTTGATGAAATACACACATTTGATGAAATACACACATTCTGTGACGGATATTGTCAGAGACTAATCCTCCCACGTCGCCTTGCAGTTATGTCAAAGACAGGCTTAATACATGCAGTTATCCCGGAGAATAACAACACATATTAACTATGTTGTGTATTAAACACAGCATATAAATATCCTTAGTCAATTGAGCTCACATGTCTGTAGACTTTGTTGACTATAAGGTGGTCATAGTTGATCTAGTCGTAGTAAAGCTTATGGCAACACATATTAACTACGATGTGTATTAAACACAGCGCATAAATATCACTAGTCGATTGTGTCCACATGTATGTAGGCTTTGTTGACTATAAGGTGGTTGTAGTTGACCAGATCGTTGTAAAATTTACGACCATGTAGTGGTCGTAGTAAGGCTTACGATCATAATGTAGTCATATAAAATCTTACAACCACTAAGTGGTCGTAGAAGTACTTGTGGCCATATAGGATGGTCGTAAAATAGTTTACGATCACTTAACTAAGCTTCTCCCTTATTAATGATAAGGTGTATCCTTACGAATAACATGAAGATGTTAGGTATAATAACAATTACATATAAACAATTTAATTAATTGAGGATATTATATCCTTGTCATTTACGAATCTTAAAGCAAAGTGGTCAACATTAGGCGAGACAAATCTGTATTAGCACAAAAAATAAATCAAATTGAAGATTAGATATAAATATATATTTGACTATTAAGTAGGGCAAATATTTGATTTGATTTATTTTTAGATTAATGCAAATTTGATCTCACTTAATATTAACTATTTTGCTTTAAGATTTGTAAATTTTTCTTAAAAAGATGTAGCAAAGCACACCTTTGTTATATTATCTCAGGTTCACAGTACACGAGGTATTATCTTCTGTTGAGGTGACGTGTGTGGGCAACAAAGAAACAATGGTGGTTCCACTGTTCCTTCCATCCAACCACACATACTGGGGACCCAAGACACCTTTTTCTCTTTTTGGAATTTAATTCATTGCCAGGTTGTGATAGAATGGGACAGTGGCAACTTGCCCCTTGCTGATGCTCACTAGCTAGCCCAGCTCCCTCCTGCCAGGAGCATCTCATCAAACCCTATCTTATTTTTTCTTAAATAATTGCCCAGTTGACCATTTGATGGCATCTTCCTTCTCTGAAACAATTACTAGGCTACTCAAGTGGCCAATTGGCATTCTAAAAGAATTGATCTGATGTGCCTCTTTGGCCCATCTGGTTGGTTGTGCACTGCACATATGTTTGGTGGCCTGCTACCACTACCAGCCTTGTTTCTGAAAAAAAGCTTAAGCTGACGGCTATAAACATCGGATCTGATACGTGCAATGCCTTGCTGCTCTTTGCAGATGCTACAACAACGCCTACTTCGCCAAGGTCGGCGGCATCAGCCTGCCGGAGATGAACTACCTCGAGGTCGACTTCCTGTTCGGCGTCGGCTTCGACCTGAACGTGTCGCCGGACACGTTCGGCCACTGCTGCGCCATCCTCCAGTCCGAGATGCTGTGCCTGGAGCTGGAGGTTGAATCCGTTCCTCCTCCTGCCGCCGCCGCTCCTCCAAGGCCGCATTGCTTCCTGTCTGAGGACGACACCAACAGTGCTAGTACTCAGCAGCAGCTAGCCGCACAGATAGAGTCGTAGAGAGGTTGCTTCCGAGCAAGCAAGCAGATAAGCGCTACACACATGTACAGATCGACATGCTTCCAAGCGTACGATGCGTAGGCATCAGATCAGAGTGATTGATGTGCTGTTTGGTGCTAAGTTTTAGCGATCAGAGTGATTCATCGTTCATCTCCCCCTGTGTTTCTGTTGTAGCGATCGATGTAGGTTAGTTAGAATTGATCTGCATGTGGTAAATTAATTTTGGGGGTTTCCCCCCATCTTATTACCGGGTGTATTCAACAGTAGGTAGGCGTGAATGCGTGATATATCGTCAGGTGATCGATGCAGCAGCGCTTGCGATGGATCTTGGCATGCAAGCTGCAACGGGCACACGCACAAACCGCCGCATGTAGAGCAAAAGTATGAATTGATCAATCCGAGGTACCATGCATGCTCAGTACTGGTGATTACGTTACAATAGAAACACCCGATTAGATCTGAACTATTTGTCGGTTCGTCTCCTCTCGGCTGCCAAAATTGAAGTCGGTGTTAGAGTGGAAAGAAATCAGGAGGGACTATTGGTACTATAGACACATGAGAGAGACATTGTTCTGTGTAAAAAGAAAATCATGGGAATAAAGAAGATCGTCGTATTGCTCTCTCTCATCTAGTGTCAATTGTTCATCTACTTTCGCTCTTGCTAATTACTGTGACTGTTCTCGCTCTAATCGGGTTGATTGGTTTTTTTTATCTCGCCGACACCAGTTTCTCAACACATACTTGCGTTTGTGCTGGTGAATTGGTAGCGAGAGGAAGAATGGTAGTTCATACTGACATGCGGGCCCATTATGTATGGATTTTAATATTTTTTATTTGCTGAGTAAGCATGTCAACGTTCATAACGGGTCCATACCGGAACGCACATGAATTTCACAGAATTTTTACACAAAACAAATCATTTCTTGTAGGTATTCTTGAAACAAAATCCTGGTTACAGATGGGCCTAAGGGTGACACATGAATTTTGTAGAAAAAATAGAGAGCCAAGATGATTTCTTTTTTCTCTGTTTTAATAATATAATAATAGACAAATAGGTTACAATATTTGACACCCTAACATAATCGACTTGGTGTGCCTCTGCCCGGCCCATCTCGTTGGCTGTGCACTGCACATAGGTTTTGTAGCCTACTGCCGCTAACAGCCTTGCTGACGGCTATAACATCCGATGGTACATACATACAAAAGAGAATGAACAATGTACATATCTTTGATTGACGTTTGATAAAATATTATAAAGTTTATAGGAATAGATAATATATCGTATCTTTCTGTGGATATTACGGGGATATGTTCATAATCTTATAATAATATTACAATTGACAATGGTGTTGACGGTTTGCGAAAACATGTATTTTCGGCAAAAGTTCGGATGTTGTCAGGCAATAGACGGTCAGACCGACCTGTATGGCTGTCTGACCGGCCACCACTGACGGTCAGACCGGCCAAGCCTCGGGTGTAGTGGATGGCGGTCAGACCGGTCATGAGAAGCTGTCTGACCGGCCATTAAGTGGCTTTGAGTTTGGAGTTATGCCAAAAATAGAGGGTGTAGGCAAGAGAGAGGATTCTCCTATACTTGGTCTCATAAGTTTTGGAGTTTCGAGTCAAAAGTTTTATTCGTTTGAAATTTCTAGAGAGGTTTCGGATTTCCAATGAGGAAAATTGGCTAAGTCCCTTGCTGGGCAGTTAGATCGGTCAGGTGGCGGTCAGCACGGCCATGGGTGTCGGTCTGACCGGTTTTGACTTATTCGACGGCCAGCTTGGCGGCGATATTTGTTGGTTAGATCAAGTTCATGGGTATCAGTGCATATATGTTGCATGATGCATATTTTGACTAACGTGGATCAAGTTGTGAAGAACTTATTCCTAGAATTGATTTCTTAGTCTATTGTTGTGCAGGAGGCTTGAAGGTCAACGACAGTCAACGGTGGGTATGATCGGGACTAGGCTTCGAGAGTTGAGGTTCAGAACGATCGAGGATGTCGGGTAAAGTCAATGGACTCAAGCATGGCGCAAAATGGATGAGGATGACCGAACGGGAAGTTCGATGTGACGGGTTGCATCAAGCGGCGTGAGGATTGGTGCAAGTGCTATAGTGGTTTCAGGAGGAGCCGGATGGGAGAGACTTGCCGACATGAAGAAAGTCGTTGATCAACCTACACGTGGAGAATTATAGGATTGCTTCATGAAGTTTGGACTCGGTCTTTGGAGAAGGATCGAGAAGGGGTATTTTGGTAACTTCACCAATACCGCCTTGATGGCTTTTGGCTAAATCGTGGCGTAAGACGGCGCAAGGAGAAGTGGTTTAGATCAAGAGAAGATGAAGAAGGCGCTTTGAAATGCGTGCATGAGTTAAACCCGTTTGTGTGTGGGCTTAATGGGTGCCCATTAGGAATGTCCTTCTAGAAGCTAGCCTACACTATAAATATGAGAGAGTGCTAGTTGTGTACCTCCCAACCCTTGAATTGAAGATTCCTAGTTTGTGTTTAGGGAGAATAGAGTAGAGAGGTTAGGGTTCTAGAGAGCTGGATTGATTGTGTACTCCAGTGTTGAGTCTTTATCCTCAAGGATGGAGTGGCTGTAAACCAACATCAATCTCGAATCAATCCAAGCAAGATTCCTCAAAATGGGCCTCTTCTTGTTCTTGCTCTATCTTTTGTGATTTTAGGGCTTTCTTTAATCCTTTTATTTTCCTTTGGTTTTTAGCCTGGATCTTACTTGTTGTGACATGTGGGAATGCATCTAGGGTCATCTTGATCATCTATCACCCACGAGCAAATTTTTGGATCATATTTTGCTTTTGACTCGGTTTTGAAGCAACATTCACTCAAACAAAAAAGGTTGAAACTTTGGCAATGATCTTCACGATCCTTGATTGAAATAGGTTCCTGACATCGTAGAGAATGTATGTTTCGAGTTTCGTGAAATTTGTAGTTGTGGATCAAAAGTTAGACCAATTTGTGATTTCGAGTTCGAGCTGATTTTACTGTTCATCGTGTTGGAGGTCAGACCGCCCCTTTGGAGAGGTCAGACCGCCTCATGGAGAGGTCAGACCACTAAGCTGAGAGGTCTGACCGCCCAACTCTTTGTGAATTGAGTTTTTGGTTGTTTTACTTCGGGGTTTTGTTTTGATTCAATACAAGTATTTCGCTATATTTGTACATTGATCTTTATAGCTCTCATAGCTATTGGAGTGAAAAACGTGTTGAATCCGATCAAGATGAAAAAGAGATCGTGCTCCTATTCAACCCCCCTAGTCATCGTTTCGGTCCAACACTTTTGTTGCCTTTTTTTATTTTTGGATTTTTAAATCGATTTTCTTTTCTTTTCCCTTTTTTGTACACACAAAATAACCTATTTGCCCCCTCCCTTCCTCCCCATCCTCTCTTCTTTTTTTCGTCCTCGGGCTATGGCCGACACGGCAAGCCAAAACAGCCGCGTGCCACGTGCCAAGCGGCGCCCACGGGCACGCTCCCACCCACCCATGCCGGACTTCCTAGCCTACTCCGTCGTCGGGCTGTCCCTCTTCCTCATTCGTCTTCCTCCTCGTCCTCTCTTCTTTTATTTCGTCCTCCAGCCATAGCCTATACGACAAGCCAAAACAACCGGCAAGGATGATGCGTGCACATCGTGTTCCCACATGTAGGGAACATTTTGGGGATCCATGGGCACAGAGGCGAAGCAGAGGCAGCTGGCGACGGCAACGGCATCATGCGGCAGCGCGCGCAAGGATGATGGTGATGGCGGTCCACGGTGGAGGAGAAAGAGGAATATGGTGCGGGTGAGTTTCAGAGAGGTCACGCAACCTCGTGACGTGGTTGGTGAGGCGTGCGGAAGACGGGAGTGGTGGGTCGATGGAGGTGATGGCGAGGCCGGCGGCGCGATGAGCGGCAATAGTGGCAACAACGATGAAGGCAGAGGGGCGCATTGGAGTGGGCATGGGTGGGTGCGTGTGCACAACCATGGCGACAGGGGTCGAGGCTGGCTGGACCAAAGCCGGAGCTGAGCTCGACGGCATGGGTGCCAGCGAAGCAGAGGACGTCGGTGAAGGGAAAGGCAGGGTCGCGTGGCGTATCGGAGGAGCCCGACTAGGGCAATCATGGGCGACGTCTGCCCTACTCAAACTCCTCCCCATGGAGGTAGAAGAGAGGAGTTGGAGGGGCGGTGACCATGGCTGAAGGCAAAGAAGAAAAAGATGAGGAAGAAAAGGGTTGTAACCGTCCGAAGGGGCAAAAAAAATCATTTCATGGCAAGTTTTGGCCAAAAGAAAAGGAAATCGATTTGAAACCCCGGAAATGATAAAAATAGAAAACAGAACAACAAAAGATGTGTCATATTATCTATTATTCTAAACTTTATGGTATCTTATCAAGTGATAAATAGTCAGTTATCTCTTACATACAATGCCTTGACCTTGCAGATGCTACAAGTTTGTACAGCACGACAGCACCTACTTCGCCATGGTCGACCGGCTTCATCTTGACCTGTCGGACCCTGATTTCACAAATCCAAATCATCTGTGAAAATATTGTACTATTCTCTGGATCAGTAAATAACACTCACAGATACACCGCTGAATCATTTCATACATGATGTAAACTGAACCAAACATTATATTACAGACATCGGAGTGACATAGACTGCATCGGGTTGAGTTTTACAATAAGGGCCGAACAGGCCAAATGGTTACATTACAAAGGTAGCAAAAGCGGTAGCAGAAGTACAAGGGTAGAGCATATCTCTCCACAGGCAAGCGACTGGGAAAACCTGTGTCGTCTGATATTATCCAAGAACTTGGATAATATTGGATGCATGCAAGCACCAACGGAGTCAGCTAGATTGAGGTGAGACCCAGACTATATGAACTACACTACTCTTCCTCATCTCCGGGGCCTCCAGCCTAGGGATCCTCGTAGTATACGTAGTATCCAAGAGTTCCTGTTTCTAAGGGTTTGGGGGAAAGAGCGAGGATGAGCACAACTTCCGTGCTCGCGAGCTAACACACATGATGCAGTAATAATATATGCAAGGCTTGACAAGGATGGCTCGGGTTATTTTATTTGCTTAAAGCGGCATTTTCAACTACAATATTTAGAAATTCTTAAGACTTAGCAGTTTGACCAAATCTTATTTTTAAAATAGATATTGTGCAATATTAATAACAACAAAGGTTACCTCCACCTTATGCTTATTTTGGTTGTGGTTACATCCACCATTACTAACACCACTGAGCACGACGACCCAGGAAAAACCAAAACAGGGTTACATCAGCCCGACCAACATTTTATCCAATCCACAAGATTTTATAAATAGAACTAACTCAAGTTAAGTTCCCATATCCGCCTTTTACCATAGGCACGACTGTTTAAACAGTTTAGACTATATAGAGGTTGTACACTGTACCCACAAGAGACAATCATACTCGTTACCCTACATAATTCCTTAGTCACGTAATTGAGCGATCGTCACAATAACCTTTCAAAATATCTCGCCCCTTCTATTATCTAACCCATATGGGCCACACCTATAAGTTGTGCGAGATGTTCACCACAGTCGTTAACGCAGATGGATCATAGCTTTCCACAACGTCTAGAGCAGCTGGCAACTTCACCATCGGTGTCCCATTCAAGCCTACACTTGCACTACTTTCACCCCTCCACCAGTGAGATGACTTTCAGGGTCCAACAAATTTACTAAGCCAAGTTGTACTTTACAGACTTGTAGTTGTACTTATTGTTCAATGGGAGGTTATGATAAGATTAAGTTCTTAATCCATCCGAGCGGTTCATACCACATACTAACTACTCTCGTGCTCTGACGGCACCTACCACCATACCATCCGCCCAGATGAGTTAACAACAATTTAATATGGTTTTTGGGGAACACAATACATTTCCACAACATCCCAGTCATTTACGCTGAATGACTGCCTAAACTATTTTAATGATTAAAAGATGATGATTGGGGCATTTATACCTTGGTACTTAAGCAAAACTTAGCATGTCGCTTAAGTACAACCTATAACTAGTAATTACCACATAGTTACTATAGTGACATAGAATAATAGATTGAATAGTCAAAGGATGGTATAATAATTAATTAACCATCAAATGGGTGTTTAACTACCTTAACGTTTAACATACATTTGCTTAAAGAATTAAAGCATGTAATTTTGGTAATTTAAAAGAATATAATTTGTGTAAAATGTTGGTTCAAAATGATCAAAATATTGACTCACCTTGAGTGAAGGTGAGATAGCCTTGAAAGTCCTGCGCTTGATCAAACTGGAGATATCCCGCGTCTTCGAACTCTACTCGGACGAACGCACTGGAAAAGAATAAGCAAGCAAAGAGAATAAATAAATACTAAAGAAATAACAAATAAACTCCAAATTAAATAAAACCAGTGCCATTACTAAGGTCTTGAATTTAGACAAAATTAGAAATAAAAATTACTAGAATCGGAGTTATAACGGAGGAGAACGAAGGTTCTGAAGTTCTAGCATTGAGTAATGTCAGTTATGAATACTGTTCATTTTAAGTACTGTTGGCTTTGAGTACTGTTCGTTTCGAGTACTCATTGTTTCGAGTACCACTGGCTTCGGGTACTGTTCGTGGCAAGTACTGTTTATTTCGAGTACTGTGGCTTCGAATACTGTTCGTGTCGAGTACTACAGGCTTCGAGTTGACGCGGTCAGAGAGAGGTTCGACCACAGGACGTAGTCGGAATGAGTTTTGACTACAAGACGTAGTCGGAAGGGGGTCGACTATAAGACGTAGTCAGAAGGAGTTTCAACTACATGTGGTCGTAAAGGGTAGCGATTACACGTGGTCGTAAAGGATATCGACTACATGTGATCGTAAAGGGCAACGACTACACATGGTCGTAAAAAATATCGACTACATGTGGTCGTAAAGGGGTAGCGACTACACGTGGTCGTAAAGGATATCGACTACATGTGGTCGTAAAGGGGTAGCGACTACACGTGGTCGTAAAGGATATCGACTACATGTGGTCGTAAAGGGTGTCGACTACATGTGTTCGTAAAGGGGTTCGACAACGCGGCGTGGTCGGAGGGAGTTCGACAACGCAGTGTGGTCTAAAGGAGGTTCGACAACGCGGTGTGGTCGGAGAGAGTTCGACAACGCAGTGTGGTCTGGAGGAGGTTTCGATAACGCGACTACCTGATCGTGGTCGTAGCCGTAGACGTGGTTGTAGACCTAGTCGAGAGGAGTTGCGACCGCTCGACGTGGTTGGAAAGAGGTTCGACAACACGGCGTGGTCGAAACGACAAGAGGAACAACCAGGCACAGGAAAAAAAGGGTCTTACCAAGACCGAGAGGGGGGTCGGAGGAGGTCGAACGGCGGTGGAGGAGCTTGCGGTCGACGACGAAGGAGACGACGGTGAAGTGGTCGGCCGAAACTGAAGGAGAGGAGAAGAGGCGGTGGTTCCTGTGCCACAAAACTGAAACCGAGTGAGGGGATCGCTCCAAGTAGCTCTGGGCACGAATCGACGCGGGTAGAAGAGGGTTGCACTGGTGCGGCGAGAATCGGAAGGAGGCGCGGCGGCTGCTCAAACTCGGAGCTCGAGGCTTCGGGTAACCACTGAAGCACGAGCGGAAGTGGAGGAGCTCGGAGAAAACAAAGGACTACTTGGGCTCTTCACTAGGGAACTTACCAGAAGTGAAGGGGAGGCGAGGGGATACAAGGGAAGGCTATGAGCTCCTTTTATAGCCAACAGGAGGAAAGCCAGAGTTGTCTTCGACTCGGAAGTGCGCGGATTCCCGAGGTGGTCGTGGCATGGGCGCCCTGGTCGGAGAGAACGGGGTAGGCGCGTGCAGCGACGAAGTGACGGGAGCGACGACTTGGGCGGACGACGCAGTGGCGGGCCGGCGAGGAGAGCGACGCGAGTCAAAGGCGGTGGAGGGAGCAGTGGTGGCGAGAGGGCGGAAGCGCGGTAGCCGCCGTGGCGGCAGGATAGGCGACATGACTGGTCGATGGAATGGGGCAGCGGAAGACCAGGGGAAAGGCACTGGCACGACTGGCTGGAAGGGGAAAGGAGAGGATGGGCCGGGGAGAAAGTCCAAGAGGACGCTACGACCTAGGGGTTAGAAACGGCCGACTCAAATTGAAATAAAATTTTGAAACCAACTGATAAAAATAAATACTATTTACAATCGAAAACACACTGTAAATATTACAATCGAAAACACACTGCTTATACGAGCGCACGAGCCCGCCGGAGATAACTAGAGTTCCATCCTCCAGTCCGAGATGCTCTGCATGGAGCTGGAGCCTGCATTGCTGCCTGTCCGGGGAGGACACAAGTAGTGTTCATTAATCTGCAGCGGTTAGCTGCACTGATACTTAGATAGAGATTGCTTAACCGCTGCACTGATACTTAGAGAGATTGCTTCCATGCAAGCATTTGTGCTGCACACATGTACAGGCATGACCACGTACGAAGCGATAAGTAGTGCCGAAGCCGGTGATACGATGCAAGTATTTGTGCTGCAGGTTAGCTCTGCCGATGTTTTCAGGACGGAGACGGTGATACGATACCACTCGCCAGTGATGATAAGATTCACTCGTAGCATAGTATGGAAGATCCATCCAATTTTATTTATAGATTTATTTGTTCAGAAGGAATAGTGTAAAGGAAAAATAGAAGATTTTGGTAAAAGTCGGCTTGTGTCGTCTCTTGCTCTGCGCTGCCAAAAAGTCTCTTATCTTCAATACTAGCGGTAGAGGAGGTTATTAGAAGAATAGTGAGCAGTACGAGTTCAGTTTTGCACGAACATGAAGGAGATTACCACTAGTAATTACCATTTGCCTGAGCGGATTTGACCGGTCCAAATTAATCACCGCAAGGTTGCGTGTTGGTTTGTGTGCCATGCCCAATTTAAGGAGGTGGAATCGATAATATATCCTACTTAGGCATCTCCAATATTTACGAATAATATTATCTCTAACATATATTACATTATCTTTAAAAATAATATCTCTAATAGACAGTATGTAGTACACTTTTCAACATTTAACTTTTATAATTTTTATTTGAAACGAGCTCACATGTCAACTAGAGTAATTAATGTCTTATTTCGTGTGCACGACAGACTCTTCAGGAAGAGACGACCTGTGCACTCTCTCCTCTCCCCTCTTCTCCATGTATGATTTTATTGATGTGACATAGCTAAGTGACAACAATAAAGACACAATTAGAGGCGCCCTTAGATAGTTTTTTAGACTATACTCTCGTTTTTGAGATAATTTATAATATATCATTCACTTAGATGGATCATTGATTAAATACACCATTTGTAATGTTTTATTATTATATTTTGGCTTTCCCGTTTTGGTCACACGAAATTACCATGTTGCGCTTGGTCGAGTCACACCCCATCACGAAGCAGTCGCCCTCGGCCCCATCCTCGGTGTACGCAACCGCCAACGCGGGGTGCTCGAGGCGGCATGCGAAGCTACGGCGGCCCCAGACGAGGTTGAGCATGGCGAGGCCCCGCTGTCGACAGCCAGCGCGACACGATCCCGAGAGGTGAACGACAAAGCCATCCGTGGCCTCATGGCGTGGGAAGGTGTGGAGCGAGGCAAGGAGGGAGAATTCGTCGGTGTCGTAGAGGTGGAGTAGCCCGTCGTCGAAGGCGACGAGGAGGTTGCGAGCACTGGCCCAAGGGGAGTAGAATGCGAGCGCAGATACGACACGACAGAGGGGTCGAGGAGCGGGCCGAGGTTGGCGGCAGTGGGGAGGTCGTAAAGGCGGATGGAGTCGTCGTTGTCGCCGGAGGTGGTGAGGTCAGCGCAGGGTGCGGCGACGATGCAACAGATGAGCCCAAGTGGGTCGGGTAGGAGAAGAGCAGCGCGAGGGCTAGGGTTTCGAAGGAGATAGAGGTGACGAAGGTTTTAAGGGAGAAGCCCCAAATGAAGCGCTCGTAGGAAGCGGCGATGAGAGACAAATAGAGACGGGGGAGTAAGCAAGCAAACTAGCCTTCGCGCCTGCCGTCGATGTAAGCGTTAGGGAAGGGAGAGAGATAGAAGGAGGAGAAGAGTGTGGGTCTAAAAGCAATATGGTTATTTCGCGTGGCCAAAATAGAAAAACACAAAGGATAATAATAAAATATTAAAAACGATGTATTTAATCAATTATCCATCCAAGTGGATGATATATTATCTATTACCTCGAAAATAAATAAATATTATAAAATCATCTAAGTGGATGAAATATCATCAATTCCCCGTTTAAGCAAACCGCTTAAAATAAATATGATTCGAGCAGCGAATGAAGAAATCACTGAGCAATCCGACTCCAAGTCGGGTCACTCCTTCGCACTGCAGGAGCAGGAGGCCTCTATAAATTTGTAAGCCAGTTCTGCATTGAACAGGACCCGCCATCCCACCCCTTTATTATCGTTACATCAGTCAGATCAACGGGGAAAGGAAAGGGACAAACAAGCCAGGCGGGCCGGGCCCTGTGGGACGTGGCCAAGTTCCCTCCTCCGCCACGGTAACCGCACCGCCGCCGTTCGACTCGGACGACCCACACCAGCGCTCGCCCCGGGGCGCGGTGGCTCACCCTCACCCCCGCCCCTCCCCCCTCTGACCCGTGTGCATCTGATTTCTATCCTCTCTGCTCCGCCGTTGTAGTAAAGCCCCCCTCCTCGCGCCGCGTCGCCTCCACCCGCGGCTCCTCCTCGGCATCCCCCACGCGCCGCGCGCACCCTACCTCCGCCACCGCCAGGTATGCCTCGGCCTGAGCTTAGCTGAGCGCCTCCCTCTCGCGTGCTCGCTCCCTTCCGTTCGATTCGTCGTCCTGAGGAGGCCTTGTGTTCTATTGCGTCCAGGGGCAGAGGCTTTTGGGGGTCTGGTCCGAGCAGACGCGCGCGGAGGTTGGAGGGCGCGGCTGTGGATGGAGATGGGGGGACCGATGGTGCCACCCAGGGCGTCCGGCGCGCGGAGGTACAAGGCGCTCGCGCCGTGGCGCTTCCAGCCCGATTTCGTCAGGCAGCAGGTCAAGCAGCACGCCGCCGCCGCCGCGCCCAGCGGCGGCAGCGGAGGCTTGGTGGGCGTTTCTGACGCGAAGAGTTGCGGATTGGGTCCGGCGGGGAGCGGAGGCAAGAGTGTGGGAGGTCGCGGGGACTGCCAATCGAGGAGATTCACACGCAGTGCCTTTGCCAAGGGCTTTGATGCGGAGAATGCGGAGAACGGCGGTCTCCATGGAGCCGGAAATGATGTCGATTTGGGCAAGTTCGGCAGCAATTGCGGTGCGGAGTGCTCTGGATCGAACGGTTTGGGAAATGGCTGCGGCGGTGGCGTTGGCACCGCAGCTGGAGAAGATTGCAGCCTGGGGAGGTCCAACTGCGATGGTATTGTGAGAGATACTAATCTGCAGGATTTTGGGAGTGGCGTCAGCAGTGATTGCAACCTGGAGGGGATTGGGAGCAATGTAGGAGTGGGAAAACGCACTTCTGAGGGTTTGACGAAGTCTTGTGTGAGTGTTGGTGGGTCAAAGAGCAATGGTCCTTCTGCTGTAGATTGCATGTGGGAGAAGCCGGAGGGAAATGACGGTGGCACGGGCAATGGGGCTGCCAAGGAGAGCGATGCAGCAGCCAAAGGTTGCAGCTTGGCAGGCCCTGGCAGCAATGGTAATTACACAAATTGCCGCAAGGGGCTGAAAGCTGTAGCACCATGGAGGTTCCAGATCGGTTACAAGCGGTCATTCTCGAAAGCTTTCTGCTCCGATAGTGGATCTTTTGGTTCTCTTGAAACTCCAGAGTACAGGGTTCAAGGCAGTTCAACACAGTGCACTCCGGCAACTAGAAGTACTGTGAGGTGTTATGCAAGTGCTCATTCTAGTGTTAGAGTTTCAGCTATGCATGACTTCTCAGCGAAAGGTGAGAACGAAACCAGCACTGCATATAAGAAGAGGAAAACTGACAAGGATGGTCATAATCAAGTAATGCCAAATAATGGAGTAGTCCTCGCTAGAGAAAACATTATGGGATATCTGCAGGATTTTCGGTTGATTTACAGGGAGCTTTTGGATGAAGAAGAACACAAGTCTAGGGAAGCAGTGATAAGGCCTGATCTACAAGCTTACAAAATCTTCAGGGAACGGTTCTTTGAGGAGTGTGATGATAAGAAATATGTTGGCAGTGTGCCTGGAATCCATGTTGGTGATATGTTTCATTTGAGGGTAGAGCTTTGCGTTGTTGGTCTCCATCGCCCACACCGGATAGGTGTTGATCATATCAAGGAGGAGGATGGGACTTGTATAGCTGTTAGCATTGTGTCATATGCACAATCTTCTGATGCCAAGAATAATTTGGATGTCTTGGTGTACGCCGGATCAATGGCAGCTACAGGCAATCAGAAGATAGAGGGTACCAACCTAGCACTAAAGAAGAGTATGGACACTAACACACCAGTCCGACTTATCCATGGATTCGTCACTCATCTTAATGGAAACTGCCGACGGAAGAAATTTCCTGCTTATATATATGGGGGTTTATATCTAGTTGAGAAATACTGGAGGGAGAAAGAGAGTGAAGATCTGTACGTTTATATGTTTCGACTGAGAAAAATGGCTGGTCAGAAACACATTGACATCCAAGAAATTCTGAAATCAGGGAAGGCTGAATCATATGATTGTATTATCATGAAAGATATATCCCAAGGTTTGGAGAGGATCCCTATATCTGTTGTAAACTCGATATCTGATGAGTACCCAATGACCTATCGCTACATTTCACGCCTGCAATACCCCCATAATTATCAGCCAGCTCCTCCAGCAGGTTGTGATTGTGTTGGCGGATGCTCGGATTCTAAAAAGTGTGCATGTGCAGTGAAAAACGGTGGGGAGATCCCTTTCAATGATAAAGGTTGTATCGTAGAAGCAAAACCTCTTGTTTATGAGTGTGGACCTTCTTGCAAGTGCCCTCCTACATGTCATAACAGAGTTGGCCAAAAAGGCATCAAGTTTCGGCTGCAAGTCTTCAAAACCAAATTGATGGGTTGGGGAGTAAGAACTCTTGACTTCATACCATCTGGAAGCTTTGTATGTGAATATATAGGAGAAGTGTTGGAGGATGAAGAGGCACAGAGAAGGACGACTGACGAGTACTTATTTGCTATAGGGCATAATTATTACAACGAAACCCTTTGGGAGGGCCTATCAAGATCTATACCCTCACTTCAGAACGGTCCTGGTAAAGATGAGGAAGCTGGTTTTGCTGTTGATGCTTCAAAGATGGGCAACTTTACAAAATTCATCAACCATAGTTGCACCCCCAACCTTTATGCACAAAACGTTCTCTATGATCATGATGACAAGAGCGTGCCTCATATCATGTTCTTTGCCTGTGAGGATATTCGACCCCATCAAGAGCTAGCATACCACTACAACTATACAATAGATCAGGTTCATGATGTCAATGGTAACATCAAGAAGAAAAAATGCCTTTGTGGCTCTAGCGAGTGTGATGGCTGGTTGTATTAGGTTTGGAGTGTACAATTTCTTGAGGGATAATTGAACTTGTTTCATTGTCATTGAATCTGGTTCTTGCTTATTCTACGGCTAAAAAATAAAATAAACATCACTATTTAGACCCTGTTTGATACAGCTTCTCAATCGATTCTCGTGGAGTCGTACCAAACACCTTGATTCTCAAAACCACTAGATTCTACTTCTCGCGAGGAGCTGTCTCGAAAATGAACTAGCAATGAGAAGCAGCCTTCCAGTAGATTCTCGTGAGAATCAAACCTTCAGAAACGAAAACACCCTTTGAAGTTGAAGGTTTTTACTCGCAAATACCACTGAGTTACACAAATACAATTGAAGTATTACACCCAGGGGTGACATGGTCTATTTGTCTCTAATCCTCCCTCGTATGGCTTTTTTAGGCAACTTACCAGCCAAACAGTTTCAACAGACAGCTTCAGATTCTCAAAGAATCAGGAGCAGAATTTGGAGCTGTACCAAACAGGACCTTAGGTTTCCAACGAGGGCAAGGTTATCCTTCTTTCCCAATCCCACCATTGGTTAAAAGAAATCTATTTGTTAAGTGGCTCCTTTATTTTGTATTCTAGCTTTCAACACGAAGATAATTTCTTGCACATAATTCAGGACTATCTAATTTTATGTAGATTTTCTTTTCCGACAATCTCCATTCCTCGTTTGGTGCTTTATGCTTAACTATTACTATGGAGTTATGTGTGAGGAAAAATTGTGGGTCTTGCAATTCCTAGAACATCTTTTCTTGATGGGAAATTCCTGGAACTTTTCTTGCTGGGAATTTCCTGGAACATCTTTATTTTTTGCGAAATTCCTGTAGCATTTTTTTTAATAGGAAATTCCTACATCTCAAGAATATAATTTTGCTATCACTGTAGGCACACTTCGGAAAATAATTTTTGCCCCTATATTCGATTATTGTTACAAAATTCTTTCCAGAAATAAACTAACATTTACACTATCATCATGTTTTAAGCAAATAAAGAAGGATATATTAATTGTCCATTATGTTGTGGAAGAACTCGCATGACTGAAGAACTATTGTTCCAAAAATTAGAGACATGAATTTAGGAATACACAAATCAGCTTCTACTATGTCAACTTCAGTTCAGTTATCAACACCGGCAAAGATTTTAAAATCTGTGAATTATGAGTTGATCTGGTATCCAAATTTGGTCAATTTCCGACATGTAAATGACAATAAATGGCCAGAAACTTGTAATGACCTGAATTTGGAGTAGTCTGGAACTGGTTTGAGAAACATTGGTATTGACGATCCCTTAGTTCAGAATGTGCGTGCCTTGTCGGCCCTGGAAGCATGATTATGGACCTGTGGGGTTTATGCCCGCATGGCCGCATACATGTGTGATGAAGTCAGAGGCAAACATCAATGCAATGGTAAGAGTGAGCTTTATGCCTCACTTATCTATACCATCTATTGACACTCGAAAATATCTATACCATCTGTTATTTCTGGTTCCTGTTGAAGAGTTTTGCTTCAGGACTAATTGTGTTCCTGTTGAAGAGTTTTGCTTCAGGACTAATTGTGTCAATTTCTTAGTCAACAAACTATTCATGTTTGGCTTTGCAGCTGCGACCTGAATGCTCTAGACCTCTCATAAAAAGTTGATTTTCAAAAGCAAAGTTCTATTGCGAAATGAAGCAACTATGTTTCAGAAGTTATTGTCAATGGTTGAAGGCTCGAAGCTTCATCCTTGAGATGCCACTCGAGATCACTGAAGATTTTGTGAAGCAGTTCAAAGTTGTTCGGCACAGGAGGCAGTTTTGGGGGAGATTGCGGGTATTGGTTGTTTGGGAAGTTAGCGGTGGAAGACTCTGTTACGGACTTCACATGTTCGTGAGGCGAGAGCAAGGCGTCGAGAACTGTAGCTGAAGCGGTGGCAATCCTGCAATCTATTTCCAGCAAGGTTGCGGAAACTCTGATCCGAAGGCTCGGAATCAGCGTGCTAAGGTACTGGGCTCTGCAGAATCTGAAACAGTATTATTTCTGCCGTGTATGCTGAGGTTACGTGTTTTGTTACTTGTCTCCTATGGTCGCGCCGGAGGAGTGTTGGATTGCCAGGTGCTATGAGCAACTCTGGCTTTTATTAGTTGTTTTCTCTCGATATCTGTCAAACTTGAACCTGTATTCTGGTCTCTGTAACCGGGTTACGATCCTGCCATTTACCTCAAAGAGAGAGAACAATCCGTTCGTTCTTCTGGTTTTCGTTCGATTTTTGCAATGAAATAACCTGATACAGCGTCACGTCGAATCTTCAGTCATGAACATCACCGACACACCATGAATAATGCATGAACATGATCGGCTCTGCTCATGTCGAAATGGAACCCTTGTCTCTTACTTAAGAGTACAGATACAAAGTTCAACCAAAGATGGCCACGTTATTCAAGATCCAGATCGTGCTGCTAGTATAGTAGTACTAGTATGCAAAAAAATATACTGGCCGTGACACCGCATTATATCGTACAGTAGAGGACGGCGCGTGATACAAGTCTTGACCATTCAGTTGCGCCCTCCGCGCGGTGGCCGTTGCCTCCCACCGCCGAACCCTCCGCGCGCTCTCCATCCTCCGTGATCGCCTCCAAGTGCCCCACCACCGGCTCCCCAGTCGCCGTGCTGGCCGCCCCAGCCGGAACCGCCAGCGTGGTCGCCGCGCCCGCCGAAGCCGAACCCTCCACGTCCGCTTCCTCCCCCACCGGTGCTGCCGTAGCCAAACAGTGCCGCCCGGGCTCTGCGCTGAGCTGTGGCCGTAGCCCCAGCCACCTCCGGGCCCCGAGGCCCACTCCCAGAAGTACCTCCAGGAACCGTCGGGGCCGGAGCCCTGCCCGGACCCGGAATCGCCAGTCCATCTAGGCGGCGGCGCCCGTCCCCGCCACGGCGGGGGACCCCTCGGTCCGTCCATGTCGTCGGTGGCCGCGCCTGCGCACTGAAGAAGCGGAATCGCAGATAGGAGACTTGCGTTGTACCTGTGCTACAAATCCAAAGCCTCTGCTTATAGTCTTCACACTTGTCGGTTTTGTTGGACTTCTGAATGACTCGGCAATTGTTTTCGCTGGGAATTTCATGTCCCTCGGATTTGCCTGCCGATTGATTGCTCCCGTCACCAAGTCGGCGACTTCATCGCATGTTTGCGTTGCAACATGAGCTATTCACACTGTTTTACAGCGCCGGGAGATCACTTCGACAAACGGTTGGCTCTTGCTCCAGCAGGTGCAAATGACAACCTTACGGGCACATATCGTTTCTGCTGATTTCCGGATTCAGTAGTACGAGATTTACATTGAGCAAGGCACTGTTTTACAGACACAAAAAATTGCACTACAATTGTCAGTTGTAACACTGTTTTGACGTTGAAACGCACTCTGCTGCACCAAACAGAATACTACACTATACTTGGTAGCGCAAGCTGTTTGTGAAACAAAATCTGTTGCAACATGTTACAACGTGAAGACATGTACAATTGGTACATTGGGTCATGAGCGAGATATCACGAATCAACAGAGGTGCACATCAGTGTACCACTGCTGCCAACAAATGTTTCTGAAGACAACTCCAGCTACATCCACCACGTCCCCATTCCCCAATGGGGCAGAAGATAACAAAACCCTGCGGACAAGCTGCATATTCTACATGAAATCAAACTGAAGACAGCAAAAAGGGGAACCATTGAATTGCAAATACGACAACAAAAAAAAAGATACTTTTTTATACACAAAATAGCAAGCTTAAATGTGCCATCAGACATCCAAGGAAGGATTGAGCAGCATAAGCTCTCAAGCCCGGCAAGGCGAAAGCTCTTAGGCGGCAACTGCGAATGTTATGAGAAACAAGCCTTGTTTTTATCATCATTGGGCAGGCATAACAATCTCACTCAGCTGTAGCAATGCAATATGCAAAACGAGACGATTTAAACATAAAATAGCATGATGTCTATTAAACAAAAGGCATCAGACATCCAAGGAAGGAATTAGCAGCATTAGCTCTCGAGCCCGGCAAGGCGAAAGCTCTTGGGCGGCTACTGCGAATGTTGAGAAACAAGCCTTGATTTTATAATCACAGCCATTCCAACAATCATAGAACCCCTTTTGTATACACAGAATAGCAAGCTTAAATGTGCCATCAGAGATCCAAGGAAGGATCGAGCAGCATAAGCTCTCAAGCCTGGAAAGGCGAAAGCTCTTAGGCGGCAACTGCGAATGTTATGAGAAACAAGCCTTGTTTTTATCATCATTGGGCAGGCATAACAATCTCACTCAGCTGTAGCAATGCAATATGCAAAACGAGACGATTTGAACATAAAATAGCATGATGTCTATTAAACAAGAGGCATCAGACATCCAAGCAAGGAATTAGCAGCATTAGCTCTCGAGCCCGGCAAGGCGAAAGCTCTTGGGCGGCTACTGCGAATGTTGAGAAACAAGCCTTGATTTTATAATCACAGCCATTCCAACAATCATAGAACCCCTTTTGTATACACAGAATAGCAAGCTTAAATGTGCCATCAGACATCCAAGGAAGGATCGAGCAGCATAAGCTCTCAAGCCTGGCAAGGCGAAAGCTCTTAGGCGGCAACTGCGAATGTTATGAGAAACAAGCCTTGTTTTTATCATCATTGGGCAGGCATAACAATCTCACTCAGCTGTAGCAATGCAATATGCAAAACGAGACGATTTGAACATAAAATAGCATGATGTCTATTGAACAAAAGGCATCAGACATCCAAGGAAGGAATTAGCAGCATTAGCTCTCGAGCCCGGCAAGGCGAAAGCTCTTGGGCGGCTACTGCGAATGTTGAGAAACAAGCCTTGATTTTATCATCACAGCCATTCCAACAATCATAGAACCCCTTTTGTATACACAGAATAGCAAGCTTAAATGTGCCATCAGACATCCAAGGAAGGATCGAGCAGCATAAGCTCTCAAGCCTGGCAAGGCGAAAGCTCTTAGGCGGCAACTGCGAATGTTATGAGAAACAAGCCTTGTTTTTATCATCATTGGGCAGGCATAACAATCTCACTCAGCTGTAGCAATGCAATATGCAAAACGAGACGATTTGAACATAAAATACCATGATGTCTATTAAACAAAAGGCATCAGACATCCAAGGAAGGAATTAGCAGCATTAGCTCTCGAGCCCGGCAAGGCGAAAGCTCTTGGGCGGCTACTGCGAATGTTGAGAAACAAGCCTTGATTTTATAATCACAGCCATTCCAACAATCATAGAACTCGAGTGAAGTATAAAATAAACCAAACAATACTTGGTAAAGCATAAACAAGAATACTTCTTAAAACATGGAGGCAAAAAGCAGCTGCAATAACCATAAGACAACCAAGGAATGATTTAGCAGCATTAGCTTCAGCTCGGCAAGGCAAAAACTCTTGTCGGCCACTGCGAATGTGAAAGATCGCCGTTCCCTAAAATCCACCGTTCAGGACAGAACAGAAAGAAGCGGGGAAAAAGTGTGGAGGACGCTTGAATGGTCAGAAATCTCATGTGGAATTGTAAAATTGTCGGCTCATCGCAGCAGCAGAAGATGATCCCGCTGGCTCGACAGGTGTATGTGTTTCATCACTCCTTTCAAGCATCCGAACAGAAACACTAGAAAATAGAATGGAGCGCAGTTGCAAGGCTAGAATTCTTCCGGTTTGGAATGATAAAAATTCTCGTGTGGAATTATAGTGAATTGAAGGAATGCATATGACATCACAAGACGGATGCTTCTGCAATGCAATTATACGAGCTCATCATGTCATAAAATTGCTTCCTCACGGAAAAAGAATGCCGAGGCAAGAAAAATTCCGAAGAAACGACGGCAAAAGGGCAAAACGACGCCATAGAGCAGATGTGATCACAGAAACTGGCTCCGTGGACAGTCAGAAAAACAGTCCCCAGATTCCTATCAACTTGTGAAACGCGACGAATCAACTTGGTTTTGGCCTAATCATAGCATCACTGCTCATTGCTCTTGGCTAACAGTGACGTGGCATTAGGCCCAGACTACATTACCCGTGCACAATCAGCAGCACTAATACCACACTCAGCGGCGAGCTTTTCTTGTTCATAATCGCATGACGCTAAAGTAAAATCGATTAGGAATAAAAGACAAGCTCAAAATCCAGAAGCAAGATGCTAAACTAAAATCGATTTTTTTAAATAGTTGAAGACGCAAATTAAGATGGCTCGGTTCAGCGGAAATTCGGCATACAGATCGATCTCCGAGAAAAGTATAGACTCCGAGAGAGAACTGTGATTTGGTCTGTTGAGCTTGAATTTCACCGAGTCGTCACAGCCATCACCCAAGAATAAGAAATCGAGAGAGAGAGAAAGAAATAAGTTTTGGTAGTGGAGTGGAGTGCAGATCCTTCTGTTTTGACGGCGCCGAGGAGCATTTGCGTGGGGGAGGCGTGTATAAATAGGGAGGTCAAGGGAGTTAGGGTTGGAGGCGGTGAGACACTGAGACTCTTGGGCCTTGGCGCTTCTGGACTGGACTTCTATTCGGGTTGGACAAGAACCGACACGTGGTATCTGACACGGCCCAGCTTGCTACGTATTTCGGCCTCGGCCTAGTTAAGCAGACAGGTTCCAATGCTGGACACCTGTAAGAGGAGGGAATTTGCTAGGGAGGGCTTCATCAGCCGTTGGATCAAAACGAACCAACGGCTGATTGGGGCCTCAGCCTGAGCCCCTCCCCACTGAATTTTATTTCCCGGTAATACGCCCATTCACCTATGCACCATCACAGAAAAAGACTAGAGAGGCAGCAAACGATCCACATCCTCTCTGCGATCGAATTAAGTCATGTGACATACATGATACCGAATCTTATCCTTGGCACTGTATTTTTCTTCTTCTTTCAGAATGTTAAGGGACAATGCTAGTCTCAACCCGTAAAAGGTCATCTTCGTCTAGCTCCGTAAGACGTTTTAGATATCAATACGGTCATCACTGATTACTATTGTAATTATTTGTAAAAACCTAATAAAATTATAAATATTAAGAAAATACTTCCAAGACGAATCTACATGATTTTCATATATCTAATCTAAAATATTTAAAAGGATATCAATAACTATAGTTTTCAAAATTTAACTCCACACATTCCAAAACAGCTTTTTTTTTTAATATATAATCTTTCTCAAGCAATGGCGATCTTATTGGTACCTGTAAATCTGCATTTGGCTGCACCAGCTTTGTCATAAATCGTCGCCCAAAACAGGGGGAGAAGTGGATTATTACTGGAGAACAGCAAGAATCGGAGAGGAAAAACAAGAGCATAGTAGCTTAGCAATCGCAACGAGAAATCAAGGGCAGTGTGGTCCAAATATAAAGTTGGGTTCCTCGAGGGCCAGAATCAGGAGGCCCCAGACGCAGTCGCCCCCTTAAACCCTTTCGACATTTGCGCATCCAACCCTGCCTTTCCCTCGTCCCCAAGTCCCACCGAAAGAATAGGAGGGGCCGATCCTTCTCGTCTGAGCAATGGTGGCCGTCGCGGCGGTGGAGATG
The DNA here is from genome assembly GCA_036346395.1 of Hsuehochloa calcarea. Classification (NCBI taxonomy): domain Eukaryota; kingdom Viridiplantae; phylum Streptophyta; class Magnoliopsida; order Poales; family Poaceae; genus Hsuehochloa; species Hsuehochloa calcarea. The sequence continues at coordinate 12,847,560 of CM070600.1, forward strand.
GGGCAAGCGACGAAGGGGAAGAGCGCGGCGGAGGATGGGGAGACCACGCCGGCGGCGGCGGCTGTACCGAAGCGTCGGAACCCCACGCCGGATCACCCACCCTATTCCTGGGTACTACTACTTGCCGCGAACTAATCTCCTCTTCTAACGCTTCGCTTATTCCTCTCCGCTTCTTTCAGTGCTGTTCTAGAATATTTTTTTTTTTTTTTTATTAACCAATTTCGTTTACACGAAGAATTACCGAGTTTGTTCTGTTAATCTCTGCTTAATCCGAACCAAATAGGAAATTAATTAAGCATCGCCTAAGATGTGAAAATGAATAAAAAGCGCTTAATACAGATTAGCTCATGTTTATGTTGTTAATGGGTAAAAGAATGCTCCAGTTCGCGCGCTGCGCGTACGGCAATGCAGTTTGGAGGCGCTTCGATCGCACCGCCGTTTCTTTAACCGGACACGCTTGACGCCGTTGTGGCCGCGTTGGTTGGCAGATGATCGGCGAGGCGATCGCGGCGCTGAGCGAGGACGGCGGCTCGGCGGAGGCCGCCATCTCGGGCTTCATCCGCGCCCGGTACCCCGGCGTGCCGGCCGCGCACGACAGGCTCCTCCGGCACTACCTCCCCAAGCACGTCGCCGAGGGCCTCTTCGTGTGCATCGCTCCGGGGCGGTACTCGCACCGCCCCAACGAGCCCGCGCTCGCGGAGATCCCGGCGATGAAGCCGCCCGCAGCGCGCTCCCCCGAGACAAGGAGTGTTGGGTCTCCGGCGACAGGGGCCAAGCGCAAGCGCGGCCGGCCTCGGAAGGATGGCTCGTCGCCGACATCGCCTGCCGGGAAGAAGGGCGGGAGTGAGTCGCCGTCCGCGAAGCCCAAGCGCCGTGGCCGACCTCGCAAGCTGGCGCTGGTCACGGCCGCCGACGGCTCTGGCGATGCACTCGTTACGGACAAGAAGGACGGCAGTGAGGCTCCATCCACCACTCGCAAGAACCATGGGCAACCGCGCGATCTGGCACTGATGATCGCCAACGACGGCTCTACCACGACATCCGTCACGGAGAAGGACGGCGGCGAGGCTCCACCCGTCAAGCTGGCGCTCATGGCCATGGACGACAGCACTGCCCCAACATCAATTACAGCCAACAAAGACGGCAATGCCCTGTCCACTACGCCGAAGAACAACACCCATCCTTGCAAACTGGCTCTCATGGCTGCTGATGACGGCTGTGCGCTGGCGTTGGTTGCCGACAAGAAGGACGGCCGTCAGGCTCCATCGGCAAAGCACAAGCGACGTCGTCAGCCTTGCAAGTCAGCGCAGGTGAATGCCGCCCTCGGCTCTGCCCCAACATCGGTCAGTGGCAAGGCTCCATCCACTTCACCCAAGGGCCGTCGCGGGCAGCGCAAACTGGCGGTGGCCACCATCGACGACGGCTCTGTTCCCACATCAATTGCCGGCAAGAAGGATGGCAGTGAGGTCCCATCTGCATCGCCCAAGCTAGCACCAGTGACTGCGGACGGCGGCTCTGCCCAGACATCAGTCGCTGGCAAGAAGGGCGCCAACGAGGCTCCATCGGTGCCGGTCAAGCCGTACGGCCTGCCTCGCAAACTGTATCCGCTGGCCGCTGATGAGTTACGAGATAATCCGACGTCCTGTGTGCTCGCGCTGCCTGCGCGGATGCCCGCGACGACAAAGGTGTAGTAGCTCAGGAATAGGGTTGGAAACGAGCCGAGCCGAGCTCGCCTAGGCTCGGTCTGAGGCTCGGCTCGTTTGGAAAACGAGCTCGAGAACCAGCTCAGCTCGAAAAAAGCTCGAGCCGGCTCGAAAAAAGCTCGAGCCGGCTCGAAAAAGCTTGTTCGAGCCAGGGTTTCCTAATCCTAAAAATAAAAGTAGAATAAAATGATTATATGAGTCATTTATCATCAATTCAAAATCCAATCATCTTAATTATATGGGGTTGCGCTCGGCTCGTTTGGCTCGCGAGTCGGCTCGAGCTCGGCTCGAATCTTCACCGACAGGGGCGGAGCTACAGGGTGGTCCCTGTGGGCCGCGGACCACCCTGCGATTGAACGACTAAAGGTATTAAGTTTGTGATCTGGAAAGCTTGGTTGATTCCTTACGGATTTTGCTTAGTTGCATAATTAGGGCTTAATTTATTCTCGTCACTATCTGGATCAGCAATATTGTTTATTTTATATCTCAAGTTCTAGACCTCCGATTGACATAATTCCAGTTGGGTTAGTTCAATAACTGTCTCTAGTTTATTCTGACAAAGTTTGAGATTGATCGGAGTTACGGATTTTTATCGAGATCAGTTTTACTAAGGATACAGTGTTCTGTCCAGAACTTTAAATAAGGTTTAAATAGGTTTTGTGTTAAAAGGGGAGTATTAAAATTTGGTTTTAGTTTCCGCAATCATTCACCCCCCTCTGATTGCCTATCTTAGTGTAAATTTATAGCGCTTAAAAAAATTTAGACAATGGACCACCGTAGCTACAAATCCTGACTACGCCACTGTTCACCGAGCTCGAAGCCCAGCTCGGCTCGGCTCGAAAAAACCCGAGCTCGAGCCGGCTCGGCTCGGAACAAGCTCGAGCCGGCTCGTGAGCCGCAAGCTTTTTGGCCACCCCTACTCAGGAACCGGGCGTGGCAGCACATGAAGCATCTCATAGTTCGAAGCACACCTTTTGATTTGCTGAATGCAATGCACAGGATGATAGCTTTCGGGTTTACTTAACTAAACCAGCCTGCTTATGAGAAAATTTACAGCAACTATATGCTTTACTGTTATTTTGGACTAGAAAACTGAATATATATGAATGAATCTTGTCAGTTCATATGAATACCTTATGCAATTCCGAATGAATCTTGTCAGTTCATATGAATACCTTATGCAATTCTTGCCTACCATTTACATTTAGGATTTCAGATCTCAGGCCAGAATTCGAGCCAGAATGACAATGAAAACAACTCTGTTGAAACCAGTCGAGGCCAAAATAACCTTTTTAATATCAAAATTCAGAAACCTTTGTGAAACATTAAATACCTCTGAAGGTTTACAAGTTACAACAATTTCTCAATATCATCTTCACGCAGAACTGGATCACAATAGTTGGCGACCCAGGGCAGAGAATTAGCAAACAAACACAGCATCTTTGTCATGTACTCTGCCAATGTCTAGGTCCGCCAAGAGTTTATGGCTAAAATGGTATTGCTGTGTGATAAAATAGCAAAATAGCCTCTCCGCAAACGAATTGGCAAAAGTAGTACTTGTGCCACACTTAAAACCCACGGCATGGGGCCAACCGTGTACCAACTTGCGGTAGACCATTCACGGCAAGTGGCCAGCCGGCTCCGTGCGGTCGCCACGTGTCCTATCACGCGCTAGGTGCGCGATAGGCCTCCTGCTGTGGGTTTTGAGCGCGGCAAATGGCCAGCCGGCTCCGTGCGGTCGCCACGTGTCCTATCACGCGCTAGGTGCGCGGTAGGCCTCCTGCTATGGGTTTTGAGCGCCAGTGGCAGAGTCAGGAAATAGATATAATGGAAATTGACAAATGTAACTACTTTTTTTATGCTATACACTATACAAAAAAATGGATGTGCATGCTTGAAAGATGTCATATACATGCTTCAAGTTCTAAACATGTGCAATTTAGAAGAGACCATATATACGTTTGAAATTATTTTACCCTATAAGATCACGAGGAGTGAGAACACTTACAGAAGGATAGGGGGAACCGTGCCCCGCCAGTCTTCCCCTCCCTCCGCTACTGTTGAGCGCGGTATGGATATCATTTTTGTTTATTTGTTTGTGCGGACACCAGGTGGCTATTTTTACTATTTTACTTTTTAAAAAAAACTCATCCGCCGAAGTGGTGACCCGCCGACCGGAGCCGTCGTCTTTGCAGTATCTTTTGTCCTTGCACAAGTGTTTCGCATTGTTTGCGAGCACAGCTTATCTCATTTGCATTCAACCCCTGTTTGTGTCTAAGTTCATTCGGTTCGTCTCTAGTTTCTTAGGTCCTAGTAACCTTGCTTGTTCTGTTGTTAGTGTTTGTATGGTTGTTGTACGTGTCTTGTGTTGGTCTCGTTTGAGCTCGCTCCGGGGATCTTTTGTTTCCTTGTTCCATTCGCAGTTTGCTTCTTCAGTTTACTTCTTTGTGTCATGTTTTCCCGTGTGGCAACCTGACACCCTCTGGGATTAACTTACGAATGAGCTTGGGGTGGTGGGCCTTGTGTATCAACACACATAAAGCAAACCATGAAGATTTTAACTTGGAACGTGCACGGTCTAGGAGATGGTAAGAGAAGAACACTAGTTTACCAAACTCTGATGGACATGAAACCGGATATCATCTGTCAACAAGAAACAAAACTGATCGGCATAGACAGATTTAAGGCAAGAAGCTTCTTACTCCCAAGATTGAGAAACTATCATTATCATCCGTCCATATAGGCTTCTGGTGGCACCCTTACGGCCTGGTGCAATGCCAAACTTGATGCCTCGTTTATACACGCTGATGATTCGTCACTCTCCCTGGCCTTCAAGTCCAAAACTGACAGACTTCAATCCAGTCCAAACCTTTGAAGATCATGAGCGCCAGCCTTTCTTTGATGCGCTAACCAATATCAGGCGTGACATTTCTGGACCGTGGATGGTACTTGGGGATTTTAATATCTATAGAAATGACCATGAGAAAAACAATGACTATAAATTGGACGTGTATGGACATTTTCAATACATGGATCCATGATCAAGGTTTGGGGAGGCGGCGGGTTGGGGAGGACTGAAGTAAGAAGTGGGATCAGGACCGTGCTTACCTTGTTCCGACTGGGCTTATTGTGCTGGGTCGGCCTCGAACGCCTGAGAGGTCGACGTGCTGTGCTTGAGTCAGTATCCAAGCTTACGGATTGGCACGATGTGGCCCGTTTAGTTAGCCAGGCCAGTCGTGTTGTACCTAATCGGGCTGTACCGTGCCGAACTGGGTTCCTGTAGGTATTAGGGCTTACTCTTGAAGCACCTACGTTAAACCATGTAACAAATTCCTACAGATTTGGCGTTTGTTTCTTGTGTAGGCAGATTTAGTAGTGTTGAGTAACCGTCGCTGGAGATTCCAGTCCGAACGGGTACCTCGTATACAATGATCAGAATCGTAAGAACGATGAAGAACACAAGAACACAACAATAGAATGAACACAGAGATATGCGGGACTTCAGGCTCTGCTTTATTCCTTTGGAACAATCGGGGTTACAATGAGAGGGGGGACCCTCTATTTATAGACTACGGGATGAGGAGTTCAACTGGGCCAGACTCTCCGGTCTGGGCCCGTCTTGATCGGGCCAGACTCTCCGGAGTCCTAGGCCCGGTTTCTTAACACTCCCCCTTGAACACTCATCCAACATGTTCATGTCTCGTTAAAACTCCATAAAAACCCAGTGAGAAAAATTTGGAGAAAGAGTACATGTCATGCGTTCTGCTGTGTTGCACGAATTGCCTCATTAAAAACCTTAGCCGAGAAACTTCAGGAAAACTCGTCAAGGGAAAAAGAGTACAATCCACCCTGCTTCATTTAATCTCCAGGATTTATTCTTTGGGTACTTGATCTTCGTGATCAAGATTCAATAATGAGTTCGTGAAGATTCCCCCCCTGAATTTTGCACCTGTCTAAGTCTTATCATTCCACTTCCACGTATGCATCTTTCAAAACTAGACGCTGGAAGTGACTTAGTGAATAAATCTGCAAGATTTTCACATGACTTAGTATGCAGTACTTTAATTTCGTCCATCTTTTGCATTTCGTGAGCATAGAAGAACTTGGGACTGATATGCTTTGTAAGGGGACTCTTCACATAACCCATTTACTCTTGTGCGACGCAAGCTGTATTATCTTCATAGATAATAGTGGGGGTTTGCACGGTATTCAATCCACATGACTGCTGGATGTGGTGAATCATCCGCCGAAGCCAAGCACATTCTTGTGAGGCCTCGTACAGTGCTATGATTTGTGAGTGGTTCGTCGAAGTCGATACAAGACTTTGCTTAGACGATTTTCACGGAATTACAGTTCCACCACATAGGAATACATAGCCTGTTTGCGACTTGGTTGTATGTGGGTCCGACAGGAACCCAACATCTGCATAGTCATTCATACACAAGTCTTGGTTCTTTCTGTAGAATAGACCAAGTTCTTTGCTTTCTTGGAGGTAACAGAAGATGTCAATTATTTCCTGCCAATGCCTTTGGTAGGTTATGTACTATACCTTACTAATAGGTTTACGGCAAATGCAATGCCTGATCTAGTACAGTTTGCTAAAACATAAGTGCTCCTCTCGCACTCGGTATGGGAATTTTGGTCCCGTGACTTCCTCCCCTCTTCTTTAGATCTCAGACGGTCCTTGTCTTGTCGCAAGGATCTTCCACCATCGGCACTTTCGAAGGATATGCCTTTTCAAAGCCGAACCTTTTCAACACTTTCTGAGTGTAGGTTGGCTGATGTACTAGAATCTCTTCCGGGGTATGCTCAAGCTGCAAGCCTAGGCAGTATTTGGTTTGATCCAAATCTTTTATTTCGAACTCTGACTCCAGGTAAGAGCTTGCTTTCTTAATACCTTCTAAGGTTCCAATGATATTCAGATCATCTTCATACACTGAGATTTATACAAAATCCATCCTGGGATCGTCGTATAAATACACAGGGATAATTCTCATTGTTCGTGTAGCCTTTCTTGCATAGAAAGTCGCTCGAGCGATTATACCACATTCTGCCTGATTGCTTGATCCATACAAGTGACTTTCTCGAGTTGCACACTCATAGATTTCTATTTGCTCTATCTTGGTTGGGACGGGATACATTCGGTATCTTCATATAAATGTCCGAAGCCAAATTTCCATAAAGGTATGCAGTTACCACATCCATCAATTTCACTTCTAACTTCAAGTTCACTGCCATTGAGATAAATATCTAAAGGTAATTCCGCCCATGACCGGGGAATAGGTTTCTTCATAACAATCTCTCGGACGTTGAGTGAAACCTTGTGCAACGAGACTTGCTTCTTTCATTTCTCTTTCGAACAAATACCCACTTATGCCCTACAGGGTGCACATGGGGAGGTGTGCAGCTTACAGGCCCAAACACCTCTCTTTTATTCAGAGAGAACGATTCAGTTTCTATTGCCTTCTTCCAATCTTCTCAATATGACATTTTCTTATATTCAACGAGCGATGCAGGCTCTGGATCAAGATTGATGATTGTGACAATTTTCTTTGCAACATTGGCTGTTGTCTTATTCATAGATTCTCTCAAGATCATAAAGTTTATAGCTATGTCTTCAAGGGGCGATATTTCTAATGCTTCTATTTGCTTACCGCTACTTTCAATTGCGGGGCAAGTCCCTTTAGTTTTTCAGCTCCGATGTGTGCGCACACATCCATGCTGATGTCTCCCTTCATGGGAATGTTCAATTCTAGTATGCCTTTTCTGAAGGCTCCATACCGGTGCCAGGTCTCAACTGGCTCCCCTTCTGATTCTGGGTTACTTTGGTGATCGGCTGTGTCAAGTTCTTCTCATCCTTTTTCACCAGGCGTCCCCGGTTACTTCGGATTCGAGGGGCCGGAGTTCTCGTCCTTCCAGAGGCCTTAGGACGGGATTAGGGATACCTTCATCGGTATTTCAACCCTCTCCTGCATTGCGTGCAGGCATATGCGACTTGGTCACGCTCTTCAAATCACTAAAGTGGTTAGGCAGTTGATTCGCTAATGCTTGCAAATCAATTATCTTCTGGACTGCAATTATTTTCTAGACTTCAATTGTCTTCTGGACTTCTCTATTTGCTTCACTAGTGCGCGGGTCATATGCATGGATTTCAATTATCTTCTAGACTTCAATTATCTTCTGGACTTCTCTATTTCTCGACATTTTACATCAAGGGTTGATTTCCTCCCCCTAATGACGAGAAATAATTCTCATCTAATATGCTATCGTGAAGCTGGTGCATGCAAATCTCGGTCGTGGGGTCCAAATACCTGATTATGGATGCTGTCTCATAACCAATGTATATCTCAGACTTTTGGAGAGTGCCCATTTTAGTTTGCTGTGGTGGTGGTATAGGTACATAAACCTTGCAACAAAACCTTCAAAGATGAGAAATTTTTAGTGTTGACCCTTGCGCTAGTTGCATAGGTGAATGTATGTTATATGCCGGTGGTCTAAAATTGATGAGAGTTGCTGCGTTCAGGACTGCGTGTCCCCAACATGTAGTTGGTAAATAACAATTCTGCTAGTCCATTCTGGGTGTGGACATGCGGTACGGGATGCTCAATTTTAATTCTCATTTTCACACAATAATCATCATATGCCCTTGAAGTAAATTCTCCGGCGTTGTCCATTCTGGTGGACTTCACATGGTGATCAGGGAAAATATTCTTAATGTTAATTATCTGCGAGATGAGCTTTGTAGAAGTGTGGTTTCTCGTAGATAATAAACAAACGTGCGACTGTTTTGAGGAAGCATCGATGAGCACCATAAATACCAAAATGGCCCTTACAGGGGCTGATTAGGACCGCAAATGTCTCCCTGGATACGGTCCAGGAATGCAGGGATTTCGTCCTTTACTTTCAGAGTAGAGGGTCTAGTAATCAGTTTCCCGATGGTACATGCAGGACACACAAAATCTTCCGGATTCGGGAAGTTCTTTACATTGACACTATGTCCCTGTGAATTGTTAATTATATTTCTCATCATCCTAAGACCTAAGTGGCATAATCTATCATGCCAGAGATAGAAGAGGTTTAGAACTTCTAAATATAGTTTTCAGGGCAGTATAGGCTGCAGATGCCTCAATATTAGTGTAGTATAGCCCATTTTCAAATGAAGGAAGTCATTCTAATACCATTATTCTACTATTTTCGTCACGCTTTGTAATGAGCAGGTATTCCTTACCATGCTCTTCTTCAGTCTCTACGTGGAAACCGTTAGCGCGAATATCCTTGAGAGTTCTAGTCGATTATGGGCACAACATGGCTTCTTTAATGACCCTTCTTGAGCCTATTATACAAGTATCGCTGCCTGCGATTGTCGTAAGGCTACGAGCATTCTTACTGATCGACTGAAAATTCCATCTCTCTCAAGGTGGTATTCATTGTGCCGCTACCTGCTAAGCACACTTCCTCCATAGGGCGCTACATGCATTCTAATATAATGTACTTTATTAATATGAAGCAGAAATCCAGCAACACATAAAATAAAATACTTCAGATATCAGAACATAACTTGCTATCATAAATACGGGAAATATAAGTCTTGCAGGACTCATCATAAGAATTTAATGCTTTGCTCTTCTAGAGCCTACAACCATTATTCAAAGTTTTATCACAATCACAAAATGCAAGTGACTGTAAAAGGATCTAAGTGCAATGCGTGCACTAGATCGAATCAGCGAAGTATTCAGAAACTTCTGCCTCAATCTGCTACATGGCGATCTTCTCCTCTTGGGCAATTACTACCGTGGCACGCTATGTCCAAAGGAGGGATGATGGGGGCTGCTACTAGGCTGTCCACATCCATAAGTGCAACTAATGGGTGTGGATCTTCCGTGCTTGCAATGGTGAGCTGTGCCTCATGCTATCCTTTGCCCCTTTTCTTAGAGTGTAAAACACAAATTACGTGCGACTCACGACCTTACCCTTCTTGCCCCTCTCCTTCGTGAGAGGCTTCATTACCTTGTAGCTACTAGTATTGGCTTCATGGCCAACATTGCTACTAGGTGGCTGTGAGATGTAGTTCTTCCTTAGAACATCATCTTGTGCTTTCACAATTTTCACGGTGTCAATTAATGCGGCATACTTCTTGTAGCCATTTTGACAATAATTGCGTGCGGATTGCACCGTATTCGGGTGAAGGTAGAGAGGGTCTTGTCAATCTTCTGCTCGTCCGTGATTACCTTATCACATAGTCGAAGACTGTACAAATTCTGGCCATGCTGGGCCAACTCTTTCGAACTTCTGGTTCGTGATGCCAGTTATTTTTCATATTCATGCAAAAAGTTCATAGGATTACTTCTGGTAATTTACATAAAATGGTTGCAAAAGTCTCATAATACTCTTCGAACTCCCAGTTCGTGATTCCGTATTTTTTCATGTATTTTCTTGATTTACTGCTATTTTCAGTGATTAAAAGCAATATTAATAATCACAAATAATCAAAACAGTAAATACAATAAATAAATTGCATAGAAATAATAATAACAAGTTGAAATATGCTTCAAATGCAAAAACCGATTCAAAATTTGAATTCCTGATGCCCTTTTCTGCTGGAATATGAATTTTCGGCGAATTCTGCAATTTTCAGGGGCTAAAACGTGAAAAAATCAGTTATGATAAATTTTTCACGCAATTTACGGAAATACCGAGGGCCTTTTTGCAAAATAGCCATTTTTTTTTCTTTTCTTTCTTTTTTTTCTTGCCGTGCGGTTATACGGGCCAGCCCAAAAGCCCAGCGAGGGGCGGGGGGACTCGGGGGTAGGGTTTCCCTACCCCGAGTTCTCTCGTGGCGGCGCCCCTTCATGGGAGCGCCACGGCGAGCGCTATCCCGAGTGGTAGCGCGTCGGCTCGGCGGCGGCGGGAGGCGATGGCGCGAAAAACCAGACAGGCTGGCCACGAGGCTATGAGGAGGTGCGGCCGCGGCCTTCTGGGGCGGCCGGCCGCGCTCAAGCGGCCGGAGGCGCGAGGCGGCTTCAGCGGGGCCAGGCGGTGCTTCTCTCCCCTTCCCTTCTTTCTTCGATGCAACCGGCGTGGCGGCGGCCAGCGGCCGGTCTCTCCCTCTCGGCCGTGTGGGGCGCGGCTGCCGGCCAATCTCCCCTTCTCGGCTCAGCGTCTCCGTGGGGGACACGCCGCCGGCCGTCTCCGCATCCCTCTCGGCTCTGCGGCGTTGGCGGCCGATCTGGCGGCGGCGGCGTCGGCCGGTTCAAGCGGCGGCGTCGCCCCCGAAGCGGATCCGCGCCTACACAAGGGGAGGGCGGAGGCGGCAATGCCGCGAGGCGGTCGGAGTCGGTAGGGTTGGCCGGGTGAACGGCGGCGGATCCAGTGCGGCAGATCCACCACAGATCGAGCCGCGGCGGCGGCGACGGCCGACTTCGGCGGCCGGCCGTGCGGCTCGAGCCATCTACCCCTCTCTCCCCTTTGCTTCAGTCGGGTGGCTCCAGCCGACAATGCTTCTTCGGTGCCGGCGTGCGTGGCGAGCCCATGCGAGGCGATGGGGTTGGTGCCGTGCAGGCGATAGGGGTGGTGCCGTCGCGGGCGCCGGGCTTCAAGCCGGGGTTGGCACGGCCATTGCCGGCCGGCTGATCTGCCCGTGCAAGGGCGGCGGCTGCTGGCCAGTGGGTGTGGTCGGCGGCGCATGGTTGCAGGTCGTGCGACGGTCCCTTTTTTGTTTACTGTTTATATGCACATGTGATTACTGTTCATCACAGAGAGTAGATTTTTGTTCGTACAATTACCGATCGGCGACTTCGAGTCGACTCGTGGTAGATTGGAACGAATTTACAATTTCAATCTACGGTACAATCGACATCCGATCTTTCATGCAATCTCCCGATCGACATTGTGTCGGCGACTTCAAGTCAGCTCGCGGTAGATTAGAACAGATTTGCACCGTAGAAAAACAATCTAGAAAGCAAAGTTGCAGAATTGAAAGCAATCTAAAAAATACAATTCAATCTACGAGTGTCGTTCTTCGACGGTTACCTTTCGATGCGAGGAGAGTCGATCGTGCTGATAACGTGTTGAGTAACCGTCGCTGGAGATTCCAGTCCGAACGGGTACCTCGTATACAATGATCAGAATCGTAAGAACGATGAAGAACACAAGAACACAACAATAGAATGAACACAGAGATATGCAGGACTTCAGGCTCTGCTTTATTCCTTTGGAACAATCGGGGTTACAATGAGAGGGGGGACCCTCTATTTATAGACTACGGGATGAGGAGTTCAACTGGACCAGGACTCTCCGGGGTCCTGGGCCCGTACTAGGCCAGGACTCTCCGGAGTCCTGGGCCCGGTTTCTTAACAAGTAGTACCTCACTAACATGATAGTTGTTGGTGTCAACAAACTCGACTCGGTGAGCATGCAGGGTTATGATGGATGACAAGTCGATGAGCATGAGCATACTGTACTGGCATGCTTTGGGGGTTTCACCTAGTTTTGTTTGCTCTTGATGGCAATTGCGATCAGCACAACCGGAAGAACCCCTATGAGCTCAGTGTCGTATCATTAGTTGAGGATGCAGTTCACTTCCTATTCATACACCATTAGTGGACAGATTTTAAAAATCACAAATATTTTGAAGATTTTCGCGGTCATACCATGCTTACAGTTCTTTGTGCTTTGTTTAACTTCTGATGGCCTGAGTGTCAATTTATAAATTGTAATGGATAATTGTTTAATGAGGCTGCGTTATCCGGGTAGTGTGCGCCAATGGTCCAACGCTGACCTTTACCATATTGTTGAAGGTACTATGATACTAAACTGCTCATAATTGCTGACCACAAAAATCCAATGAGCCACATATTTATCACAATGTAATTCCTTTTCTTTGTTTGGCCAGCTTTGGCATTTTCGGACAAAGCATGATTTCAGCGACATGTCTCGTATCCTTGAAAACTGTGGCCACAAATGTGATTCAGTTTTCTTGGTTTAGTCTAACAGACGTCGTTACTTTGCTAAATGTAACTACAACTACCATATCTAATGGGCATTTCTGATTGTCTACTTGTAGTCAGAGATTAACTTTCTGGGAAGGCTCTCGCATCCAAATCTTGCCAAATTATTGGGCTACTGCTGGGAGGACAAGGAGCTATTGCTTGTGTATGAGTTCATGTCCAAAGTGAGCTTACAAAACCATCTTTTCAGAAGTGAGTTATTATTCCTGATCATTTGTATCATCCTTTCTTTTAGGTATTTTACTGGAAAAATTAGGTTGACTACCTTAACGCTCATGCTCACGACATTATTTTATCTACGATACTTCTGAAGTACAATATAGGCAGTGGCATAAATTTTCTAATGGTCAAATTCTAAAATAGCAAACATATAAATGCATGATGTGTGAATATATTGGGCAAAACTAATGGTAATCTGCTGACTGGAAGGTCAGAATACTGGACGGGATCAATCACCAATGTGATTCAGAATTACAGTGGTACGACTAAATAGTTCAGCATTAAGTGATTGGCTAATTACCCTTTTCCGTTCATAGGCGAGCTAACAGCCTATCCATCGGGCGGCATAGCTTGAAACTTAGCTGCTCTGTGGCTGGAGAAGAGGAAGAACAAGAAAATAATTTGAGTTAAAATTCCCTTATATAGGCTGCAACAAACTAAGTACTGGTCATTGCTGTCCTAGGCTAACTGGTTAAGCCCACCAAACCCATTTATCTCATTCTGACCCTGCTCTCTCTTCCCACTGGGCATCGAGTCCCACTCCAATCCCAAACCAATTACTAAATATATAGCTATCATTTTATATGGCATAAACTTGTCAAGGTGAATATGACCTACAAAGAATAGGCGGCCTTGTATGTGGGGTAATATGATGTATCTAATTATCATGACATTCAAAAGTATTATTTGAATATTAAAGTAATTGGCATAAGTATGATAATGAAAATAATAAATATAAATACATAAAATATAAGCTCAAAATGATCAAAGGAATGCGACTTGCCTCCTGGCACAAAATTTTCTAATAATTCGTCTTGTCTGGCGTTTTTCGTAGTTTGGTCATTGAAGTCGTGACCTAGCACATAATAAAATAAAAGTAAACCAAATAAAATCTGGCTTGACAAGAAACGAGCTAGGAACACCATGCAAAGTAAAATAAATTCAAAAAAATATAAGGAAAGGTGGTGTAGAATGGTAGGAATTTGTTTGGTGTATAATTTGGCGAAACGGAGCTGAAAATTGGATTCACGAGCTCGAAACGGCAGAAAAGGGCATATAATGCTGAAAATGGGTTATGGGTGAATAGTATCGGGCCTAATAAATAGTGTTGGTTTATATTATTCATAACGGGTTAGGGTTTTGAACAGTGTTTGGGCTGGATTTGGGCCTGGAATAGTATTGGGTTGGACTGAACAATACAGGTTTTACTGCTTTCGGTTTATGAATAGTAAACAGGTTTGTTATTCCTGATTGTGAACAGTGATGAACCAGTTAACTGAAAATAGTGTTTTTAGATGCTACAGTACCCCCAAGTAGAAAAAATGGACTTTGGCCGCGAATTCGCCGACGGTGGTGGTTGGCGGCAAAAGATGGTGGTGCGGTGAGTATCCCTGATACATCGGCAACCCATTTTGGGGTTTTGGATGGTTGGAGGAGGTTCAGGGATGGGTGGGAGGCGGTAATGGCGCACGGCCAAGGCAGAGCGTCGGGGCGACGGCTCTTCGGCCAAGCTCCGGTCGAATTGACCTGCGCTCAAGCATAAGTGGAGTGAGAGGGGTTCGGGAGTGGTGGCGGTGGGAGCTGGGGTGTACCGAGGCGGCATGTCCATGTGTGCCATGGACAGTGCGGTGGTGGAGGGTGGTGCCGGCGAGGTGACGGCGAGGATTGGATGGGGGATGGTGGGGAAAAGCTTCGGGGTGGAGAGGTGGTGCTAATGGCCGGCGGCAAATTTCACCTTTTCTCTCATCGGGGAAGAACAGTGCGGCGGTAATTCTTGCAATTGCCCGTCTTCAGAGGGGAACAGGTGATGGTGGGGGTGCTGGAGGTTGAGGATGAAGGTGGAGGAGTGTCTGGTGTGGCTTTTATAGTCCTCGGGAGGCGGTGGGAGCAGTGGGGGGTTGAGGTACGAGCGGCGCGTGGCGGTGAGCTGGATGGGCGGCCGTGAACGGCGCCGAGTGCAAGCAAGGTGGCGGTGGGTGTGTGTGCTCGCATTGATGGTGAGGCAAGGTGGCATGGCGAGGTGGTGGGGCTGACGGGAGCGAAGATGACAAAGGCGGTGCGAGGGCGATGACGCGCCGGGGAAGAAGACCAGGAGAAAGCACACGCCTGAGAGGAAGGCGCCTTCGGGCATCGAAAACAAAATGGCTGAAAAGGGAAAGCGGGAGTTGGGAGGGATTTCTGAATTGGGAAAGAAAATCGAATTCAAGCCAAAAAACGATTTTTTTTTTAGAGATTTCGAATTTTTCGGGTTGTTTCAATCTACTCCCTTAAAAAGGATCTTAACCTCAAGATTCACTACAAGCTAGGGGATAGGTTGGGAAAATCATGTTGTATTTTTTATTCCTTTTTTAGAATGTAATTCTGCAGCGGTTTTGACCAATCATAGGAAGATAAGTAAGATCCAGGCTTTAAGTTAAGCGGAGAAAAAATAAGGTAAGGGTTAAGGCGAAAAGAAGGAATTGAATTTTGACAAGGATGATATATGGGTACCGGTAGAAAAAGAAATTATTAGTAAATTAACACAACTCTTTCATTTATTTATACAAGTTGTATACATACTATTTAGAGTATACAATACAACTTGTGTTACTACCAAAAGATTGTCTATTTAAGGTTTACTCTATTTAACACTACTCTAGCGTACTGCTTCTTCCACACTGTAACTTCTGTCGAAATGTTAAAATTAGATAAGAATGAGATAAATATATTGTAAAAACAAACCGAGCTTTTAGAAATCTAAGTTAGATAAGATAGCATTTAGGAAGGGAAAAGGCATCAATAATACTTATATTTTTGTTTTTAGCCATCCTTTTATAGTTTTTGAAACTATAATTTTAGAAGGTCTTCAAACCTATAGCCAACCTAAGGTCTCAACCTACAGTCAAGCTTAACTCTGATACCATTCTATAACGTCCCCATTTCTGGGACCGTTAAACCTTTCACCAGGATGTGCAGTTGTGAAGTGATAAATAGCATCACAAGTAAACTTTCGATTACAACAAGAGCTCACTTTTATTGTACAAGCTTAAGACTTAACAACCAGTTTTAACACTAACACGGGCATTCAAGCCAAAAGTTAATATGTTACATGACAAAAGAATTTCAAAACTACAAGCACGCTTGAGTGCGGTCGAGACCTAATAACAACAATCGTTGCCATCTGGAGGTCCTCCAAAATCTTCCTCATTACGATCCTCAACATTTTCCCAAGTTCCCTATGTTGATGTTTAGCAAGAATGAGTACAACCGTACTTAGCAAGTTGCATTCTTTGAACATATTGAGTCCATGTTTCATATATTTATATTATTACTTTCATTATTATATTTGAGCCAAGTATTTCAATAAGGAAATAATATCTTGGAAGGCCATGTGGAATAGATAAATTCCCTCACCACACAAACAACCCCTCCTATTCTTGTAGGCCATATTCACCTTGACAAGTTTAGACCACATAAAATAATAGCAATTATTTAACAATGTCACACAAAGCTTTCTATTAAACACCAATAAGGATGTTTGGCTTTAACCCAATAGGATTTGGTGGGAAGTTGAGGGTTGGGACCAAATGGATGGACAACCCAATATACTTGTTAAAAGTGAGTCAGTCATTGGTGAGAACTGGAGATGGACGAACACGAGTTGGTAAATGGTCCATCACCTCACAAGATGATAAGTAAGGGCAAAAACCTTGTGCCAAGTAACAGACACAGATCTCGCCCAACCGCGAGTGTGGTATATCCAACTTGACTTAGTACACTGTTCTTCCAATTGAATATCTACGGGGATGTCAACTGTTCTTGTGTGATAGAACAGCTGCGGAATGGGGTGAGTCAGAAGTGGGCCGGTTAGGGCACTCGCTAAACTACACAACGGTATGGTCCCGTCAGCATCGGAGTGCAGATTCCACTGTTGGCCGATGGTCTCTCAATGCTGTATGGATTCTGAATCTACCGGGTAGAGACTAAAAAGGTTGAGCAGTGGAAAAGACATTGTTATCTCGGCTCAGTCACACACTAATTGGTTGTGTGTATATAGCTTGACATTATGAGCATGAGATATCTTGTAGGTAAAGTTATGCAACTCTGCATAGTATAATTAATGGTATTTGAGCACCTTGCGCACCCCCAACTTGTGGCCGTCCATCTCCCGTTCTCACGAATGACTCACTTTTAATAAGTATATTTGGTTGTCCATCCATTTGGTCCCAACCCTCAACTTCCCACCAAATCCTATTAGCTTAAAGCCAAACATCCTTATCGGTGTTTAATAGAAAGATTTGTGTGACATTGTTAAATAATTGCTATTATTTATGTAGTCTAAACTTGTCAATGTGAATATGGCCTACAAGAATAGAAAGGTTTGTTTGTGTGGTGAGGGGATTTATCTATTCCACATGGCCTTCCAAGATACTATTTCCTTATTGAAATACTTTGTTCAAATATAAAATGAAAGTAATAATATAAATATATGAAACATATGCTCAATATGTTCAAAGAATACATCTTGATGAGGACGGTTATACTCATTCTTGCTAAACATCAACGGAGGGAACTTGGAAAAATACTGAGGATCGTAATGAGGAAGATTTTAGAGGACCTCTAGATGATAACGATTACTTATATTAGGTCTCAAAGTGTGCATGTGGTTTTGAAGTTCTTTTGTCATGTAATATATGAACTTTGGACTTGAATACCGGTGTTAGTGTTAAAACTTGTTAAGTCTTAATCCTGTATAATAAAAGTTGGCTTTTATTACAATCGAAAACTTACTTATGTGATACTATTTCTCATTTCACAACTGCTCATCCTGAACGGTTGTGAAAGATTTAACGGTCACAGAAATAAGGACGTTACAATCATACAGTTCCATACGTATCTATATGGATTAATACATTAGGTATACACTTGTAGTACTCGACTTCATGGGCCCAGCGCCGCGGCTGGGTAGACCGCGAGGGGGATCCTGACGCTGTGCTTCTTGTCGCCCTTGAGCACCACCTCGCCGAAGCTGAAGGCGTTCCCCGGCGCGGTGGTGTTGAGCACGATCCTCAGCGCCTCCGTCGCGCCGGGGGCGATGGTGAACACGTCCGGCGACACGCGCACCGCCACGCCGTCGGGCACCCGCACGTAGGCCATGTACGTCTCGTTCTCGGCACCCACGCTCCTCACCCTCCGGTCCACCCGCCTCGACCCCACTAGGCTCGCCACCGTCACGCTCGGCGTGTTCAGATCCGAGCACCACCGCGCCCGCGACGACGGCGGCGAGCAGGACGCGCCCAACGAGCGTCGCACCGCGCCCTCGTCCACGCCAGGCACCGCGCACAGGAACTGCAGGTAATCCCTGTACCTGGCGTCGAACACCAGGCCCGGGTCTACGGCGCGCGCAGCGTTGATGGCCCCGGCGCCCATGTCGAACGGCGTCGCGGGCTCGACGGCGCCCGCATCCCGCCGCGCCATCAGGGGCCTCTCGGAACGGTCGGTCACGTCGGCGGTCGTCGTGATCGCCGACATGATCATGGCGGGGCTCCACTTCGGGTGCCTGTGCTTGATCAAAGCCACGACACCGGCGACGTGCGGAGTGGACATGCTTGTGCCGGACAGTAAGGCGTAGTTTTCACCTTGGATTTCTGGCATCGCGTCGCTGGTCGGGCTCCAAGCTCCCCATATGTGATGCCCCGGCGCCATGACGTTCGGCTTCAGGACGTCCGCCGCCTGCATCTGCATGCTGTCCACGTCTGGTCCCCTCGATGAGTAGTCCGCGACGACGGGTGCTTCCCTCGTGTAGCTTGCACGCCGTCCCTCCAGAATTCGGACGGTTGCCCCGAACGTGCTGACACTCCCGTCCTCATCTCGAGCCGTGTTCTTGTCGTAGTACTCCAGTAGAGCCTGCACCAAGTTGCAGAAGACGATGCAGTTATGCAGAGCCACCCAAACATTCAGAGTTACTGAAATCTTATAGTCTCGGTACCAATCAAAACACTATGGTAATGCAAAGCACTAGCTATAATTGAATTATGATTTAGAAATTTCTCATTCTTGAAATACATAACAATTATTTGATCGGAAAATTTGTTTCTACACCCACCTGCGTGTCTACTCCGTTCAGAACTATGGCTGAAGGGACTGCAGTTGGAAATGTGGGCTGATATTCAATGTCGATGTCACCCGAATAACGATCAGTGATGACGACTCCAGCAGCTCCAATTTTCTGAATCGTATCGACAATGCCAGCAAGGCTGTTGCCTTCATAGTAGTTTGACTGCACATACATGCAAATAATCACCTTCCCCTGGACAAGAGATCTTATGAAGACCTTTGGATCTTGGCAGTTGGAAGATCCATCAGTCGAATTCGCGATTCTCACATCATCAGCCAATGCTAGTGGGTACAATATTTCGCCTGGTGTTGACGCTGGACGTAAGAAGTAAGATAGTTAAAACAAAATTAGGCATCGAGTGAAGAATCTAAAACAAATACACACAGTATGATTAGGTCAACTGTTTAATCTACTTGAATGCAGCAGTAACAGAATGGTGTTGTAAGCGAGGACAGAAATAAATTATCCTATGCAAGATCATAAGGAAAAAAACTAGGCCGAATATTGGCACTTAGCCTCTCCAGTAATTTTTTAATATAAAAAACTACAAATTTAGCAATCAATCTACCAAGTTAGGTTGAAATGAATTACAGGAAAGGCCGCCGCAAGAAAAGACTTGTCCATTGCCAATTATGATTGATTTGTTATACTTCCTATCTGTAGTCGAAGCTGCAACACTTATTATCCATGGGCTGAACGAGACTATTGAGTTCGCGTCAGGGCCTCCATTGCCAACTGCTTGAACAACTGAGACTCCAGCCTTGGTGGCAAGGAGCAGTTGTGTCTCAAGCAAACTGAGGAAAGAAGCTGGCCCAGATGGAACCGAAGAAGGTGCCATAGAAAGACTGATAACATTGACACCATCTTCTACTGCCTACAGACAAGTAACACATGCAGTTTAACATATAGAGTTGAACGGTAGTAGCTTTCTGCAAAGAATATGATCTACAAACCTGGTCGACGGCGGCTATCACATCTGACATGTATCCACCAAAAGGATAGGCAGCTTTGTAGATCGCAAGACTGTAAGGGCATTCAGAAATCAGAAGAGACAACACAATGTTGTATTACACACTTAACTGTTTTTCTCCTTCGGATTTGCTTTCGACATCTGAAGAATGGAACAAGGATGTTCTCTCACCGAGCTCCGGGGGCCATGCCGCTTGCATACCCAAAGTTGTATCCTCTGGATATTGCTGGTGTATGGAAATTGCCAGCTGCGATCGATGCCGTATGGCTGTGTAGACATTATTACGATCAGTTGGTAACCCTTTCGAGTTAAAAAGTGCTTTAACATGGTGAATTATTGATCGACAGTAGTAGCTAAGGAGCACGCACCTGCCATGGCCATCAGGATCATAAGGAGATGCATAGTGAATTGTAGCATTGAACTCGCCAGATGCTTGACCAGCGCGTGCAAACCACCTAGCTCCCACTATCTTACCATTGCATGAATCCGGAGGGAATCTATCCCCAGAGCGACATATTCCCTTGAAACTGGCCGGTGGTGGCTTTGCTTGGCCCGACATGCTAACAAAGCTTGGGTTCTTGGGATCAATACCAGTATCGATCATGCCAATAACTACTCCATCACCAGAATTCTCAGCACCACCAAGGAGAGGCCAGACTCCATTAGCTCCAATGTACTTCGGAGTGTATGTGGTCATCTTGGCCATTTTGACGTCTTCTTGGATGAGTCTAACTCCTTTTGCACCACTAAGAATTCTAACTGTCTATTACACAAATAACAAATATAAAAGCATTCAGTTTTCAACCTCAACAGAGACAAATAACCTATTCCTATTTTCACAAATCAGATAAGCAACTCAGAAAGAAAACTTGCAAACAAATAGAAGATATAAAAAGTTTCAAGCAAGTTGGATTAAGAACAAAGGTGCTTTTGCATTTAATAGTTTATATGAGCCTTTTGACGCTGCATTGAAAGTATTCATGTAAACTTATGAGTTTCATGTTTGAAAATACACAGAAATATAGGCAAAACTGAACAAGTTAAAGACTGCTCATTGCTCGAAAGTCAAACTGGAGCAGATTCTGACTTGTCTGCAAAATTACTCCTGATAATGTTCAACAAGAACAATCTTCCTTGAGTTTCATCTTCTTGTATATATTAACTACATCATTGTTTATTGTTATGTGTACGTTTAAAGGCTATACCTAGTCCTGGAAATACTACTATGTCAGGCGAGAGAATCACGGCTTTGTAAGAGCACTGTCCCTATTAGCTTATATGTTCAAGTAACAGATAAAAGAATCAAATCAATATTATGCACTTTAGAGGCTAAGAAAAGAGCACCTCTTCAGATTCTGCATGAAGAGCAAAACCATTAAACAGGTGAGTGTAGCTGTATAGTTTCTTGTAAGATCCTATACGGAGTAATGATTCCAGGAAGATGTCATGCTTTGTCGTCACGACTTCCTTGTAGTTCTGAGCTTCCTCACCTCTCCTGAATGAAATTCCATTAATAAATGTTCTTTTCCAAAGAGAACATAAATAACAAGATTCCTGCGTGGAAATCACGTACATTACATTCTTCCTGCTTGCTCTGTAGGAAATGACTGGGTCATCCTCCATCACCACCATATAAACCTTGGCAGATACATGAGATGGACCACAATTCAGGCTCAGAAAAGTAAGAATAGAACAGAACAATAGAGAAGGCTTGAAAAAAGCCATGGCAACAGCGTCACTGAGCGATTGTATGAAGCATTCCAGAATTTCAATGCTTGAACACATGTGCTTATAAGTGCAAGAATAGGATTGTCGGAAAGAATGTTAGGTGGGGATTAGAGGGAAGTAAAAGCGCCTTGCACCTGACACATCAACAAATGTCTTGCTCATAACTAAGCCACCAAAAGCATGCAATAAGCGCTTCCCGACCTCCATGAGACCTTCTTTGACTCCTCAACTATCAAGCAGTTAGCAGGATTTTACTTGTCCTGGTGAAAGTCAAGTCAATTGAATGTATCAATTGTATTATAACTCTGGCGTTTGGTGAAAATACATACATATTGAAACAACTGATGAATTGGTGAATAAACTGAATAAGCTGAAAACATAAGATCCTTTTCTTCAAATCAATAAGGATTGATGAGGGAAAATACGCTGAAGCATTTTATATAAGCCATGCAGCTTGTGCAATCTATCGAATTCAAAGGTTAATCAGGGGCAAGGCACTGTATGCTAGCTTAGTTTCAGAAATGTCATATGTCTGGGTCCGAACTGACAGAATTAATCCATATATTCTGGACCATGGTGCATCAGATTTGGTTTCAAGAAAACAAGAAAAATAATTTCCCCCTTCGCGTGCTTTGTGTGACAGCAAGAACCGCCCTCGATTCTCGTCCTAGGAAGCTCATGTACTTTTTGCACAAGTATTTAATAATGGAACCATGGAAAGCACCACTTTGTTACTCCTTCCCCCAAATCACACAAGATCCCTGTGATGCTGTTCTTCCGCAAAAGCATGTCCTGGCAATTCCCCTACCAAGGAAACACTCTTTGTGCCGCGCAGGAGATCGCGCAAACACCGGAGCCAATATCCTAAGTTCCAAACTCACTGCAGCAAAATCATCAGAAATTGTTGTAGCTTGCAAGTGAACAGATGTCCAACAATTAATAGTTCGTAGGGAAGGAATCCAAAGGAGTAATACTACTGCGCACAATTAAACCGAAAGAAAAGCAGAAACCACCACCCTATCGCGCCGTTTCTAGGGCTTCCGTTCGCCGTATTGGAGTAACAGCTTGTTTGGGAACGATTTGGGAGGGGAACGAGAGTTTAGAGGTCGGAGTTTAGAGTGAGACGAGGCTCACAGCTTGCTTTTTAATCTCAGTCCTTAATGTCAGTCCCTTTCGATGTTTAGATATGATGATTGAATTACTTTATAGCTTTTAAGATATCTTAACGATGAAGAGCTGAGATGTATTATTTTTATTATAGACAATAATTATCTTCTAATTGCTATCTGCCTCGATGGGTTTAAAATAGTGAGAGGTATACCTCAATCCCCATCTCACCTAAATTCATATGTCCATCAACCAAGCAAGAGACCTTCACCCCTAAATTCCGATTCCCTCTCTCTAAATCCCTCCAACCAAACAAGTTGTAAAGAGGAGAAATGGAGAAACGCCTCACTCGCCATTGTTTTCCGTTTTCCTTCTTCCTTTGATTAGAAAATTGGATATATGCCAAAACACGCCGTTTCAACATATGCCATCCAGTTTTATGAAATTGGATATATGTCACTCGAGTTTCTTGCTCTTTTAAAATTTGCCATTTTCTCCTATTTTATCATACTTTTCTATCTATTCCCCAGTGAAGTACCTCTTTTGTCCATGTTCTAATAGGATTGATCTCATTCCTATCCATCCGATTTCCACATGCCAACCAGAAACTCGAGTGGCTAGGGCTTGGGCCAGGTCTCGAGCGCCGCCTCACCTCGCCGGTCCCCCTCCTCCCCAGCCGATCGCCGCGTCCCCTCCCCGCCTCCCTTGGGCGAGCTCCAAGCGAGGCTGGGCCCGCCTCCCCCGAACTCCTCGCCGGGGTGCCGGCCGCCGTGTCTCTGGGCCCACCCCCAGCTCGCCCACTGTGCCTGGTGCGGTTGCATCTTCCCCGTCCGGGTCGCCGCTCTGGTCGGCCGCTGCGACGTTCCAAGCGAGGCTGGCCCAACCTCCACTAAGCTCCTCACCGGACCCTCCCCTGGCCGGTTTGCCGCAAGGATCCCGAGCAGAAGCAAAAGCAGAAGCAGCAGATAATTGTTATTGTTAGAATGTGAATAGTGTTTGTGCAATATGAGATTGTTGTGATATGTAGACTAATGTATTCTGGAATTGCTTATAAGCATCAGCATTGTACATAATATTGTGAATTTTCCCATTGTTTCTTGAAAGGATTTTTTGTTCTAGGCAATGGCATGTGGAATTTTGCAGCACCAAGTACAATCTTTATTCTGGTAGCCCATGGCAGTGGCATCATTACAGATGAATAGACATAAGAGAAAGGGATTGAAGTTTATACAGTCAAGAAGTATGGTTGTGAAGAGCTTAAAAATTTACTGGTTGTATTATCGATACAGAATGTAACTTGTAACATTAAAAATACTGTGAAGTGCATTGTCTAAAATGCATGCCATTGCCATATCCCTGAAAAATCCTAAGCCATTTCAAAATTGCTGCTGTATGCTAGACGCTACGATAAGAGGGGTTGTTGAAAAGAGTTCTCCGAATGAAACTCTCTCTTTCGATCTCACAATGAGTATATGATAAAATGATCCTAGTAGAACAGTAGATTACCTTTCCAGTAAGGTTGTTAGAATCGTAATTCAGAATCGGATTGGAGACACTCCGGTAGAATCACATTTTATGATCGAATCGTAGAATCTAATATTCTACCTAATTCTACCAAAAATATTTTTTTCAATGTGCCGTGTATTTCAATAGTGATATAAGTGTTTATTTGGTCATTTAACATCTAATTTAATTGATAAATGTCTAAATCGTAGTTTAGATTCTATATCATTCAGAGCTACAACTAAAATATTGATTTTAACAAACTTGCCCCTACCCTACCTGAACATTTTACATAAAAAGTAAAATAAAATAATAAAATAATTTTTATTATGCCAAACCTCTAAATCTTAATGTCTAACCTACTAATTACTTAATAATTATCTTACAACTTGAATTGAGGGATAGCACACAACCAAACACCTAAATCTTTTATAATTTGAGGCGATGCGTGATTCTACCCGATTCTACCATGATTATACCACGATTTACCCGATTCTACGACTAGGAGTGCGATTCTACTAGGTGTGACTCTAGGTGCGATTTGAATTGCATTGGTGTTGTAGGATCATATAATCGTACGATTCTACGACTAAAGTCGCAATTTTAACAAGCTTGCCTTCCAATAACCAACATTGAGCATAGAAGTAGATCTTGCCTAGTAAAGACAACATTCCTTAAATCTAGCTTCTCAGTAGCACGCTATTAGATATTATACCAATATGAAAGCCATTTTTGTCTTAAGTTTGGCATCAATATACTTCAGGACACATTCTCCATGCTCCTAACATATGATTCTGGAATTGCGAAGCAATTTTTTTTCTGCAATTGCAAAGATATGATTCAATTCTTCTAACATGCAGAGATATGACATGCGCCGGTATCGCCTGAAGCTCGCTCGGGACCTAGCCGACAAGCCCTGGCGACTTGAGTTTCTGGCTGGCGGCAAGGAAATCGGATTGATGGGAATGAGATCAATCCGATTAGAAGAGAGGCAAAAAAGGTACTTCACTAGGGAATATATGGAAAAATAAGAGAAAAGTGAAGAAAATGACAAATTTCAAAGGAGCAAGAAGCTCGAGTAGCATATATCCAATTCCATGAAACTGGATGGTATATCTTGAAGTGACATGTTTCTGAGTGGTATGTATCCAATTTTACCTTCTATTTGGGTGGGCCAGTGGGGTACTAGCATACTGCGGTTGTTTTTGCTAGGCCCAAGGGTAAACACATTGGGCTTTATTGGAAGTTGGCCCATTAAAGAAAAAAGAGAATAAGTCAGCCCACTTAACTGTGCATACCTTGATGGTTCGAAGTTAGAACCGGGTTGGGCTTTGATTTTTTTTATATGATGTTGACATGCAACAAAACTAACACCGACCTAGCCCACACCAGCTACGTAAATTTTGTGAGAATGGGCCGATCCATTAAAACTTGTTTGGATAGTTATACGACTCAATCCTTCGAATTGATAGGGAACTTTCAATGAGTCTAATACTTCTCTATCCAAACAAACCCTAATGGATGAATCCAACTATTTATGGTCATTTGAAAAACAAAAATTTCATATAAACTAATGCAAATCCTTTGGGATACCTAATAGGGGGAATTAGACACATAGTACTGCGATTCAATTCAAAATCCAGAATATATATGTGTGTGTGTGTGTGTGTGTGTGTGTTAGATTCTTGATCTTATATCTCTGCATGTTAGCAAAACTGGCATACCCACATGGACATGAACAGTAACTATTAGTGAGCACGGACATGGGCAATTGGAATATGATATATATATATATATATGTGTGTGTGTGTGTGTGTGTGTGTGAGAGAGAGAGAGAGAGAACATGTCTAGTGCTAATGGGTAATTGAGTGCTAAGGTGCTAATGTTAATCTTGACCGTTGGATCGTGAAGGGTGTTTAATGCAGGGCATTGGAGGTGGGAGCATGCATGGTGTTTAATGCAGACTCATTAATGAAGGCGCATTGGAAGTGAGAGCATGCATGGTGATTAAATGGTTTGGAGGTGGGAGACCACATTAATCTTGGTTGTTCAATCTAGATCCAACGGTCAAGATTGGTATTACCACCTTAGCACTGAATTACCCATTAGCACTAGATACATTCCCTATATATATATATATATATATATATATATATATATATATATATATATATATATATTCCAAAGGCAGGCTAGGGTGTATGCCAAGACCTGAGCATCCAACCTAGACCTCCGCTTTGATTAACAGATGATTCCAGTTATTCCATGCTAGCTTCTGCCAAATCAAAAGGATTAACAATTGCAAAGTCGTCCTATCTCTTTCCTTCAAGGCCATCATTAGTGGCAGCCGATGTGCACATGTGATACCTTGTGTTCTTTCTCCGGGAACCCTCTATAGTGCCAGCTTCTGCTAGTCCAAGGCACTGGGCTGGCCTTGTTTTGGCCGGCCCACGGCACAGCATGAAGCAAAGGGCCTTGCCGAGACTGGCTCCTAGCACGATGGGCGGCACGACACGACACACCTTTACGGACTGTACTTGGGACAACAATGTACGAAAAGGCCCGACGAGCCCGAAGCAAGCACAGCACGCGGCAGGACATCTTGCCCTACAGTCAGCGTCGGCATCCCCCCGGCCACCGCCCCGCCACCACCACCACACGTCCATCCCCATGCCGACCGCCTTGGGCTCGCCCCTCCCCCCTCCACGCCTCCTCATGTAGGCTCGCTCCCCTACGCGCAAGCTCCGCCCCTGCGCGGGCCCCCTCGCTCCCTCTGCGCCTCCGCCGACTTTGACCCCCTCGCACCGACCGCCTTGAACTCATCCCTCATTCGTGCGGCCTCCGCCAGCTCCGTCCCCTCGCGCGGGCCCCCTCGCTCCACCCGTGCCTCCGCCGGCTTCCACACGCGACGCCGCGCCGACTGCGGAGAGGGAGGCAGAGAGGGAGAGGGAGAGGGAGAGGAGAGGAGAGGGAGGCGGAGCGTGAGAGGAAGAGGGAGGGGGAGCGAGAGCGGGAGAGGGAAAGGGAGAGGGAGCGGGAGGTGGAGAGTCGTTGGGGGAGAGGGAGACAAGCGGAGTGTCGTTGGCGAAGAGGCCAAGAGCTATTAGGGGAGAGGGAGTGCGGCAGTGGCAGTGCTCTTTGCAGTGATAAGACGGAGGAGCGTGGATGCATGAGTGAGGCAGAGAGCCAACGGGCAAATGCTAACATTCGCCTGTCCTACCTATAAATTCCCTCCCCCTCCTCATTTCTTCATGGCACAACCAGCTAGTCTTCTCTCGTTGCTCTCTCTTCTCTCGTTGCTCTCTAATTTCTAGTTTTGTACAGATACTACTCACTAGTGTTCCAATATGTTTGGCAATAAGAAGCCAGGAAGGGGGAGCAAGAAAGGACCCCCTCGCACTCCTAGTTCTCCACAAGAGGAAGTGCAAGAGCTAGAGATCGATCCTCGTCAACTCTCCCTGGGCATAAGAGACTATGTCTTGGAAGATCGTCATATGGACGGAACAGGGGACTTTGAGGATGCCCACTTCTCCACCCCGGAGGTTGCCTGCTTGTCCACCCTAAACACCGATAGACTTATTTTAGAACCACAACACTAGATGACAATTCCGAAGTTCAAGTGGTTGAAACATCTAATGCCATTGCCAACAACACCGCAACCACAAAGAGAGCTCGTGCTAGTGATGTGTTTAATCCAGATGACATTGTTGCTGATCCGGGCCTACGAAAATAAATTAAAGAATATGCTACCCCAAAAAATAGAGATGAAGTGAGAAGGATGTATTTGTTGAAAGGTACATGCCAACTGCGAGGTCATGTTTTCCCTTGTAAAAATAAAGCGAAGGCATTTAGAGAAGCATGGTATGATCAGTTTGATAAGTTGGAATATAGTGTAGCCAAAGATAAAGCTTATTGTTTGTGTTGTTTTCTTTAAAAAAAACCCGACAATTACTGAAAAGTTTGGGGGTGATGTCTTCTCGTGGACGGATTTTACAAATTGGAAGAGAGCAAATGAATATTTCAATACTCATGTAGGTGGACCAAACAGCTTTCACAACAATGCAAGAAAATATTGTGATGATTAAAAAAATTCTGAAGCAAAGTGTGTCTTATGTGTTTTCTTCTCAAAGCAACAAGTCAGAGATTGTGTATCAAAGTCGTTTTACTGCTGTTGTAGGTGTTGTAAGATTCCTTCTTATGCAAGCTCTTGCTTTCCATGGGTATAATGAGTCTTCTACTTCAATTAATAAGGAAAAATTTTGCGAGTTATTGAACTAGTGCAGTGAAAGGGTTAGTTATGTAGGAGATGTGATTAATGATAATGCTCCTGTGAATCATCAATCGACTTCTCCAAAGATCCAAAAAGAAATTGTGAAAGCTTGCGCACAAGAGACTACACAAGTCATCCTTGCGGAGCTTAGGGATAGCCATTTCTCTTTACTTGTTGATGAGTCCCGTGATGCGTCAGTTAAGGAGCAAATGATTGTGATTGTGAGGTTAGTTTTATGGTTTAGATTTAGTTTTTTCAAACTATTCAGTCCTCTATCCTCATACAAATCTAAATTCATATTTCTTTTTTAGGTTTGTGAACACTCAAGGAAAGGTTTTGGAAAGATTGATTGGTGTTGAGCATGTTGTCGATACTACGTCTGCCTCATTGAAAAGATCTTTAGATGAATTGTTTGTTCGGTATCGTTTATACATGTCAAGATTGAGAGGACAATGATATAATGGAGCCTCAAATATGCATGGAGAACTAAATGGTTTAAAGAAATTGGTGCTAGATGAAAACCCTCATGCTTTTTATGTGCATTGTTTTGCCCACAAGCTTCAATTGGTGGTGGTTGTTGTTGCAAAAGGCATTCTATGGTTGTTGTTGCAAAAGGCATTCTAGCTGTGAGTGATTTTTTTTGCTATACCAATATGATTGCGACCATGACATGTGCTTCCTGTAGACGAAAAGATGCATTGTTGCAAAACCATTATGACAAGACCCTAGAGAAACTAGAGAATGGTGAGATTTCTTCAGGAAGAGGCAAAAATCAAGAGATAACTTTAACAAGACCAGGTGATACACGTTGGGGCTCACACCATACAACTCTAATCCATCTCTACCAAATGTGGGATTTATTTTTGGATGTGCTGGTGGCTATTTCTCATGATGGGTCTTGTCCCGACGAGAAAGGCAAAACATCAGGTTTGATAAAATCTAAGGAAAGCTTTGAATTTATTCTTATATTACATTTGATGCTTATAAGGTGTTTGGTGTAACTAATGATTTGTCACAAGCATTGCAACAAAAGGATCATAACATAGTTAGTGCAATGACTATGATTGTGTCTATCAAGAGCCTCCTACAACGTTTGAGAGATCATGGATGGCAGCCACTTTTGGATGATGTCACTACCTTCTGTGTTGCTAAAGAGATTCTAGTGCCAAATATGAATGATAACATTCCAACTAGAGGTTATTCAAGACATTCACGCAAAATGGTTTGTTGCTTCCATCATTATAATGCAGAGATCTTTAATGAGGTGCTTAACAAAATTTTAGTAGAGATGCATAGTCGATTTAGTGACACTTCGACAGAGCTATTGAAATGCATTGCATGTATAGATCCTAGAGATTCATTTAGAAGCTTTGATCATGAGAAGCTAGTTGAGTTTGCAAATATTTACTCTGTGGATTTTTCTCTACAAGATTGTCATCTGCTGAATGATCAACTCAACATATACATTGATGTCATGATAAGAAGTCCTAATTTTTTTAGTTGTGGTAGCCTTCCTGAGCTTGCTGTCATGTTGGTTGAAATTAGACAACATTTGATCTTCCCATTGGTTTATCGCCTCATCACACTTTACTACTACAAAAAGGTTAATAATGGACGCCTTATCATAGATGGTTTACCAAAACCGTCAGTATTAAATACAATCACATACGGTTTTGGTTTAGCGTCCGTATGTGTTACTAGCTGCGCTAAAAATCGTATGTGAAGATGTAATATATCACAGACGGATTATGTTGAAAACCGTCTGTGAAATATCATAAACGGTTCTTACAAGAACCGTCTGTGATATTACTAAATATCACAAACAGTTTTTTCTTAAAACCGTTTGTGATACTTCCCATCTGTGATAATTAACTCATCACAGATGGTTTGTATTAAAACTCGTCTGTGGTAATTTCACTTATTGCATACCCAACCCTCACAGATCTGTCTTAAATTCCAGATCTGTTCTCACATGCTGCTGCTTTGAGGAGGTAGGGCTTTGAGGCCATTTGGTAAAAGGAGACCGCGGATTTGGGTGGCATTACAGGATGGTGAGTGCATCTCGATGCAAAGTTAATTTTCAGTGATCAGTTTTCAACTTATATCGTATCTTGATTTTAATAGTTCCTGTAAATATTTCACTGCATTGAAAAGCACACTTTTACAGGTATTCATTGATTAAAATAATTTCGATACAACTTGACCCTTACTCTTGCAATCCTATTTTCTCCCCTGCATTCAAAGCTGGTCATTATTGCCATGAGCCCATGACAACTGTTCCCATCGTTGCCACTGTGGATATGACATTATTGTTAACTTAGTTTGAAAAATTTCTGAGGTAGTAACATCATTACAATTGATTGATTTTTACTGTTTATCATAACAATATATTTTCATCAAATGAGGATATTTGTTTACCATAACATCTATTTTGATGTAGAGAGAAGATTATTTACATCTATCATAGTTTAGGGTTTAGTGTTTAGCCAATTCATAGTCTATTTCTACTTAATTCAATCTGATTAATTCTTGCTACATATAGCTACTTTATATCATATATAGTATACTAATTAATTAATTCACTATTTAACACTAAATTATTATATGCGTAGCGTAGTTGGACCAAAGCTGGATGTACGCTGAGAACCGTGTGAGTGAAGAGTACATTAATGACATGTCTACTTTTACAAGAGCTGCCGAGGAGGATATGTTTAGGGCTGGAAACGAGCCGAGCCGAGCCGGCTCGAGCCAAGCTCGCCCAAGCTCGGTCTGAGGCTCGGCTCGGCTCGGCTCGTTTGGAAAACGAGCTCGAGAGCCGGCTCGGCTCGGCTCGAAAAAAAGCTCGAGCCGGCTCGAAAAGCTCGTTCAAGCCAGGGTTTCCCAAGCCCAAAAATAAAAGTAGAATAATATGATTATATGAGTCATTTATCATCAATTCAAAATACAATCATCGTGATTATATGGGGTTGCACTCGGCTCGTTTTGGCTCGCGAGCCGGCTCGAGCTCGGCTCGAATCTTCACCGAGCTCGAAGCCCGGCTCGGCTCGGCTCGAAAAAAAACGAGCTCGAGCCGGCTCGCGAGCCACGAGCTTTTTTGCCACCCCTAGATATGTTGAATAAGGGGGTGGAATATATGTACTGTTCACACTTGATTTGAAGGGGTTTCAAAACAGGGTATACATATTGGACTAGTCACGGCGAAGAACAGATTATACAGGAAGGTAGTAATAACAACATCGCCAACGAAGTGAACAGTATGCTGTCGGATGATGTTGATTGTGGTGCCGATTCGGATAGGCTGCACGATGACAATCTGGATAAGATGATTTGTGATGTAGAAGGGAACTATAGTGAGAGAGAGTTTGGTAAATTCGAGTGCTTGATGGAGGACTTAGAGAAACATTTGTTCTCGGGCTGCAAGCCGGAAGGCATAAGGTTGTCATCCGTGCTTGAACTGCTGAAATTGAAGGCAAGCAACAGTTGGTCCGACAAGAGTTTCATGACGCTATTAGGTCTCTTAGCAGATATGCTTCCGGATGGAAACGAGTTGCCCAAAACCACCTATAAAGCCAAGAAGGTTCTTTGTCCATTGAGAATAGAAGTAGAAAGAATACATGCATGTCCGAACGACTGTATCATCTACCATAAAGAGTAAACTTGCATGTATGTTCAGTGTGCAACGCATCCGATACAAGCGTAAGAATCAATCAGATGACGGCGGTGGAATCAAGGTGAAGAAAGGATCTCCTGCTAAGGCGGCGTGGTATCTTCCTGTAATTCCCCATTTGAAACGGTTTTTTTCAAACCCAAAGGAGGCAAAACAGCTGCATTGGCACTCGGAGGAGTGTAAGAAGGATGGAAAGCTAAGACACCATGCTGATTCCGTCCAGTGGAGAAACATCGATAGAAAGTTTGTAGACTTCGATGCGGAACTGAGGAATATAAAGTTTGGATTGCGTATAGATGGAATGAATCCTTTGGTAACATGAGCAGCCGACATAACACTTGGCCCATGACTCTCTGTATCTACAACCTTCCTCCTTGGTTGTGTATAAAATAGAAGTATATTTTGCTGTCGATACTTATCCAAGGGTCGAAGCAACCTGGGAATGATATTGATGTGTACCTAACGCCATTGATGGAAGATCTAAAAATATTGTGGATCGAAGGGGTACAAATATGGGATGCGTACAAACGAGGGAACTTCATTTTAAGCTCCTTGTTGTTCTGCACCATAAATGATTATCATGCCTTGCTAACCTGTTGGGCCAGAGTACAAAAGTGGTCAAAGCATGTACCCACTGCTTACATGATACCGAGAGTGTGTGGCTAAAGCACTCGTGTAAAACTGTGTACAAGCGTCACCGTAGGTTCTTTCGGAGGGCTCACCCATACCGCAGGATGAAGAAACAATTCGACGGAGAGAAGGATGACAGTTCAGCTCCAAGGCATTTAAACAGAAAAGAGGTCTATGATATGGTTAAGGATTTAGATGTTGTGCTCAGAAAGGGACGTAAATAGAGGACACGTGAGAAAAATATCTGGAAGAAGTGATCAATATTTTGGGACTTACCTTATTGGGAGCGCCTAGAGAATAATATATGTGACAGCTTGATTGGTGTCTTACTAAACATTCATGATAAAACAAAGGATGGTGTCAATGCACAGCTTGACTTGGTTGATATGGACATCAGACCTGAGTTAGCACCGATAAAGAACGATAAATGACGAACGTACCTTCCCCCTGCTTGTTACACTATGTCCAAGGCCGAGAGAACCAAACTTTGCAGTGCTTGCATGGTGTGAAAGTTTCATCCGGTTACTCCGCCAACATAAAGAAGCTTATTTCGATGGAAGATTTGAAGTTAATTGGCATAAACTCTCATGATTATCATATGCTGATGACACAGATGCTCCCTGTTGTAATTATAAGTATTTTGTCAATCAAGGTCCAAGAGACAATCATGAGGTCGTGTTATTTCTTTAACACAATTTCTCAGAAGGTCTTTAATCCCGAAAGACTAGATGCTCTACAAGACGAGGTGGTGATAACTCTATGTCATCTTGAGATGTATTTCCCTCCGTCATTTTTTGATAGCATGGTCCATCTCATTGTTCATATTGTGAGGGAGATAAAGATGTACAGGCCGGTGTTCCTACGTAGCATGTACCTGTTCGAGAGGTTCATAGGAATTCTCAAGTCTTATGTACATATTCGATCTCGGCCGGAGGGCAGCATCGTCGAAGGTTATGCAACCGAAGAGGTCATCGAGTTTTACGTCGATGGCATGGCTTAGGTCGAGTTGATAGGTGTGTTTCGATCTCTCCATGAGGGGAGGCTCGAGGGTATCAGGACCATCACAAGGAAAGCAATCACTCTAGATATGGATGTGTATGATCAAGCCTATTTCACAGTCTTGCAACACATGACTGAAGTGTCTCTGTATATCGATCAGCACAAGGGCATGCTTCGGCAACAAAATCCAGAGCGGCCGGATGTTTGGATCACGAGACATCACAACAGTCGGTTCAACCCATGGTTGAAGGAGCGACTTGCTAGGAGCTCATCTAGTGAGATGCTGACATGGTTGGCAAAAGGGCTAACATTTACAGTTGTAATATGGCAAGGATACGACATAAATGGGTACACATTCTATACGCAGGCTCAGGATATAAAGAGCACTAACCAGAACAACAGTGTCTGTATAGATGCGTTCAGTACCAATGGGTTGAGGAGCTCCTACTATAGGTTCAAAGAGGAGATTTGGGAGCTTGACTATGTGCTTTTCAAGATCCCCCTATTTTGGTGCCATTGGGCCCATCTCCCACAAGTGAAGGTCGACAAGTACGGTGTCATTACCGTGGACCTCGAACGTGTTAGATACAAAGACGAATCATTCGTACTCGCTAACTAAGTTGTTCAAGTCTTCTATATAACTGATCAAGCAAATAAGAAGCATCATGTAGTTCTTCATATAAAAAGGAGGATTGTCAGAGTTGAGATTGTAGTGGACGAGGAAGAATACAATCAATTTAACGAGTTACCTCCTTTCGGAAATGGCATAAGGGTCGAGGAAGAAGAACGTGATGATACTAGCTACATACACGTCGATCATCATGAACAGCTAATTTTTAAAGGAAATAAGCAAGTGGAATGATGAATGAAATGTTTATGTATCATATGTTCTGAATTTGTAATAATTGTATATGAGAATGTGTCATATGTGAATTTGCATTTATGTATATGATAACGTGTCATATGGAGAGTTCCACAATGTAGATTGAACTTGATTGGAATAAGATTGAACTTAATGGTACATGTGTGTATTTGTTCATGAATGGTTAACTTTAGTTCATTTGAGTTAATTAATTTGTGAAATGGACGTGCTTATTTTTGAAATTAATGAATGTGAATAGGTATATACATGTACTAAGAATATCATAGACGGTTTCTTAGGACAAACTGTCTGTGATACATCAGCTATCATAGATAGTTATTTATTAGAACCGTCTGTAATGCATATTTATCACAGACGGTTCTACTTTAGAACCATCTATGATTTCCATTCCTATTTATATTCGGACTCTAGGGTTTGCCCGCACCCCCACTCAAACGGTTAAGTTTCTCTAATTCTCCCTCCTCCCCCGAGCCTGTCGCCACCGTCCTTGATGCCGCCTCCTCCCCTGAGCCAGGCGCCTCCTCCCTAAGCACGAGCCGCCGCCTCCCCGAACCCGATGCCCCACCTCTCCCGAGCCCAGCGCACCTCCTCCCCGAGCCCGCCTCCTCCCCTCCCCGAGCAAGCGTCGCCTCCTCCTCCCCCGAGCTCGGCGTGCCTCTCCTTCAACGTTGCCCCGCCGCTCCAGTGGTCCCTGCTCGTCCTCTCCTCGACGCCCAAAGGTAACCAATGTCGAGTTGCCAACCCCAACGCCCCTTCCCCTCACTCTTGCTATCAATAATCTGCCATGTCGTTATGCTGTTATGGTCCTCATGGACTCATGGTAATTATGCTGGTATCTGCTACAAACATTGAGTAGTATGAGGTGTTGTACTTGTTTTAGGAATTTTGGCCAGAACTTAACCAAAAAATTGCTTAATAGGGGTGGAAATTAGGTTGATTGTGTCAGCCCAAATCTTAAATCACTTTTAAAAATGAATCCATTCTGAATATCTACATTGCTCAGATTGCTCAGTGGCTTTGATTACCATATGCTTCATGAGTATCACAACATTTCAATTTAATTACACCTTTGCATTTGATATGTTCTTGTCAGTGATTCATATTGTATTTGTTTTGATACTACTACTGGAATATATTGCAATGTGGTGTGG
Organism: Hsuehochloa calcarea; assembly: GCA_036346395.1. Taxonomy (NCBI): domain Eukaryota; kingdom Viridiplantae; phylum Streptophyta; class Magnoliopsida; order Poales; family Poaceae; genus Hsuehochloa; species Hsuehochloa calcarea. Next base: position 12,883,493 of record CM070600.1, read on the forward strand.
TGGGCTTGAGATGAATGCTCTGTGATGACAATAGTCTTGTACTGAAATTGTTTTGATAATCGGGTTTGAGCTTGAGCTCTAATTGGAATGTTTACTACTGTTGATTGAACTTTAACATTTAGTCTGTTACTTTCGGTTAGTTAATTGGGTGAACCTACAGGTTCTATGATCCTTAGTAATTCATAATACATGCTATTCTGTCAGTCAATTGGGATTATTGCTGAACTTGTTAAACTTTGATCTTTTATAATGTCAGTAGATCAAGTTTTGTTGGCTGACTGGAGTGTTGTTTTGGTGATCATTTTGCTTTGATCTCATATTGGCTGAAAGTATTATTTGTTGTCTTTTGTTTAAAGATCCTATCAGAAGATAATTAAAAACACTATTTTAGAGTGCAAAGTTTGAATTAATATTGTAAAATTCAATTAATAAAAAATATAGACTACAATATCGAGAAGGCCAAGATTAAATCTTGTGCAACTCTACATCTCAGAGCAATATCAAAATATTAAATCTTAGCTTTATGCAAATTTCATTTGTTCACATGATGTTTGTGTTGAGCATATTATTCATTTTAAATGACTTGGAGGATTTACATTTTTATATATCAATCATGTCATTTAATTGATACTAGAATTATGCTTTATTTATAATTAATTGTGATGGAATTAATTCTAGATTTATGCTAAAACCGCCTTCTTTACAACAATTCAGATGGGGAGGGGTAATTAATTTGAAATGATGTGATACTCACAAAGCAGATATCAATCAAGTATAATAAGAAATTGTATAACTTATCCTCTTCTTATATGTAGCATGTATGGATTTTTTTGTGGTAGCTATATAATTTATAAGAAAGTACCTTAATTTCTTCCCTACATATCCCAATTATATCACAATTATTTATTAATTGGTGTGTATACCCATACACATAGAGAATCTTGTGATAATATATTCATGCGTGTCATAACTTCTATTTCTTGTGAAGATGTCGTACGCTCATTCTCTGTCATCATCGCCTCATGCGTCTAATGTGTCGTACGCTGGAAAATCTAAGAGCGATAGAAGAGGAATATCGAAAAGGCCCGAGGGACGATTTACCATCACAAACTTCGATGCGTCTGGGAACCCTCTCAATCCTCGCCGAGCAGCGTCTGCATTCCGGAGAACGGTCAGAATAGTTGCACGGGAACGGATCAAGATCACCTACGATTCGTGGAAGGAGTTGAGCGATACTCAAAAAGATGCGCTGGTGACGGAAATTTTTCCAATCGTTTGAGATTCCGAAAGAACACCAGGCCTCCATGCGATGACACGCGTTGCTAGCGGCGTGCAAAGTGTGGAAGAACTTCAACAGGATGCTTATCAAGAAATACATGGAGAAGGATCTGACGCCCTTTCAGAAGTATCCGTTCGTGAAACCGTACTGGCAAGACTTTGTTGCGAAGAAGACGACAGATGATTTTAGGAGTGAAAGTGCGGCGCATAGGGCCCTCCAGGCAAAAAACACGCACACCCACATTCTCAGCACCGCTAGGTATGCGGGTAAAATCCCGCAATGGAGGAAGGAGGAAGAGCAGGCAATCCTGTGGTAGGTCTCCTCACCATTTGCTGGTATCCCTGATGAGCGCGGTAGAAACTGAATAAGAGCGAGGTCATCTACAGTGTCTTCGGGGGCCATCTTTTTTCCAAACCTCGCAGACGAGGAAGTGTCCAAGCGCCTGGTAAGATATTGAACTACCTAGTTTATAATTACTCTACAACTTCATAGGAAGTGAAATAACATATCGGGCTCTTACAGGAAGCGTTGAGTGCCAAATCTTCCCAAGCCTCATTCCAGGCATTCAGGGAAAGAGATATACTCTCCACGACCCTAGGAAACAAGGAGCACCGGGTCGCACGAGAGACCTTGGTCTTTATGTTCCATGAAAATAGGGATTCTCAGAGGACTTCGAAGCGTACTGGAGTAGGAAGAGAGCCAAAGCCTTGCACAATGCATGGCTACGAGAGGAGATTCGTGAATCCCTCAGAGAGGAGATCACTGATGCCGCCAAAGATGAGATGCGACAGCAGATAGAGAGCATTGAGGAAAGGCTTAGGGAAAATTAGTTACAAGCCCCTGCCGCTACTTTGCTAGCTAGCCCCCCAACCGTTGGAGTAGCTATGCGTCCAACCGTACCCCAGAAAGTGACGGCAGATTTCCTATCTATGACATCATAGTAATAATTATTATCTCTAGAATGCTCGATTCATTGATAGGCCTGTTGGAGTAGCTAATTTTGTAGTGTTATGTAGGTGGCTACGAAGTGCAAGCTCCAAGTGAGATATACCTTCGTTGCCCTGGACGTTGCTTGGGGGCCAGGCGTATCCATTCGATGTCGGGGCCTTGGTCCACGATGCAAATCAAGCGCTGGGTTTCGCAAAAGTGAATGTGGACGGTGTTCATGCCAATTTCGAGGTCATCCCACTGCAGATGCTCCCAAATGACGAGGTCGTGACTCTAGGGTAAGACATTGGAACATTTATCCAGTGGCCCAAGAGGGACATCTGCCTAGAGCTACTTGCACCGATGTCAACTTCACGGGAAAGTCCTGCACCGGTACCGCGGCCACGGGAGCTATCTGTTGGAAATCATAAAGATTATTATATTTTATTATGTTCATAACATTGGATAATATGTTATCTTATTCCTAGAATAATATCAATAATATTTATTATCAAGTATGTGACTTGATTATGAAACTCTATATTTCTGTGATGATTATTCTTCAAAGTTCCCTGGTCGGCAACATATGAGAACACATATGAATAGGCTAGTATATGTATTAGTTGATGATCATGTTTCACATATCATGGATATGGACATATCAAACCAATAATATGGACACATGTTAGAGAATATGGTGTTGGAAAAGACCCACCTTGAGACACTGTTGAGATTGTTATAATTCTATGTATCATTAGTTGGTCTCAAACAATGATGATGTATAATCCTTAGACCTGAGATCAGTATGGTTTCCTACATGTGTAATAGCACTCTTAGGGGTTGCCAAACGTTGCTCGTAACTGGGTGGTTATAAAGGTAGCTTTTGGGTATACTATGAAATATACGGAGGGATGTGACTGGTCAGATATAAGATTTACCCCTCCTAACATAACAGGAGAGATATCTCTGGCCCCTCGTTGTGGTTGGATAAAGAAAGTGCATGGTTATGCCACTAGTGGTCGAAGTGTCGACCACATGAAGTTATTTGACACTTGATCGAGAAAGTATTGAACAGTCCATGGATGATACAACGTCTCACCTGGAGTTCAACCAGATATCGTGAGGCAAAGGGAGAATACACGAGAAGGTCTTTTAGTTCTATCAGATACGGACTAGTCGTATGGAGATACGAGCTGATCATAGGCTGGTTGAACATGGTTACTAAGTGGTTGAAACCTAGTCGTAAAGAATTACGAATTGGTTGAGACCAAATATGAACTTGTCGTATAGAGATACAAGCTGGTCGTTAGTGATATGGACCTGGTCGTAGATCATATTGCATTAAGGTTCGTTCGATATATTCTAGGTGTGTTTGGGAATCGTTATGTGCTGCTAGGTGCCGCTAACGGCTAGTGGTCGGAAAAGAGTTTCCGAGTCACAACCGATTACACATGAACCTATAGGGTCGCACACTTAAAGGGCTATGATTTGATTTAGATGATGATCCGAATTCTTGTAGGCCACGAGTTCCTAATGGGCCTCAAGTACGAGACCCATCATGGATGCACATATATATAGATTGGTGGTGGCTTGGGGCGAGGATGATCTTTTGAAGAACCCCTGAAACCCTAACAGCCACGTCTTCCTCATACCACGCTGCCGGCTCTAGCACTCCAGCGCGTGGTATCCCTGCCTCGTACGTGTGGATACCTTGGAGGTGTTGTTGCAAAGCATTAGCACTATTACAATCCGCAACTCATGACGATCACAAGACTCGGAGAAGAAGATGTGCAGCGGGTACGACTACGACTGCATCAACTCGCTACATCGACTCTACTTCCACCACGAGTCAGCGCATCTAGTGGTAATCTCGTGATCTATTACTAACGGATGTTCCTTGGTTGCACAGTAAATTTTTGTTTTGTGCTATCGTAGCCTACCCGTAACCCTTCATTATCTACACTGGAGCTACCTGCACTAGAATTACCTGCACCGGTGTCAACTTCACGGGAAAGTCCTGCAATGGTGCCAAGTCCACGGGAGGTATCTGCACTGTAGCTACCTGCACTGATGCAGCAAGGGCCCAGTGCATCAGATGCATTTACACCCCGTACATGGTCGACTCCGTGAAGTCGACCTCTAAAAAGTGAGGTGGCAAGGGCAAATCGAAGAAGCTCGATGATATCCCCTTCTTGTCGTTGGCCTGAAAATTCGTGCAAGGCGAACCGTTGGTCGAGACGGTAGAGCCCCTAGGAATTACTTGCACGAGATTGCATGCATGGTACCATGGTACATGAGCAGGCCAACAAGACGGATGGACAACGGTGCTCGAGTGTCAACGTCAAGTTCAGGCCACATCATTTTAACCATGAGGTTCAAGACTATGTCTTCACGGTAACCTTCGAGTACTTGTTCTTACTCTTCAATCTCGATAACCTCGTTGCCTCACTCATGCGATGCTGGACATTGTAAATGTGTACAATCACTATCTACGTTCGTGTAATACCGATAAATGTTATTTGTAACTCCTTGCTTTTGTACATATATATAGATACATGATCAGAGAAACTAGATCAAGAAAATCACCGATAGGTTTCCTCGACCCACACTTAGTCTCTATGAAAAACATCCAGGAGAATGCATCCTTCGTCGAGGATTACATGATGACATCACTGCTGGCTCACCGCAATAAGAAATTCATACTTTTACCCTACAATCAGGGGTAAGTGCTGTACTAGTGGCTATACTTCTTGATTTGTACTTTATAAGCAACACAGACTTAGGTTTAATGACCATGGCGACATACCTGTGTAGGTTTCACTGGATTCTAATTGTAATTATACCAAAATGGAATAAGGTAGCATACCTTGATTCCCTAAAGAGGGTCAAACACAACTTCATAGTTGTCCGACAATTAATCGACAGGTAAACACATTTCCTCTATAGATAACTCTATTGCAGTCTTTCCTTCCTTTTGTAACACCCTGGCTATTCGAAAGCCAAGATGCTACCTAAAATCTCTATCACAAATCAACAATCTAAACGATTGCTAACATTCTAACAATAAAAGGCAAAATCAGTTCTATCCGAAAGGAACCTAGCATAATAAACAGCCTAATTTCTACAATAAACAAATAAATTGAACATGACATTCCATTCGATGTAAACCTATTAAGACCATAATTGGAAAGCATGAATCCCTAACTCACATAACCTAAACATGATAATAAGCAATAACGGCCATCAAAAGGGTTATTTATTATTATAGTCCAAACTCCGAAATGCGGATTAATAACAAAGATTTATTTCAAAGGTGCATGCAATCGTATGTCTACTCCCTCCCATAAATACCGTCATTGTGGTTCACCTAAAAAACACAGCAAGGGTGGGTACATGAGTCAGCAAGCACAAAAGAATACTTTGAACAAGACAGGTATAATTCGTCAAGCATACATTGAAGTCAAAATATGAAAGAATGGAAAACACATGAATGAATAAATGTGCATGCCCTTCACTTCTGCTCATACCGATATAGTTAGTGAACACCTGTCGATGTTCACTCATGCCCGCATTACCCAAAATGCGGGGATCCAAAGCTCGTTTGAAGAACGTTTCAAAACGGGGATCCAAAGTTGCCCACATTGGAATGGCGGGTCTTACATGCCCATGCTGGAATGATGGGACTTCACTACCCACTCCCGTGGGTGTAGCAAGAACACTACTTGCATGCATGATGAATCCAATGAATAAAGTAACATCATTAACAGAACCATGGTAATCAGATACTACTATGAACAAGTACGTATCAAACATTACTCACCATACATTTCTCGAACATGGAAAAATATATATCATCACAACCATACAAAAGTATTTGCCTTTGTCGCTACGAAGTGCGAGGAGGCAAAGACGATGCCCCTAACTCCGGTACCCCTTCTCCTACACAAGATAATCACTAATCATAAGAACGCTGTGAAAAGTACACACCACCTAACCCGTCTTTGCGAAACGCAAGATTCGAATATTGATTCTACTCAATTTACCCGACAGCCTAGCGGAAGCTCTCACGGGACAACAGTACTAAAATATTCATATCTTTTACTACGAAGCTTGGAACGGAGTGATCTTAGACTCTCTGGAATTATGACCAAATTATCTACGATAAACTAGTTGACAAGGCTTTCTGATTCGGCGACCCAGTATTCCTAAGGATCAGGTCAAGTTTCTGCACCTACAAACTAACAATTAGAAACTACTGTTGTGGGAGAAATTTCGTATCTCTTGATTCGCTCAACTAAAAATCAAGTTCTCTACCAATCTAAAAATCTTAAAGGATTACCTACAACTTTCATGTTGGGTGAACTCTCTGATTCGGCCTCTAACTGAATCATATTGGTTACAGAAAATATCTGCTAATACTCGTCAGCTCTTCTGGACAGTCGTAAAGAAACTATCATAACTTCTAGACCGCAACTCAAACTAAAGTGATATTTATGACTATAGAAAGCTATGAACGAGAACTACAACTTTCTAAGAGACCCTAACTCCTGATTCGGACTATAACTCTATGTAATCTGACGATCAAACCGATGGTAGAAATCTGACCTGATTGACGCCCTGTACAGCAGCGACGAGGATGATCCAATGGGAGGTTATCTCGCCGGGAAAAATGCGGAACCAGTGGGGAGGACGACCTTGGGGGAAGGGCTGCGCCAGGGGAGGAAGAGGGGAGGAGAGGCGGCTGCTGTTGGGGAAGGGGGAGGCGCCCAAGTGGGGAAAGAGGGGGTGGCGACTAGGGTTTGAGGGGAACCCCCCTTGGACGGCCACCACATGGGTCATTCTTGGGTCGCAGTCCAGGCCCAGGTTGGCGAGAAGTTGCAGAAAACCCCTTATTTTATTCAGAAAATTTCCCTCCTTTAATTGGATTTTTCCTCCCGGTTTCTTTTCTAATTACCCGATTCGTTTCCAGAGTATTACATTCTAGAGCGCGGCTGGTGCCGTCATGGCTGGCCAAGGTCCACCCTTCTACCGGCACTCCTATGAATGCCACCATCTTTCTAGGTACCTCCTACCTAAGGTTGTGTTTGCTAGTAATATCTAGTCTCTTGCCATGTGGGCAGAAATAGCACGAATTAATTTGACTTAGGAGCTATACTTTGGAGCTTACTAGCTCGGCAAACAAGGCCGTCTTGGAAATGGTCTTCAACCAAAAGATGGGGGAGATTTTGCTTTTGCTTTATGTTAATCCCTTCTTTTCCTGCTTTTGTGCTTGCTGACTGGCCAAAACTATTGGCTTGTAACTTGTTTTTTCTCAAGGTGCATATGCAGGATTGTGCAAGGCATGTGTTTGTTTGATCAAAGGCCTCAAAAATTTATATTTTAAACATTAAAAGTAACAATTTCTAAATACAGGAAACCAACATACATTGGCAGGATGACTTATTTGCCACAGGCCACAGCTAGAGGTTACTTTGTCTCCCTTGTTTTAGATGCATACTGATTATAATTACAGATGGAAAAGCCAATGAGAATGCAAAATAAGATAATCAAATTCGAGTTTACTGGCTACAATATCCAGAACAACGTATCGAAATACAATCTCCACACTTAAAAAATCACTGCTATTTTTGTGAAAGAAAATAAATGTTAGTGAAGCCACGAACAGCAAAAATACCTTAGCTTGAAACATCTACATTCCATGTTACTCAGAGAAAAGGAAACAAGTGAAAATTGAAATGTATTTTCTCTGTTCAGTGTGGTGCCGTAACTACCAATACTAATTAACTTAACTGGAACAATGTGGTTGAATATAATACATGAATATGCAAGATATGTGTTTGACAACATTGGCAAAAAAAAACAGTAAAGGATGCAGATAGCATACACCTTTAGTATACTAGCCAATGTTTCAATATATATAAAAAATAGCAGACTGATGAGTACTTTATATTAGCAAGAACAAAACTATGTACAGGGTAGTTCAGACTATTACATTATTGGCTAACACCAAAAGGAAGCATTGGATTGCCCTCAGCCCTCAGTCCTCATGAAATTTAATCTTGTATAAACATATTATACTTTGAAAAACTTTCAAGTATCCATGAGGAGTTATCATTGGATAGGAAGATTCTAAACAATGACAAACTAATTGTAGCTGATAATGGAATATCTAAACCATTTTCGGCCAAAGTAACTAAACTTTCAGCTCAGCTGAGAGCATGAGACTAATAGATAACTCTAGATTTAAGTTAGATTACCACGCCTTAGCAAAGGATGGTGGGCATACTTCAGCAATATGAAATTCATCCAGACATGCCTATATAATTTGTCAGACAAGTATGGTTATTTTGACCAACAAACAGATAAAACAGATGCAATTGTTGCATTGTCATCATTGATGACCTCAACTTCTCAAGTTATACAAATTCATGTGGCCAATCTAACTTGCAAACAGACGTAAGTTGTTGAGCAAAGAAAACAAACAGTTATACAACATTTAATATTGAAACAGCATAGATTTCCAATGAATAATGAAACGACAGTTATAGACAACACTTGAACACCAAACAAAGTAAGGAATTCTCAAGGAAAATAATATGTGTGCAATCCATGCATGTACGCTAGCACCAGCAATAATAATTGGCTGCCGAACCTCTCACTTTCACGGTTTCACTTGAACTGAGCTACCATTCTTCTATCTCTTCGTAGCACTCGCTTTTATGGTAGAAAAGCAATTTCCATGGACAAATTACCCTTAGGCAAATGAGGCACATGCAAGTGATAAACAAAAAGGAGAAATATCATAAAAACATTAATAATCTAGGGGGGAAATGGAGAGTGATGAACAAATTCATGCATACATGAACGCACACGCATAAACAACAGGAGACAACCAGATTTAAAATGGAAAAGGAAGGAAGTGAGAAACACAACAACAAGAGAATGGTTGTTCATATGAAAAGAAAAATTAGATATCCAAGGTTATACATTGTCCGAAGAATCATCTTTTTTAAAATTAAAAAAAGCGGTCAACAAAGGACAACCTGAAGGTTGGAACAACAGCAACCTATGAGCACCACGGGGAATCTGAATAGCACCTATGTATAAGCAAGCACAAACAATTTCAAGGAAGGGGGCAAGAGAACATATTCACTTTTGATGCCATGAGATAAGACAGCCATCAATGTTAAGAGTAGAACATGTCCTAAAGAAGAGCCTCATTGTACAATAATATGAAGGAGCACGCTGAATCTATCTAATTCAACTGTACAATAGTTTTATAAAGAGAGAGGATTACACACTATTGCCTCTGAATCTGATCACTTTAGAATGGAACTCTGCTCTCTGCATATAAGCCTATTGGAGTTTTCTGGAGGCTTTCAACTTGGCCACTATTTATCATCCTCTAATTGTAGATATGGGGTAACACCAAGTATGAATTTTTTCAGTGCCACACTGTCACCAACCCATGAAAAAAATGTGGATTTTGATTATCATTATTGCCTTTTCTACCCATAACTTCTTAAAAGGGCCACCTAGAAAGACCTACACCTTGAAGATGTTTAGGGCATTTGTCATATAAGCCTATTGGAGTTTTACAAAGAAGAGAGGATTACACACTATTGCCTCTGATCACTTTAGAATGGAACTCTGCTCTCTGCATATAAGCCTATTTGAGTTTTCTGGAGGTTTTCAACTTGGCCACTATTTATCATCCTCTAATTGTAGATATATGGGGTAACACCAAGTATGAATTTGTTTAGTGCCACACTGTCACCAACCCATGAAAAAAAAATGTGGGTTTTGATTATCACTATTGCCTTTTCTACCCATAACTGCTTAAAAGGGCCACCTAGAAAGACATACACCTTGAAGATGTTTAGGGCATTTTTCATAGAGAAATAATGCAGCAGGGCAACGAGTTCCTTAAACGCCCAACTAACCATGCTGCACATTGAGATCCATACAGCAAAGAAACATGCATAACTACGATCTTATTCTGCTCAGTCCAACTAAAAATGAGGTCATACCATGAAGCGTGCATTGGCATAAAAGTGGCTGGCTCGGCCTGCGACGTAGAGCCCTGTGGTGGGCAACCATTGAAAGCCTCATTCAGCATCTCAATTAATCAAGTTGTTAACTTTTTTAGAGGAACCAAGTTAGTAATTTAGTATCAGCGTCAACCCTCGCAAACCTCAACAACAGCACCATCTCCAGTGCATTCTTTTTGTTCTCGTGTTCATTTTTTACTGTTAGTGCTTCCATAGGTTTGCGGGTGTTGCAAAAGTATCGACGGTGTTCACAGTTACCCTCATAAATCCATGTTCGAGTTCATATCTTATATGAGTTAACTAACTTGCTCACAACATAGAACCCAACAAATTAAAGCTCAAGACACAAAACAAGTAGGCAATAGACACGGAACAGGCTAACTTGCTATTTTCCATAAGTGCTTTTCAGCAATACAAGACAGTAAAAAAAAAAAACTACGATTTGCTCGCTACGCCTACATCTGAATTCAGACATGAGACACCCATCACAGGTACATATGAACAGCTTTAACTCCTAAACTCGCAAGCCAGTACGCAACCAGGACAAGCAAGAAAACCTTGAAAGGAGACACCTTTGCGCCACCGCATCACTCCAACGCGTCGACGATACGGCAGACGAGCGCGTCCACGAGCCGTCGCTGCGCGTCGAGGTGCCGGAGCGCCATCTCCATGCGCATCCGCTGCGTCTCCCTCGCCGCCTCCATCCTCCTGTGCTCCGCCCGCAGGAACCCCTCTCCAATCGCCCTCAGCGCCTTCACCACGTCGCTCTCTCCGTTGTCGTCGACATCAGCCCGTCTCCTCTTCTTGGGCGGGGATGGTGGGGGCGGAGGCGGCGAAGCTGGAGGTGGTGGGGATGGGGATTGGGACGGGGAAGGGCCGTCGAGGAGATCTATGGCGTCGAGGAGGGGGCAGGGCCTGCGGCGCTTGGAGCGGAGGCGGCGGCGGAGCTTCTCGACCTTGTGGCGGCACTGCCTGGCGGTCTTGGACGGGGTGGCAGCGGCGGCCACGGCGGCCCAGTCGGCGGAGGTCAGGTGCGCGCGGCCGACCGCGAGGCGGCGAGCCGCGTAGGCGCGGGCGAGGGCGAGGGTCTCGTCGGTGGTCCAGCACGGCAGCGGCACGCGCCGGGCGGAGGCCGGTGTGATGGTGGGGGGAGAAGCCATGTTGATAATGGTGAGGTGGAGGAGGAGGAAGGCATGGTGCGGGGGTTATAATGGAGGAGTTCTTTTTAGGCGGCGACAAGTGGCGGTGGGCGCACGCGGGCGGCGGTGGGCGGCACGCGGCAGCGGCGGCGGCGCCAACCGCGGGATGTGGGGTTAACACCTTGACGTAAATTTTTGCGTGGGTTTTCAACTTTTTTGGTTGAATTTTGGCTTTTTGGGTGGCTAAGATGCGTACTATTGTAGCCAACGGGTGAACGGTAACCGTTAGATCTCGAGCGAGCAACCGACAGATGTTCATCTTCTCGAGGTTATAACATCTGGTTTGTCAATTGGCGCGATTATCCTTCAAAAAATGGGTCGATTTTATTTGGTTTCACGGGGGAAAAAATTGGCACGATCTCATTTATACTGCACCGGAAGTTGTTTAATTTCAGTTTTATTCCACGGAGAGGGGGGAAGATCATGTACTAACCTTGAAACAGCTTTTTTGCTCGTAGTATTGTCTTCGGCAAGAAGAGTGCGGTCGTGACGTCGTGTGGTTGGCCGCGCTCGGCGGCATGCGGTGCGACTTGGTATACGAAGGTAGCGTGCGGGTGCAGCAAGGTGGCGCACGGTGCGGCTGCGGCGTGCGCGGAGGGGCGGTGTGACCGCGTGTCGTGAGGGGGCCGCCGACGCGCCATGGTGACTCACATCACATGCGCCGAGCGGCGACGTTACGGGCCGCTTGTCGCGAGGGCAACGCGGCCGGGTCGGGGTGGGGTGGCTACTGGCTAGTGAGATCGAGACGTTCGGGTGGTGCGGGCTGCATTCGGTGGTGTGGGCAAAACGGGCCGGGTGGGGGCGGTTGCGGCTACGGACGCGTGCACGAGTTTGGCGGGGTCGCACGGTGTGGTTGCGGGCGTCGTGAGTAGAGCCGGGACTTGGACTCGGTCGGTATGGTACGGTACGGCATATGATAGGTTGGGTAGGTACGGCACGAATGGCTGGTCGGGTTAGACCTGAAAATACGGCACGACCAGTTGGACCGTATTTAGACTGGCTCGGCACGAAATAGGTTCAACATTTCCGTTCTATCTCATCCCTTCTCGGCTTGGCCCAACCAATTACCCTCTTCTCCCACTCGGCTTGGCCTCGCCATCCCTCTTGGCCTCTCTCAACCCCTTCTCCTGAGCCCCGACTCTCAAATTTTCAATCAATAATCGTATTCTCTGATTCCCCTCCCTCCAGCTCCAGCCGTCTCCCTCCCCACGCACCACCGATCGCCGCCCTCCCTCCCTCTCTCTCCCCACGCACCGTCGGCCGCCCCCTCCCTCCCTCCCTCCCTCCCCCATCTCCCTCCCCACACGTCGCCGCCCTCCACCCTCCCTCTAGCCACCTCCTCGTTGTCGTCCTTCTCACCCCCTTCGCAAGCGCGCAGCGCGGAAGAGGTGGGTGGAGTTCTTCATCGGCGTCCAAGAGGAGGAGGCTATGGCGAGGGGGAGTGGGTATGAATGGCGTACGGGTGTCTTTGTCTTCTTAAGCGGCGACAGCCGTCGTTTTCCTGAACGTCTATAGTTACTTAAGGTTGAGCTTGGATCGGCCTGGCACGACCCTAACACAGCGGGCTTTGAATCGTGTCTAAACCTGATCGAAAGCGAGACGGCCGACACAGTATGACACGGCGGGGTGACCGGGCCGAATTAGTACGACACGACCCGGGTTAAAGCACAGTGGGCCGTGCCGGCACGCCCACCACTACCACGAGGGCGCGGTCGCGTGCCGCGCGCAGCAGCCGGCATGGCGGAACCCGCCCGCGTGTTTCGAGATGGGAAGGGTGCAGACCGCAGACGTGCAGTTGGTCGCGTACTCGCGTGCAAGTTAAGCGAAAGCGCGCAAGGTGGGCAGCGTATCGGCGCGGATGCCTGTAGGCTGTAGCGGGGAAGTCTACGATCATCTGTTGGCTAATGGCGATGGGTGGCAGTCCGGGTGCAGCGTGCTTCGTTGACGCGGCAGGCAGCACAGTGAGGCCGCGGCATGGCCCCGCGCGTGGTCAACTAGCTACCCATAAATAAATTAGAGTACCAAAGCGCCTCCACTAGCTTGTTATTTCCGTGTGTTCGATGGCGATAAATCTAAAATTGTCCTAACACTCCTAGAAAAAGAGTTAGGAACGCAAAAATTTTGAAAAAAAAAACACATGAAACAGTTAAATTCTTATAGGAATTAGAAAAAAAAAATTCTCACGTTCCAACCCTGACTTAAGGAGTATGAAGAACCATCATCTGCACAAGTGTACTATTGTAGCACAACTCTAGTCAAAACTCGAGCGATGGTTGGGAAAAAATTGTCAACCCAAATCGGTAACAGTAGGCGGTACGCAGCAGTTTTGTTCTTGTCACAGAAGTGGTACTGTACTAGTCCCATGATCAGTGACTAGTACACACATTCACAACATTTAACATTCACATCCATACATTCACATATACAAAGTAAAAGAAAATGGTATTTAACTTAAGCGTGTAAAATTATTACATCAACAGCCGACCGGCCAAATGAAAACAGGTATCAACAGATTAAAAGTAGTAACGGAAGAAGTAATAAAATTAAATAAATTTCAGCGTCATGCCTATCCAACCCTCACGCAACCGACAAGAAACAAGGCATAGATAAATCCGTCACTGAACCCTCCAGTTTCGGGTGCAAAGAACGTATCGTCGGGCGTCAGCCCATCTTCAAACTCTGAACAACAACATAAACAAGATTGACTACAATGTGTACTCAATAAGACTTGTAGTGTAACGCAAAGTTCATAAAAATGCACGGCTATTAAAGGATGAGGCTCTACTCTACAAGTTATTTTTGCAATAAGTCGTTTTATTTAGCAATATCAATACGTAGTATTTTGCAATGAAAAGTTTAAAAGAGCAGTTAAATAAGTACATGATAGTAAGTAAGTAACGGAATGAATAATAACAACACGTGACCCTCCTCTGTTGCGAGCAACAAAATAACAACAACTCGTAACCCTCCTCGATTGCAAGCAACATTTCATTTTCAGCCATAGACATGGTAGTTAACTCAAATATAAACCCACAAACAATTCCCATGTTTTTCTAATAAAATATTTTTTGTAAAAATCAAGACTATACTTGATGTGACCGCACTAGGCACACTAATGACCGCGAGCACGGCTATTTAAATATATTTACACTCTGTAGAGGTGTACAACTTTACCCACAGCACACGAATTCTCTAGTTTATTTGACATCCGTCGATACCACTGCTCACTACCTTTGGTAAGCAGTCTAGAATACGCGTCGAAACCTTTATATCATCTAGCCCTTACCATGCACTTAGCCTATTGAATGTTCATCCTCACTTCACCCAAGTACACCCCTGTCCCAGTGAGGCATTCGTCGTTATGTCGACAGTCAAACATACCCGCATGTATAATGCCTACCCCTCATGCAAGGTTAGTTTTCGATAACTTAATTAGCTAAGGTCGCCCCATACCGACACATATGGTTGTACGTTTAGGCTTAGATTGATGGTACCAGCTTTAGGTCCTTAATTGATTCGGGCGAGAATTTCCCCTATCTACTTGTGATGTGCACTCCCTCACTCTTCTCATAATATAATATAACTCGTTCGCGTCGAAAACTAGTTTTTTTATATATACAAAATAACAAAGGTACACCCTTCTGGACATTTTTCATAAATCTCCCAATTTCATATTTGTCATATTGTCATTTTATAGATTTTATGGAAAATCTATCGTTCAATTTAGCAGTTGTGAGACAATCATACTCGAAAACTTCAAACTTGACATTATATAGTGTCTAACTCATATCCTAATGGCTACAATAGTAAGGGGATCAATACTTTAAGGATATCTATGCATCGAAAAGGATTTACATCTACCATATTCTCAACATAGCAATTTTTTTAACGAACATACACACATGCATAATAGATTTTGCAAAACAAAGTGCAGTAATTAAAATAGTGGGATCAACATGATCAAAAGATGTGCTTGCCTTGCTCTGGTGGTTCTAAGTAGGAGGATGGTTGGTCGTCGAATATATCGCTCGAACAATTGACTTCTATTTCAAAAAGAGCCGGAAAAGAATTTAATAATGCAAATAAATTCAATAGTAACCAAATCCAAATATTTTACATATTCTGGTAGAGCATGATTTTAGATGAATTTAGAAATAAGAATAATTCAATTTGAAGTTTTTATGCAAAAGTTAATAAAGTTTTAATTTGGTTAGGTTTGAAAAATCCTGGAAAAAGAAAAGATGTTGTCGACGGCGCATTTTTGAGTTTTACGCTTTCCAACAGAGAAAGCGTATTCTCATATGTTCTAGTGAGGTTTACGCTTCCCAGTATGGAAAATGTGTTCTCCTCTAAACTCATTGATGTTTACTCTTTCCAAACAGAGAAAGCGTATTTCCTCAAAACTAAAAGCGTACTTTCTATTTTATTCTGGTTTTCTTTAGTCTGACAGGTGGGGTCCGTTTGTCAGTGACTGGGCTCACAGAACAGTGCGTAGACTGAAGGTCTACGCGCACTGTGCGTGGTCCACGGGAAGGTGCATTGTGCACTTAATGGTCGTGGGACTCGTGTGTCAGTGACTCAAAGCAAAACCAGGTTTTGATGGGAAAAAAACTTGATATTCTTATATTTAGGTGTTCAAGATATTATAACATTTTATGATGCATTTCTAATTCTTAGCCCTATTATTTAAATTATTGTAGTGTTTCTCAAACTTTCCATCTATTACACTAATAGTTGAAAAAAGTGAATTGTGTAAGTATGGGTAAAAATAGATCCAACTTTCTCATCAACATGGGGTTGTATGCACTGAACAAAGGATCTATAGCTGCACACATCTAATTTCAAACAAAATATGGAAGAGGAACAATACAACTTAATTTTGGACATCTAATTTCACTCCAAGTCTAATGCATTTGTCGTCACCAATATGCCCAGGATAACGCCAAAATAATTAGGTACTTTTTCTAAGTTTATTTAGCTGACAAAACCTCTCATATACTTACAATCTAATTATTATACACATAACCGAAAACCATCAGAGTTGGCCTTAGATAGGTTGATTAGATAACAAGGCCCTACAATGAAAATAAGGAGCGACTAATCTATAAAGATGCATCATTACTACTTATTAGAACAATGTGGGTAACTATAAAGTCAGACACACACCTTCCATTGTCCGCATTTTGGACTCCCTACAGTGATGAAACTAACAACATCAAATCTTCCATTCCTCTCCGGTTAGCATGGACATGCATCTCATAATGGATGAGGTAATGTTATACATTAACCAACTTTTTGAAGCAACATCATTAGAAAAATCAAACAACTATTCTAACCACTTAATTATAGGCTGACATAATTGCAAATAGAATAGGAATAAAAGAAGAGGTGCTTACCTGTACTACCATGGGCCACATGGATCAAGAATTGAGCACTTACCTGGACACAACAAAAAAGGACAATTAGATGTTTTTATTAGTGCTTGAGATTACTTACTGAAACTGACCAAATGCACACAACGATCGTTTGTACAAAAGATTTCTAGTTTTGCACACATTTTGTACTTACCATAAAAATGCAAAGCAACATACATCATATACGACAATCAATACATAGATGCAATGAATCGCTTGGCGTGATAGCAGGAAAAAAATAACATAAATGTTGGCTCCTTTTTTTGTCATACCATCAATATTAGTTAGGCAGATGCATCCCAATTTTTCCTGCATAAACAAAAGCACCATCTGAGCTTGGAAGTCGATTGCTCCTTATAGCAAAGTAAGGAGCTCACATTCACAACAAAAACACTAAAACAACAACGGTAGTTGATCATTCATTTATTCATATCTAAAATTGCGCTCAGATCAGATTCCATCACAATTCTGAAGCTGAATTTTTACCCTCTCAGGCTGCAAGTACATTAATCTTGTTGTGGGGCATTCTGTCGAGTACTCAGCATGCAACACAATAACATGCACGACCTTGTAGGGAGTTCATAGAAGACGGTAGCCAACTGGGCTAGGGACAGGATGCTCCATGGGAAGGCCGATAGACAGAGAGGAGCCATAGGACGCAGGCAACCTCACTAACATAAACGAAAGGACATCAAATTTGGGGTATCTCAGAGAGGGCAAGGGGGAAATAGGTCGCACCTGCTGCAACTAGCATGGCAAACAAATTGCATTTTGCATGTACATCATCATATGCTCCGCCGTTGCACAGCCGGTACAGGTTCAAAGGAGTGGAACAATATCGTCAAATAATCTTCGACTAGCTGTCAACGCCACCACCAAGGAGCAGCTCGCCTCCCATCCCCTCCTCTGCCACCCATGTGAACGTAAGAACTAATAAATCAGCAAATCAAACGAAATAAAAAGTCAGGCACGTCGCGGCGAGGAGGATAGTGTTGCCTCAAAACTTTTGATATAGAGGTTAGACTGGTATACGATATAAAATAATATTGTTCTATGAATTAAATATGTAAATTTTTTGTTTCTGCACTAAACCAAAGCTTAACTAAGCATAGTTACTTGGTTGTTTGCCTTCTCTCGTGTGGACTACATACATCTACAAAAGAATTGTCAATGACCTGACTTTCCAGCGGCTCGAGCCCATCCTTCATGGCGGCACACCCAGCGGCAAATTCAGCTACATCCTGCCTCACATAACTCGGTCTCCCTCTCACCGGAGAGCGGGATGGGGACCGCCTTCTCTAGCGCATGGATTTCCTTGAGCAGGCAGCAATAATTTATTGGAAAAACATTGATGGTTGTCACTCTAAAATTGCAAATACCCCGTGCACTAAAATTCAACAAACAATAAATTGTAAAATTCAACAAACACACATCTTACTACTTTTTGTTTGTTGTGATCTTCTCTTATCTTCCCTTTGGAAGTTGTGGTGGTTGCTTGTGCAACAGAGAAAGGAAGATAAGGAGAAGTGGAAGAAGATTTATTACCATTTGTAGTGTTCAGATAGCAATCGTCGGGCGTGCACGTCCTTGCTTGCAACCGTCATGCATAAGCTGGGCAGTTTGCAATGAACGTGCTTCGCAATCAAGCTGGGCGGTTGGCGAGGGGGCTGACTGTAGCATCATTGTCTCCACCTCGGTCTCCTCGGAGTGCAGCATCGACGATGGATGCATGCTCAAAAATGGAACATTGATTGCAACAATTACACAATGTATACTAACATTTACTAACAAGAATTCAATCGACGAGTATAAACAAAAAATGCCCAAAAATCTAACATTTTCCTTGTTCCTTCTTCAACTGTGATTAATGGAGGACGCCAAAAGCAAGAAATGAAGTAACAAATTGAAGGGAGGAGAAAGAGAGATGCGCACCTTCGATGTTGGGAGCTGCGTCGGCGAGGTCGAGGGTGACAAGATCTAGCGCAGGCATTGGGTGCCGACCGGAGTGCCGCCCGTCGTTCGGGTGCCGGACTGGATGGACACAAAGCGATGTAGTCATCGCCGCCGTGCATCTACGGGTGGTGGCAAGCGAGGGCATTGGTGGAGGCACGTGCAGTGAGGGGGGTGGGGATGAACCCATTGCAGCGGGGGAGCGGTGCGGCCAGCAGCGGTGATGTGAAGAGCGAAGAGGAGATGTGAAGGGGACGCAACGCACAGAGCTAAGGTGGCGACCAGATCAGGCCGGTGGAAGCGGTGGAGGGGGAGGAGGCAGAGCTCGTGGAGCTGAGACGGCGAGGGAGGGGACAGGGTTGCGCGAAGCTGAGGCAACAGGAGAGGGAGCGAAGGTGCGCAGAGTAGAGCAGAAGAGCGAGGGGGAGACATAGAAGGGGTGGAATGCGCGGAGCTGAAGCAGCGACAGCACGGTGAAAGAGGGGGGTGCGCGGTGAGAGGTAAGGTGGGAGGGTGAGCATGGATTGAAGATGAGGGTGTGATTCGGGAGGAGGGCAGCGCGGCACCGCACGAGAATGCAGGTGAGGGGGAGGATGGCAGCATGAGCAAAGCGCAAGAGAAACGGGACTACAGGAGCAAGAGGTTGGTTGGCTTTGAGAGCTAACGATCCAGTCCCACATGTCGGCGCATGTTGGAGGTGAGGTGGGTGGTGGGAGGGAAGGACCACTAACTCTTTTTAAATAGTAGAGAAAATATAAACATACAAAGCTGCCTCTATCATGGTACTCGATCAGAACTAATGTACAGCGTGATCAATGGGATGCATTGTAGCCAAACAAGCCCATAGAAACAAATAATGCGATCACAAAAGGGTTCACATGCACATGATAACATCCGCACATTTGCATATAATCTTTAGCATAAGCACTTCATGCTCTATACATGAAATTCGTTCCATACTTACAACGCTTACATTACTTCAAGCAGAAAAAAGAAAAAATCACGGTGAAATTACCCCTAATAAATACACAGTTATGACACGAAGCAGTTTCACTGTGCTCAACAAAACTGCAGTATACAGTAGCTACTAGCTACAGCTACACCGTACAATAATCGCATCACATATTCAAAGCTCGAAGCATGTCTTAGGAGAAACACAAACCAATGGTGGCAGCAATGCTCGCTACAATTTTCAAATAGCTATCGAGCCACATTCAAAAAACACAATAATATTTAAGCTCAGCTAACATGTCAACTAAAGAACAACATTAAAACATCAGCATTCGGCAGAAAATTTTGAGTAATAACGAATTCTAGACAAGAAAGCTGAGCAAGGTAAGAATCAACACAAGCTTCGATGAAAGCTGTAAAAAACCTGAGGAACTAGCGAAATGCAATGGGAGATTGTAACTTAAATGGCCAAAATTGCTACATTATCGACATAGGATTTCAAAGATAAGAGTGTGTATTCAATATTAATCATTAGCTTCTATTTTAGTCCATTCAGAAGATGTATTTGGCTGTTCTTTGTGGCTTCAACAGTTCAACCTTTCATATTTTTGTACTTCGGTTGGACCAAAATGTATGATTCATCTTTCTGCTTGCCCCAACGATTTTAAGGCCCTCGATGCAAAACTTCAATGGAGCTTTTGCACTTGCTATTTGAAGAAAAATGCTTCCACAGGTGAATCTTGTAAATTGATGCCAATGCTTCTTTCTGATCTATATTCCCTTGCCCTAAAAATCAACCACCCGTCTCTTCCTTCCCCTCCTTACCCTTCTTTTTCACATAAGCACCAATTCAACCAACTACTTGGTGCTGATTCCCTCACATTTTGAATCTCCGTATCCAAATTCAGTGATACTCCATTTTGCTCAAAATAGTGTAAACCTTCCATGCACAGTTGGTAATCTAATACAGTTCAGCAAGACCTGACAGCATCATTGTTGATTTCCCTCATGAAATCCTACTCCAACAAATACTAAACACTAAAACAATAAATGAGAGCCGACAAAGAACTCAGTAAGAAAACAATGCGTTGTTTGTGAGGACTGAAGACAGACAAAGCATCTCAGAGCTGCCTCTGAAAAGGGACTGCACACCGAGCCATGGCATCTAGCCTCACTGCCAGGACTAGTTATGCAGAATCCAAATCAAGAATTTTAATCACAAGAATGTATAACTTTGACCTCAGGATCGAATAATGGTATATATTTTCAATCAAACAAGCAAATTTGCAGTTAATGCATGTGGTTTACCATATCTCCTTGTTACAGCTCAGAGATAAGGATTGCATTAATAAAAACAAGTTTGCTTAGGCTTGTTGCGGCTCCCTGTAGCCTGTATAATTGGTGCTACTAACCATCGATTTCACATATTTCTTTGTAGGATATCACATGGCATCAGCTACTGCCAAAAGATATCCGTGGAGTGTATGTTGTTCCTTAAAACATAATTATGTAGAACCTCCTAGCAATCTGAAACATCATTTGTTTATAAACGGTCGATGCAAAAAGAAACTTGGATGTCAGAAATTTGGCTCTTTCAAATATATCTCCCCATCCAATGCAATGAGATCGTAAACGTAACAAATCTAACCTAGATATTAGGTCATAAGTCATAACGCAAGGTCAAAAACTATATCATAGGAATTAACAAATGTCATAGGCAAACCAGACTTTTCTGCAACTTAATTAGTTAGTGTCATGCTTCCAGCAAAGTTCTTCAAAGCTTGCAATCATCCAATAACCATTTAGCTCAAAGATGTATATTAATCCATGCTCCATGCAGTAGTTCAAAGAAATTTGATAAACGGTGAGCAATTAAACCGTGGCGCTCAATACTGACATTGCTTGTTAGATTTACCTGGTGCCATGTACTCTATGGTGATAGTTGACGGCATAGTAAGGCCATTCTCAAATTTCTGCAACTGCAAGTTCTGTTATAACTTATGGAGAAGCCAAAGTAATTGCTTGGCGAAAGAACTACTTGAGCCACAAATGGTTTCTCCCAAATTTTGGCAACCAACAAATCCATTTTAATCAGCAGTTTAACAAATAACTAGTCCAGAATTTCAGTCTGACAAATCATCTTTCTATCTCAGTCAGCAATTTTCGATCCACTAGAGAACAGATGCAGCGCGATAAGAACCGAAGGTTTCAGAAAGTAACAGCCTTACACGAAGCGCCCACTTCTAAGGCTTCATTAGTAAGTCTGATCTTCGGCTAGCACATCACAAGATATCTCCAAAAGACCTTGTATTGCAGGAAACTACCTCAAAGTACTTCTAATTGAAACACTCCATATCTCTCGACAATGATATAGAAACACTGGAAGTAAACATGTCAAGACACCATAGCTGGCCATTATGTTCACAACTCTTGACCAAATAAAGCAAAGCCTTACATTAAATAAACAAGCCAGAACATCCACAAGACTACTGCTTCAACCAACTCGATGTTTCTAGCTCCTTCGAACATGTCTTATTTGGGAGCATTGCCCACACTTGCCTCTTCTTGTCCAGATCCGTAGGCCTTAAATTAAGGAGCTCCATACAATCAGCCTACACCAACCTCCTATGGTGCCAAATCTGTTCCACAAAGACGATATGATACCAAATCTGTATCATTAAAGCAATTCATGGTTGATCACAGAGGCAGTCCCATGTTTGCTATAAGGGGAATCATTTGCCATCTCCAATGTGGGCAATTAGCACAATGATGATGATGATGATGACGATGAGAGAACAATGATTAACAAATTTTATGCACAATGAAATTAAACTCTTAAGGAAAACCGGAACAGATTGAATTTGCACCTTAGTAATATGAACTAGAACCGCTACCGCCAAAGTAGCCACTGCTGCTACCCATATTGCGACCTGAGTAAAGTGATGAATACGAACTTCCGCCAACCTGCCCAAACAAAAGTTTAAATAAATTGGGGGAAATCAACATGGTAAATTGCTTGGCACAATTAAAATGGTAGTAGATAGTAAATGCAGTAGAAATAATATTTCAGGAAGACTCACGTCAGATCCACGAGACATGTAGCTACCACTGAAATTTGAAGAGTACATTCCACCAGCATCATCACTGTTCGCAGAACCTGCAAAGGTGAAATGCAAGATGGCATGAGAATTAAAACTATAAGCACTTCATCAAAGGTGTCATGAAAAATAACAGAGCCGTATACCTCCATAACTCATGCCATGACGGCTGCTACTATACACTGAATCATGGCCAGAGATAGATCGGCTGCCACTGTATCCCGCATGTGATCGTCCAAGCCTTCAAGAATGAGCATGTGTAAAAACATGGTGTTAATCAAGTACTAAGCAAAAAGACTACATGTTTTAAAATGTACTCCAACCTCTCACTATATGCATCTGCATACCGAGCACTGCTGCCACCAACATCATAGTCTAAGCGCGCCTTAGACTGACGAATACTAATGTCATGATACCGAGGAGGTGCATCATCCTTACATAACATTAACAGTAATTAGGTTGGTTGAGGAAACTGCAAGTGCAAACCATAAAAAATAATTAAACTACCCTCACCATCTCTGCATATGAGCGTTTTGAACCAGACATTGTACCATAATCACGGCTACGACCATCTCTATAGGTCGGTAAAGGCCGGTCGATCTTCCCTCCATAACCGTCATCAGCATATGCTCGCCTATCAGAAAAGCGGGGGGTGCTACGAGGACCAATGTCTGAAAAAGCTGATCCCCGGGGTGAATAATCATCCCTGTAAGAGGGGCGTCTATCCACTGGAACTCTAGAACTGTAGTCAGCAAAGGTAGCTCTGCTCTTTGGTGGAGGAAGGTCATCACGCCTTCCATATTCTCTCCTTGGACTTCTCTTTGGGTAAACAGGAGCTGTACACAAATGAAGTACGACAAAAAGTGAGGCTGCTAGAGTGGATTGCACTGCAACAAAAAATGCATAGCTTGCACGTAACATCTGCTCACCTGGGGGCCTTCTATCATAGGATCTCTCCGGAGGAGGCAAACGCCTAACTCTATCTGGTATTGACATAACAGGGCGTCTGTCTCTAATATCCACTGGCCTCTTCAGTGGACGACTCCTGATGGGTGGTAAGCGACTAACGTCGGGTCGTACAATACGTGATGGAGGCCGGTGTGATGGAGGAGGGCGAGCATATGGAAAGCGGCCACCTCGAGGAGCACTGTGCCCAATCCTAAAATTTCCTCTTAACCCATGCTTCATTCTAGGAGGTCTCTGTAGTGGTCTTGACAATCTGGCTCTCACTTTTGCCTGAACAACAAAGTAACAGTTATTAGAAGGAATTGCATGATTATTTATCCGTTGTCCAACAGATCAAATAGATGGTAAAAATAGGATAAAAAGGTTGCACAGTTGCAAAACAGACCTTGTTGTCACCTTCACCAATCTCGCAATTAGTTATCCCATCAGCACATGCAACAGCATTATCATGCGTTTCAAAAGTAACGAACCCAAAATCCTTTCTCTTGGCTGCTGGCATGTTTCGGGCAAGTTCAATTTTCTCAATAGCTCCATACTTTTTAAGGTACTTCTTAACACGATCTTCATCCCATGAGGGAGAAAGGCCATCAATAAATACAGTTCTCACCTGAACCACAAAACCAAAATGAGGATTCAACAGCTTTAAACATATTTGCGGCGTGTCAACAGAAACACAACGCCAAAAACATAAAAACCAGCAGGTACAAGAGTGAATAACTAAATGGCCAAACCATGTAAAAGAAATTTTCGACAAAGCCACTTAAAATTACCTAAACATATTTGTGGCATATCAACAGAAACACAACACGAAAAAACATAGAAACTAACTGGTACAAGAGTGAATGACTGAATGGCCAAACCATGTAAAAAAATCCCAACAAAGCCACTTAGAATTTGTGGCGTATCAACAGAAACACAATACCAAAAAACCTAGAAACTAACTGGTACAAAAGTGAATAACTGAATGGCCAAACCATGTAAAAAAAATTCCCAACAAAGCCACTTAGAATTATTTAAACATATTTGTGGCATATCAACAGAAACACGACACTAAAAACATAGAAACTAACTGGTGCAAGAATGAATGAATGAATGAATGAATGAAAGGCCAAACCATGTAAAAGAATTTCCCGACAAAGACACTCAGAAGTACTGTAGAAAATAAGTAATTACCTGTGCCATTATTTCATCATCGACTTCAGGGTAGGAATCGGCAAAGGAAACCTTTGCACTACGATCAACTCCAAAGACTACATCCCTCTTCTGCAATCGCCTGAAAGCATCCATTGCTTCAGAGCGAGTAGAAAACTCAAGTAAAGCATACCCACGATTCATCCCCGGATTATTGCTGTCCTCGACCAATACTAAATCATCAAAATTCTCAACTCCATAACTCTTCAGTTTCTCCTTCAGCTGTAAATGCCAAAACAAGTTATTTCTTCAACCAAGAAGCAGAAAAAGAACACGAAGGGAAAAGAGTTAAGCATCACACATGTTCTTTTGTCCATGTCTTGCAGATATTGCCAACAAAAAGTGTGTCATTGTCATGACTCGGAGCAACACCACATTGTTTACCTCGAACCTACAGCATTTAAGAAATTATTGAGTTACTTGTAAAAAGAATATATCATAAACATGAAATAGTCAGATCTTAAGACCAACCAGAGGATTCTTTAGCTCTGAGACAGCACGCCTAGCTTGCTCCACAGTCGCATATCGCAAGAAGGCAAAGCCTTTATTCTTCTTTGTAACAGGGTTCATCATCAAACGAACTTCAGTGATCTCACCAACTTCACCGAAAACTTTCCTAAGGTCACTTTCTCCTGCATCTTTATCTAGCCCACCAACAAAAACTTCAAACTCCTTCCGCTTGCGGTGCTCTTTCACCACTTCATGATGCTCTTCATCCTCCACATCCACGTTATGTTCTTCATCAACATTTTCATAACCCTCGCCGTCCCCATCATCCCCAACATCATCCAGTTCCTCACCCACCATATCAGTCTCCTCTTCAACCACATCTTCAGTATACTCAACCCCTTCATCGCCGTCCTCATATTGCTCTTCATACTGCTCCAAATCCTTCTCATCGTAGTCTACAGCAGCCTCCTCTTCATATTCTGGCTCATCCTCGAACTCCAGCCGTTCACCTTTGTCCTCTTCTTCGTATGTTTCTTTCATAGTTCCCTCGTCTAAAAAATAAAAATGAAGCATTAAGATACATAGACCTCAAACCTCGTTAAGATAAACCAGCGAAGTGTCCAACACATATATAGCAAAAGCCACATAAAGTCACAAGTCACGACAAACATATACTCTTTCATGCTCGTTAAGAGAGCGGTTCATGTTATATTCTATGTTAAGAGAGTGGTTCATGTTATATTCTATCGCACAAATCTAGGCATAATCCATATGTGCCGTTGTTAAAGCAACATGCCATGTAACCTCATCCATTGAATATCGTTCAACTGATTAAAAAGACCACCTACTGGCAAATATTTAAGGATCTAACAAATCTAATACGCCAACACAAGCACGCTCCTCATGAACCCGTGCCTACCATCAACAGAATGTAGAAAATCTACATGACGTCCATGCTACGAAAAATAAAGGGTGATAATTGCACCACCATACAAATACACCAATGCAGACTTCATCTAGATCCCCATAGGCCATAGCACAGATCACAGAAGAAGTCTACGCTCTATACACGAAACAGGAGCGGCACGCAATACCTTCACCGTGGCTCGTGCCGTTCGCTGCAGCATCCGACGAAGCCTTCTCCTCCGCGCCCGGATGTTGCTGTGGTGGTGACGGCTGCCGCTTCTGCTCCTCCACCTTCGGAGCCTCCTCCGCAGCCTTCACCTCCTCGACGGGCTCCTCCTTCGCCTCCTCCACGGGCGCCGCCTCCTCCGCGACCTGCTGCGCCTTCGCCACCCTGCCCCTCGTCCCAGGCCCCTTCCTCGCCGCCGCAGCGCCGCCCCTCCTAGCCGACTTCGGCGGCATCTCCCAAATCACAACAAACCAAAAAAGGACCTAAAAATCACCAGAGAAAACATAGATTTAGCGGAAACAGGCGTGAAATCGAGGGATGAGGAGGTCGGGATCCATGGGCGTCCGTACCTCGACTCGTTCCCTCGTGGAAGATCGAATCGGGGAAGCCAAACCCTAGAGCTGGAGACGAAAGGTGCCGCCTTTAGATTGTGGAGACTGGAGAGCCAACACGGAAATACCCTGCGTGGCCCAGGTACCCTTCCCCAGGTCGAGTCGTATTCTGCAGACTAGACGCTGGAATTGGATGTAGTTACGGATTTGCCATTGAGTCGTCGCGCGCTTGCGTTGACCGCTTCCTGCGGGACAGAGGGTGTCTTGGTCTTTTCGGGTGGAATTTGGTTTGCCAGGTAAGTCGGCGCTGAGGAATTTCCCTGCGCCGGGTTTTTGGATGCGCGACCTTACCGTGAGTCTTTCTTTTAAGAGAGCTGCCAGAAATATGTTGCATACATCAAAAAAAATACATATCACATATCATCTCAAAAAAATATACATATCTTTTTTTTGTGAATCATCGGTGTGTGCCTAAGTTCTTTCTAAAATTTAATGTTTCTGATTTTAGATTTAGTGGAAAGTGATGGAAATATAGACAATATTTTAATTCTAAAATTTATTATGAGGTAAAGATAACATAAAACTAAAAATGCATAAAACAATACTAACAACACATAATTGATTGCACTTCTACACGTACACAACTAGTTAAGTGCCCGTACGTTGCTACGAAATATTTCATGAATGCAATCATTTTTCAATTAAGTAGATATAATATATCTCAATTCGCCAAGGCACGTGGAGCAGAGCGGGGGCGAAGAGGGGGAGTGAGGCTCGTCCAGATCTGGTGGATGAAAGCAGCGACGGGCGACAGGGCGGAGGCACGTTGAGCAGATCAGAGCAGAAGAGCAGGGGTGGAGAGAAGGAGGAAGCGCAGATGGCGTCGTAGGCGATGCCGGGAGAGGAGGAGCAAGGAGCGCATGACGCGAGGAGATAGTTTGCATATAACGTGGTCCACATATCAGTAGAGACACAAAGATGGGAGGGTGGGGAGGACGGACGACCACTAACTTTAATTTTTATGTAGTAGAGATAATAGGATTATTATTGAATAGTTTGGTCGCACAACCAACTAACAGTCGAGCGTGATAAAGAACAGAAAGCAACGTAGACTCAAAACAGTGCAGAACGTAGATGAAGCAGCACAGCGAGCGGTCGCTTGGATGCACTGCCCAGAAACCTTATTGCCGCCTGTGCATGTGAACTATGCGATAATGTTTCAAAAATACCACTCACCCTCCTTCCTGGTACACACAGAGGAGAAGTGACGACCTAGTTTGACAGCATAACTCTCCAGCACAGTAGAACAGAGAGAAAGAAGAAGAAAATGGAAGTCTTTCAAAAATTTGTATCGGGTCTGGACGTCCCCAGATCTTTTTAAGGTCGAGACAAGTAATTAAGGTCGAGACAAGTAATCTCTGTAAGATCGAGGAGACCGACTAGAGAGGGGTGAATAGACGATTTTTTAAATCTTTTGGCTAAAACCAATTTTATGCGGAATTGTAAATCATTTCAGTTTTGCTCAATTAAAACCTAAATCAACTAGTCTTGACTAAGTGCACCAATAATATAAAACTATTGATAATAATAGCAAACATACAAAGACTATAAGTAATTTAGTTCTAAGAATGTAAATTGCACAAAGTAAAACACAAGAGAAATAAACCACAATGAACACAATAACGTTTTACCGTGGTGTTCTGAGACTTATCGGTCTCCCCTAATCCACATTGAAGTAAGCTCAAACTAATTGGACTGACTCCACGAATTAAGCCACTAGTAGTAGTTATTTCCCGCTCCGGGTAGGTGAGTTCCAACCTTCACAACACACTTGGCCTTCTCACAAGCTTCTTGAGAAGTTCACCGGTCCACGACGCCTTCACACTGTCTAGGTGTCGGCAAACACCAAGAGTAATAAGCCAATCCTCTTGCTTAACTCGCCACGTGCAATGAATGCACAAACTCAAGTGGATACAAAATCCACCTCTAGATGCAACACATGCAACTAGAGACCTCTCTCCTTTCTCACAAGGTGCAACACATGCACAATTGAAAGGAGAAGCTTACACTAGCTCAAGTGAGTGAAATGAGATGCCAAATATTACTCCTCAACCGGTCAAGGTGGGTATTTATAGCCCACACAAAAAACTAACTGTTGGAAACAGAAATCTCTAAAAATCAGGATTTGTGGTAGTACTGTTTTTACTGTACTCTAGAAACTCCGGTACAAACTCTGGTACTACCGTTTTTACTGTTCATTGGTCGCACAGGTGCATTAACAGCTCAAAAACTAGCCATTAAAGACTTTAGTGTGGTAGTACCGCATTATAAAGGCTGGTACTACCGTTCTGCGGTAGTACCTCTCTTCTCGGGTGGTATTACTGTAGTCCAATTTTAGCACAGACGACACTCGGTAAAAAGGTCATAACTTTTGACTCTGATGTTGGAATTGAGTGATCTTAGACTCTATGAAAAGCTTATTTAGAGAGCTACACAACCCACCTATTTGATTGATCTCAAACATTTTTAATCAAATCAAAAAGCACAACTCCAAAGAGCCACTACCATGGTCTAAGTCCAAAGAAATAGCAACAAGCAATCTTAGACCATACCAAGGAAAAATGTATGAACCCCAACAATTTACAAAATACATTTGCAAACTTAGATCATACCACAAGGAGTAGGTACATGAACTTCAACCATTTGTAAAGTATAGTCACATGCTATAAGTATTAAATGCATGAGTCTCAACTATTTGCAAAATATATTCGCAAATAATAGCATCATGCTACGGAGAGCTAGAGCAAGCAAGATCGAGCTATCAACACATGATGAAACTCAAGTTATTAGACAAGACCCCTCTTAATAATATGGCAAACCTATACTAGCAATCTTGTCTTTCAAACAAACACCAAGACTGGTAAAAAACTAGGAACACATTCTTACCCCTGGCTAGTTATATCTTTGCCTTGAGTATCTTCTTGAAGCTTGATGACGCATATCTTCACTTCAAGTTCGGGTCATCGTCTTGGCATGCATCAACCCATGATGTATTCTTTACTTGACCTCCATTAACACATGATGAGTCTTCTCTTGACTTGATGATCAACCCATGATCATCTCCTTTTCGAGATCTTGATATGCATTGACACATGATGCATCCTCTTCTTGAACTTTGACTTGATGACGATCAACTCATGATGCAATCCAAAGTCTTCATCACCTTGGAACATAACATATTCATCAAACTCATGGAAAATGTTAGTCCCACAGTGATTAACATTAATTACCAAGATATATCTATAATAAATGCTTCTTAACAAGCCGTTGCAGTAAGGTGTGGTACTACCATCGTTGATCATGCGATAGTTCCACTCTCCGGTAGTTCCGTTCACATAGGGTGGTACTACCGCTTCACTTAGAGGTCCAAAACTGGCCCTCACTAGAGATAACTTACCGTCAACTAAAATTCAGAACTTTCGGTGTGCGGTAATTCCAGTCAGAATATGCGGTCGTACCGTGATGCGGTAGTTCAGCAAAAAAAAAACTCTGGTACTACCGCTTTCCATGGGAGCACTCAAGCTCCAATAAGGTGTCACTCTGGAAAGCACGTACTAACAACTAATCTTCGGTCTGACCAGGTTGCGGTTGTACCGCACCTGGTCATACCGCTGTGCGGTAGTACTGCCAAGACAACGTCAGTACAACCGACTTTCACTGAAAACTTTTATAAAAGCAAAACAAATGCAATGTATAACAAAAATGGCAGAAAATAAATTTCAAGCCGCTAGCCTTGATTCCTCTATTGTCTTTGCATTGCCATTTCCATGTTGTCTTCAATAATCCGGGACTAAGCCTTTAAAACAGCTTGGCACACACATTAGACCCATAAACACAATTACAAATAATTGAATATAAAGTGATATGAGTATATATGAACTACACAAGTTTTATATACTCAAATGATATGTTTCAAAGTAGAGATCTCCAATATATGTGGATAAAGAAATATGGATCAATACTAATGAAACCACAAAACATAAATTGAACTCTTCCTAAATGTGTGTATACACAAATGTGTAATAAAAATATATGCACATATTCAAGTTAGACTTTTAGTGGAGTTCAACCTATATTTTGAATCCGAGGAATGCACCAAGATATAAGAATATGATGTCGAGTGCATATCTCCATGATTTTCACATTTTTATCCAAATAAGGCTACACAATAGGTATATTAATAAAAGTGTTAGTCTCACATATAGATTTATCATTAATAACCAAAATACTCGATTAACTCATAATGACGGGTCTAGATTCTTCAATCTCTAGTAACTACATAATAAAGCACATATTAAACCACTGGTAACTGCTAATTCAAAATCAATTTAAGCAGTGTTTATTGATCATGATTACACAACGGTCTACAGCTTCGACTAGTGTATTTCGACCGCACTGATCTATGTATCTGACCACTATTTTTTGATCACTTTATTTCGACCACAATGTTTCAGCCACTTTATTTCGACCACACTGATCTATGGTTTTGACCATATTATTTCGACTACTGTGTTTTGACCACATTATTTCAACCATATTATAGAAGAAGAGAGAGAAATGCGCGGTTAACAAAAGAAATGTGGATTAGGTTCACGACACATTAACGGTTGTGTGTCGCAAGTCACGTAATTGCCACTCGAATATACGCGCGCGTTTCGTGTGTGTGACTTTAGTTATAGTCTTCCTCATATTACCTCATGTCATGTGTCACATGTATCAAGGGGTGGTAAGGACTTCACCTTATAAATTGCTCTCTCACTATTTGGCTAGACAATATGGGACTAAACTATGCATGGTTTGAAATTTCATGAATGAATAAGCATTTACACTTATGGGCCCAATTCTAACAATACCCTGCCAATTCAAGGCAAGCAGCAAAAATGATGATAAGGACTATTGTGCTAAAGTGTTGTTAATATACTAGTATTTTAGTGTAAGTCACGTACGAGTTGAACTTGCACCTAGAATAACAATATTTATCTTCTCACAGCTGATGAATGGACTATACGTTGAATTCATATCTTTTCGTGATTAGATTTCACTTGAAATCTCAATTGATACTAGGCTGTCAAAGAACCACACCTAAACAGATCATTATTTGGTCATACTCCCTTATCTACTCATGAGCTTTCTAGAGAATGCTATATTCTCATGAAATACGAGCTCACAGTTAAGCTCAAATAGGTGTATTCATTTTAGGTATCCTGTAGGCTAATACATTTTTCCCTTGTTGGACACTAGAATACATTAAGCATTTAAGCCACCCTTCCATACAGTTGATAGTACTTTGTTTAATAAAACACATGTACAAATATTATTAATTGTACTCCATGTTACAATTTCAACTTGTTTTTTTCATTACCTAAGTCACGGGATCTCTGATCAAGAAAATATGAGTTAATATTGAGTTGTAACTCTAATAGGCCTCGTTCCCAATTTTCCATGTCCATGGACGCAACAAAAATTGCCTTCCGTGCTAACCCCTTTGTGAAAGAGTCTGCTAGATTTTTCTCAGTGCGAATATAATTCATAGTAAGCACTCTGGAGTTCCTCAGTTTTTTGATAGATTTAAGCCTACGCTTCATATGTCTGGAGGACTTCATGTTATCCTTAGTACTTATAACCTTAATCAACATTGTTTGGTTATCACATTACATTAGGATTGCCGGTATTAGTTTCTCAACCAGTGGCAAGTCCAACAGTAGCTTTCTAAGCTATTCGACCTCAACTGTGGTTATGTCTAGTGCTACAAGTTCTGCTTCCATGGTTGACCTTGTCAATATGGTCTGTGTTACACGACCTCTATGAAACTCCAGCACCTGCTAGGGTAAAGACATAACCACTTGTAGCTTTGATCTCATCTGCATCAGAGATCCAATTTGAATCACTATATCCTTCTAATATAGATGGATACCCAGTATAGTTAATTTCATATGAGGTTGTTCTTCTCAAGTAGCGCAACACTCTCTCAAGTGCCTCCCAATGATCATCTCCTGGGTTAGAAGTAAACCGACTTAATTTGCTCACTGCAAATTATATGTCAGGTCTTGTTGCACCAGATAGATACATAAGAAACCTAGTAATTTATGAATATCTCAATTGATCTTTGTGTAATCCCTGGTTATTTCGAAGCTTAACACTAGCATCATAAGGAGTTGGGAAAATCTTATAGTTCTTAAGGCCAAACCGACTCAATATTTTCTCAGCATAATGGGATTTGTTCAATGTGATCCCATTCTTATTTTTTATCAATTTAATATTCAAAATAACATCTGCATCTCCTAAGTCTTTCTTATCAAAATATCTAGCTAAGAAAGATTTAACCTAACAACAATGTTTGTCTCAAATATAAGTATATCATCGACATACAAACACAGATTCACTCCTTGACCCTACTATAACGATAATATACACACTTATCTGCCTCATTCACAGCAAGACCAGCAGTTGTTATAGTTTTATCATGTTTCTCGTGCCATTGTTTAGGGGCTTACTTTAGGCCATACAAGGATTTGATTAACTTGCACACCTTATTTTCTTGTCCGAAAATCACAAAACCATCTGGTTGCTCCATATAGATTTCTTCATCCAACTCTCAAATAAGGAAAGTTGTACTATATCCATTTGATGGATATGTAGACTGTGGGAAGCAGCTAATGCAATGAACACTCGAATGATGGTTAATCTGGCAACAGGAGAGTAAGTATCAAAATAATCATCAGATTCTTTCTGGGTATAACCCTTGGCCACAAGTCTTGCCTTGTACTTATCAATAGTACCATCATGCCTCATTTTCTTTTTAAAGATCCGCCTGCATCCATCAGGTTTGCACCCGCTAGGATAATTAGTGGTCTTTCAAGTCCCGTTAGCCATAATGGAATCCATCTCGCTATGGACAACCTCTTTCCAATACTCAGCATAAGATGATGCATAAGCCCCTAAAAGAGTTTTTTTTTGCATATCAGCCATGAGGTATACAATAAAGTCTTCGCCAAAGGTTTTCTCAACCATTTGTCGCTTGCTCCTGCGAGGAGCCTCTTACACTAAATTGTCATCTTCCTTAGGAATATCATAGACTAGTGGTATATCACTCATTGGTTCAGAGATGGTGGTGGTTTCAAAAGTACAATTATTTGTAGCTTAATTATCCTCAGTTCGAGAAGTACCGCCTGTAGTTTTCATAAGATAAATATCCTAAAAAAATAAAGCATATCTGGACTCCATTTTTGTGTTAGCAATAATCTCGTGAGTTTCTGATTTTACTACTAAAAATATATAAGCTTTGTTGTTATGAGCATATCCCAATAAGACACAATCGACTGTTTTAGGTCCAAACTTTCTCTTTTCTACAATGGTATATTGATTTTTGCCAAACACCCCAAAGTTCACAAAAAAAATTAATATTGGGTTTTCTCCCCTTCCACCCCTCGTACGGAGTAATCTCACCCCTTTTAGTGATTACTCTGTTTAGGACGAAATTTGTTATCAACATAGCTTTCCCTCACCACATCTTAGGCATACCAACTCTCTCTAACATGACATTCATCAAGTCTTTAATGTCCGATTTTTTTCTCTCAGCTACCCAGTTTGATTGAGGTAAGTATGGTGGTGTAACTTCATAGACTATTCCACGTTCATAACAAAATTGGAAGAATTCATGAGAGATATACTCTCCTCCACGATCAGACCTTAGTCTTTATGGATATCGTGGGGATATGTGCATGATCTTAGGATGATGAGTCAATTGGCAATGGCATTGTTGGTTTGCAAAATCTCGCGTTTTCGGGTTTTGCTTCAGTTCTGTCAGACCACAGGCGGTCTGACCGGTGGCATTGGCGGTCAGACCGCCCGTGGAGCAGTCCGACCGGCAGTGCTTGCCGGTCCGACCGGCTATGGTGCAAATTGGTTTTTGAAGCTGAGCCAAAAATAGGTTATGTAGACAAGTGAGGGGAGTCTCCTGGATGTGGTCACATAATTTTTGGAGCTCCCAGTCAAAAGTTCTATTCATTTGAAAATTCCAGAAGGTTTCGGATTTTCGAGATGAAAATTTGGCTAAGTCTTTTCGGGCGATCCGACCGCCGTTGTGGAATCGGTCCGATCGGCCTGAAATCGGTCGGACCAGCCGTATGGGGCGGTCAGACCGTCAATCACTTGGACTTTTGCCTTTTTGGCATTGTTGAGATTTGAATGTGTTTTATGTAAGGATTTCAATGCCTTATTGTTGCATATTGCATTGTTGAACTAATGTGGGTCAAGTTGTGAAGAACTTGTTCCCGGAGACGATTTGTTTGTCTATTGCTGTGCAGGTGGCTTGCAGGTCAACGACGTCAACGGTGAGGTGGATCGGGACTACGCTTGGAGAGCTGAGGTCCAGAACGATCATGGATGCCGGGTGAGGTCGTGTGACTCAAGCATGGTGTAGAATGGACAAGATGGATCGAACGGGCAGTTCGTTGCAGCTGGTTGGATCAGGCGGTGCGGAAGTCGGTGCAAGTCTCTGGGAGGTTCCGATGGGATTCGGACGGGAGAGACTTGCCGACATGATGAGAGCCGCTGATCAACCTACACGTGGGGAAGGAGGCGATTGCTTCAACAGATGTGTGTGTGAGTGGGTCCCATGTGTGTGTGGGCCTTCATGGGAGCCCATAAGTGAAACCCTAGGCCTCTCCTATAAATAGAAAGGGGAGAGATGGAAAAACCCCTCAAGCACTCATTTAGGAACTCCAAGTTTTTTCTAGGGTTTGGAGAGGAGAGGAGAAGCTAGGGTTTGGAGAGATTTGATTGTGTGCTCTTTGATTAAGCTCTTGTCCTCCTTGAGGGAGTGGCTTTGTAAGCAACATGTTGAATCAATCAATCTATTGATGGTTGCTTAAGGGTGAAGTCTCTTTTGTGTTCCTCTCTCTTTTGATGATTTTGGTGCTTCCTTGGACCATTAGGACGGAGGAAGCCCTAACTGCCTGATAAGAAGAAAACAAGGAAATATCGGAATATAAGTGAACATTAGCTCCAGTATCAACCCACCAATCAGTGAATTGTCATGCTGAAAAACTACGGGTGAATTACCATACCCTCCTGTTGATGTCTCGCCTATGATCACGTTGATATCCTTTTTCTTTGGATGTTCAACAACCTTACTCTTGCGGAACCGATAGTCCTTTGCGTATGGCCGTTTTTTTCACACATAATGCAGGTGATGTTCCTCATATCCATCTTCTCAGTTTTGTTTTTAAAGCTAGTTGTCTTGTTTGGTTTAGAGTATTTGTTTTTCTTGCCATATATTTTCCCTATGGCATTTGCATTGATCTGATTGTTCTTACTGGAAGTGCTTGGTGCTACTTTTGCTTTTGCCTTTTGATGAGGACATCCCTACTGCTACTACATCTTCCACTCCAAGTGTGCATGAGGTTATTCATGAAGCACCAAAGGGTCTAATGCTAGAGCAAGAGCCAAGCTTCTAAACCAACATGTTTGAACATTGTGAAGCTTTTAGAACCAAGAGAGAGGAGAGGGAGTCCGGAGCCAAAGCAATAGAGGAGAACCATGGAAGATAAAGGGAAGTCACTTTAAGTTGTCACGACCAGGCCTGTTGTCACGACCAAGTTCACGACCAGGTCTGTTGTCACAATTAGATCTACGACCAGGTCTGTTGTCATGACCAGGCCATGACCAGGGTTTGATCGAAAGTTATAGTCGTGCAGAGCAAGGAACGCTGGCCGAAGTCTATGACTAGATGCAGCCATGCAGCGCTAAAAGGGATGGTTCAAGTAGCCCAAGACGTAGAGAAACAAGCCCAAATCATGTGGAGGCCCAAGGCGGGAACAATACTCGATGTAAACAATGCATGACTTGAACAATAATTTCGAAGTAGAGTTTACTTCGGTATGTGCAGCCGGTCCTAGGTCATGCGTGAGTCGTGGAGAGGCGCCATAAGTACCCTTGCCCCCTCCTTTGCATCTTGTGGACCATTATTATCAGAAATAATAGATTGCAAAGTTCTGCTCTTGTTCTTCCTTGTTGGCCGAACCAACTAGAAGGGGAATTGAGAGTTCAAGCAAGATCGTTCAACCTTTCCGTTGGGAATTGGAAGTATGATGATTTCACTTGGCGGTCGGTGAAATCAGCATGTGTGAATTGGTGAATTAAATAGTGCTAACTCTTGCATTGGCAATAGGGGATTACTGTGATTCATCAATTCCACGTGAGTATTCAATCCAACTTGAGAAGATCGGGCGACCCCATATCATCTTGGTATCAGAGGTCCGTTTACTCGGTAGGATTATTTACCCTTGGCATTAGATTGATTTGCTTGCTGTTCTTTTTTCCTATCGTCCAATAAATTGAAAACATGCAACACAAAAATTTCAAGCCTTTGGTTTAATATGTTATTTCATGTGAGTTTAGTTAGGTTTTAGTCCATTAGAAATTTTATTTGCGTGTTGATCATTGTGTTCCCTTGTGCTGCTTTGTCTTTGAGTACACATAAACCCTAGAAAAGTTTGTTGAAATACCCGCACCTTTTATCTCGTGCTCTGATCATGGTCGTGGTCGTGGTCGGAGGCCAACGCCTACCTGCACCTTTTATCTTATGCCATGATTGTGGCCGTGGTCATAGCCAACACCTACCCGCACCAGGACTTCCGTTTTTTTGGTTTGGCCGAAAGTAACTTCACTTATATATTTTCATCTTTGAGACTAGCTATTGATAATTGTATTAGGACTGTTCTTAGGCTTATTTATAATTGCTGAATTGTGAGACTTGTGCAATCAAGAGGTGAGCAAACACTAATTCAGCCATTGCAACAGCAAAGAAGAGAAGGTAGCCGAATACAAGAAAAACCACGACTTAAAAAAGTAAAAAAAGAGATCATAACCGCATATTACAAGTACCTACTTCTCCTTTCGCTTGCCCTACAAGCCAAGGAGGAGGAAGTTTGCAAGTTCACGCGGCCAAGTTTCAAAAGAGAAAAGAAAAGAAAGCAGTGGCCGAATTTTGGTGAGTGAACCCTAGTCCATAATTTCAGATTGTGTATTTATTCCTTTTGAACAATCTTGTGCCTTTACATATATATTTACAATTGAATAGCGTCTCTCCTAGTACTTAGTGCAAAACGAACTAGTTTTCATCTCAATTTCAGATTGCTTCTCACTGGCTCATCCCATTGTTTGCATTATGCCACATTTATGTTTGCATGTGCGTTCATACACTTCGCTTAAACTTTTCTGGATCTGCACATAGACAAAGTATTCTAGCTTGGATTTTTACTTAGCTTTACAACAACTTGAATTTCAGATTGCATAGGTTATACACTTCCTGTAACATCCCAAATCTTGGGTTTGTATTTCAAATATATAAAAAGGTGATTTTTTTTAAATTTTGAACAGGCATTGAATTTTTGGAGCATTTGCATAATTTTTTACATTCGAAAATTTTGAAATCAAAGAAAACATACAACTCAAATCGAAGCTCTCAATGAAAACAGAAATAAATATTTGGTACCATCCTTGAGAAATAATTTATTTAACTCTTATAATATTTATCATGAATAAATATATTTTTTTCCCAAGTTTTTAGAAACCAGAACAACCCTAAGAAAATTCAAAACCCATTTCAATAACCCATGCGGTTAAAGGATTAAAAATAAACAAATAAAATATGAACAATGAGATTTTTTATG
Source organism: Hsuehochloa calcarea (assembly GCA_036346395.1). Lineage (NCBI taxonomy): Eukaryota > Viridiplantae > Streptophyta > Magnoliopsida > Poales > Poaceae > Hsuehochloa > Hsuehochloa calcarea. The sequence goes on from CM070600.1 coordinate 12,922,168, forward strand.
GATACTAGGTCATCTCATGAACCACCCTGAAAATTTTTAGAATTTTTAAAATTTATTTGCTATTTTTAGTAGCCCGGTCAATGTGGGAGGATTAAAATTCAAAACCAGTCAAACTCTAGCGCTATTGTGAGCCATCCATTGCTGACCTGACCGAACTGTCTTACTGTTCAGACCCGGACCCAAGCCAACTTGACTCGACTGGACCAACTCGCCACCGCACCTTCCTATTGAGCCGTTGATGCGCCGAGCCCACCGGTCATCCTCGTCTTCTTCCTCTAGCTAGCGCAGAACTCCGGCGTCACGCGGCCAAGCGCCTCTACGTGCCTCTGTCCACGCCGTTGCCCCACTGCCCTTCTCGACTAGTCCTGGAGCACCGCACTCTCACGCCGTAGCTCTCTCCGTCTTCGAGCTCGCACACACATACATTGCCCCGTCCTCTTCCCTCACTTCTCTCTTCGGCCGTGGGAGAGAAGGAAACAAAGCTCCCCTCCTCGTCTCGGTAAAACACCGCCCCAACCATGCAATTCTCTTTCTCCTTCAATGTCGTTCCCATTTTGCTAACTCAAGCTTCTCTCTTGTGTTATAGCTCTCGGAACACAGCCGCTTCGTCACCGCTTTTGGTACACACTCTGGAGGTGACAGAACTGTCGCACCGAGCCGACCTCTCCTCCGGTGAGCTTCGGTCCCTCTAACCTTGTCTAGGAGCTCTGAGTTTCCCCAACGAGTGTCCCCACCAAGTTAATTGGCCAATGATGCAGGAAATCACCCTCACAACCTTGTCTTCCTCGGCTCCGACCGACCACCGCCGCCAAGCAATTCATCTCCCCCAGTGAGCCTCCCCCTTTGGTACGCGTCCGTTATGCTCAATAGGTCATTCCCTTCCTCCTCTGAGCTCCCTGCCCCTTCTCAATGCAAGGTCAAGTGGGTCACCATGAAGCTCCATTGTCACACCATCGTTGCCCCTATTATGGCCGCCGTAGTGCTGCTCCGTCTTCCTCGACATGGGATTCATGTTCCTCGTGGCAAGGCGACACTGACGCGCACTTCCCCGTGCCTCTGTGACTACCAGAGCAACCGGTCCTCAAGCGCCGCCCCGTCGTCTCCGCCTTCGGCCACCGCACTCGCGACACCGGCGACCATCGGGCCCTGCACCACCCTGGGTGAGTTTGCTTTTGCCTTGCGCACCCGGTGGTGTTGACACCTAGCTCGGAGTCTCGCTGTCGCGCGGGGCACGCTCTGACCGCTCCTGTGTGAAGTGGCAGGCTGACATTAAAGAAGAGGAGTTGAATGTTCAACAACTGGCACCGTTAGAAATAAAAGACGAGGAGTGCTCGCTGCCCCGTGGTTTCATCATGAAGATTTGATACCTACGACACCTACGACACTTGACGAGGACGTTAAAGCTAACGATAATAGTGTTGAATTGTGTGACAACCCGCAGCTTTTGCATATTTCTTAACAAAAAATATTTCCATTTCATTGCATCAAAAAGATTTTACAACATTTGTTTTACAAGCATTTACAATGTTCTTTGGCAGTAAGTAATTAAAACCCTAGTTCTTCTCTTCTTGCCGTCTGTAGTAGCAGTTTCCTTGTCGCCTTGTCTTTGAGCGCCTGTCCATAGAGCCACCTCGCGATCCGTTTTCCTCGCTCGTCAAGGAAGAGCAGCAATCGGTTAGTAATCGTAGTCGAGAGTATTCTTGTGAGCAGTAGTGTATAGAAGTTAGAGTTTAGAAAGTGGCCGTCAGATTTCCCGAAGTGCAGTAGAGCATCCGGAGTACCCTGAGTAGTCGGTCCCTTGGCAATCAAGATTCCCAGACCAACCGGAGTTAGTCGGCCCCTTGATCGCCAAGATATCCAGACCACCCAAGATCCTTCGACATCCGCATACGTGGGTCTCATCATCCGGCATTATTATAACCCAACACCCACTGTTTGCATTTGCCAAAACCCCAAATTCAAACCCTCATTGCATACCCTTGGTAACCACACCCTCAGCCAAGCTTCACCGGGTGCAGCAACCAATTCCAGAGCAACATTACCAGTGCAGCCTCTCTGGCCGAGCCCACACAGAGCAACAAAACCAGCACAAATGCATTCCCGAAAAATGCATTCCCGATAGCACCGTGACCAAATTAAAGAAATACATTCCCCCTCCCAGCAGCATCGAGGTGCATTCCCCACAGAACAAAGAATGCTCAAGTCAAGAAGACAAATGCATCCCCCAAGAAACAAAGAAACCAACAAATGCCTTCCCAAAGAAATGCATAGCCAAGAAAGCACCACCATGACCATCGGCCAGATACATCCCACCCGACAAAACACCAAAGAAGATAGCAAATGCATCTCCCCCAGTATAGCCAGCCAGCACAAATACATCCCCTCAAGCCATCCCCTGCATTCACACCCAGCAACACACAGCAATACATTTCCCTCCCCTGAAGCCAGTTCTCCTTCCCAGATCCACAAAACAAAGCAAAGCCTCCAGCCAGAAGCCACCACTGCCCAGAGCAAGGTGAGATCAGGAGCTCAAGCGACCAAGAACCACCTCCCTGCTGCTGCTCCCCTCACCAACTCCAGTAGAAGCGGGAAGCGAAGCAGCAGCCTGGGGGAGAGGAGCCACCAGCGGCGAAGAAGAACCAAATTTCAAATTCAAAGATCGGCAACCAGGAACCAGGGAGCAGAAGAGAAGGGAGAGCACCAGCCCAAGCCAGCACTGCCATCCCTTCTCCCCAACCTAGATCCATCAAAAGGTAACCCCAGCACAAATCAGTTTGCTTTGATCATCATCCATTCACATCACCAAATCTCAATAGCATCAATATAGATTGCAATCATTTCCATCTCAGAGCAGTAGGGTTAGGAGGGAGTTGGGTTACCTAGGGTTTCGATGAGACCGGCCGGGCCATACACAGCCATGGCGGCGGGCCACGGAGGCCGAGCCGAGCCGGCTAGGGCCGGCCGAGAAAGCGAGACAGCGTCGTCGGCGCCGAGCCGACCGAGGAGGCGAGGTAGAGAGAGAGCGCGAGGTCGAGCCGCGTAGGGGGCGGGTCGGGCCGGGCGACCTAGGCACCGGAGTGGTGGTGTGCGGGCGGGCCGCCGAGCGAGGTCGGCGGGAGGAGACGCCGAGCCGGCCGAGGCGGAGGGAGCAGAGCGACCGGCGAGGCGGAGGAGCTAGCGCAGCGCTTATTGGCCGCCCCGCCGCAAGGTGAAGGCGGGCCGAGCCGAGGAGGAGATGGCGCATCCGAGGAGGCGCAGGGAGCGGCGCCCGGAGGCGGAGCGGGCCGGCTGGAGGCGATGGCGGCGGGGATTCCCGAGAGAGAGAGGGGAGGCGACAGAAGGGAGTGTCGGGGGTAAGGGAGAGGCGCGAGGGAGTGAGAGGGAGAGCGAGGGTTAGAGGCGGCGGTGGGAAGGAGTCGGCAGAGGGAGGCGTGAAGGCAGAGGGAGGCGGCGCCGAGGGGTAAGAAGAGGGAGAGAGAGAGAGAGGGTTAGATTAGGAGGGAGGGGGAATTAGCCGAATAGGTTAGATTAGGGAAGGGGGTTAGGTTAGGGAGTGATTAAGAAAGGGGTTAGTTTAGGGTTAGAAGTGTTTAGCCGAGTAGGTGAGTTAGGGTTAGGGTTAGATTAGGGTTAGGGTTAGGATTAGAGGGGGGTTTAGCCGGTTGGGTGAGTTTAGCCGGTAGGTTAGTTAGGTTGGTAGTTAAGTGATTATAGGGTTTAGTAATTAGGTGAGTAGGTGATTAGAAATTAGGATTAGAAGCTAGTTGTTTGGTTTTGAGTATAGAAGATTAAGGAACCGGTTTAGCCTGGTGGTAGTGTTTGTCGAGTGTTAGGGCGTGAGCTAGGCAGTCGCGGCGGTTAAGCGAGTTAGCAGTAGATCGATTTTTAGCGGGAGAGTGCTAACCGGGTTTGGTTCCAAAAAGTTTTATTAAATTAAAATTTGGCTAACATAGGAATCGTATTAGCATTTTATGCGTCTATTATCACTCAAACTCAACTAAGTATTTATTTATATATTATTCGTGCTACCGCTTTGCTACAGAGGGCAAACCAGTGCCGACAGGAGAAGCGGATAAGAGATTCGACATCGTCGACCTTTCCAACAACTCTAAAGGCAAGCTATCCTTTTGAGCATAAATATAGTTATGTTAAATGTAAACCGTATATTGCTCTATCATATATGTACTGCATCAAAACTATTTCTCAAAAACAAATTGGTTTGAGATGATGAGAAAGATAAGAAAACTGATATGAGATGAAATTGAGAATTACTATGTGGGTAAAGGGGGCCTTGGCAGAGAAAAGAGATGATGATGATAATGATGATGATAATGGTAAGAGGTGGGACCCTTTACCTACGGTTATAATATAAGGACTAACAAAACTCTTACTCGGTCAGATGCCGTAAATTCAGTACCAACCATTTCCCGTTTGGTGAGCGTAAAATGCTACCTGTTTACGTAATTACGTTCTCCACAACGGGAATGTTGGGCACGGAGGATAGCCGTCCCAAGGTGGAGTGTTGAGCACGGATGAGAGCCGCCTCAACCAACATTGTTGGAACTAGGTGGAGGACTGGGTGCGCTCAGGACACCGACGGAAAACAATGGGTGGAGACTTAATCACGTAACACGAAAACATTCGTATTCGAACTCAAGTCGCATCAAAGGAAATGCGATGGACCCAGTTCACAGAGAGCTCAGAATAGCTATGGGTAAAGTGGTACAAGCCTGCGCAGTGCTATACAAATCATGAATTCATGCCAGTCTCCTGGATTGGAGTCTACGGGAACCACTGGGGGTCTTTCTTCTTTCCGAGTGACTAGTAGTATTTTCAGAATTTAAAATTGCCACTTAATGTTTTAATATTTATTTTCAGAATGAGATGATTTTAGAATTTGTGATAAAGACCAGAGATCACTCATGCAGTGCATTGTTTGCTATTAATGCTTGCTGAGTACTTCTGTACTCAACCTTGTTACTATTCTCCTTTGTTAGATCCTAGTCCGGCCGGGAGCCATCCCGAGTGGGACGAAGGATTTGCAGGTACCAATGCAGCAGCAGGAGGAGAAGGCACCAGCGGCGAGGACCTGAGCGAGATGGAAGCCATCTTTGACTCGTGGGACGAGTAGGAGGGCGGTAGTCCAAAGCAGACTCCAGAGCGGAGAAGCTTCCTTTTGAGTTTGTGTAATAGCTTTATTAAGAACCCTAGTCTTATGTGGCTACTACTGTAATAAAGATGTACAATTTCTATCTTATTGTTCTGCTGCGCAACTCTGATAAAATGGCTTGCTATTCGTCGGAGCGGTGTTCTACCGGGCAGACGAATAGTAATCCGTGTGCCTAAGTGTGATTACCCTAGGGGTAATGACACGGGGCGTCACAAATTGAATATTCACGAAGAAGAGGTATTCATGAAGAAGAGGTAAGTAAGAGTGAGAACTCTAGTGTTCCTTTGAATATTACACATTCTTAATTTAATGCGCTTAATTTACGTAATGTAGAATTGATTACTCATGATGAAGTTCTTACCAGAATATCCCCTGATGATTCTTTATGATATATCACGTTCGATGAATCCATAGAGCTATCTAGTGTGATTGAGAGAGTTTCTGAAATTATGTGTTCAAAATCACTAGCTAGTACCTACACCTTCACTTATAAATTTCATTTGATTGGAGATCATGGTGTAGACAACAAGTTTCAAGTTTATCGAATATGCATTACATGTGAAGAGCTTGCTAAATTGAAATTGCATATTTTGGATAAACAATCTTTTATGCCATGTCATGGTCATAACTTGTCTATGTACTTAGAAAAGTCACGGATGACTTTTTCTCATGAGAGGGAGAATAATGTTGATGAAAGGAGTGTTGAGATGAATACATTCCATCTATCTAATGGCTACTGTTGTACTATTCATGATTTACAAAATAAAAGGGATGGTAAAACGGATGATAAATACATATACCATGCATATACGTTGTTCTCTTTGTTTAGTACACTTTCAGGTTATCAAAAGTCGAGAACGACTTTTTGTGAAGAAGGGGGGATGATGAGGACATCCCTACTACTACTACATATTCCACTCCAAGTGTGCATGAGGTTGTTCATGAAGCACCAAAGGGTCTAATGACTAGAGCAAGAGCCAAGCTTCTAAACCAACAGGTTTGAACATTGTGAAGCCTTTGGAACTGAGAGGGAGGGGAGGGAGTCCGGAGCCAAAGCAATAGAGGAGGAAGATCAAGGGAAGTCACTTTAAGTTATCACAACCAGGCATGTTGTCACGACCAGGTCCACGACTAGGTCTGTTGTCACGACCAGATCCACCACCAAGTCCATTGTCATGACCAGGTTTTGGCCGAATGTTGCAGTCATGCAGGGTAGGGAACGCTCGTCGGAGTCTATGACCAGATGCAGCCATGCGGCGCTAAAGGGGAAGATCCAAGCATCCCAAGAGTTAGAGAAACAAACCCAAACCGCGTGGAGGCCCAAGGTGTGAACAATACTTGACGTAAACAGTGCGTGACTTGAACATTAATTCTGAATTAGAGTTTGCTTCGGTATGTGCAGCCGACCCTAGGTTGTGCGTGAGTCGTGGAGGGGCTCCATAAGTACCATTGCCCCCTCCTTTGTATCCCTTGGACCATTATTGTCTGAAATAATAGATTCTAAAATTTTGATCTTGTTCTTTCTTGTTGGCCGAACCAACTAGAAGGGGAATTGGGAGTCCAAGCAAGATTGTTCAACCTTTCCGCTGGGAATTGGAAGCACGGTGATTTCAATTGGTGGCCGATGAAATCAGCATGTGTGATTTAACGAATTAAAGAGTGCTAACTCTTGCATTGGCAACGAGGGATCACTACGATTCATCAATTCCACGTGAGTATTCCATCATACGTTGAGAAGATCGGGCGACCAGGTATCACTTTTTCTTCCACATCAAGGGTAGCAATGAGATCCTCAATAGATATCTCTTCCCTCTTGTGCTTTAAGCTAGTGGCGAAATCCCGTCATGGAGCAGGAAGTTTAGCAACAATACCGGCTGCCACAAACGTAGGAGGCAAAACACAACCAAATGTGCAATCTCACCGACCAGTTGTTGAAGCTCATGAGCCTGTGTAACTATCGACTTAGCATCATCCATGCTGTAGTCAAAGAATTTCTCGCACATGTAGAGCCAGCGACCAACCTCAGCTTATGCATATTTGTGTTCTAGTGCATCCCATAACTCTGTGGCGGACTTGAAGTACATGTACACATCATAGAGCTGATTAGCCAATATGGTCAGTATGCATCCAATGGTTGTGTTGTTATCTATGTCAAACCACATGGTATGTTCAATCGTAAATGGATACTGTGGAGGGATCACCCACCACGGCCCCAAAGGCATGAGCCAAAACTTTACCCTTGTCTGCCATCTACAAAAGTTATGACCAGAAAACCTCTCAGGTTTTATAGCATCGGAAGCACCAGCCATTGCCGAATCACAAAAATGTACACAGTAAGGTTTCTAGATTGTTGGAAATATCGACAATATTTTAATTTCAGATTTTATTACGAGGCAAAGATCACATAAAACTAGAGATGCATAAAGCAATACTAACAACAGATAACCCATTGCACTTCTTAACATATACAATAATAGGATTATTACAGAATAGTTTGGTCGCACAACCAACTTACAAACGGGCGTGATGAAGAATAGGAAGCAACGTGCACTCGAAGTAGTGCAGAACATCGATGAAGCAGCACAGCGAGTTGTTGCGCAGATGCGCTGCTCAGAAACCTTATTGCCGCCTCGTACAGGTGAACTCTGCGACAATGGTTTGGAGATACCACTCACTCTCCTTCCTGGTGCACGCTGAGGAGAAGGGATGGCCTGGTTCGATAGCATAATTCTCTAGCACAGTAGAACAAAGAGGAAGGAGAGGAAAATGGAATTCTTTCAAGAAATCATATCAGGTCTGGACATCTCTAGATATTTTTAAGGTTGATATAATTACTCTCTAGTAAATACATAATAAAGTACATATTAAACAACTAATAATTGCTAATTCAAAACTAATTTTAGTAGTGTTTATTGATCCTAATTACACACCGGTCTACAGCTTCGACTAGTGTATTTCGACTACACTGGTCTATAGATCTGACCACTATTTTTTTACAACTGTGTTTTGACCACTTTAGTCCGACCACACTGGTCTTTAGCTTTGACCATATTATTTCGACCAATGTGTTTTGACCACATTATTTCGATCACACTGGTCTATAGCTTCGACCATATTATTTTGACCACTGGGTTTCGACAACATTATAAAAGGTAGAGATAGAGAAATACACGGTTAGCAAAAAAGGTGGACTATGTTCACGACACGTTCACATTTACGGTCGTAAGTCACAAATCATGCGATTGTCACGTGAATATACGCGCGCGTGTGCGTACGTGCGTGCGTGTGACTTTAGCTATAGTCTTCATCATGTCACCTCATGTCATGTGTCACATGTATCAGGGGGTGGCAAGGACTTCATCTTATAAATTGCTCTCCCACTTTTTGTCTTGGTAATATATGACTAAACCATCCATACTTTGGAATTTCATAAATAATGGATATTTACAATTATAGGCCCAATTCTAATAGAATGGTCGTCAATAGTAAGTAAACAGTGGTGATCATCTGAGCAGTAACAAACAAACGCCAAGTAAATGTAAGGGAATAAAGATGGTGATATGGTCAACAATGGATGAAAAGAGAGGATATGGAAGGATACAAGAATGGCCGGGGTAGTAAAAGAGACAGCTAAAGATGTAAACGGTGAAGGCAGTGAGGTTGATTATCATGTGGTGTTCTCAATGATACCGATGGAGTTGATTGCAAATGTTGAAGAACTATGTTTTGATCTTTGAATAGGGAATGAGAGGATAATAGACACAAGAGCAGGTGTTTTGTACCTGCATGATCACTTATTTCCTAATATGAGGTAGGGACATATATTGTCTTATGGTCTATACTTAATTTAGAGCATTTCCAAATGGCAGGTCGTGTTTAGTGTATAAAAATAGCAATTCTCATGTTTAGTGTATAGCAAAACAAATTCTTACAGAGGTGTTACTCCCACATATGCGCCACCTTCCCATGTGGAGCCTACAATACGATCAATGAAGTCCGTTAAGGTGAGAAGAAGAAAAAATAATAATCAGAAATGGTATTTTTGTCCCTCTCTTTCTTTCTTTCTCCCTCTTCTCTTCTTTCTCCACTCCGCCTCTCTCTCCTCGCAAGAATATTAGCGGATGCCATCCATTGATGGCCCCCCCTGATGGCCACCCCCACCAGGCCAACGTGACATACCAATTTTTGAACCGTTTGTTTTTTTTGAATTTATTGGATTTCAAAATTTTTTGTTGCATTTAAGGTTTTCCAAAATGTTTGCCTTGCATTCAGAAGGATAAAACAATTTCCTTGCACCAAATTGAAATTATAAAAATCTTCCGCGCGACCTGTCTCTGCGCTCTAAGCTCAGCACGCCATCGCCCCCCAATTCCTTTCACCTCGTGGACCAAACAAGCCAGGCCCAGTCTTGCGCTGCAGCCAGCACCAGCCCGCTCACTATCTCTCTCCGCGTCACACCAAGTTCGCCGCAACCATTGCCAGCGGATATACATAGCCTGTCCTAGCACGACCAAGTTGTGCAAACCGAGTCCTCCCAGCTGGTATGGCTTGAGCGACCGCTTTAATCAGGATCTCCTTGCCGGCTTTTGATAACATTTTCTCCTTCCAACCTTGGATACATTCCAAATTCTATCCATAAGACAAACAAAAGCTTTTGTTTGAGATCTACCCACATACACAGGCAAAAACGTAGATACTTTTCATTATGGGCAAAACGGGGTTAGCAGCGAGGCATTCATATCATCAGTAGTGCGAGCCTCCACCGATTGTAGCAGATGATCCAACCGCGGCCCAAACTGGGAAGAGAACAACTCTTGATAGTAGCCCTCAATGTACGCCGCCAACCGTTGTTCACCTTGAACAATAGAGCCATCGTCCCTCTTGAGGTGAGATATGCGATTATGCTTCTTCCGCTCCGAACAGCGGGCGGGAATGGAAACAATCAATGTTCCTATCCCCCTTCCATGATCACTCCAAATGAGCACATTGCCGCCAGTACAAATCGTGTTGCTCGAGACGATAGCGGAGTAGCTGTTCCTGTCGAATACGGGATTGAGACAGTTCCGCCCTCCGACAAATCTCCGATTCTTTTTGTTGACCTTCTTTATACGTTAGTCCTAGAAGCCGCCTTCGGGAGACCATCAGGCGCCCATGTTTGATTGTAAACCGGCTGGAGGAGTGATGCATCCTGGGTGAGGGTTCTTTATACGAAACTCCCAAGTCACCTAGAATATTTCTACCCCAGTGCACAAAACTAGTCCACAATCCTTAAGAGCTGCCTGAAAATTATCCATGTTTGATTGTGGCTGAGCTTGTCGTGGCTGAAAAGGATTTCGTTGAAATCACCGAAACACATTCACGGTATCTGGAGATGATTCTTTAAGATGTTTGCGATGACACGAGCCTAATTGTTTTGTAGGAATGGAATTCTTCGAAATTCCTCCGGTACAATGCCCCACGAGGCCACAACATCCTCCTCCTAAGTCTTCCGGAATTACCGAACAGCCCCCGTACTCTTCCCCCCCTCCCCGTCTCCGTCCCGTCGTGTGTCGTCGCGTCCTCCTCTCGAGACCTCGACACCGAGAGCGCGTGATCTCCCCACCTCCCACCACCACCTCCTCCGCCGCTTCCAAACACTAGCAAACCCATCGCCTCGCCTCGAGGTCGTTGGACGAGGAAGGAGGAGGAGGAGGAGATGCACAGAGACCGAGGCGTCTCGGCGGCGGCCGGGGGCGCCGCCGAGAGGAAGCGGATCGGCGAGGCGATGGACAGGTCTTCGCCGTCGACGTCGTGGGGGTTCACCGGAGGCCGCGAGATGGACCGGATCGCCGCCGGGAAGCAGCCGGAGGTGCCCCGCTCCGGCGGCGGATCCACCGCCATGTCCAAGGGCAAATTCTCTGATGGTGAGCCCTGTCCCGCGGCTTGCTTCTTATTTTGCTCTTTTAGTGGTTTGCTGGTGCTTTAAGTTCATAGATCAGCCGTGTTCTGCCACCGGAGTGGGGAAAACGTGTTCACTTTTTGGTAACTGGTTGTGCTTTGTAGCTTTAGGTGTGAAATGGGTTGCCTGTTAAAGGAGGAAATTTTATGTGGTTAGCAATTCGCGCATGAACACGCGAACAATGGTGTGTTCAACTGTTAGATCACTCTTATATCATACCGTCCTTTCTTCAAGCTTTTGTATTGTTCTGTGACAGGATATGCTAAATTTCGCTTGTTTCATCTATTTTTTTTTATATGTTTGCGTGCGATGTAGCTCAAAGATTCAGACATTGATGATTGATGTAGATTAGTTTATGATTTCTGCGGAGCAGATAAACATGGTGATGCCATTGGCGAGATTTGCAAAGTTGCAATTCATGGTGGTCATGGGATGTGAGCAGGCATGAAAACATTCAAATGTTGAGGTTACCAATAGCATAATGCAAAGTATGCATTCAGTAATAGATAGTAGCTGCTAGCTAGTACTAGTCTTAATATAACCATTAAAACACGGTAGCGTTGATTTTAAGGGCATTTGGTGCTCGTTTGGTGTGACATGTTGTCAAGTCTACTTTGTTTGTTTGTTTGTTAGGTGAATTTTTGTTTTCACTTTTAGGCACTTTTTGGTGGTTAGGGGCATTCATCAGGAGTGCCCATCAACGAGTATGCAGGTGGTTGCTTGTATTTGTAGTTAGTCATCCAAGCTGGAAATGATAGAGGTTGAGCCCAAAGCATTGCGAAACCAATGTGAAACGAGGAGTTATAGCCTTCAAGGTTAGATTAATACAACCAAAAGGAGAAAAAAAGGGATTGCCCAGACAACATGTAAAACGAGTAGAAGTTATAGCCTTCTAGGTTAGATTAATACAACCAAAAGGGAAAAAAAAGGGATTGCCCAGACAACCTTCAGTGTTAAAATCATTTGTCTTCTTGCTCTGACTCGAATCAGTTAAACAGGCTGAATACGTGAAATTCTGAAATCAAGCTATGTGTTTATTCCTCTTGCTCTTATACAATAACTTTGATATATTACTTTACCCACATTATGAGTAACGAACTGCTAAAACTAAATTTGGTAATTTGCTTGCTTTACATGTCATCTAGTCTTAATCACTCCTATTCTCCAACACCTCATCATTTATGACTTCCCTTGCGACTGAAGCCTGAACCCAAGTATAGATCTCATAACTTCCTCGTTCAACGAATAGGTTGCAGCTCCTGTCTCAGACAGGGAGAATAACACCGGTTGCTGCTCCTCATCAAAAAAAAAACACCGGTTGTTGCTCCTCATCAAAAAAAAAAACAGCGGTTGCTGCTGTCAATTATACTCTAGAGGAGGTAGCCAGATCTGCACGGCATCTGTGGTGTTTGTTGAGTTAAGACCTTGGCATTTGATCGGTTTTGTTATGAATAATGCTTGTATTCATTATGAGGTCAATGAGCTAATATATATACAAGTACATGTGCGGTATATATGCAAATAACCCTTTATACAATGGGGAAAATACATAGGCAATAATACACATTTAACACCTCCCTCAAACTTATGGTGGATCAACAACATTAAGTTTGGAGAGATAGAAGCTGTGCTGAGCTCTGGTCTGCGCCTTTGTGAAGAAGTGTGCCAACTGAAGTTCTGAAAGCACATACTGAAGAGCAACAATCTGGTCCTATACCTGTGTCTGCATGCAGGAAACATCAACACCAATATGTTTTGTAAGCTCATGTTTCACCGGATTTGTAGCAATGCTAATAGTCCCTGTAATATCAGACGAAAGAGGAGTGAGTGCTGAAACAGAAACACAAAAATCCTCAAGTAACCACCGTAGTCAAGCAACTTCCGCAGTCAACAAAGCCATAGCTCGCAACTCTGCCTCAGCACTCGAATGAGAAACTGTTGTCTGCTTCTTAGTCTTCCAAGCAATGAGAGAACCACCAAGAAAAACACAATAGGTAGAAAGAGACTGACGATCAGAGTGATCACTAGCTCAGGTGGCATCAGAATATGCCTGGAGATGTAAAGAGCTGAAACAAGAGAAAAACAAACGACGAGTGGTGGTTCCACCAAGATATCGTAGAACACGAAGAAGATGACTATAGTGGAGCTGAGTGCGAGCAGAAACAAACTAACTGAAGATATGCACAGGGTACGAAATGTCAGGACGAGTGGCACCCAAATAAACAAGACTCCCAACAAGGTGACGATAGCGAGTAGGATCAGTAAGAGACTCACCATTAGTGGGCCGATGATGAACATTAATCTCCATAGGAGTCTCGGTAGTGTGTTGATCCGTAAAAGAAGCACGATCAAGAAGATTATAGATATACTTTTCTTGGGACAGATAGAAGTCCTCAGGTGTAGAAATAACCTCAATCCCAAGAAAGTAGCGAAGAGGACCCAGATCAGACATGAGAAACTGCTCATGAAGACACTCCTTGACAAAAGTGATGTACTGATAATCATCTCCAGTAATGATCATATCATCAACATATAAGAGGAGAAGCGTTCGACCACGAGGCGAAGTGTGAATAAAAAGAGCAGGATCATGAGCACTGGCAGAGAAACCAGCTGCAGTGACAATAGAAGATAAATGATCAAACCAAGTACGAGGAGCTTACTTGAGGCCGTAAAGAGATCAGCGAAGGCGACAAACCATACCCTTAGGAACAGAATACCCCGGTGGTGGCTGCATATAAACCTCCTCACGCAACTCACCATTGAGAAAGACGTTCTTGACATCAAGCTGAGAGATGGACCATACCCGAACAGACGTCACAGCAAGAAGAGTGTGTACGGTGGTCATGTGAGCCACAGGAGTGAATGTCTCATTATAATCACGACCATGCTTTTGCTAAAAACCACGTGCCACGAGACGAGCCTTATAGCACTCAAGAGAACCATCAGAGCGGGTCTTAACCTTGTAGACCCACTTGCACGTGATAGGAGTAACATGTGCGGGAAGAGGGACAAGATCCCACGTGTCAGTGCGCTCAAGGGCAGCAATCTCCTCTGCCATCGCATGCTGCCACTCCTGATGAACAACAGCATCACGATAAGAAGTTGGTTCGGCAAGAGCCGCTAAACAAAAGCGCGCAGGAGGCCGAATAGATTGACGATTACAAAGAGCATATCGAGGAGGAGAGGCCGAAGAAGATGACCCATCAAAAGAAGATGACACATCAGAAGAATCCTCAACTCGCGACGACGAGTGTAGTAGAGAGGATAAGAAGGAACAAGGCTGGGAGGAGCCTCTGGAGAGGGTGACAGTGGCGAAGGAGACGGTGGAGGAGGCACCGGAGAGGCCAAAGACTGTGATGGATGTGTGGTGACTGAGAGTGGCAGAAAAAGTCAGGAAAGAAAGAGACTCGACAAGAGATGCTGGAGTGGTGGAAGGAGAAGGACGAGGGTAGAAAGGACGACACTCATCAAAAGTCACGTCCCGAGAAACCCACATCCGTCGGCTAATAGGATCCCAATAACGATATCCTTTATGCTCAGCGCTATAGCCCAGAAAAACACACTCCACGGACTGAGCGGTCAACTTGGTGCGCTCAGGAGGGGCAAGAAGACCATAGCACACACCCAAAAAGGTGAAGACTAGAATAGTCAGGAGTCTTGCCACAGAGACGCTCAACTGGGATCCCACCCTGAAGAGCAGAAGAATGCTGAATGTTAATCAGGAAAGTGGTAGTAGAAATAGCCTCAACCTAGAAGTGTGGTGGGACAGCAGAAGCAAGCATAAGAGCACGGGCTGTCTCAAGAAGATGATGATGCTTCTGTTCAGCCACACCGTTATGGGCATGAGCACTAGGGCAAGAAAACTGAGAGAGTGATCTGCTCAGTAAGAAAACCACGAAGGACTCCTAACAAGTATTCCCCAGCAGAATCAGCACGAAAGACACGAATAAGAGAATCAAACTGAGTACGGGTCATGGTGGCAAAAATCTTGTAGATGGATAAAACCTCACTACGAGATGACGTAAAGTATATCCATGTGTGGCGAGAAAAGTCATCAATAAAAATTATATAATATTGATGACCTCCTTTCGAAACGAAAGGAGCCAGACCCTATACATCAGAATGAACAAGATCAAAAGGACGCTGTGACACTAACTCACTGGAAGGATAGTGAAGTTGAAGCTGTTTACCAAGCTTACAACCCTAACAATTTAGAGAAGCATCACTAGACACAAACCCTAAAAGACCGCGACAAAGTAAAGAAGATAGACGTGACCCGCAAAGATGTCCCAAACGATGATGTCACTGAGCAAAATACGCAGTGGAGGATGCAGTAGAAACAGCGGCGACGGTGGAGGTGACAAGACTGGCAGGGGCAGCTGAAGTAAGATGAAGCCAGTCAAGCTCCCAGAGACGCTGTGAGTCACGGTGGCGAAGGCCAGTACCAACCAGAGTCCCCGTGCATCGATGCGGAACACAACGAGAATCAGAATCGAGAATAACACAACAACCATGATCAGTGAGCTGACCATAGATATGAGTTGTATGGTTAGTTTGGGAGCATGAGAAACAGTAGGAATATGAAAAGAAAAATTCAAAAGAGTACCTCGTCCTGCGACAGAAAGAGAGGTACCATCTGCTGTCTGAACAGTGATAGGAGCAGCTAAATGATGAATGCAAGTGAGACTGGTGGAATCAGATATCATATGAAAGGAAGCAACAGAGTCAAGAATCCAAAGTGATATACCTGAGGAAGAAGTAGAAGGTGGTCTCTCACTAGAAGACTGTGCACCAGAACCAACAGAACCGGACGATGCAAGAGCAGTCATGCGACGCAGCAGTGTGAGAAACTCCTGAGAATCAGAAGTATCAGAGCTCCTCTGAGAGGAACCACCAGTTCCCTGTGGAGGACGACCACCACAACGTAAATCCTTCTTGTATCAGGTCTGTTGTATATGTCCATCCTTGTTGTAGTAAGTGCAGTGTAGTCCCCTACCAACAACAGCTATTACTGGTGAAGGCACCACTGGTGAAGGAGTAGCTGGAGACGTAGCGGGTGTAGAAACTGCTAGAATCGAAAAAAACGACGGCGACGACAGCAGACCCGTAGCACGAAGACGAATCTCCTCGGTACGAACAGTTGCAAGGGCTTCCAACAGAGTCACACGAGGGTGGCGTGCCAGCAACTGAGCACGAGTCTGCTCATACTCAACCCGAAGACAGGTCAAGAAGTCGTAGATACGACGAAGCTCCAGGTGAAGCTGCTGACGCTGACAGCACTGACACATGTGACAAACATCCGGTCCCAAAGAGTCAATCTGTCACCATACCGTAGACAATTGGGCATAGAACTCGTCCACAATGTCATCTCCCTGCTGCAGCGATTACTCCTGATGCACAACAGAAAGATACAAGGAACCACCAGATGGCTCGTAGCACCTGTGCTGAAGCTAAACAACCACATCCCCAGTGAATTGCACCTCCATGTTAGCAACCAGAATAGCAGAGGCACAGACATCCTCATCAATCCATGTCTTGTAGGCAGCATACTGAGTCTAAAAAGTCTCCATAACATCCTCAAAAGCATCAGATGCCTGCTTACGAGCGTCTTTGGAAGTAGTCTTCGGGAGTACAGGCTCAGCAGGTTGAACAGAGCGAGACGGGCAAGGTAACTCGTCGGTAAGAAACTCTCAAAGACGCTGGTCACACATGTGAAGACGCATGTGCTAAAACCAGTCCCGATAATTGAGACCAGTGAAGATCACCGGACAGCAAGGAACAAAAACAGTGTCCATTGGTTGGCGGCGCTGGACAGTGCGGCGACTAAGACAACGAAGTCTAACAGACAGCGCTGGACGGCGCGACAGTTAGAACGACGTACTGTTTTTTTCCTTTTTTTGTTTTTTTCTCCTTTTCTTTTGTTGACCGAGCTGCT
Source organism: Hsuehochloa calcarea (assembly GCA_036346395.1). Lineage (NCBI taxonomy): Eukaryota > Viridiplantae > Streptophyta > Magnoliopsida > Poales > Poaceae > Hsuehochloa > Hsuehochloa calcarea. Next base: position 12,939,211 of record CM070600.1, read on the forward strand.
CACCTAGAAGGGTCGAGGCCTACTCGGCCTGCTCAAAAACCCAAGCGCACGCCCTCGGCGTACTCAAACCCCAAACGCACGTGCACGGGGGAACCCTAGTTCCCCCAGCAGCGGCGGCGCAGCAGACTGGGCAATGACGGCTCCCCGAGCGGCGGCGAGCGACAATGGCGGGATGAAGGCGTATCCGAGAGCCTTCGGATGGAGGTGGCTCCCCGGAGTTCCCTGGTTGCGACAGCAGTGGTCCCTCGGCGGCAACGGCAGCGGCTCCCCAGAGGCGGCCCTGAGCGGCTCTCGGGCGAAGAGAGCTCGGCGACCTCGGCGAAGGACTCTGCCTCGCCGCCGTCGGAGCGTTAGGCTCGGCGGCCGGCGATGAATGCCGCCCGGCGCGACGAAGATCAGGAGGCGTCGGGCTCGGGCGACTGTCCCCAGGTAGTGTCGGCAGAAGACAAGGCGACAAGCGCAGAGGCAACGGGGGCAGCGGCAACCGGCGGCTGAGGCCGGCGTCGGTCACGTGAGAAAACCCTAACCCTAGCTTTGCTCTGATACCATATTATGAATAGCGCTTGTATTCATTATGATGCCAATGGGCCAATATATATACAAGTGCAGGTGCTACATATATGCAAATAACCCTTTATACAACGGGAAAAATACACAGGCAATGACCAATATATATACAAGTGCAGGTGCGGCATATATGCAAATAACCCCTTATACAACGGGAAAAATACACAGGCAATAATACACATCTAATAGGTCTAAGCCTAGTTAAAAAGGGGCCAAACTTGGAAATTTGGTGCCTAATATTCCGTAAAGAAGAACAAAAGAGTAATATTTGATCTAATTAACCTTTTCTGGGGAAATGTATAGCACTGTTTGGTTCGAGGGCCACCACAATATTACCCTTATCAAAATCATTTGATCCTACAAATTTTTTTGTTTGGTTAGTGTAATGGAATTACCCGTTTTAGTTTTAGCCTAGTTTGCTACAATTAACGTTCTGGAGGTTGTTTTTGTTATGTCTATTTTGATTAAAATTTTTATAGTCCTAAAAAAAGTGTACTTTTTTTTTTTGTGCTGATTGCCTTACAGGAGAATCAGAAACTGACAGTGAAGAATCAGATTTGAACGGCTCTGATGGAGAAGATACATCATGGATTTCATGGTTTTGTAGCTTGCGGGGCAATGAGTTTTTCTGTGAAGTTGATGATGAGTACATACAAGATGATTTCAACCTCTGTGGCTTAAGCGGTCAAGTTCCGTATTATGACTATGCACTTGATCTGATATTGGATGTTGAATCTTCACATGGTATCCCACTTCTTTTTATGTTTTATACATCAATTTAGGCATAAACGTGTTAAGGAAATATTCAACTAGAGTCTGTTAAGAGTCTTGTACATATTAGTAGTCTCTCTCTCTTGGCCTCTGTGGCTCATGTAGCCCATGAGGCCTAAGTAATCATGCCTATATATATCTCAATAATGAATAAGATGCACAATTGTGAATAGCAAAATCTCACTCTCCTATCTTTCTAACATGGTATCAGAGCCATTTCTACCCAAACCCTAACCCTAATTCCCTTAGCCACCGGTGTCGTTGCATGAGTTCTCTCTGTTGCGGGCCGGCTCTGCCTCACTTGGAATCTTGTTCCGCTACCATGTAGAGTTGTTCCTATAACTTGCAAGTGGTTGTACAAAGTAAAGACCAAGTCGGATGGTTCAGTGGAGTGATACAAGGCTCGTCTTATTGCAAGAGGTTTTCAGTAGGCTTATGGTCGAGATTATGATGAGACTTTTGCTATAGTTGCTCATATAACTATAGTCCATACTCATTGATGTTGCAGCGGTACGCTCATGGACAATATCTCAGATAGATGTCAAGAATGTCTTTCTTCATGGTGATCTACATGAGGAGTTTTATATGCAGCCACCTCTAGGTGTTGAGGCCCATAAAAACTATGTTTGTTGTCTTAGACCTGCTCTATATGGTCTCAAGCAGGCTACTGATGCTTGGTTCGAGCGTTTCAGTTCTGTGATTCGAGCTACTGGTTTCACTCCAAGTGTGTATGACCATGTTTTGTTTATTCACACTTCTCAGCGGGGTTGCACTTTGCTTCTGCTATATGCAATTGACTTGCTGATCACAGGAGATGACATGGACTATGTGGTTTTTATCAAGAAGAAATTGAGTGACAATTTATGATGTTAGATTTGGGACCATTGAGCTATTTTCTGGGGATTGAAGTTCATTCTGATGGTGATGGCTACTATCCCTCTCAACATCACTATGTTCAGGATCTGCTTGCTCGCTCTGGTATAACTGATACTCGCAATGCTGCCACACCCATATAACTCCTCCTGCAGTTTCGTCCTAAAGACGGTGTACCACTGGCAGATCATTCCTGCTATTGTCAGCTCATTGGGAGTCTTGTTTATCTCACTGTCACTAGGCTATACATTGCTTATGTTGTTCATGTGCTCAGCCAGTTTGTCAGTGCTCCCACCTTAGTCCACTGTTGTCATATTCTTCGCGTGTTGAGATGCTTGAGAGGGACTGCGTCTAGACGTCTGTTCTATTCCAGTTCGAGTCAGCTCTAGTTCCGTGCTTACTTTGACTCCATTTGGGTGAGTGATCCTATTGATCGTTGATCCATCATTGGTTACTACATCTCTCTTGGTACTTCGCTAATTGCTTGGAAGTCCAAGAAGTAGACTACAATGTCACGATCTAGTGCAGAGGTTGAGCTTCGAGCCCTTGCCGCTACTACCTCAGAGATTGTTTGGCTTTGTTAGCTTTTGGCTGATCTTAGCGTCATTTGTGATAATCCTACACCATTCAGATTGCCAGTGATCCGGTCAAGCATTAGTTGACAAAGTACATTGATGTTGATGCGTCATTCACGCGGTCTCGTTGTCAGCAATCGACCATCGACCTCTGGTATGTACCCTCAAAGCTTCAAATTATAGATTTCTTCACTAAGACTCAGACTCGAGAACATAATCGGTTTCATCTACTCAAACTCAGTGCATCAGATCCTCCTGATTCACTTTGAGTTTGAAGTGGGTGTTAAGAGTCTTTACATATTAATAGTCTCTCTCTCTTGGCCCGTGTAGCCCATGAGACCCAACTAATCATGCCTATATATATATCTCAATAATGAATAAACTGCACAGTTGTGAATGACAAAATCCTACTCTCCTATCTTTCTAACAGAGTCAAGGATTATGATAGCTGAATAATGTTGTTTATAACTTAAACATAGATAGCTGGATTAAGGCAGTGCTTTCTTCCTTTGATTAGTAAATAGTAAATTCAAAATGTCCTGTTTACCTTGTCCTGGCTGTAGCTAGTTTTGGCAGTCAACAGCTGTAGCTAGGCAATTAGGGTGTCTTTGATTGCCCGCATAGATCTAGCCTGGCCCATAGGGGATAGCAAATGCGACGGGAAGTTGATTGGTTGCCTGTTTTGAGATGGCTTGGCTGATCAGTGTTTTGAGATGGCTTGGCTGATCAGTGAAGTTGTTTGGTTGGTTGTTTCTCGAGCTGAGATGCACTTCCCAGATGCAAGAGCATTTGTTTGGTAGGTTGCATGACAGCATGAGACCTGAGTCTAGCAACACATATCAAGAAGTAGAACAGCATCACACAAGTAACAGGAAGTTATAAGACTAATATACATGAAAAGTATTACCAAACTAAAGCTTTTGGCATGCTAGAAAATGAACCAAGAGCTTAAGGAGTGAAAGAAAGTCATCAACAGGTCACAATGAAGCTAACCTTAGAAATTACAAGAAAGACAGGATATTGGTAACAATATTTCCTCTTACTCTTTGGAATAGTTGCTATTCATTTTTTTATGTTCTGGGAGATTTTTTGTTATCATACATTGATTTGCTTCTTCTACCAACTTTTTCTTGTTGATGCAACACTTTTGCAATGTGATTTTGTGCAAATACACAGGTGTGTTCACAGAAGAGCAAAATGAACTTATTGAATCAGCTGCTGAGATGCTTTATGGATTGATTCATGTTCGGTATATTCTTACGAGTAAAGGGTTGGCTGCAATGGCGAGGCTCTTCATCTCTATCTGCAGTTCTAATAAGTTGTTTTCTGATGAATAAGAGTACTGTAATTAACTTGTAACTTTTCACATTTGATGTTTGTGCAGCTGGATAAGTACAAGAATTATGACTTTGGCAGATGCCCTAGAGTGTATTGCAGCGGCCAACCATGTCTTCCGGTTGGCCAATCAGACATTCCACGTTCTAGTAACGTGAAGATTTACTGTCCCAAGTGTGAAGACATCTATTATCCAAGATCCAAATATCAAAGCAGTATCCTTTCATTTCCAATAAACATGTGCCTTCCAACTATTATCGATTGCTGTAAATGCTTACCAGAATCTGATCTTCCTGTCGATAGATAAATTGATAAGGGAAGTTGCTGGCATGCCCACACAAACATTTGAGTTGCCTGATTACATTTTGCTTACTGTCATCTTGTAGCTTTTTCCTTGCAGCACTTTGTTCAGTTGTTAGAATGCTTAATCCATCTGTTTTACTAAATCGACATCCCCACAAAATCATTCACTTCGTGGAAGCAAATCTTACAGTTGTATGAAACAGTAACATGGAGAAATTATTAGGAAGAGAACTTTCCAGATTCAGCATCTCTTGCATGCTATATTTGCTGGTGATATGATTTGCCTTGTTTTACTTTTCATGGGACTAGCCCCACCCCAAAGATGGTCAAAGCATCGTGTGACATTTAGTCTGGATCACTGAATGCTGCAAAATATTGTAAACAATATGATACACATGATATTTGAAGAATGACTTTTCAGCTGACACAAAAGTTTTTTTTTTCTTTCTTTACCATGTTTGGGGAACTATGTTTCTTGTTCTTTGGAAAGAAACGTTTGTCGAGCTCTGCAGTTTTCTTGACTCTTATGTAGACATTGATGGAGCTTACTTTGGAACAACATGTCCTCACTTGTTTCTGATGACGTACCCACACTTAAAGCCCCAGAAGCCGTCGCAGCAATACGTCCCCAGAGTGTTTGGCTTCAAACTTCACAAGCCACAACAACCATGAAATACTCAAGATGCAAAGATGTACGGGGCAGAGTCATCTCATTCTACGTTGCATAGCACTTTGTGAGCTGCTCATCTGTGCGCGCCGTAGTTGATCCCTTTATTCAGTTGGTATAGCCGTGGCTTCTGAAATGTAACATATCACCGGTACCCGCCTGACCCCTCGCTGACCTCCCCATCAGTTGGTGTAGCCGTGGCTTCTGAAATGTAACATATCACCTGTACCCGCCCCTCGCTGACCTCCTATATCATGTTTGCAGTGGTGGATTCAGGATTTTAAGGATGAGTATTCGGAGTTACAAATATATTATTCAATCTAAAAATCTGAAATATAAAGGTTTGTAATAAAAAAAATAAAGTACAAATTGTTCTTATTAGAGATAACATCTTTAAAAATTTAAAGAAATTATAAAATAATTAAGAAAACTACAATCTAACTCAATGTTCCTTTGTAACTTGGAAGTGAGATGATGTCATCATCATTAAATTTGTGTAACTTACACGAATTGAGCGGCACAAGTTGTACTTCTCTTAGTCTAGGTGCATTAGACTCAATTTTACTGACAAATTGAGTAAACCTCACTCAATTAGGAATTATTATTTTTTGCAATTTGGAACTATCTGTACTAAATGGTCCATTCATCTTACATGAAATATCTGTACTAAATGGTCTACATCCATATAGTCCATTCATTGAAATACTTGTACTAAATGATCCACATCCATATAGTTCATTCATCCTCAGTTCCTCACTCAATTTGGAAATATTTGCAAATCTTACCCAATATAATCTATTCGTCCTCAATATAATCCATTCAAAATTCAGCAATGAGCAATCTCTGTACTAAATTATCAACATCCATATAGTTCATTCATCCTTAGTTCCTCACTTAATTTGAAAATATTTGTAAATCTCACTCAATATAATCCATTCAAAATTCAGCGATCAGCAATCCATGAAGCATGAAGCAGTACTGCAGTAGCACAACTGCAGAGGTACTGAGACAGCACTGCAGATGCATTGAGGTAGCAAAGGAGTTCGCCTGGACCATGCCGCGTGCCGTTGCCGCCGCTTTGCCGGTGCCGGTGGCTGCTCCTACCCTGCCGCTGGCACTCACTGCGCGTCACAGGGCTGCGCTGCCGCTCGTCGCGCACCACATCCTCCATCCCCAGCTCCGGCTCGGTGATTGCTAGCCCCTTGCCCCGTTGCTCACCGCACGTCCTTGCACCACCGCTGTCGCCACAGAGCGAGAAGGGGAGACAAGAGTGGAGAGGAGGATAGTGGGATAGGGTTAGCTCTCGGCGTGGGGATGGGGTTGGCCTGCCAGGTGCTGGTTGTCGGTTGGGCCGTGGTGGCTTGGGGCCTTGGGCCTTTGATTACGTGGGCCGTGTGGATAGAGCAGGAGAGACCGGGTGTGGTGGGATGGAATCGAGAGGTAGAGGTTGAAATACGTATTTTGAGTATACTTACTAGTATATATACCTAATATACCTAACAAATACTGGTTTTTTTGCCAAATAATTTGGGTGTACATCTGTACACCCATGTCCCTATACTGGATCCGCCCCTGCTTGCTTCTCCCTCCTGCCTGGTCTGATATGATGTTTGTAGTTTGTTTAGCGCAGGTGCACCATCATGTTTTATATATATATATATATATATATATATATATATATATATATATATATATATATATATATATATATATAGGAAGCCTTTTTCCTACTCCCGGGAGTAGTTACTCCCTATTTCGTATCTCACAACGTAGGGAGTATTTTGCGCAACCGAGAGTATGTATGTGTAGTATACGAGTATATAAGACCACCTAGGTGGTATTCACACCTTTTTAGGGGTGGTATGTATAATTTTTTAGACATACTCCTTTTTAGTGCGAATATGAATGTATTTACAAAATATGCTAAAAACTATGGACTCTCTTACAATTTTTTCGTGTGGTTCGCATTGGATTATCTTATAATTAGTATATGAGTATACCCAAAGTGATAAAGGAGTATGTCAAGTTTTTTTAGGTGGTATATCAAAGTGGGAGTAACTACACCCGGGAGTAGAAAGTATTAATCCTATATATATATATATATATATATATATATATATATAAAAACGCTCGCGCGCTGAATATTTATTATGCGCGTGGGCCGCTCCCTAGGCCGCGTGGCGCGTCATCCCACGCTCCCCCTCCCCCTGCGCTACGCGAGGCGCGGTAGCTTGTGCGTTTTCCACATGGGATCGGCGGTAACACACACACGCACGTGTTGCAATTGGCGGTAAAAATCTCGGCATCGTCCAATCTGACAGTAAAATCCACGCGGATCCTTGTTTTTGTTGTTGTTGTACGTGAGTGCGCGTTTCTCTTATTTTAGCAATAACTTTTGATTCAAAGCTCCAATTCACGAACGGTTTACACCGGTAGCTTGGTGACGACGATGGTAAGAGAATGATATAAGTTTTGCAAATAAAAACATCTCTATGCGTTTACTAAAAAAATTTATTGTATCGTTAAAAGAGAGTTACTACAATCTCCACATGACTGTACTATCATTTTAGTCGACTAGTACAGACAAGTAGACAACAAACTAACAAATAATCAGTTATATATTTTGTACATAAATGTTTCTTTTCTTGTTTTCGCAATAGCTTTTGATGGAAGCTCCGATTTATGAACAGTTTTCACTGGTAGCTTGTTGACGACGAGGTTAACATAATGATATAAGTCCTGCAAATAAAAATCTCTCTGTACATTTACTAAAAAAGATTTATTGCATCGCTAAAAGAGATTTACTGTAACCTCCACGTGGCTTTACAACTTTGTTACAAAAAGATTTATTAGACTCCACTTGTAGTTTACTACTCTGTTATAAAAAAGATGTACTGCAACATCCACATGACTTTATTGCTCTCTTACAAAAAGATTTACTATAATCTCCACACGACTTTATTGCCATGGTAGTTAACTAGTACAAACAAGTAGGCAACTAACTAGCAAATAATCGGTAGCTTGTTTTGTACATAAATATTTCTTTTCGTGTTTTTGCCATAACTTTTGATTGGAAGCTCCGATTCACAAACGGTTTTCACTAGTGACTTGGTGACGACGGTGGTAACAAAATAATATAAGTCTCGCAAATAAAATCCTCTCTGTGTGTTTACTACAAAAAAAATTATTGTTTCGCTAAAAGAGAGTTACTACAACCTCCACATGACTTTATTGCCATCTTAGCCAACTAGTACATACAAGTAGACAACTAACTAGCAAATAATCCATTCATTATTTTGTACTTGAATGTTCTTTTCTTGTTTTCGCAATAACTTTTGATTGGAAGCTCCGATTCACGAACGGTTTTCACCAGTAGCTTGGTGACGACAATGGTAACAGAATGATATAAGTCTCGCAAATAAAAACATCTTTGTACGTTTACTAAAAAAGATCGACTGCGTCGCTAAAAGAAATTTAGTACATACTTCACATGGCTTTACTGCTTTGTTACAAAAGGATTTACTGGACTCCACTTGTAGTTTACTGCTCTGTTATAAAAACAGATTTTCTAAAACCTTCACATGACTTTACTGTTCTGTTATAAAAAGATTTACTGCAACCCCCACGTGACTTTATTGTCATCTTAGCCAAACTAGTACAGACAAGTAGACAACCAACTAGCAAACAATCAGTAGCTTGTTTTGTACACACATATTTATTTTCTTGTTTTCGTAATAACTTTTGATTGGAAGCTCCGATTCATGAATGGTTTTCACTGGTAGTTTGGTGACAACGAGGGTAACAGAATGATATAAGTCTCAAAAATAAAAATCTCTCTGTGTGTTTACTAAAAAAGATTTACTGCATCGTTAAAAGAGAGTTACTACAATCTCCACATAACTTTACCACTCTGTTGCAAAAAAGAAGAAGAAAAGAGTACTGGACTCCACTTATAGTTTACTGACACATCCAGCTATGCCGGTATAAAACAATCGTAAAAGATATAAACACGATGATACATGCAGTAGTAAAATTGCTATCATAATTACTTTCAACCTCGTTGTAGCGCGCACTAGGTGTGACGTCACGCGTGGAGGATCGTAGGGTAGTGGGCCAAAATGGCATGTTCAACGCTCCATAGGAGTGTCTCGGTCGGTGCGCGGTAGGCTAACCGGAGCGTAGAATAACTAATTGTCATGTTGTAACGGTGTTATGTCTTTGTTGCCTACTTGCCATTCCGTTGTATTGTTGCCTACTTGCCATTCTGTTGTAACATTAGGTTGCTATGCCAAACCATAATGGTAATCTAAAACATACGTTCCTGCAATTCTTATTCTTTACCTGCTATTGGGCTCCTGCAGGGTGGTTTATGGTGAGATTTATTTGTGTGCTATCATGGCTGTCGCAAATTCTGTTGGAGCCATGACGAACCCTTGTTGGCTTGCTCAGTTGCCTGCTTGCTCCACACAATTCCGTCTATTTGTGCGACCGGTGCCGGCAGAGGCTACTAAACTCGGTTCAATAGTGATGGTAGCGTGATGTGACGCCTGGAGCACACCTGGTGTCAGGGTTAGGGAAGCAGCATCAGTTTGCTGTCACGCCGCCTCACGGCTCGTGCTCCATGCACCATGCAGCAGGGAGGACCAGAGCTCAGAGTGGAGCTAGGCAGGAAGCGGTGTAACAGTAATACTGTCTTCGATCCTGCCGACTGAATCTGGAACTCAACGCACAACATAAATCAATGTACGCAGACAGTTAACGCAGGATTTTATGGCAACATGAGCTCTTAAGGGGCCAGGCCAAAAATATTAACAAAAGTGCCTCTATAGTAATAACTTGGTAATAACAGCTAACAAGGACCAACAAAAAACAATTCCTGCAACCCTTCTTTCTAAGGTTAGGATATCCACTATCCAGCAACCTAGCAGAAGAAAACGCTACCAATCTACCCACTCTGCTTCCCTGTCCTGATCAGACGCACACGCCGGGCCGTCTGAAGTTCTCCCAGTGCAGGTTGGATTTTGCACGGATCTCGTCCACGGCGGAGTCGCCCCTCTCCACTCTTATGGACTCGAGCATGCTCCCCAGAACCTCGGATGCAAGCCTCTGGTCTAACGCATGCCCTGCCGGCTCCTCCCCACCGTCCTGCAGCAATCCTCCTATCTCCGTCAGCGAGATCACGTCTTCCAGTATGACTTTGGCAAATATACGCCCCAGGAACTCGGTTGCTCTCGGAGCATCGGTCACAGCATCTTCCAAGGTTGATACAACATGTTGGAACCTGACAGAAGAAGCAGACAGTTAGTGTCAGCTTTGACACCAAGTCACCAGCTATGGTACTACTAAGATAAGAACTTCAGTTAAAATGCAAATGGACCATACCCCTCGAGTAGCTGACTCTGGCTCAGCAAATTCTCCTGAGATTTGCACAAGCCCACCAAAAGTTTGGCCAAGAGTTCCCTTTCAAGGTCTTTCCTTTCAAACGAGTCATTGATCCAAAGTGATACGAGTGAAGGGTAGAAGCCGGGAGCATTCAGTTCTTTCAAGCACAGAGCGACCTCCTTCTCATCCTTAGCACTGGGGGGATCAAATATTATGTTAGTGTAAAACCTGTGTCACGCTAACCTGCAACTTAATGGGAGATTTTAGGTATGCCCCCCTTAGCCAATCAGCTTCGCCAGAAGTATTAACGTAAATTTGAAAAAAAAAGGGGAAAGCATTCAAGTAAACATTTTTAGTCGGCGGTAACATTCATATCGTTGGACATCAGAAAATGACTTCTAGAGTTCTAGTCAATTTTTGAGTTTCAGTATACAGAAGATTGTTCTGACTACCGAAAATAATGCAACATACATAATGCAATTACCTCTGTACAAACATATGCTATAAAATAAACAATTCATGGCTAGAAAAAAAAAATCACCTCTGTACAAACATATGCTATAAAATAAACAATTCATGGTTAGAAAAAAAAATCATCAGCGAATGAGAAACACAAAAGCAAACCTGAATTTTTTATGAAAAATTGTACAAGCAGATGAAATTGTTTACCTAATGGAAGGACACAGTTATCAAAGGTTGCAATGCCTTCACAACTGATATTGGTGAGTAAAAAACATTTAGCTGATTAACCAGATTTTATATATAGCATGAAACAATAGAAAACTATAAGTGCTGCTAAGAGTAGACAGGTGCTCGTCAGCATAGTTTTCATAATAAAAAGAGCGGGAAATAGGATTATAGCATTCTACATCATATAAAAAAAGCATGGCAAATGAAAACTTGCCTGTAGAATTCTTTTATGGTTAATATTGATTTTTCTTGAAGAACCACTTGAGGGAATGTTCTTGGTTCATAATACATATCCTTACTGCCCATGGAATGTATATGCATTTGGCCAACAGGATTGACAGTAGGTACTGGTATAGGCAAAGCATGATCTTCTGTTCCCCATGACCGATTATTAGGAGTATCAGTACTGGCTTGGAAGTTTGTTCGATTACTAGCTGCTCCTGTAAATGAACTTTGTCTTGTGTTTTGTGATGTTTGACCATGATGACTGTTCAAAGAAACTTCTGGCAAAATGACATTTGAAACTGGTGACTTCCCACAAAGCGACATTTCTCTTCCCAAGTCCCCTTGAGGACCAAGGCGAATAGATTTATCAGCACGCCTTTGATGGAGTGTTATTGGCAAGGCTCTATTTGAAGGCTGATATCTTGTATCCAGATTAACATTCTGGGGTCCATATGCATGAGCTTGAGAGGATCCACGAGAAGCAAAAGCAGAAGATCCACGAACGCTGTAATCTGGTGGAGGCCCTGGTCTTAATGCTGAGTTAGTGCAGGTAACAGATGAGTTGTAGCTAGGAGAAGAACCCAACCTAGTTGATTGGCCCATTTTCTGTTTAACGGCATCCCTGCGTACTTCCTCAATCTTCTTTGGCCCTTCAACTTTCCTTCTATGTCTCCACTTGTTTTTTCTAAGGTCAATCACATCTTCCAACAGAAATCTTATACGGGATGATAACTTTGAATTTGCTGACAGCTTCTGTATAATGCCAAAATAATAATCCATATGCACCTTTGCCCTGGAATGATCTATCATCTCCCCTATTGTGCTCATCAATTTGCATAATGCCTCTAGATCTTCCTCATCTGGGTGTTGATACTCACCCAGTAGTTTCTTTATGCATTCATGCATTATTCTCTCAGTCAACATTTTCTTTTTGTACAATTCCCCAATTAAACGGATATTTCCTAGCATGCGCCTCCGTGCTCGGAGCCGTTTCTCTTCTCTCTCCCCTTCAGATTGTTTCATCCCTCCCTCTTCTTCTGTTCTGTCAGCTTCAGCTTGTTCTCTTTCCCCTCTTTCAAATTCTTCTTGGCATTTATTTAAAAGTAGTCTCTTAAAGGTGATTTTCTCCTCATCCTTGACAAAATTTGGTAGTTCACTGGCCAAAGAAAAGCAGAAACTGGCATACATTTCACAAAAAGTGGGTTCCATCAAGGCTTTGTCAAATATCTGAGAAATGACACCTGTAAGTGTAACTATGTTATCAATATTCAAATCTTTGACCTGCTCGAAAAGTTTTTCAAAATTTTGGGGGGTTAACTTATTGAGAATAGCTTTCAGCTGCCTTTGTTTTGCCTCTTCCTCATCAGACACCTTACCAATTTCATATTTTTTCTCAGCTTTGTGCATAACTGGCATAGATACTTGAGAAGGAGATGAAATGCCCTGAATACTAGTTTTATGTTGCCACCGCTCATCAACAGAACCACGTGATATGCTGCGTTGAGATACTACTTCTTTCATACCTCTGGAGAGAATCTCACCAGTATACTGACTGGATGACTGGTTCTGCGAAAGATTTCTCAAAGACCCATGCCCAACACGCGGTGCTGCATCCCAACTAGAAAAGGCAGGTCGACGAACGTTGTCAGGAAGTGAATCACGTCCAGAAACAGGAGAAGGATACAATTTTCTCCAGTTATCCTCGTCAAGCTTGCTGACCATCTGGTGGTTAAATCGAGAAGTAGCTGAAACTCCATCTTTTATCCTTCCATGGTTTGGATCAAATTCACTATTGACAATAAATGGAGCACCAACAGGGACACTCATCACTGCATCGGAAATATCAAATCCAATCTTGAAACCTTCAGGAAGATTAACACAGCTCTGCGCAAATGTTAAAAGAAAATCCCGTGAGTACTTCTTTTTCTGATCATAGTCATATTTATCTTTTTTTACTTCTGCTCCGTTGTCTGAATGATGGCAGCCATACACTCCCAACTTTTCTGTAGAGATTTTGGTATCATCTTCCCAATCTAACAAGTCAGTTTTGTTCTGGTTATCGTTACCACCAGTAAAAGTGCTCTTTTCAGCATCTAATGTATAGTTCTCCTTTACATCAACTGTCGAAGAACTCTGAATAGCCTCTTGCGCACTAAAGCTTACTAAACTCTCATTGAGGGAACCGGATACATTACAAAGATAAGAAGACTTTTGTCCATCAGCCTTAGAGATCATCTCCTTTCTCTTTTTTCTTCTTCCATAGGTAGTTTTGGCTTTGCTTGATTCCAAAACAAGATTTTTTGTTTGCACCATTGAAGCAGCGGCAGCAGAGCAATGATTAGATACCTCTGAATCAATACTTTCCAGTTCTATTTTCCTCTGAGAACTAGTTGAATTGGAAACAAGAACTACATTCTTGAGGATCCTTGCAGAGTCTAGTGTACTGTCATTCAGCTCGTTCTCTGGTTCACATGTTCCAATTTGTGCATCTGATGAAGGTTGTCTGTTTTTATTTGATGGTGGGATATCACCAATAGATATCGAGGGGTCCAAATCGCCTGATTCAGGACACGCATGAAATCTCACCGATTGACCAACATCAGTACCATTCTCCAATCCGCAGGAAGCACCTGGCATGGTCACATCGACTTGTTCTGCCTTAGACTTGGAGCATGTCACTTCAGCATTTACAATATGATCTTCTCTCATCACATCCTGGATTTGCAATGGAACTGACCGATGACCTTCAGAAGTTTTTTCTGGAAAAGAAACTGGATTAACTTTGGCCTTAAGACCTTCAGTAAATGTACTTGATGCTGCAAACTTTGGTGGCAGCGTTTCCTGTGTATATATCAATGGAGGCTTCCCCAAAATGCTACTTCCATCATATTTAGAATTCCTACTATCCAATGAAGCAGTATTATCAGATCCTGATGAAGCTACAGTCAAAATGGCATTATCAGTTTTGGTAGAAGCCTCAGTATCCGGAAACGCCTCAGACTGCAGAGGCACAATATGAGATAACTCGCCTTTTGCATTGGATGATGAAGTTACTGCAGGTACTTGTGATTCTCTTATATCAACAGGTTTTGCTTTTACTGAAAATGTACAGCTTGCCAGGCATGCCGAAGGTGAGTTACTGGCTGAGATAGTTTGAGGACCTGCAACTGCAATTGATGTAGCATGGCCTGCTAAAGCTGTTCCAGTCTGTGTCTGCTGGGTTGAAATTGCCTGAGGACTCATCTTGCAACTTGTACCAGAAGTTGCAGCTGGAAGTTTGGGATTTCTTTCAGAAACTAACTTTGCCGGTTCAGGAGAAATTTCCAGCCCAAGCTTGCAAACTCTTTGCTGACTTGACAAAGCAGATTCACCAGAATACCTTAATAATGTGGGAGTTTCAGGTATGCTTATTTGAGATGATAACTCAGTCTTTTCAGCAAGTAAAACAATAGGCGGTTTCAGTGCACCTTGACCTGGAACAGATAAGGTAGATGGCAGTAAACCTTTGAAACTGGAGACTTCTGAAGCAGCATGTAAATTGGTCGGTGGCCTAGAACTAGAATCAATCCAAGGGTTTGGCATGGGAGGTTTCACGGAAGTAATTGGCTGGTTGCTATTAGTGGGATCAAAGCTATGCTTTGTGGGCTGCATTTTGGAGGACATCTGCCTACTTGTAAGAGGAATGGTACTGGTGTCACGAAAATAGATAGGTCCTGTGCTGTACATGTTTGGGCCTATGTTGTACATGTTTGGTCGCAAAGGGTAATACACCTTATGAAGAGGAGAAAATGTTGGAACAGGTTGAGGCAGCTGGTTCATATTATGCAGAGGCATCTGCCCAGAAGGAGCATCCATATAGGAATGACCACGTCTATCCAGCATCAGCTCTTCATGTGTCTCTGGATGAGTTATCTTGATAGTTCTCTTCTGTTCATCACAACTTCTAGGCTGCTGCTGAGATAACTCTTGTACAATACTCATGTTGCCAAATTGAGGAAGGTGACGAGAAGTTGCAGGTGCACATCCCAAACCTTGTCCTTGGTGAATCAAGGATTGCTGTTGCAATGCACTAGGCTGAGCACCATGAACATAAAATGGTTGTATGTGAGTTGTGTTGCCCATAGGCACAGCCATTTTCACGGGCAAGGAGCTAGATACGGAACCAATATACTGCATTTGCACACCTGGACCCCTGAATTCAACAGGCACTTGAGGTTGTTTCTGCTGGAAAGCTAGAGGCAGTGGTCTTCCAGGTGCTGGAAACATAAACAATGGTGGTGCTACGTTGGGAGTATACGAAGCTGGAATCTGCACACTTATCTTGGGCTTGGTAGCAGGATATTTGTTTATAGTATCAGATTGGCTAGCATTGATCACATCTTTCCTTACATCTTCTTTTTGCCACTGTTGTTGGGTTGGGGAAGAGGGACTTCTGGGCAACACCTTGCGTGAATCCGTGCACACCTGTAGATCGTATAAAAGGTACAATTAAGTTCTAAGAAAAATTGCAAAAGCAACTGAAAGAGAGATCGCAGAGCTACTAACTTTGCCAGCTAAAGGAACAGAATTCAGCACTGGTGTCTCAGACAATTCAGGCTCAGGTACTACACAGGCGTTAGATGAAACTGTAGCATGCAAATTATCATAACCAGTTTGAGAACCAACAACCAAGTCACCTGTTGCTTCTTGCTTTTGCTGCTTTTGGGCAGGTGATAAGGACACAGTACTAGGCTTGTTAGATAATAATCCATGGTGTGCCTGACACTGTCAAATTTATAGATTAGTGCAAACGCAAGTGCAAAAATTGTACAGGAAGGCAGACATATGATATATGCAACATTCCACTTGCAAAGTAGAGAACCATGATGATCCAAAGATGCAAGAACATTATTACTTGGCTACACAAAAGCATGCTAATCTACAACAGCAGCACAGTTGCATAACTACAGTATGTTGAGAAGAAGATATAATCAATTCTCATTTGGCATGCGTGATAGGAAGCATACAATTTTCATCTTTTCTGGAACAATTCTATCGCTATTATTGCAAGTTCGAGCATCCTAGTTTTCTTAATTAGAGAGTCTGTCAGTTATTCAAATTACTGTTTACTGGAAAAGAGATACACACAATCCAAGTGATGATTGAATAGCATTTGTGAGAAGATAATTCAATAATTTTAACAGGAGATATTCCAACTTAATCAGCGGACCTTTTCATATTTCTTCTCATCCAGATCTAGAGGGGCTGAGGTTGTGCAGGGAGTGCGCTGCAAGAAGATCAACGTGAAGTGTTAGCCACCACAGAGCTTTGGGAACAATTAGCAGCAACCATGAAAATAATTGAAGACGGATGGTATACTTGTTTGTTAATTACTCCTGGGCTTAAAGTTCCGAACTGAAGAGTAAATGCCGTGGATGAATACCCTGGGGTCAGCATCACCAAGAAGAAAAGCCATCTTATTAGAAGTTACAGTTAAGTTATATGACGCTTGAGGTATTTTTTGACGTTATGTACAAAATTCTTTAAAACAGAACAAACCTTTTGTAGGTACAGTAGAGGTCGATGAATCCGCTGCCCTCTCTCCTTCGGCAGACTCTAAGTTCAGAACATCACTCTGATCGGGAACATTGGAAGGTTTCACACTCTCCGGTGACCCTAAAGGTTCTAAAAAGGAAATCATCAGATGGTTTCAGTAAGAAAGGCAGCTTTAGCAAATAAGTTCATTCCCAGATCCCAGTAGCAGTTTCTATTTGCTAGAACTGACCATAATGCACAGATGTCATGTTTAAGGGCTAGTGGCCTAGTGCTACATACCAAACACCAACAGTTTCAACGGTTTCAACAGCAAAACAAATTTTCATGTTTCAATGATCCACGCTCTTTTGCGCGCATCATGCATGCATAGAGATACAAGGAAAGAGATAGCCACAAAATTACACTTAACACAAACATTCACACCTTGATTCACTTGTTCCGTGTGCGTCGCAGCGGCGCTCCCAACGAGAGCGTAGTTAGTAGCATTCCACTGGGGTACTACGCTCGCCGGCGACCTCGGCCTGTACTGCTGCACACGCACAGTCCTCCCGCTGCAAATTCAATCCACAGGCCATAACCACACATCAACACCCTAATTAACATGCTCATCACAAAAGCCTAACCACGCTTGACGAGTCTCACCTCCGGTTGGGCGGTGAACGCGGCTGCGCGACCGGAGCCGCGCGACCGCGGCCGCCGGAGACGACCCAATGGTGGTGCGTGCCGCTGCTGAAGCCACGGCCAGGCCTTCGGGCGGCGGTGGCGTGGTCGTTGAAGCGATCCCGCCTAAACTGGTTCCTGTGCATATATCCCCTCTTCGATTCGATCGCTGCGTCCGCCAAAAAAAAAGTTGACGCTTTTGTCACAACGAGTTCGGATCACTAGCTAGGGTTCGACCCAGTAGACCACATTGCCACGGAAACTTGAGAAAACCAAGCAATTCGGAGAGTTTTGGCTGCAACTTGGCCACATTCCAGCGAAATCGCCGCACAAAATTAGAAAGAAAAAAGAGAGGTAAAGTAAGGCGATTTGTGGGGATGATAAGGTGACATGATCAAAGCCACGATGCGCCATCAAACATACAAAACGCAGGGAAAATCGCCCCAAAAAAATGCGGCAAAAATGCAAGTTCGAGGACGCGATAATCCCACGAAATTCGGGGGGAAAAAGAGGAGAAAAAAACGAGATTATCCAAAGGGCAAAAACAGTGAACAAAAAACTTTAAGGAATCACCCAGATATCGAGCCGTACAGGAGATGGTGGAGCGGCGCGGTGGTGGTGGTGGGGTGGGTGTGTGTGTGTGGGGGATTAGGGTTAGTGCTTGCGCGGAGGCCGAAGGGAATCGGAAGCCGAGCGGAGGGGAGGAAAGGATGCGGAAGGGGAGCAGTTGGGGCGGAAGGGGAGAGGGCCGGGGAAATTTGGAGGGAAGAGTGGGAGACGGGAGGAAGCGACAAGTGGGAGGAGGCGACGCGTGTTAAGGGCGGTGCTTAACCACCTGTGCCAGGATTAGCAACGGGATCAGTGGCTGGGTTTAAGCCCTTAATTGCTATCTGATGTACTACACTTGCTACTACTATCTCGGATCTGAGCTATACTAATTCTACAAATCCTTGTTGGAAAGCCGGAGACTTAGGGCATATTTAGAACATATGATTTAAAAAACGTAGGAATAGGACAAACATAGAAATTAGATGTCATGTACACTGGATTTCTAAAGGAGTTGAAAATACAAGAGAGGTGTTTGGATGCATTATAGGAATTTTAAAGGAAAATGTTTCCTGAACAGAGAGAGAAGCTGAGAGAGAAAGAGTGAAGTTGCATTGGAGTTTTACGGAGAGAGAAAGAGTGAAGTTGCATTGGAGTTTTCAAAGGAATTTTAACATGAAGTTTGAGCTCATGTTTGGAATCGTCCAAAATGGGGAGGAAAAGGAAGATTCCATAGGAATTTGTAGGGTCGTTCCTACAATCCAAAGGACACTATAGGATAATTTCATATAGGATCCCAACCTACACATTTTCAAAAAAAAAAAAAAATCCTTTGTTTCAAACAAGCCCTTAATACCTCTTTGGGGCGTAGGATTTTTTTATGAATCTTGAAGGAATTGAATCATATAGAAAATTTTCCTAAAGGAATGGGTTTCAATATTTCTACAAAATTCCTATGGAATGACTCAATCCATAAATTTTTTGTAGGAATTCTAACATGAGGTTAGGCCTCATGGGAAAAAAAATCCTTCGTGTCTTGCGTAGAACTTCTCTCTTCAATTCCTGCAAAAAAAAAAGGGCATCCAAACACTTTTCAAGGACAATTCCTCTGTTTTGCATCCAACTTAACCGGAAGAGCAAGTAATACCATCATCAGGCTCTATGAGTGCCTCTGCGTCTGCAAGCACCGGAACAAAGAAATCTAGGTCGAGTACATCGAGAGTATGAGAAGACTACGATAAGACAACCAATCCAGACGGATGAGGAGTTCAGGTAATATATGTTGTTTGTAAAATTTGTAAATATAGATTGTCTGCAAAGTCTTTAGGTGGAACCGGGCACTTGATTAAACATGCTACAATATGTAAAACAAGAAAAGGATTGACCATGAGGCAGGTGTAACTATAGTACAACCCCGACGGTACGGTGCGTAACTGGGACTATAGTCTTGAGATAGCTAATTAATCTCTTTGTCATTTAATTGCTTCAAATGATCTACCTTTAAACTTTGGTGAATCTAAATCGTTTAAAAATTATATTAAGATTGCACATAATCCTATATTTTCCACTGTTTCTAGATAGACAACAACGAGAGATCTATTTAAATGCTATAATGAATGCATACTAAATTAAAATAATTATTTAGTACCTATACATTTTCGGTGGCTTTGACCTCGGACATATGGAGTGGTCGGGCTAGGAAAGATTATCTTAGTGTAGTTATTCATTATGTTAACGACAACTAGAAAATGTAAAAAAGAATTATAGGGTTCAAGTTAATTGATGTAGTACACACGAGTGAGAATATTGTAGATTGTATTATCAAAGTTGTGGAAATTTTTGGTCTTACAAATAATTTTTTTCAATAACTTTAGACAATGCCGCCACAAACTCTAGGGCAGTGAATATTCTCACTCCATTATTTAGTACGTATGACAAATCCTTCTTGCTACATCAGATTAATCTTATAGTTAAATGTGGTTTAAAGAGGCTGGATCCGTATATTAAAGCTTTTCACTATGCAATATCTTTCATAAATCATTCTAACCAACGAATAACAGCATATAAGAATTTTTACATTATAATGAATGTACGTATAAGAAAATTTAGTTTGAACATGCCAATAAGATAGAACTCTACTTACTTGATGCTTAAAAACCTTTTACCATATAAGAGCACATTTTATTTTTTATTCACACGCACTATCACAACCATAACGGTAATACACTGTTGACTGAGCAGTATTGGTATGTTGATGAGAAGTTACTAGCATTTCTGGATCTTTTTTATGTTTCCACTGTTGCTTTATCCGTTGTGTATTATCCAATATCTCCTTTAATTGTGCATAATATTCTTGAAATTGCTAGTCACTTGAAGGCTCATTAAAATGAAATAGTATCACAAGAGGCTATCATTGTCATGAAAACTAAATACTTGAAATATTGGAAAGAGATCTCATTGTTATATGCATTTGCATTTATTTTACGTCCCAGAACTAAATGCAAGGATCTAATGTTCTCCAACTTCTAAGTGATGCTACCGGCCTATACTATTATAATTATTTTACAGATGTTCGTACTAAATTTTCAAATGTTTATCAAAAGTACGAACACAAGTTTCTAGGAGTTCGCTTGCAACGACCTCCAGTACTACCCACCACAGGTAAAAATACAACTACATGGAGGCAAAATATGGGGTGGATGTTCTTCCTTCCGGTCAAGGGATTCATGTTCTACAATGTCAGATTATGAAGCAAAACAAATCGCCCACCTAAAGAGTGGGAAACTATCCACCTATCTGGACAGTGATACTATGGATTACTAGGAAGAGCGCTTCAAATTTTTTACAATTGTGGCATAACCATAAGGTAGCACATCCAATGATATCCATATTAGCACGAGATGTGTTAATAGTTCATGTCTCTACAATTTCCTCCGAGCCTGCTTCCAGTTTTTCTGGAAGAATATTTGAGGAGAGAAAAACAAGTATCACGAGTGAGGTGGTGAAGATACTTCTAATGGTGAAAGACTAGGAACAAGCTGATGCATGATATCAACACTCTGTAGAAAATCTAGAGTTGGAGGACACATTCGAAAATCTTTGCCTTGACAACGACACTTAGAACATGGATGTAGGCTGTACTCTTTTTCTGTTGCCAAGATTTTCTCATGTTGAGTTTTTATTTGGCAAATTTTTTAACGAGGCAGCCATGTAACCATTAATAAAACTTATTATTACATTTACAATATATTTGTCTCTTTTTATGGTTATAGAACTCATTTTTTACAATTTTAATTTGCAATTTTGAATTCTATACATTTTTTTGGGAATTTTTCAATTTTTCAGGTCTAGATGGTCTACACAGGCCAACCCCAGCCCGTTGAGCTAATCGTGCCCGAGCCGGCACAACACGACCCGTGAGCTCGACGTGTTGTGCCTTGGTCGGCGGATGTGCCCACGGGCCATCACAACACGACACGACCCGTTTAGTTAGCTGTGCCTAAATGGGCCAGACTGGGCTAGCACAACACTGTCCATTTAGTTAGCCGTGCTAAACAGGCTGTCCGGCACAGGCCCGTGTCATGTCGGGCCGTGCAGCCCATTTGGCCACTTCTAGGTACGTGTGTCTTCTAACATGCATAAATATATTATATAATAAAAGTTAATGGCATTTGTTTTACAACCGCTAAAAGAGAAGATAAATATGCTAAAAATTCAAAAAAAAGAGTAAAGTAAAGTAGAACATACGACTCTTTAACTTGGTGGACCCTAATTACAAATACTACCGAACGCTACTAAAGAAAAAATATGCAAGGAATTCTCGCAAAAAAAGAAATATGCAAGAAATTCTTAAAAAATGGGAAAAAGCATCTGTGTTGAACCGAAACGGCGATTAGAAGGGGGGGGGTGAATAGGAGCATGATCTATTTTCACTAAGATCGGATTCAACAAGATTTTTACTCCGTTAGCTATGAGAGCTATAAAGATCAATATACAAGCATAGCGGAAGACTTGTATTGAGTCCAATCTAAACCCCGAAGCAAAATAATCAAAATCATCAAAAACTCAATTTCCAAGAGTTGGACGGTCTGACCTCTTTATCAATGGTGGTCTGACCAGTCTACATGGGCGGTCTGACTTCTCACAGGGGGCGGTCTGACCTTTATCACGATGAACAGTAAAATGAACCCAAAAAATGAAATCACAAATAGATCTAACTTTTGATCTACAACTTCAAATTCGATGAAACTTGGAACACACCTTCTCTAGGATGTCAGAAACCTATTCCAATAAAAGATCGTGAAGATCCTTACCAAAGTTCTGATATTTTTCTGTTTGAGTGAAAGATGGTTCAAAACCGAGTCAAAACAAAAACTAGATCCAAAAACTTGCTCGTGGGTTATAGATGATCAAGATGATTCTAAACGTGTTCCCACATGTCATAGCAAGCAAGATTAGGGGTAGAAACCAAAGAAAAACTTGAGAAACAAAGAAGACCCTAAAATCACAAAATAGAAAGTAAGAACGAAAAGAGACTCATCTCAAAAAAATTTGCATAGATTGATTTGTGATTATTGCTGGTTTATAGTCACTCCATCAAGGAGGACAAAACTCAATACATGAGCACACAATCAATCTCCAATCTAGAATCCTAACCTCTCCACTCCCCAACCTAAAAAACAAACTAGGGTTTCAAATAAGCAAAAGGATTAAGGAGGTGCTACAGCACCCTCCCCTATTTATAGTGGAGGCTAACCTTCTAGAAGAGTTTTCTATTGGGCACCCGTTAAGCCCACACACAAACGAGTTTAACTCGCACATGCATTTTAAAGTACCGTCTTCATCTTCTCTTGACCTAAACCACTTTTCATCGTGTCGTCTTGCGCCGCGGTTTTGCCAAAAGCAATCAAGGCGGTATTTTAGTGATATTACCAAAATATCCCTTCTCGATCCTTCTCCAAAGACCAGTCCAATCTTCATGAAGTAATCCCATGCTTCGCCACGTGTAGGTTGATCAACGGCTCTCATCATGTCGGCAAGTCTCTCCCATTCGGCTCCCACCGAAACCACCATGGCACTTGCACCGACCCCCGTGCCGCTTGATGCAACCCGTCGCACCGAACTTCCCGTTCGGTCATCTTTGCCCATTATGCGTCATACTTGAGTCTTCTGACTTCACTTGGCATCCTCGATCATTCTGAAGCTTAGCTCTTAAGCCTACTTCCGATCATCCTCGCCGTTGACCGTCGTTGACCTCCAAACTTTCTGCACAACTATAGACCAAGAAATTGATTCCGGGAACTATAGCCTACTTCCGGGAATGCAACTTGACTCACGTTAGTCAAAACATGCATCATACAACACATATGCACTAAAACCCATGAACTTGACATAACCAACAAATATCGCCGCCAAGATAACGACGATCAAGTGAAAAGGGCCGGTCTAACCGCCCAGCAAAGGACTTAGCCAATTTTTCACTTTGGAAATTCCATACTTCTCTGAAATTTTCAAACGAATAGATCTTTCAACTGGAAGCTCCAAAAATTATGAGACCAAGTATAGGAGAATCTCATCTCTTGCCTACACCTTCTATTTTTGGCCCAACTCCAAACTCAAACAAACATACTGGCCAGTCGGACTGCCGCCCATGGCCGGTCGGACCGCCGCCCTGGCCTGTCTGACCGCAGAGACCTGACGACACAGAAATTTTGCCGAAAATACGTGAGTTGAAAAACCTTCAACATCATTACCAATTGTAACATCATCATAGAATTATGAGCATATCCCCATGATATCCACGATCTGACCCTCAATTCAGTGGACCCTAAGCATAATTAAACCATATCCATTAGATGTTATTATTCAATTTGCCAGTCAAACACTTGCATACATACATACTACATCATATCGAGTCAAAGAATGATCATAATATAATATAAAGCGCAAAGTCACGAACACTCATTCCTACTTGCTCGATCAGATTATGCCTCCCTTCAGAACAGGAAGTTTTTGTGTTTGTTAAGGTATTTTATACATTGCTCTTTTTCTCCTCACAATAGCACCTAAATATTCTGAGTTATTAAGTGGACATTAACCCAAAAAAAAAAGCGTAAGATCACATAGTCTTACATTCCATTCGATGAAAAGAAATCAAATTAGTAGAGAATCATGTACAACAATAAAGCTATAAAAATGATTAGCTATGTAATTGTTATCTACGTCAACACAGAGAAGATCACAACCAAACAATAGTTTTTTTCCAAAGCACATACATCACCGTTAAACCCAAAAAGTTCGTGAAATGTTGACAGGCAATTATATATCAACCAAGCAAGCACATGCCTAAACTATATTACAATAATACAGATTCAGAATTCACGACAGTCCAGTACAACAATAGTTACACAAGATTTACACGGTAAAGTCATTCGATTTTTGAAGTCCAAAACATCAAATAGAAAACTAAATAGGCTGACTGATGTGCCATATCAGCCAAGAGCTAACAATGCTAGAGACATACTTTCATGCAAGATTAACCCCAATGCTAATCCTCAGATTCCGACAGGTGATCAAGATCGATAGGTTGACTGAAGGTCCCGTGAGATTTTCAGTAGACCGAGCGGTGCCGTGAGACACGCGAAGCCTTACGCGACCGCGTGCTGCTCGCGACTCCCGCATTCACAATCATCTCCGGCTGGGCTAAGACGATAGATCTTAACAATACAAGAAAATCAACATAATACTCAGATTTATATTGTTGTTTATTGCTTTCAGATGTCGGGCTGTTCAAGATGTAATCTTAGTCTCCTAGCCGTTTGGGTCAAAATTCTACCACAAGTTAAATATAACAATTACTCTAAAATAAATTAGACCTTGAGCTTTATAAAACCTTGCTTTGTCTAATCAGACACTTTAAAACAAATTATCACTTGAGAATTCACTGTTAATATTTCAATTTAACCAACTACACAATATTTCAATGACTGAACAATAATCACAGTGAGCCGAAGCTATCAACAGGATGGAGTAAAGTGACCAGACAACATCAACAGGATGAAATAGAGTGATCAGATGAGCATGTATAACATAACACAACAGAAAACAACAAGTTAACTTCAGCTCAAGACCAATTTATATCCAATTGGTGTATTCAGTTATCACAATAACCCTAACTTCTCATCAAGCTTTAATCCGAACCCATAATATTGCTAAGTAATATCTCCCAGTGCTAGAGTCAGTCAAATCAACAAAATTTGAAACTTCAACTAGCACAGCACATATGCAAAGTAATGCGAAAAAATAAAAACAATTATACTCACGATGCGGATGGCACTCAAACCCACCGAGTAGTAAACCGGGCAAGGCACGCCGAAGACGCTGACTCAGAAAACCAATCGCCCCGTTGTGCCGCAAATAGACAGACGAGGTCATCGGAGATACAATTGAAGGGTTACGGGTAGGATATGATATCACAAAACAAAAATTTACCGCGTAACCAAGGGACCTCCGCTAGTAATAGATCACGAGATTACCACTAGACGCGCCGACTCGTAGCGGAAGTAGAATCGATGTAGCGAGTTGATGCAGTCGTAGTCGTACTCGCCGCACGTCTTATTCGAGTCTTGTGATCATCACGAGTTACTGATCGTTCTAGTGCTCATGCTTCGCAACAACACTGATGAGAACATGACCCCTATGGATACAATCATATTTGTTATGCTTGATATTCCAATTACAAGAGCTCGTACGCTTCACTTAAATTATCAGGTGAGCTCGTTTTTAGGAGTGTATTTATATTATGTGAACTATATGATGCTACCTAATGATGAAAATATATATTTATACAGCATCATATCACTTTTTGTCCAAACTAAGCAAGAGTTCGAGCTGGACACATTTTGGAATTCAATTCGGTCTCCGGAGACAGCACCGAATTTAAACGCACAGAACTTTTGCAAACGGAGTCCGATTCGAGTGTTATTGGGCTTGTTGAAAAGCTTATTTCGAGACATTTCCAACAGATCCATCCTCACCTCCAAATTCCTACTGTGAACTTCGAAATCGTCAAAAGAAGATGTTATATCACTTATTTGGGCCAATTTGGACCTTGTAATCGTACCGGAATTGGCCCATACGCTAACCGGCCTCCTAAGGAAGCTCATATTGTTCACATAAATAGTAACCTCTCCATAAATAGTGCCATAAATAGTACCACCCCCTATTTTATTAGCTATGTGCGGCTTCCACTTCCCTATATAAGGAGGTCGCACCCCTGTAATTTCCCTGGATTTCGTTTGATTAGTTTCTCTATTGTGAAAACTCTTGTTCTTCGTTTGTGTCGACTAGACCAACCGTAAAGGACATCTGCGAAATCCCACCTTTTGAACTCAATTATATATTTGTAATTCAGATTGTGTTTTACCTTGTTCTTGTGTGCTTCTTCGGTGTATGCAAGAATTGATCTTTGTGATCAGGTCATCCGGGTATTCGTGCACGGTTGATAATGACTTGTCGAGAAGTTCAACGATTGTGTTGTTTTGGGCCTTGCGAGTTCATAGCTAGGATCGTGGGAGTTGAGCTACTTCTACCGAATTTATCTTCCCATCGAAAGATCGGGCCAAATCAGGACCTCTGAGGTTCATCAAACACCTGCAAGGTATCTACACGTGCAGGGCAGGGATACCACGCGCTGGAGTGTTAGCGCCGACAGTGTGGTATGAGGAAGGTGTGGCTGTTAGGGTTTCAAGAGTTCTTCAAAAGATCAAGATCACCCCATGCCACCACCCCTCTCTATATATAGACATCCATGATGTGTCTCGTACTTGAGGCTCATTAGGAACTCGTGATTTACAAGAATTTGGATCACCATCCAAATCAAATTCTAGCCCTTTAAGTGTGCGACCCTATAGGTTCATGTGTAATCGGTTGTGACTCGAAAACTCTTTTCCAACCACTAGTCGTTAGCGGTACCTAGCAGCATAGAACAATTCCCAAACACACATAGAATATATCGGACGAATCTTAATGCAATATGATCTACGACTAGGTCCATATCACTAATGACTAGCTTGTATCTCTATACAACAAGTTCATATTTGGCCTCGACCAATTCGTAACTTCTTACAATCAGGTTTCGACCACTTAGTGATCATGTTCGACCAGCTCGTATCTCCATACGACAAGTCCGTTTCTGATCGAACTGAAAGACCTTCTTGTATATTCTCCCTTTGTCATCCATGGACTGTTCAATACTTTTTCGATCAAGTGTTGAATAACTTCATGTGGTCGACACTTCGACCACTAGTGGTATGACCATGCACTTTCTTTATCCGACCACAACGAGGGGCCCAGAGACATCTCTCCTCCTATGTTAGGAGGGACAAATCCCATATCCGACCAATCACATCCCTCCGTATATTTCATAGCCTATCCGAAAGCTATCTTTATAACTACCCAGTTACGAATAGTATTTGGCAACCCCTAATAGTGTTATTACACATGTAGGAAACTATGCTAATATCAGGTCTAAGGATTATACATTATTTTTGCTTGAGACCAAGTAATGATACATAGAATCATAATAATCTCAACAGTGTCTCAAGGTGAGTCTTTTCCAACACCATGTTCTTTACCATGTGTTCATATTATCGGTTTGATATCTCCATATCCATGATCTGTGAAACATAATCATCAATCAATATATATGCTAGTCTATTTATGTGTGTTCTCATATGTTTCCGACCAAGGAACGTTTAAGAATAATCATCGCAAAAATATAGAGTTTCACAATCAAGTCATATACTTGATAATAAATATTATTGATATTATTCTAGGAACAAGATAATATATTATCCAATGTTACGAACATAATGAAATATAGTCATCTTTATGATTGTCTCTATGACATATTTCCTACAACAATACCAATTTACAAACCAGGACATACCAATTTGCGAAATTGAGGTATAGAGAATGCTGCACAATACCCAATCACGGTGCACCAGCCGAATGCAACCACAGAACACCAATCACCAGAAAAACCGAAGACTTCTTCCTCACCGAAGT
Source organism: Hsuehochloa calcarea (assembly GCA_036346395.1). Classification (NCBI taxonomy): domain Eukaryota; kingdom Viridiplantae; phylum Streptophyta; class Magnoliopsida; order Poales; family Poaceae; genus Hsuehochloa; species Hsuehochloa calcarea. The sequence goes on from CM070600.1 coordinate 12,967,408, forward strand.
CAAGCTAGAGCCAACCGGATCAAGCCTCCAAGATGCACAAGCACCAATTCCCCGAACAGAAGACCCAGAGAGGAGAGGGCCCAAGGGGAAACCAGCGGGAAGCGCACAGAGGAAGGTCCAGAGCTCACCACCAACAGCGCCGGTTTGACCACGGCGACACGAGAGCACCAAGGCCCCAAACCAAAAGACTAAAACGGAGAGGAAGAAGAACTACCAAAAGGGAAAAATCACTGGATTTCGGCAGGTCAAAGAAGAACAAAAGAGCCGGCGTATGAAGAGGAGGAGGAGGATCGACTACCGCCATCAATGACCAGCGCGCATCTCACCCAAGCCGGCGGATCCGTCTGCCCGAGTCGCCCGCGCTACCGCCAGGCCAAAGGCCAAGCGCTCGAGAGCCTGCCTCCTACGGTTGGAGATAAGGTCTATTGACCTTATCCCTCCCCTCATCTCAATGGCAAGTGGGCCTCACATATTATTTTATTTTCTATTTCTTCTTTTCTCAAAATAAGAAATTCCCAAATAACCCTCAAAATATCTAACACATTGTGCTGACAGCATCATGCTCGTCATCGTTTCCATCTTCTGCCTCCATCACGGCCTCCTCCTCCTCATCCGAGTCAATCAACACCACCATTCCATCGAGCTTCTGCGGCACCACGATGTTCGCCCCCGCCTCCGCTTTCATTGCATTCACCACCGCCAGCTGTTGTTGCTGCTGATGATGATGCACGGGTACCCTCGTCTCCTCCTTGGACTCGTCCATTTCAACTTCAGCCTCATCCTCGTCTCCTCCGTCTAGAACGTAGTCCTCACCATCATCGATGTCCAGTGGCGGAGCCGAGAATTAGAGATAACAAGGATCAAGTAAGTCATACAGTCCAATAATATTTGATAAGAGGGACCAAATAGTACTAATCCTATTAAATTTTATTGAATTCTAAAGAGCTAAAATTAGAGAGAAGATACTGATGGGGACGTGAGGAGCGTGAGGTAGCAATGCAATTGGAGCAAAGGATGGGACGGTAGACACTGATGGGGACGTGAGGAGTGTGAGGTAGCAATGCAATTGGAGCAAATAGGGCTGGGATAGTGCAGCTGAGGTGGCAGCGTGGTGTATAGGGCCAACATCATTGAGCCATCATTGAGCGAGCAGGTTGCTCAGTCGCCCGACTGTGTCTCCATGGATGAAGAACATCACTATAGCATTGGATGAAGCTACTGATGCCTACAATGGACAATGAGATCAGCTTCTAAAACATCTTGATGTCCAACACATGAATGCTACGGGGATTAACCTCATGGTAGGCATTGTTGCTTCAGCTTTCATCGTAATAATGGGTGAATATGAAATGTACATGATTAATGCTCCAAAATTCAAATGTTTTACGGAGTCTCTCTATTTTGTGAATTTTATTCTTGCTGTAATTACTTCGTTATGGTTATTTAGAGAATCAGATCCTTAACCGATCTAGAATAGGAGGGGTCCTCACTGGGAAGAGAGAATCATAATAAGATTTGGTCATGTTCAAGCTCACTGCATTCGATGGCAACCACGCGATGCTCACCTGAGGAACACATGAAGAACACAAATATAGTCGGTGGATGTACTCTCCATCTGGTAATTTATTTTTGAGAGTACACGGAGGAAACACACCACACGCACACCCCATTTATAGCATACACATACAAACTCACGTGTGCGTCCACTACTCACGCTAATTTGTTCCTTGTGCATTTTTTTTCGTTGAATCTCATACGTTAAAGCATGACTATTAACGAATGGAAAATGATTTTTGCATACTTTTAATGATTTTATTACTATACAACACAAGAAATAATTTTATTTGCTACTTCGCAACCCGTGCAGGCACTTAGCTAGTTTTTTGTAAAATTTTATCATTTAGAAGCTCAGCCAAGTCATTGTCGAGCCAACAAGAAGGGAAGAAATGAAATAGGAAACAATACCCGTTTTTATCACCAAACCTTGGTCTTTCTATTTGTAATATGACTACATGAGATTCTGATTTCTGAGTTCTTGAAGTGAAGCTTTGGTAGCAGTAGAGAACACACGTAAGAAATTAAAGGCAAAATAGGCTACACGAATGTCATTGGTAGTAGAATATTCAAATTATTTATCATAATATAGTATTAAAATATAGTTTTTTGCTACATCACACTATACTCATTAAATAATATATCTAGCTTGAAGAGGGGGAGATTAAAGACTATTTTGCCCCCTAACAGTTGGCGGAGCCGAGCATTGGGCCAGCCGCCGCCGCACAATCTTACTCGCCGCTGGAAAATGGAGTGTCGGCGGCGGCGTTGGAAGAGCACCTTGGTATCGGCGCTGGAAGAACACCTTGGCATTAGCTGTGGCCTTGGCGCCGAGCTGCTGCTGCCTCAGCTCTGCTTCGGGACGCATTCGGAAGAGCGCTTTGAGATATCCGAGGATGCACTGCTCCCGACCGCACTCTCGGACCGCATGTTGCGGCCCTACGCCGTCGCCGCGGCCGCGACCCTGCGTCGTCTACTTCGAGCAGCTCCGCATGCGGTGCGCAATCCAGTCCGGGTCGTCACGTAGCTCTGCTTCAAGACCGTGGGCTATCGTAGTCGTACCCGCACCCACCGCCGTCCTCCTCGTTGTCGTCGTCAAGGTTGAGGAACACCGAACTGCAGTGCGGCAAGAACAGTAACGACTGATCTGAGACACCGGTTGGAACAGAGGAGGGAGGGAGCTAGGGCTGGAGATGGAGATGGACATGATGACGACGGATTTGTTAGGTAATCTTTCTTTAGGAGGTGATAGAAGAAGTTTCGGTGCGTGAGGCTCCAGCGATGTGTGCGTGTGTTCGTTTATCGATCGGCTGAAGTTTCTTTAGTTTGTTTCCAATATTTGGTATCAGAGTCAATGTCGATCGTTCCTCAGGGCGAGGCGCCGCGGGAGAGCGGCAGTGGGCTGTTCCAGTATCCGCAGCTGACGGCGACAAACTACATGTGCTGGGTGATTCGGGTGCAAGCGATGATGGAAGATCAAGGCGTCGAAGAAGCGAGCGGCCACGGCCGCGTGATCGTCGACACGAAGAAGGACAAGAAGGCGAGGTCGCATCTTCTCCAAGCGCTCCCGGAAGACCTCCTGATGTAGGTGGCAAGGAAGAAAACGGCGAAGGAGGTCTGGGATTATCTCAAGACAAGGTTCGTTGGCGCGGATCGCATCAAAAACGCGCGGCTGCAGACATTGAAGAAAGACTTCGACGCCATGTGCATGCAGGAGGGAGAGTCCCTGGACCAGTACGCTGCAAGACTCAACGGCATGTCCGTCAGGTACGCCAACCTAGGGGCGACACTCGATGATACTACATTGGTCAAGAAACTATTTGATACCGTACCAGATCGATTCCTGAGTGTGATCGCCGGGATCGAGCAGTTCTACGATATCGACACCATGCAATTCGAGGAAGCCGTAGGGCGACTAAAGACTTATGAAGAGCGAACACGTCCGCGCACGTCAGGCGGCAACAACAGCAATGGCGACGGCCGACTCCTGCTTACTCAGGCCGAGTGGTAGGCGCGGCAGAAGAAGGATGATGGCGATTCCTTGTCAAGCAACAAGGGCAAATCCCACGCTCCTGCAGATAGCAACAACCGCGGCCGGGGTGGACGTGGACGCAGGTGTGAGCAAGGCGACAGAGGAGAACGTGGAGATTGGGCTAGGCAAGACGATGGTGACAGATCACATGACAAGTCACATATCAAGTATTTTAAATATGATAAATACGGTCACTACGCGTCGGAGTGCCGCAGCCACATAAAGTGCTTCAACTACGATAAATATGGGCACTATGCTTCGGATTGTCCAAACAAGATGAAGAACGAGGAGGTAAACCTCACTCAAGCTATTGAATATGACAAGCCGACCCTGCTTCTCTCCTTATGTGTCAACCAGGCGCCAGTCATGGTGATGTTGAACGAGGAGAGCGTAGTTCCTAAACTACGCACAGAGGGAGGCAACCATGATCATTCTGATGAGTGGTACTTGGACAATGGAGCAATGGAGCAAGCAATCACATGACGGGAGATCGCTTCATGTTCCATGAGCTTGACGAGAAGATTTCGGGCAAAGTCAAGTTTGGCGACGGCTCCACAGTGCAAATAAGAGGCAAAGGATCAATACTATTGCAATGCAAGAATGGTGATCAGAGGATGCTGACTGAAATATATTATATACCAAGTCTGTGTAACAACATACTCAGTCTCGGGCAGTTGACGGAACGGGGGGTGCAGAGTGGTGCTGCAGGATGAGTTCTTGCGTGTCTATGATAAGAACAAAGATCTGTTAATGAAGGTGAAAAAAATCTCCAAACCGGTTGTACAAAATTTTCCTGAAAACTTGTAAGCTAGTTTGTGTGAATAACAATCTGAAGGAGCCAGAGTGGAACTGAAGTATTAAACCAGAACATGGCGGGACCCAAGAGTGGCACGCAGTTGGCGCAGGAAGCGCAGCTGACAGAGCCTCAGGAGATCCAGACGGCATGCAACAAGGCATTCAGGGTGTTGTAGGGAGCGGCGAGTCCCACACGCATGAAGGGTGCGACGTACACGCATCGGGCGCAGAAGGCACACATACAAACGACGTAGCGGGCGGTTGCACAGGACGACCACGTGATGTGCACACAACGGGCAGCAGCTTGACTATTGGGGGCAGTGGGCCTCACGTGCATGCAGGTGTGGCAGAAGCCGGCTCGGCAGGACAAAGCATCCACACATACACCGGGCTAGGCGCACACACAGCAAACGGCACGAGGAGCGGCTTGGGAGGACCAGCAGGCGGCTGCTCGGATGGTCCAGTCGACAGGCTGCATACACTTGCTGCATGGAGTAGCGGCTCCTATGTCTATGCAGGCGCTCAAGGGAACGACGAGTTCCACGTGCATGCAGTTGCTGCTGGAGGAACCAGCGGCTCAGGTCAAGCCCATGTACCCAACCCGTATGCAGGCACAACAAAAGAGAGTGGCGGTGTAGCCTCAGCCGAGATGTACACGAAAAAGTGGACAGATTTGGTCCAAGAGAGAGGAGCGAGAGGCTCAGGTAATGGCAAAGCCCAGACGGTCGTGAGAGCATGTGCTCCAGCCCAGACAGGAGTGCAAGGAAGGACGAGTTTAGTCCAGGTACGAGGCACGACAATCGTTGGTTTGTGTAGAGCTTAGGATGGAGCAAACGCAGACGGTAGGGCGGTATCGGCCCGGGAAGGAACGATGCACAGGAGTGCAGGTAAAAGAGGAAGACTTGGAAGTTCAGATGAGAGAGAAGATCAGCGTGATCAGAGTGAAGAAACAAATATTAGGGAGTGATTGTTAGGTAATCTTTCTTTAGGAAGTTGAGTCTGTTTCTGTTTTATTTTCCTACTAAGAATCCGAGTAGGTTTCTTACTCGGAAACCGAGTTGGATCAGAGGATCCAAGTGCTCAGCCTATATAAAGGGCACCTATGGCCTTGTAATTTTCACAATAGAAGAAGCAAAGCATTGTAAAGTAATACAATGTGAGTTCAAGCAACAAGTAATAGAAGAAGAAGTTCCGGTGCGTGAGGCTCCAGCGACATGTGCGTGTGTTCGTCTACCGATCGGCTGAAGTTTCTTCGGTTTGTTTCCAACATGATTTTGGTCAAATAAGGGAAGCGATTGCGCGTGCATACCATGTTCCCGAGGACGGGGAGTCCATTTTCGTGGTCCGCAATGGTAGAGGGGACGCTAGTGAAGCTGTCCACGGTGGTAGCCTTGGCGGGATGGTGGCACTAGGCGGAGGCATGCTCTGGTGACAGAGGGGCTTGGACAAGGTGGCGATGAGATTTAGGAGGATGAGGAGGTCATGGTGACGCAGACGGAGTGGTAGAAGGATGAGGAGGCTGAGGCAGCGTAAACACGGCTGCACGCACTGTGGTGGATTGCCCAGTCGCACGTGGAGAAGGAATAGGGAGGAATAAGAAGAGGATAAGGGCATGCATGTCATTTTGAACTATTTCTCTATCTAAAACAACGAATAATACTATTATAATAGTCTCAGTGTCCTAAAAAAATAGCTATATTTTAGTAGTGTGTTTTTGTTAAACACAAACTTTAGATGTTCTACCACAAATGACACCAAATTGCAATTCGTGTGGCCAATTTTGTCGAAATTAAAAGCATGCTTGGGATAACTTCGGCTTTGGTTTTTTGTCCGAAAAAGCTAAAAGCTGTCCCAAACGAGGGACTTTTTCCACTGGTTTTTTCGAAAGTCGAAAGCCATGTTATACATGATAAAGGCGAAAGGTGAAAGCCACCGTAGGGCAGTTTCCCACCTCCATTCCAACTTTACCCCCGAAGTTGGGGGTAATTACACACTTTTTGCCACTGGACAAAACCCCTCCCGTGTGCCCCTCCTGCCTCCCCCAACCCTAACCCTAGCTCCGCCCCCGCACTCTCCTCCCGTGCGCCCCTCCTCCAGTGCCGGCGCGGCCGCGTCGCCCTCTTCCTCCCCCGATGCGCCGCCGCCCTCCCCCTCGCCCTACCTCGACGTCCCACATCATGAACCATCCAATACATGTGTATGATCAATGCAAATTTTTGAGTTTGGGTATGGAAATGTTATTATATATATATATATATATATATATATATATATATATATATATATATATATATATATATAGCAAGTGACTTTTGAACTCAGTTCCTTTTTAATTTAGTGCAACTAAAGTGATTATATACCATGAAACTAGCTCAAACTAGTTAAATTGAAGATGAATTGAATTCTTTTTTTCAAAGTTTGACATCTCAAATACACTTTTTTATTTTATAGATATGTGAAGATATCCACGTCAAACTTTGTGAATATCAAAGTACATCAACAGGTATTGATTTGGTTGCGTAGGCACCATGGTGTATGAAGCACTACACCGGTAGAAGTAGAACAACACAATCAACTAAAAGTGCTCAGGCAAATATATAAAATCTATGGTTGGTTCAAATTGTAATCTCCATTGCTTTTAAATACTAGTCGGTTCCAAGATAGCAACATCAAAAGGAAAAAGCTTATGACGGAACATCCTTTAGAAAATAATATATTGTGTAATAAGAACAGTGAAAAGGCATTATTTGATGTCTATAACTGTTGGTTGACATTGTCTATATACAGAGACAAAACTGACCTAAATAGCTACGGAAAAATCTCAGAAATGTGTGTGATATTTGCAACTAACTATTAGCATTGATCTTTAGAAGCTCCTCTACTGTCTGCCAACCTCCATCGTTTCTTTCTTCTCCCTCGTAAATATCCCAAATCAAAGAGTTAACTAAGCTCTACAAAACATAATAAAAAATTCAAAATATCTGTACCAACTTCAAATTGATACTGGAGAAGTTCTCAAATACAACCAAGAATAACTGTTGCATAATTGAAATCTCCTACTATAAGAGGTTCTAAAAAAAGTACATTGTAATCAGCTCGTTAGTCTACTGGAAAACCATTCATTCTACAGAACACACACATACTACACTATTCCTGTGACTAAGGAACAAATTCAAAATCTACAATTTGCAGCCACCACCTACATCACAGCAAGTATGTAGTAGCAAAAGAATAGCAGGTCAACTGCCCAATTCATGGCCACCACCTGTTGCTGCCGCCTGTATGCCGGTGCTTGCTGCTGCTGCGGCCGCCGGCTGCCACCGTCCCTCCTGTCCTCTCCCTCGTACTACAGAAATGAAGCCCAAAGCAGCTACATTAGCACATTACAATCCAACCAAGGGTTAAAAAAAAGTGAAGTCGAATCTGCACAAAAGCACCCGAAATCTGGACTACCCGGTTGTGCCATGCACCAGCCGCGGGTGGATTGTGCTGCTGCTTCCGGCCCTCCACCCTCTCCCAACCCTCATCCTCCCTCCTCTCCTGCCTCTCCTCTTGAATGCAATTAGAAAATCAACAACTTAGCTAAGCCTACTAACCAACGCCGACTGTGAACTGCCGTCTGCCGGAGAATTTTAAAGCTCGACGAGCGAGCGAGCGCGATAGGCAACAGCGGCCATTCACCAGCCTGGAATGCCGGGAGCCCCGGCGCTCCTCCTCCGGCTCGCCGCCCTTCTCCTCGGAGACCACCTGCCATAGAAAAACCGTTAGCACTTGACCAGACCAGCCACTCCACACAAAACTTCCGCCTTTTTTGACGCAATTGCGTCGAACGGCTGGCGCGCACCTCGGCCCACGTCGAACGCTCCCGCTCGTCGCGGCCCTCCTGGGAGTCCGGCGCTGGGCGATACCTCCTCCGCGCCTCGTCGCCGTGTCCCGCTCCACAGCGTCGATCGCCACTTGGACCAACCCCTTGATGAGCCCCTCCATGGCGAGAACCCCCTCGATCCGCGCGCAAACCCTCAATCTCTCCCTCCCTCCTTGCCCGTGACCACGGGAGGAGTAGTAGCGCGGAGCAAATGGAAGCGGAGAACGATCGGATCAGCTGCGACAGGCCTGCCTTGAAACTCGAAACCTCAGGCAATGGGCCGACCCAGCCCATGCAGAGGTTGGGTGAATGATGGGCCGATGGAGCCCTTCTTCTCCCTCCATCTCCTTCCAGTTATGAGCCTCGGCCTGCCAAGTTCTTGCCCATCATGTCCATGTAATCTTTTCGTTGAGGCCGTGTTGGGAGGGTCTTGGTACAAATTGGTTTCATCTTTGTTTAAAAAGTCGCAGGAGTTGCAACCTGTTTTAGGAAACTTGAACATTCTTTGGCAGGCTGAAGCTGGTAGCTTGGTACTCCTGGTAGTGTCCCCATAAGCTATGGCTGCGGATAGGCCATGTTACAACTTGGGTTCCAAAAATCCCTTGGCCACTTTGACTTTGACATTTTGCAAATGCAACTCTTTCCTTTTCGTTTTCCAACAAAATTATTTCTGGCAAGTTGTCCTGGAAGAATATACTTGTTTGCCTTACCTGTGTTCATTATTCGATCAAGGAACATTAAAAAATGTGCACGCGGACATGTGGCTGTGGGTTGTGGCTTTTCTCTAGGCAACGTTTAGAACGTGAGATTTTCCGCAAATCCTGCGGGGACCTGTGAATTACATTGAAATTCCTGGGTTGCAAACTCACGTATCTTCCATAGTGACGTGCAGATGCATTTTGTGCCTAAAAAAAGTGATAAATTTTACAGTACATTCTATCGGTAATATAAATTAAATCCGATCAGTGATTTGTTATGGATATAATAAATTTTTCTACGTATTTATAATTTTTTGTGAGGGTTTTATGGACTTTTCCGATTAGAATTAGAAATATTACTCTGCAGCATGCGATCTACATATGAACAATTAAAATTCTACCCCTTCTGATATTATACTATTTATACTATAGAAGTAGTATAACTAAATAATAATGAATCTGTGCTTGTGTAGTGTTGGCTGGGACGTAACATAATTAATGCTGTTCCTTAAAAAAGAGTATGTGCCGTCCTGAATTAAAAAAGACTATGTGCCGTTCTGAATTTCTGACATCCAAAACTCACCTCATTGAATGGTTGACCTTGAGTACCGAGTAATTGTATTTTTTTTTTTGCTTTAAACAGTGTGCCAGACCCATTGAGCTGACAATCAATCTCATACATTTGCGTACTCCATGAAGCATTCATTAGCATGGTACTACTACTACTCTATACTACTACACGAAGCTATGAATCCACACTGCCTCTGTTCCATCTGTAGGAATGAAAGGTCTGCGTACAAACTCTTCAATTCAGATAGCTGGAGTGTTATTCTACTCTCACAAGATTTCACAGATAGTACCCTACACGAGATTAACAACATCATCTCTTCAATTCAGATAGCTGGAGTGTGATAATCACACAAGATTGCAATTGTACAGATACTGCAGCACACAATACTAAGGCTTCTTTTGGAGAGCAAGAATTTTACATGAAGTAACTCAAATTTCGGCAGAAACCTGAAAAAGTGCACGCATTCCAAAGGGGCCTAAGAACACCACGTGGTCAAATATAGACGAGAAGCTAGTGTGTCCAATCCAACCATGCGCATCTGGCACAGGTAGAAAGAGAAAATATAAGCCATTGCACTCCCACCATTAGTCATGTTTTGGGGCGACGTCGCAATCCCACACCCAACCAAAAGACAAGTGGAAGGAAGAACTGTTGCAGAGTCCAATCTCCCGCTGCTCCTGGTTGGAAAAGAATATTAAAAAATTGCACATCACTGACCGAGCAGCCATTTTCATTGGCGTCCCTTCCCGTTGTACCGCAGCTCCGAAACATATGTTCTTTTGTACTTCTTTCTCCCCTCCACACACGTACAAGTACTGGATATGGCGTGCAGTACACGCGCTGTCTCCGCGCGTGCTGCTTGTTAATTGACCAGCCGCGGTGCGTGCACTCTGCGTACCCTCTTCCCGTGGCCGTGCGGTGTTCCTGCACCTGGCTTGTGGTGCTGCTGTTTCGACAAAGCCAGGTGAGGTCTCTGCGTGCCTCAAACGCTCGTCAAAATTTGATCTTGGTGGGAGGATCGCGTGCCGTCATGACGTGTTTTCGTATGCTTGTTCGTCAGAATTTGGCCATTTTGCTGGCATACTTTTTTTGGGGGTACCTTCAAAATTTGATCTTTTCACCTGTGCATGTCTTTGGATAAAACTGCGATGTTTTCATGTGAAGAATACGTTGTCCCTTCTTCTGCCCATGGTATGTTCATCGGAGTTTCATGTGTTCGGTGTTCCTCGTCTTCTCATTCTATTCCGACCATGTGGAGCGGAGTACACGCCCCTAGTTTTTTTTTTCCCTCCATAACAACTTGCCAAAAGAGCCAATTGTTTAACTGTTCCAGTCAATCAACTACTCACGTCCTTGCTGTTGTCCAATGCACGACTCCATGGATGGCCTCTGGCTAGTTTGCGTAGACAAATGAACTCACAGCTACATCTCCACGTTGCAGGAGCCGCCGCCGCCGTCGTCTCAGAGCTCGAGCTGCTAGTCCCCAGGAGCGCGGCCGCCGACGCCGACATGGACGGCCACGCGCTGGGCGCGCACGAGATCGAGAAGACGTCAGAGGGCGCGGACGCGGAGTCGGAGCCCGCGGCGGCGGCCGCGCTGGCCCGCGATGCGGAGCGCGTCCCGCCGTGGCGGGAGCAGGTGACCGCGCGCGGGATGGTGGTGGCGCTGCTGATTGGCATCGTCTACACCGTGATCGTGATGAAGCTGAGCCTCACCACGGGGCTCCTCCCCACGTTGAACGTCTCTGCCGCGCTGCTCGCCTTCCTCGCGCTCCGCGGCTGGACGAGCGTGCTGGAGCGCCTCGGCATTGCTTCCCGCCCCTTCACCCGCCAGGAGAACACTGTCATCCAGACCTGCGCCGTCGCGTGCTACACCATCGGATACGGAGGTAAGTTCCTCACACCTGATCAATCTATTACCCCATTTGAGCACCCCCGCCATTGTTAATTCGTGAATCTTGATTGCGGATTGCAATCTATGCATCTGCAGGTGGGTTTGGCTCGTTCTTGCTGGGTCTGAACAAGAAGACGTACGAGCTGTCCGGGGTGAGCACGCCGGGCAACGTGCCGGGGAGCTACAAGGAACCCGGCATCGGGTGGATGATGGGGTTCCTCCTCGCCATCAGCTTCGTGGGGCTCCTCACCTTGCTCCCTCTCAGAAAGGTACTTCTCCTGTGGTCTTCTCTTATCTTTCCATGCCCTGCCTTAGCGTTTACCATTCGAGCCGCAGTCCCTGAATTTTCTGGGGTTGGTGTCACCGTCAGAAGTTCTGAAACTTTGTCATTGGTTGGAAGATCGTAGCAATTCAGGGTTGCAGTCATTGACCTCCATTAGTACTACTGCTACCATCATTTTCTCTTGTTCTCACTCGTGAAGAATCTTAAGATCGACCCACCCATTATGAGCTGGGAAAATTCGCTTGTGTTCATGGGAACCGGCATCACCGTTAGCGATTTCAGCATGATGCAATGTTTGAAAAACTAGCCGGCTAGCCCGCGCAATTATAAGGTTTGGTGTTTTATAGTATAACTTTATGTAATTTCAAAATTGAATATTTATATTTCACAATCTAAATTTGAATTTGGGATATTTGATTTCCTACTTAATTACCAAAATTTATAGTGAGGTCTCTCTCCTTATGTGTGAAAGAGATGATTGAAAGGTGGATCCATCCAAGAAATGTACACTCTCAAACTTTGGATTAAACATAGTGCTATCTATTTCTCTCTCTTTTTTTCAAATTAATATATCTCTAAACTAATTATTGAATCCAAGCCTTTAAAATTAGGCTCCACCAAATTAAGGTTTAGATTTTTAGACATGTTTCAAATTAATATATCTCTAAGACAGCTATCGAATCTAAGCCTTTAAAATTAGGGTCCACCAATTTAAGAGTTGGCTGTATTTTTTGTGTGTGAAAATTTTAGCATATTTCTTTTTTTTTCTTAGCAATTGTAAAAGATCTGTCATCGACTTTTCATATGTTAGATTTTTTAAGATTTTTTTCAAATTTATATATCTCTAGGACAATTATCAAATCTAAACATTTAAAATTAGTGTGCACTAATTTAAGAGTATGATGTTTTTCTTTTTTGTGAGAATTTTAGCATATTTCTTTCTTTTTTTTTTCTTAATAGTTGTAAAAGACATGTCATTGTCTTTGCATATATTATATATTTTTACATCTTTTTCAAAGTTATATATCTCTAGTACAATTATCAAATCTAAGCATTTAAAACTAGTGTCCACCAATTTAAGAGTCATATGTTTTTTTGTGAGAATTTCTAGCATATTTCTTTTTTTTTCTTAGTAGCTATAAAAGTCTTGTCATCGATTTTTAATATATAATAGATACAAAAAATTATGGATATAGTACACATAGTGACGAGGATATAATAATCCTTAATTAATTGTTTATATGTAATTGCTATTATAGATAGTAATATCTTCATATTACTCTCAAGTATACTTTTTATTGTTCATAAGGGAGAAGCTCACGTGAGTGATCATAAGCCTTCTACGACCACCATGTGATCATAAGCCTTGCTACGACCACTCCATGGTCGTAAGCCTTTCTATGACCACTTATTGTCGTATGGCCTTCTAAGACCAGGTCTGCTACGACCACCCCATAATCGATAAAACCTACAGACACGTGGGCCCAATTGATTAGAGACTCTTATACACTGCGTTCAATATATAGAGCAGTTAATATACACAATTATTCTCTGGAATAATTGCATAAATTATGCCTTTGTCCTTGATGTAACTGCCAGGCGATGTGGGATGCAGTTTCCTCTAACAATAACTGCCATCAATGTGTGCATTTCATCTGGCGTAGAGGTGCCTCTTGGCATGGAGTAACTGACATCCCTTCATGTGCTTTATAAAGGCTACAGTCAGTGGACAGAGGGAGGGATGATCGGAGTTAGTTGTAAGAGATCATTGAGCTTTAGTCTGAGTGATTTCTTCCCGATTGTAACAAGCATACTGAATACAAGAACACATGAGTAGGGTTGTTATTCTCCCAGAAGAATGACTGAACCTGTATAAATCATCATGTCTTTTTCTGTGTGGATCTATTTCATAAGAAGCCCCCCAAACAATCATTTATTCGTAAGATCGATACTAGAACATCGACAGTTGGCGCCGACCGTGGGGATCTTCCAGTTCTTCCTTTTCGATATGTTTTCTTCGTTTTTTCTACTCTGATGCTTGCATGGCAAGAGAGGAGAACGAGAACTGGTTCGATTTGGCAGACTACGTAGAACTCGACATGGATGCTTGCTACGAGTACGAGCATAGCATTATTTTGTCCGATGGCAATGCTATCTCCAGAGATCTTTCACTAGACCCAGGAGACCATGCCACATGCAAGCTTGATGAGGGGTCTTTCTCCCTCACAACGTTGCGCCCGGATGAGGAGCCAAATTCTTCAAAGGGGGCAAGGGTCCATCTGACTAGGGTCAGGATTGCACCAAGGTGGGTGCAGAACATGACAGGCCCCCCTCCCTTATGAATGTTCAACTCCGCCCGAGGGCTTCCGATCTAGCACAACAAATCTTGGAATTTATCATTCCGGAACTCAACCAACATTTGGTAACCATCACCATTCGGTTACCCCCACGAGGGGCGACGTCGAGCCCACTTCTCATGAAGGTTCGACCACACCGTCAAATCCTAATCTCTATCCAAGAGGCAGGACTAGGGATACTTCCCGTTGCACACTCACTTCGGGCTCTCGTTGTGATGGCGAGGACACCTTCAGCGATGAACAGGATCACCACCTTGATGAGCGTGGCCGAAATACTAGAAATGATCGCACTCCATTGAGGCACGCTCCGGCAGACTCAGATGTGGATGATCCTGAGACCATCCGGAGGAGAAGAATTGCAGCCCAAAGAACTTTACCTTGGCGCATCCAATACCGGTCAGAGGAAGCTCAAGAACTTCAGTGGATAAATGACCTAATAGAAAACCCGACTCAAGAGCTTGGGCAAGCGCCAGACTACGACCTTTTTGCTGGAGAGATTGCACGAAGACTTCGGAATACAATGGTCACACATGAGCAAACTCGGTGACACCATTTTGGAAGTTGTACCGGAACTACCCCATCAAACGTTAGTCGTTCAAATGACTCTCCTCATAGAGAACGTCGAGGCAACAGGTCTGGTCGTTCTCCCAACCACGACTCCAGTCGGAGGAGAGTCCTACGAATGACCGGTGATCGACAAGTCCCTAGAGGAAGAGGTCGTTCACAACTTCTTCCAAGGAATTAGCAACGACAGATGGAAAACGAGGAGTATTGCCCTCGTAGGACTGGTGATTTCAACGACTATGATAGGTCAGGTCCACCTGCCACTGGGTATCGTCGCGTACGATCACCTGGTGATTTCAACCATTCTTTTTCGCAAAGGTGGCGTCATGACATTATTACCGGATGCCAGGCGTTTTCGCCCGACCTTCGAGCAATCAGCTGGCCACCACGATTTCGACCAGCGAATATGGAGAAATTTGGTGGATCACAAAATCCCACTGAGTTTATTCAAATCTACACCATAGCTGTCAGGGCAGGAGGAGGAGAGCACGTCATGACTAACTACCTTCCTACTATGCTTGAAGGATCGCTTGTTTGTGGTTGTTAAATCAGCCACAGAAATTGATCTAATCCTGGCAACATCTTTGTGATCTACTGTTGGCTAAATTTCAGGGTACTTACAACCTCCCTAGAAAGGAGGGCGACCTGCATCGAATGCGACAGAACTCTCATGAAACCCTGCGCCAGTTTACCAGGCGCTTCAGTTAGGTTCGCAACTCGGTTCTTGAGGTTTCTGACTCTTCTGTCAACAGAGCACTTAAACAGGGAGTCCACAGTTGAAGAATCACAAAGGATATTGCTTTAAATCCTCCTACTAATGTCGCTGAGCTTTTTGAGATGGCTGATCTCTATGCAACTACTGCAGAAGCAGTCAAGTGGAATCGTACAATCGATCAGGATGATAAAGACACTCGAGAAGCAGACGAAAGTAGCAAGCAGAAGGACAAGAAGGCCAAGAAACCTAAGAGCAAGACTAAAGGCAAAAAGGCTCAAGTCAAAAAATCTAAGGAGGTTTTGGCCGTGAGCGATAAGGAGCCTCGGAGTTCCAAACCATACTCGACCGGGGCAAAGGCAAACATCCCGAATGAAAGAATGATAAGTCTAGATGGTGTTATTTCCACAAAAAGAAAGGACACAACCTTCGCAATTGCTGAGTTTTTCAACAAAAACTCAAAATTACAACACCGGCAAAGGACTACTTCCTACGCTCGAAAAGGTAGGACAAACAAGTGATCGAAAGCAGTCGGACGACGATGAGGAGATATCATTTCAGGATCTGGAACACACCATCGATCACATCTATGGAAGGTCTTTGGCATTCGAGTCAAAACGAGTGTGAGGTAAACTCCATTGACCCTTCTCTTGTCAATAAAGTTCCGAAGTGGTCGGAAGTCACAATCTCTTTTGATAAGGGTGGTTGTCCGATCCTTCCTACTCAACCCGGTAGGTTTTGATCATGGTCGAGCCCACCATCAACAGCTGTCGAGTAAATCGTATGTTAGTTGATGGTGGGAGTTCGTTGAACATACTCTTCACGAGTACCCTGGACGAAATGTAAGTTCCCAATACAAAGGTAAAACTGATACGTTACTCATTTCATGGGATCGAATCGGGGTCTTCGGCCAAACCTATTGGTCTAGTATCTCTTCCTGTAACGTTTGGTTCTCCTAACAATTTCAGGATTGAGAAAATCTCCTTTAATATTGTCGATTTCGACACGACATACAATGCCATACTTGGACAACCAACTCTGGCACGATTCCTAATGACTGCTCATTATAGTTATTAATGTCTTAAAATGACATGTCCCAAAGGAGTAATTACAGTCTGCTTTTATAAAAAGATGGCGCTCACATGCGACCGCAAGTCCCTCGAGATGGTGGGCCAAATACCTACCGACAAGCAAGAAAATGGCAACCTTCGACCAAGCAGTTGAAGCCTAAAGTTGCCCCAAAGCCGAATGATCAAATCAAAGAGGTTCCACTGAATGAAAAGGAACATTTGAAGACCGTTCGCATCGGAGTCACTTCCGATCCTACATCGGAAAACACCATCGTAACCTTCCTCTGAGCAAACACAGATGTCTTCGCGTAACAAGCATCCGACATGCATGAAGTCCTCAGGGAGGTGATTGAGCACAGGCTAGCTCTACGACCTGACAAGAAACCTGTAAAACAAAAGTTACGGAGATTCGCACCTGATTGTCGAGATGCCGTCAGATCTGAATTGGACAAGTTACTTAAAGAAGACTTTATAAGAAAAGTCGAACACCCAGAGTGGTTGGATAGCCCTGTAATGGATAAAAAGTCTAATGGTAAGGGGCGTATGTGTGTAGACTTTACTCATCTTAATAAAGCTTGTCTAAAAGATGATTTTCCTCTTCCTCGTATTGATCAATTGGTTGATTTAACTGCTGGTTGTGAGATATAAGTTTTCTATATGTGTACTCTGGTTATCATCAGATAAGTATGTGCCTAGATGATAAAGAAAAGACCGCATTTATTACACCTTTCAGAATATTTTGCTATATCAAAATGTCGTTCGGTTTGAATAATGCTGGCGCTTCTTTTCAACGCTTGATGCAAATAACTTTTTCTCCTTAACTAGGCCAAAATTTGGAAGCTTATGTTGATGATCTAGTGGTAAAAAGTATCCATCGTCTTAATCATATTTTCGACCATCAAGAAATTTTCGACAACCCCAGAAAACACCATTTGAAAACTCGGTCCATTTAAAGCCTACAGACACGTGGACCCAATTGACCAGGAACTCTTATACCCTGTGTTCAATATACAAAGCAGTTAATGTACGCAATTATTCTCTAGAATAATTGCACGAAATATGCCTCTGTCCTTGATGTAACTGCCAGGCGACGTGGGATGTAGTTTCCTGTGATAATAACTACCATCAATGTGTGCATTTCATCTGACGTAGAGGTGCCTCTTGGCATGGAGTAACTGTCATCCCTTCATGTGCTATATAAAGACTACAGTCAGTGGACAGAGGGAGGGATGATCGGGGTTAGTTGTAAGAGATCATTGAGCTTTAGTCTGAGTGATTTTTCCCGATTGTAACAAGCGTACTGAATACAAGAATACAAGAGTAGAGTTGTTATTCTCACAGGAGAATGCCTGAACCTGTATAAATCTTCGTATCTTTTTCTGTGTTTATCTATTTCATAGGAAGTCTCCCAAACAATCATTCATTCGTAATATCGATATTATAACATCGACACATAGAGTTATGTACACCTGAAAATTTTAATTTCAAATTAATCCCTGATTTCAAGAAACAAAAAAAAAAGACAAGAAGTGCTTTTAGCATGTATGAACGGTGCGCGACTGACTGCTTGCCTTTTCGGGTTCTTACACTAGAGAAGAACTTGAAAATGAAATTTTACAGGTCTTCGTAAGCCTATGTGAACAACATCCATGATTTTTTTGTTGGATTTTCGAAACATGCTGAAAATGGCAAATGGGGACGCCGGTTCCCCTCGACACAAGAACTGCATTGTTTTGAGCTACGGTTCGCTATTCTACAGTACATTGCCGACAGAACCTAGTCTACATTTTTAGTTTGTTCTTGAGAAAAAGTTTTAAGTGGGTTAATTGTCGCAATCGGGCTTCGAATTAACGGATTTGCTAAAACTAAACACTTTCAGGTACTGGTCATCGACTACAAACTGACTTATCCAAGTGGGACTGCGACTGCTGTTCTCATAAACGGGTTTCACACACCTCAAGGAGATAAGAACGCAAGGTACGCTGTTCTATTTCATCTATGCTGATGAAATCGTCATTGAACGGTCAACGGTGCAGCGCTTTAGGAATGGGTGGCCTGAATTGATTCAATTATCACCTTTTACAACAGGAAGCAAGTCCGCGGATTCCTGAAGTACTTTGGGATCAGCTTCCTGTGGAGTTTCTTCCAATGGTTTTACACCGGTGGCGACGTCTGTGGATTCCTTCAGTTCCCTACTTTTGGGCTAAAAGCGCTGAAACAAACGTAATCTCTATTATTATTATTTTCTCATTGCTCAATTTTATGTTTTAGTGGTTCAAAATTAAAATGCATCACAAATTGACTCTTTAACTCCTTCAAAATGCCAGATTTTTCTTCGACTTTAGCCTGACATATGTTGGCGCCGGGATGATCTGCTCGCACCTTGTCAACCTCTCTCTCCTCTTTGGCGCGGTCCTTTCTTGGGGCATAATGTGGCCACTCATCGGCAAACAGAAGGGGAATTGGTACTCGGCAAAGACACCTGAGGGCAGC
Source organism: Hsuehochloa calcarea (assembly GCA_036346395.1). Lineage (NCBI taxonomy): Eukaryota > Viridiplantae > Streptophyta > Magnoliopsida > Poales > Poaceae > Hsuehochloa > Hsuehochloa calcarea. The sequence continues at coordinate 12,986,295 of CM070600.1, forward strand.
ATGTCAAGCCTGTACGGTTACAAGGTACGCTCCTGAACTCACCTGTTCTAAACTTCGAACCAGACTAGTTCAAGAACAGTTCGCATTTCCTAGCATTAATTTTTTCCCCTCCAAATTGCAATCCCTATTCAGGCCTTCCTCTGCATTGCACTGCTCATTGGCGACGGCTTCTACAACTTCGTCAAAGTCATCGTCGTCACCGTCAAGAGCATACGCGAAAGATCGAGGCGCAAGTCTCTTAACAGAGGTAAATACTACACTGTAAAAGACTTGCTCGCCTCACACATACATTTCTTGTTTTGGATAGGTGATGCTTACTAGATAGTACGTTGCGTTGCAGTGGCAGATGCGGACTCCGTGGTGATCGACGACCTGCAGCGCAACGAGGTGTTCAACCGGGACAACATCCCCACATGGCTAGCCTACACCGGGTACGCGCTACTCAGCGTCATCGCGGTGGTCGTCATCCCGCTGATGTTCCGGCAGGTGAAGTGGTACTACGTGATCATCGCGTACCTCCTCGCGCCGGCGCTGGGGTTCTGCAACGCCTACGGCACCGGGCTCACGGACATGAACATGGGCTACAACTACGGCAAGATCTCGCTCTTCGTCTTCGCGGCGTGGGCCGGGAAGGACAACGGCGTCGTCGCCGGGCTGGTGGTCTGCGGGCTCGTGAAGCAGCTCGTGCTCATTTCTGCCGATCTGATGCACGACTTCAAGACAGGCCACCTGACGCTGACGTCGCCGAGGTCGATGCTGGTCGGCCAGGCCGCCGGCACGCTGATGGGCTGCATCGTCGCGCCGCTGACCTTCTTCCTCTTCTACAAGGCGTTCGACGTCGGCAACCCGAACGGGTACTGGAAGGCGCCGTACGCGCTCATCTACCGCAACATGGCGATCCTCGGAGTGGAGGGCTTCTCGGCGCTGCCGAGGCACTGCATGCAGCTGTGCGCGGGGTTCTTCGCGTTCGCGGTGTTGGCCAACTTGGCGAGGGACTTTTTGCCGCGAAGGTACGGGAGGTACGTGCCGCTGCCGATGGCCATGGCCGTGCCGTTCCTCGTCGGCGCCAACTTCGCCATCGACATGTGCGTGGGTAGCCTCGTGGTGTTCGTCTGGCACAAGCTCGACGGCAAGAAGGCCGCGCTGCTCGTGCCGGCCATCGCCTCCGGCTTGATCTGCGGCGACGGGATATGGACGTTCCCTTCGTCACTGCTCGCGCTGGCCAAGGTCAAGCCGCCAATCTGCATGAAGTTCACACCGGGAAGCTAGATAAGGATTTACAGCGCCAATGCTAGCTGTTTTGGAGTTGCATAGAGTTATGCCGGGTAAATTCCGCAGCGCTGTTCATAAGAGTTTGGTTTTGTGTACTGTGTACATCATCTGAAAAGAAAATTTTTAAGGATGACAACAATTGCTTATTGTCGCGTACATATAACATCAATGGTACGTGTTTCCGTCAATTAGTTTCTTAGACTAGGCAAAAATCGTGATTAGTTAGTTTTGCGTTTAGGCTACAACTACAGCATCTCAATGCTATTGCGCTATCTTTATCAAGAGATATTTTGGCACGGCATCGTCTCCATGTGCCGTGCCAGTTCTCGTCAGCCTAACCCGTCGGCATCAACGCTCCTTTCGTCCACTGCCGCTGTTCGTTCAACTTGTCCAAAGATTCTTCGGCTCGCACCACAGGATTTGGGGTTTGGCGCATTGCCTCCCCCCTCGTGCCTCACCGCCATTACCAAGAGTGCAAAGAACTCGCTGACCGACTGACACGTTGAATCTGAATGACTGATATTCCTTGAAGCTATGCCCTTTTAGCTTTTTTTGCATGGCTACCGTGAGTTATCTCTTTCTGCTGTCCCTGCCTGTCATCTCGGAGCTTGCCTTGCACTGATTCGGTGCAGCCTCTGAAACAAAAGGTTATAGAGCTTTATAGGCAAAAGTGCATTTAGCTTTTGCGTCAGTAGGCTTGTGGATGTAACTATCGAACTCTTTCGCGGTCGTAACTGGATAGGCTTACCGAATAATTGGACGGATTGGAAAGCGGTACGTGTGATTATACTGCCACGATCATAAGGAATAAAATCTAGGCCATAAATCGTGCTTCACTTTCCACGCGACTGGATTTTTTTATTATTTAATATATTTTTTAAAATACTATAAAAAATAACATTTCGTTAACTTTATTTACAATTATCACTCCTTTGACCACGCCACAACACATGGTGTGCCAAAAACACGTTGTCACGCCACGGACTTCGGTGTGGTAAATGAGTGCTGGTACGCCGCCTCTCTTGACGTGACATGACTTAGTTTAAAAACAAACACGTGTTGACTCGGAGAGCTATTGTGACAGCTTTGGCCACACCGTGTTACGTGGTGTGACAGAGTGTTTTTGTTACGTGTTGCGTTATAACATGACAGAGTATTTTTGTCATGTCGCGCATTATGACGTGACTAAAAGGGTCATAATAGGAAATAAAATTAGGAAGAAGTTATATTTCAAATATTTCTTAAAAATGCATTAAATAATAATAATAATAATAAAGTTCTCGTGAATGCGGGATTAAAAAAATTATTAGCGGGGCTCGTTGACTCGGTTCAAAATTACTCTAATTACACTTATTAATTGGTTAAACATTGAAATGAGTTAATTTCTAATGAAATAGGATTTCACTCTATCTCGACTCGTTAACTCAATTTTAAAAAACTTCCAAACTATCTATCTATCTATACTAATTGGAGGTTCTCTTAGAAGCTACTATCTTAATCCTAGAAGGGTAAAAAAAAACTATAAATTACCACGTTAACAGGAGAACAAGAGAAAAGCTAGAAATTTTCATGTTAATTAAAAAAAGAAAATACCATAGTCATCCATGTTTTTCGATAGACATAATCTAGTCCATAAGGATGTATGTGCTATGTCCCCACATGGTTAATGTGTTTGAGTCGGACATGGAAAGACAAAGCTCCCATTGCTGATTCGGACTCTGGAGATGGGAGAAATTCTTTTACGCAGGATACGTCAATTAAATACATATTTTTTTTGAGAGAAAGTACGTACATAATTAAGAAAAACAATATACACTGGCCGGAGGTAACTAACTACTACCTAAACTTATGAAGTACATATACATACCTATATTTATGTATATATTTAAGTTCAATTTGATTTTTTTTGTAATATGTTTGATTCGGGAGCACAAGCAAAGCTATTCAAAATCATCAAAAAAATGTAGGTCACCAAATTGTGTCGACGTCTAGAACTCTCGTCACAGAATGGACAAAGAAAATTATAAAAAAAAATAGAGATTGCTATCTATTCACTAAAGGACTCAAATATATTTTTTTAGAGAAATTACATACATAATTAAGAAAAAACAATATGCACTCGCAGGAGGTAGCTAGCTACTACCTAAACTTATGAAGTACATATACATACCTATATTTATGTATATATTTAAGTTCAATTTGATTTTTTTTATAATATGTTTGATTAGGGAACACAAGCAAGGCTGTTCAAAATCATCAAAAAAATGTAGGTCACCTAATTGTGTCGACGTCTGGAACTCTCGTCACAGAATAGACAAACAAAATTATAAAAAGAAAATAGAGATTGCTATCTATTCGCTAAAGGACTCAAAACGATGATGTATATTGCAAAGGGTATGCTCTGATTATAGGAAAAAATGACTATAAATACACGTAGATTAGGGCTTGGATCAGGATCTATATTTACACACTACTACACAAAATCTCGTCACAGACGGTTCTAAACCATCATCACAGACGGTTTTTGAACCGTCTGAATTTTTGTGTCTGTGATGACACGAGGTCATCACAGACGGTTTTGAAAATAGACTATCACAGATGGTTCGTGAATAGAACCGTCTGTGATAGTTTTTTCTATGGCAAAAAAAAATGAAAACGGATTTTTACTTCGTCTGGAGCCTCCCGAGCCTCACGAATGAATCTGGTATGGATTTTCGGATTCAACTTTTCGCTAGCTTTCCCACAATAGCCACAGCATCACAGTAGCATCAACTCAATCCATTCACAGAGCACTAAAAACAACACGGCATGCATCACCCACATCATAGTAGCATCAACTCAATCCATTCACAGAGCACTAACACATCACAGTAGTAATCCACATCACAGAGCAAAAGGGGGGGAGTGGAGAGAGTGAGGTCGTGGGAGGCTGGGGTGACGAGGTCGTGGGAGGCCGGCGACGATGAGGCCGGGGCGAGGTGGAGGAGGTCACGGACGACGAACTAAGGGGAGGACGGGGCGACGAAGTAGAGGAGACTGGGGGTGACGAGGTCGTGGGAGGCCGGCGACGACGAGGCTGGCGTGAGGTGGAGGAGGCCGCGGGCGACGAGCTCGGGGGAGGCCGGAGTGCAAGGTCAGGGCGAGACGGAGATGGCAGAGGAGGAGATGGAGATGGCAAAGGAGGATATGAAGGACTCTATTAATATAAAGAGATTTTCGGCAGCCCGCCCATTAAGTGCAAATTTTTGTTTTCTCGCCCAAGTATCACAGACGGTTCGTATCAAGCGTCTCATCACAGATGGTTCTTAATACGAAACGTCTGTGACGAATTTACCATGGTTAAACCATGGTAGAAATCCAAGCTATGGTAAATTCTCAGTATCACAGACGGTTCATGGTTAGAACCGTCTGTGAAGTATCACAGACGGTTTGTGGTTAGAGCCGTCTGTGGTACTTCACAGACGGTTCTAACCACGAACCGTCTGTGATATCTTGGAACCGTCTGTGATTATTTTGTCACAGATGGTTCTTTGACCGTCTGTGATGAGGCGTCTTCTATGGCCTGTTTTGTAGTAGTGACAATGGCACATAGGCCAGGCTTTTATAGTTCTACCAGCGTCGGCAATTGATTGCTGTAGCGCCTCTTCACGTCAATGGTAGCGTCCCTTTAAGCCAATCATCGCGTACCTTTATGGTGACTGTTGTGTCCCCCGATGTAACGACCAATACCTTCTCCACGTGGGTTGTAATTAACTACATGTAGGCAACCGCCTTTGAGGACCTCCTCTGTTGGGGAGAGATCCTGGGATGGTCCAAAGATACCTTTCTGGGAGAGAGGTCCTGGAATGGTTTGAAGGGAATGTTCTTGGGCCCACCTTCTGATTGCATAATTAATCTTAGGCCCAGCAAGTTAATTCGGGCCTAATAGAGAATCCATATTACTTTCGAATAAAGGTATATCTAGATAATTTGACTAGTTAACAATCTTCGTCGAATTGAATTGCTTTGATCACCAAATTTGAAATCCATCCAATGTGTTATTGACATGTAGCCTCATGTATCACGTGTTAGCCTACAATTAGATGATATTTTCAATTTTTATATCTTTGCGCTAGTACTGAGCTACTTAAAATTATTTGTATTAGTAAGGGTCATCTAATCAGATTGCTGAAAGCCTTCAAATTAAAATACTTCTCCGAGCACAAAGTGTTGGATAGAGAAATATACAATGATAATGAATTGGATTTAGAATCCAAAAAGATTTGAAATTTTCAACCATTAAAAATATTATGATCGGTGCAGTTTCAAATAAAAAAAGATTAGGGTCAATATGTCATTGCATCTTACCAGTTCCAAGGTCATCAACTCTGTTCCCTATCAAACCCAAATATTCAGTATATATGCTCATATACACTAATTCAAATTACAAAAATATATTCCAAACAAAAATTATATTGATGATAAGTATTAATTTCAAAATATATATAAACTAGGTTATGAATAAAGTTAGATTGGAAGCTAAAGACAAATATGGAGTATCAATATCAAAGTTAATTCCATAAATTCAGATATGTAAATAATCCAAAATAAAATAAAATTCATATATTAGATTTTGTTATGGAAATATAATCACAAAAAAAATAAAAAAATAAATAATATGATCACAAAATAAATTAAATTAAATAAGTAAACTAATATCATAATATATATAACTGCAGTTTTATGTAATAATATTCAATTGAGAACTGAGGTGAAATTAATATGGTGCATTGGAGCCACTTTATGTAGATGAAAGAAAATAATTTTGTTTCTTTTAAAATAACAAAAGTGATGTTTCTTAATTTTTATCGTAAGCAAACTAGAATTTGCACATATAAAGCTCGAGCAGATGCACGGATTGATGACTAGTAAATAAAATTATATTAAATCAAACTGTGTCAATTTCGGGAAAAACTTGACGATACAATGGGCTCGATATCCACCCCAACCTGCAATCAGTGAAAAAAAATTGCGAAATTTGGCGATTCTGCAGTAACGATTATTCTGTGGTGATCATGGTAAAATTCAAACCATCCCCGAAAATTTCGGTTTTGGTGAAATTTATCAAAAAAAAAATCAAATTTGCTTAAATTTTGTTCAAATTTGTTTTTTTAAATTTAAAATCCGAAATTTTGAGTTTTTTTTTATTTTGGACAAAATTTGACCGAAATTTCCGATTACCGACGGTAACCAGAGTTCTTGCTACCCTCTGATTTTTTTTTTTCAACCGGTAGTAGCCTAATCCCTATAATTCACTCAAAACAGTCCCAAGTCCAAACAGGCCCGAATCGATGGAAAGAATCATGGACGCTTTTTTTTTCCAGCAAAATCAATGAAATCGTGTGATGCACGGATAGTCTGGTACTGTTCACAGGCCGGCCCGTGCGTGCAGATTACTGGGCCGATTAGAGCATGAACGAACTGACAATGCTGCTACTTATTTTTGTATCAAGAACACTAGCTACTATGCCTTTCGGATCTTACAAAAGGCGAAAGCTTTTGTTTCTGTTGTACAAAGAGCGCTTTTGATATTCAGACCATTATCAGCAAAGCAGCATCACACAAGGCAAGTTGAACAAAGTGCCGCAGTGACGATGGCATCAGCACTGTCCTCCTTTGCTTGAGTTGTCGCCGGAGAAGACGGCAGTGACGGAGAGCCGAGCAAAAAATGGGCCTCGCCCGCCGCCGACCGGGGCAGAGGGGTCGAAGAGGAGAGAGGCATCCGGAACCAGCCGCGTGTGTCGACGCATGCAGGGGCTAGGCCTCCTGGAGCAAGGAGAGAGGGGTACAGACCAAGCACGGCCGGACGCCGACAAAGATTCGGGGAACGACGGAGCCGGCGGCGGCGGCGGCGGCGGCGTGGCGAGGGCGAGAAACCGTTAACGGTATCTTGATGCCACACTGACAAGTGAGCTCCGCGCAATATGGGTCCACATGTCAGTTGGGCCCAACGTGGATGTACTTTTGTATATGAACCCTTCACTTCTCGTATTATGATTTTGGCTCACCTCTGGTTGGAACACGCTGAAAATTCGCGATCTAATTTGGACCTCTTTCAGCCTTTGGTTCAATGTCCCGCGGCTAGATAGGATCGTGTATGTACTTTTGTGTATAAACCCTTAACATATCTCGAATTTTGTTAGCACCCACCTCTTTTTGGAGCGGGTAGAAAATTCGCGATGCAATTTGGACCAATTTCCGCCGTTGGATCAATGTTGCGATGCAATTAGTATTCTCACGAGCTGCTTCGTTCAAGTTCACTGAAGACGATTTGATAATGAACTAACAGGGCAGGCTGTCAGCGTTTCTGTATGGATCGTTTGATTCTACAGCTGTGAACAGATCAGGTTGCTTGAGTTAACCCAGATTCAAGGAGGCATAGCCTGATCAATCTTGTCGCAGTTGAATTTCCTACATCCACGTGCATGGTAGTGTGAGTGACCGAGTGTTATGCTTGAGTTGTTTTTGTGGATTCATTGGCACTGGGGCAATCAAGTGATCGTACTACGGTTGATGATAAACATGCACCACTTGCAGGGCTTGACCGTAATATGCAGCGCTTGTAATGAGCTGCGGCCTAAGTTTGGACGTTAATTTCAGGCAACCAGGCTTAGTCTTCTAATGGGATAGGCCCATGTAAAGCAAAAGACCCGCCCCTGGTTTGTTTTTCGTTTTGACATAACCTTTTGTTCGGTTTTTCTCCTATTGTTTCAACTGGCAGTGCAGTTCATATCACCTCATGGCTACTAACTTTATCAGTAGGTAACTACCCCTGGCCACTACAAATTACTTTCAGGCACCTCATTTTCTCCCATAAGTTGGCGGCAACCAGGGGCAGATTTAAAGTATTTTAGCAGGATGCACAGGTCACCGGATCTAAAAATTATTTTTCTTTAGATATAATCATGTATATATAGTATGAACTCTCTAAACCCAACTCACAACCCAGCTGAACGTGACACATCTTACTTTAAACACCCCCAGTTATTTTCGTTCTGAATCGACAACCACCGACCATACGAAATAATCTCTGCTGTTTGACTTCAGCCATGCAGTACAATGAGCAATCACATCCAGGTCTTGTCTTCGATCCAAGTTCGTACCATTAGACCTCTGATCACTCTGTGTGCAGTACATTTGTACTGCTGCTATCTTAAAACTTCAGAGAGAGAGAGAGAGAGAGAGAGAGAGAGAGAGAGAGAGAGAGACTCATTTGTGATAAACCGAAAGTGAACCTCCTAAGCACGTAACACCATCAAAAATCGAATGGACGAGGGCAATACAAGAGTGCACAGGTTAGGGGCCAAGCGAAGCTAACTAGGATCGGATGCATAGATACGCAGCCGTGCCATTTGTCAAGCTCCTCAAAAATATCTCCCGGACAGGGACACGTGAAGGATTCAGAGGGAAGCCAATCAGTAGCCAAGTAGGCAGAGAGCTAGAGCCGCTGCGTCTGTGTATGCTGTGATCAGATGATCAGTGATTAGTCCTTTTCAACAAGGACGATGCTCCATGTGTTTTGCTGCGTACTGTACGTATCTTGTGTACGCGATACTCGTAGGGTACTGATGATTTTTTTTTCCCCTAAATAACACTGTTTGATCGGTAAAAAATGACAGTACAAATGTGCCTCTGTCTGACACGTATCCTGCACCATGCCCCAGCCCGAACAAGCCTAATTTTGTGCGTTCATAGCCTGTATTCGTATACGCACGACACGTGGCTGCCCTGGACACTCCTCGCCCGGACAATGCCTTGTCCGCCCGCCCCTAGTCCGAACGCGGCGCTGCCGCGCGCCCCTAGCCCAGACAGTGCGTGTCTGCACATGTGTCGTCCGGACGCGTGTGCTGTTGTGCGCCCCTGGCCCGGATGTGCGATGGCCGGCCGCGTGTCGCTGCCTTGCGGCCATACCCCGGACGCTGCATGCCCATGGCCCGAACGCGGCTAGACGCACCGCGTATCCCTCGTACGGGCCTCCCTGCCTTGGTCGTGCTACCTTTCCCACGCGCATGCTTTATTTCATGTCGTCTGTCCATCTTTCGTGTGGCACACATCGCGCCTGAACATGGCTCTGTCGACCCTCGCCAAAGACCGCCACGTGACCGCTCTGCACGCCCGCGGCAAAGGCGGTGCCTTGATTTCCATACCTCGCCGCTCGCTCTCACTCTCACTCACTCTCAATTTCGTTCTTGTTCTCGCGCTCATCGCTGAGAACACAGATAATAGAATATATTTTTTTGGAGATTAAAATTTGGAGCGGTTCTTAGGACCGTATCAGTATAGAACGATCTCCCTCAAGGAGCAGGTAAATTATTATGCAGTGCATTTGTCGTTATTATTGTAGTCGTAGTTAATTACTCTTAATGAACAAGTCCTAATTAATGTTGTTTGTAGTCATAATTAAATAATTGTAAATAATTTAGCCGTAGTTTATTACTGCTTATTATTAAGAGGTAATGAATTAGTCATAAGTAACATATCGGTAAGTAATTAGTGCTCAATGATTAGTGATAATTAATTAATCAAAATTAATTAGACTTTATTATTTAAGTATGGGTTAGTTAGTGATAATTAATCAATCGTAATTAATTTAGTGGTAATTAGTCAGACATAATTAATTTAGTGGAAACTAACTAGTCGTAATTAATTTAGTGGTAATGAATAGTGGTAATTAATACATCGTAATTGTTTGAGTCGTAGTTTATTAGTGGCAATTACATTAGTGCAAATGGAGAGGAGTGGTCGAATTTGCGTGACCATAATTAATTTGTTGGTAAGTAATGACTCGTAGTTAATTAGTGATAACTAAATAAACATAATTAATTATGATTAATTATGTATGTGCATAGTTAATCATTCTTAATTAATTAATCATAATTAATTCAGTGGGAATTAATCGTAATTAATTCAATGAGAATTAATTAGACATAATGAATTACTCGTGAGTAATTTTTTGACAAGTAATCAATTTGTTGCAAATTAATTACTTATTCGTATTTAATTGATTACTTGCATGTAATATGTTGTAATTATTTATGTTATGGGTAATTAGTGGCGAATAAATTACTCATAATTAATTAGTTTAGTCATATTTAATTAGTGCTAATTACATACCATGTTTGTTATATCACGTACCGTAAATCAGGTTGTTGTGGATTCAGGTAATTTCGACCATGCAAGACTTGGTAGTGTTTTATTGCGACAATCTTGTACGGGCCGAACCCGATGGGTTGGACATGTCGAGATGCCAGTACAATGTGGTCCAGGTGGAGGGGCTCGATGCGATTAATATTCAAGAGGTTAGGAGCTACATCCAAATGCAGTTCAACACGGAACCAACGACGAAAAAACTTGTCATCGAGGGGGTCACCTGCATAAATAGGGGAGGACAGGGTGTATGGGAGTTGGTCAAGGTCAATGCAAGCATAGCATGGGGCCAGTGCATGTAGATTGCTTCATAGTCCGAGGTGGTGATATAGGGGAAGCCGATGGTGTACGTGAATTTCATACGCAGGGCCCTAAGAAACCTTGATGATGCTGGTGCCTTGGGAAGCGGTCAACCGCAGGCGGAGTTTGAAGACGGTAGCACAGAATGTGTTGTTTTGGAGGAAGTCCATGAGAGAATACTTGCACATACGTTTGTGAAAAATGAGGAGGGCTATGGTGGTCAGAATGCATTGACAGCCACGAATATCTACCGAACTAGCCTATCAGGTTGGAGTCCAAGGAGGACGCCGACCCAGGCTCAGATGGTAGCGAGGAGAACGCACCCCAGGGTGGTGGTCCAACCGGCATAATTGTGTCATCAAAGGTGCCTCATGTGGCATCGAGACTTGATATCGCAGTGCGTTTGCTCGTACTGCCGCAAGAAGAAGGGCCCCAGTGGTGGTTTGATGCCGACACCCTCTTAGTTAGGCAGCACTTCCCTAGCAAGGTGATCGTGTGACAAGCTATAGCACGATACGCCTTGTCCGTCAGCCGTGTGTACCGGGTGCACGGGTCTAACCCAGGACATTACACAGCGAAGTGTGTAGTGGAAGACTGTCTTGGCAAGGTTAGCACTCACCGAGCAAAGTTCTTCAGCTCAATCTTCACGGTCAAGGTGGTGATTGAACACACTTGCGAGTTTAGTGAGCCCCTGCGGCAGCATCGGAACGTAACTTCCGCATATGTGGCAAGCCTCATCAGCCACATAGTTGTGGAGGATGTGTCCGTCTCCCCTAAGATGCTGCTATCAGAAGTCGTCAATCTGGTTTATTATCCTGTCAGCTACAACAAGGTCCGATGAGGCCAACTAAAAGGTTATCGAGTCCATGTACAGGACATATGAAGAGGCGTACAATCTTGTGCCGATAATAGTTCACCAGGTTGCCGAAGCAAACCTCGGTATGCACATAAACAAGGTTGAAAGTGAAGATGCTGAAGGAGACCCCAACTGCTTCATACTGGACTAGGTATTATGGGATTTCGCTCAGGCCATAGAAGGATTCAAGTTCTGTCGTCCTGTACTCACGATGGATGACACTTTCCTCACTGAGAGGTACAGGTGCACCATTCTCATAGCGGTGGGAGCCGATGTGAATGACCAGCTTCTCCCGGTTGCTTTTGCCATGGTAGAGAATGAGAACACGTCCAGTTGGTTGTGGTTTCTGGCGAATATGAAGCGGGCGGTTGTGGGAGACCAGCCCAATGTATGCATTATCACATACTGTAATGCTGGGTTTTTATTGGCTCTGAACACTATGAAGAATGGGACGAAACCCCCTAACCAGTGGAACAACATGCAAACACGGTGGTGCATTAGACATCTTGCACCGAGCTTCTTCACGCAGTTTCGCAGTCAGGAACTAATGAAGACGTTCAAGGTGTTGTGCATGCAGAACCAGAGGTGAAAGTTTGAGTCCATCTAGATAGACCTCAAACATCGCACTACGAGGCATACAAGTGAGTCCCCTTAGGAGGCGCAGGAAGGACAACAAGCAATCCAGGAGCACCATAAGTTTCACGCAGTTGATTAATTTGCATGCTACTGAGTTGGAGAAATGGCCACTGCTCTATGACACAGACGGTGCGAGCTACGGAATTATGACAATCAACATGTCTGATGTGTACAACAGCGTGCTGAAGGGTGTGCGGTGTCTCCATATCACCATGATCGTTTAGGAGATGTCGACTTGTACAGTCGGTTACTTCATCAATAGAGTCACCGTAGCGAGGCGACAACCAGAAGAAGGGAATCAGTGGTCCGAGAACATGCAGAGGTATATGGACCAAAAGATGGAGAAGGCTCGAATGCACGACATCTGGGTGGTCATGGCCTCAGGAGGAAGTACAAGATCAGGTGAGGAAAAAATATATCAACGGTCATACCAGGGGGGAAAACATGCATCCACCCTGGGTGATGTGGCTACATGCACCTCCAACAAGCCATGCTCGCATGTGTATAAGGCAGATGTCTACGTCGTATATCTTCGAGTACTACGACATGCAGTATCTTTTCGGTACATGGAGTGTAGATTTTCACTCATATGATGTGGACATGAACTATAGGGATTTTTGGCCGGACATGGTGAAGTGGGCCCGAACAAGGCCTTGAAGTCAACTCGGAAGGGATGCCGGCAGATGCGGCATTTCCAAAACGACATGGATAATAGCTAGCGCGAGGGGCTGAGTCGCATGATGAAGTGCGGGATATGCAAGACCTTTGGTCACTCCATGAAGGATTGCTCCAACAGACCGAGTTCGTCTAGTCGTCATTTAGTGTTGTAATTTATTGTATTGTCAGCCTGTACGGTGACCGTCATGTCATGCAAATAGGTAGTCTGCTCATATTTGTGCATACCTTTACGTCATTCTTTCCCAATGCGTACGTATTTTGATATTTTATTTGTTCCGAACTAACTCACTATTGTTTTGTGTGCAACAGCTAAACATTAGGTCGGCCTTCAATATGTCGGACTCATCGGCGAACTTTTATGTGAAGATACTGCAGAAGCGCAAGTGGCTTGCGAAGAGGTCTAAACCGTACCCAAATTTTTATATGAAGGATGCACCGGTACCACCAGAGTTTCCACACCCGCAATGTGTGTGCGAATAGCTGGTGAAGATCATTCAGTCCACACACCCGTCCACCGCCACCCAAGCGTACTACACTTGCGGGAACGTCCCTGTAAGAGAATCTTACGCGCACAACAATTTTCACACCCTACGTTCAATTCCATAAATTTTCTAACTTCATCAGTGCATAATGGTAGTCCGAGATGCGTTGCAACTTCTTCTAATGGATCGACAGCCCGGAGATGTACGATAGGGCGTTCATCCAGCAAAAGTACATGTTAACTACGTGATGCGAGCCGAGACCTTCCATTGATGGAAACCTTACAAACCGGGCCCTA